>JANAVB010019198.1:1343299-1943299 GCA_029216955.1 Iris pallida | reverse complement strand
CGACCCGAGATACTGTCACTACCATCGGTTCGTTGGACATCCAACTCAAGACTGATACATCCTCAAGAACTACATACAACGCATGATCAATACGAATGTCATCTCAGTCGACTACGAGGAGAAGACAGTCTCGACCAACATGGTGTCGCTCCAGTTCGGCACCTTACTGCCTACTACAACTCAAGATGGTGTTGTCCCCATCCCGAAGACGACATTGGAGGTGGTCAACCTTTCGCCGACTTATGACAACGAGAGTGTACTGATTCCACTCACCACATCTCGGGGGGAGATCATATGGGTTCACTCAGATCTCGCTCCGGAACTAACTCAACCCGGGGTACATTCTACCTCCAAAGCTAAATGCAAGAAGACCAAGTCTTGCCGAATGGTGACCTCCTTCCCCAAGGAGGCACTTCCTGTACAAACTTGTTCACAACAGAACGCTCAGCCTGAGGAAGCTCCTATCGAAGTGTCACCTCCCATCACCACCTCAGCTGCTCAAGGTGAAGGTCATTCCCAACTTCCAACAGCTGACAAACAGAAGCATAAGAAGGCCCACTTCGACAGGCCTCTACGAAGAGACAATGCTTCGAGGTTGACCAAACCCCACAACTTTGACATACTGGCACAACTTGCCAGTACTCCAGCTTAGCTGTCCTTGTTTGAGCTCCTCCGCCTATCTAAAGATACTCGGGAGGCTCTCTGCAAAGCCCTGAAGGATGATGAGTCTTTTATCAGTCAGGTCAAGCAGCCTGAGGACGATCCAGCAGCATGTCCATACTGCCATAGTATGGGGGAGATCGTCCCCAATATCATATTCACTCAAGAAGATATGCTGCTCAAGAACCACAGGCACAACACACCACTGTATTACACAGGGTACGTCGGTGCCATCAAGGTGGATCGAATGCAGATCGACCTGGGGTCTTCTCTCAGCATTATCTACCAAGCTCTGCTCTAGATGTTGGAGATCCTGATGCATCATCTGACAGCGTCCCACACAACAATCAGTGGCTTCAACGCCAGCAAGAGTGAGCTGTTAGGGAAGATCCAGCTGAAGTGTCATATCGATGATCTCCAGACCGAAGTGATATGTTATGTTGTGGATACGGATGTCAACTACAACATCTTGTTAGGGAGGCCGTGGCTACATGAATATATGGTGGTACCATCCACTTTCCATCAATGTATGAAGTACGTATCCACCAACGGCATAATCCAAATAGAGTTCGCTGATGTCGATCCTTTCAGAGGGATTGAGGCCATCTTCACCGACTCTGATCTTTACAAGTTGATTCATCTCGAAGATGAAGCCAACAATGCCGATGATGAAGCAGAAGCCAAAGATGACTTGGAGGCAGAAATGATAATCGACGCTCCCCTGAAAGTGTAACTCAAGGGGAAGCCGACTCAAATACCGTCTCCTATAGTGGTCAAACTTCGTGGGAGGGCACCAACTTTCCTAGGCAGAGCATCCACTGAAGCCCCCTTGAAGATACGACTCAAGGGGAAGCCTCTCCAAGTGTCGGCTCCTCTCGTAGTAAAACTACGTAGGAAGGCATCAGTCGCTGGAACACCAACTGAGGTACCTCTCAAGGTGCGGCTTAAAGGCAGACCTCCTCAGTCTTCAGCCCCTCCTAAGCTTTAAGAGAAGGCCCATGTATCTCTATCGGCACCAGAGCCGACAAGGCCAAGCTCCCAATAAGTTCTTTTGAACCACATCAGGCTGCTCCAGTACTCACTAACGAAGAACTGGGAGAGTACATATTTGTCAATGTGGACGCACCATCCCTTGATGATGTAATTCCTCAAGACAAGACCCCGTATTTTATCAATAAAAGGGTATCTTTCAATTATTCTAGTCTTCTACATTGGAATGCCATGTATACTCTAGATTATGCTCTACAGTCGTTGCAAACACAAACAACGACTGTTAATCATGTAAATCGAGTCTTCCTATACCAAGGAGTCTATTATATATTCTCGTCTCGGAACTAGGATGAAAAACCTATCATCTTCGGCAAAGTCGAGCGTCACCAAGACCTTCCACCGACGGAGCCAGAACCCGACACCGGCAGAATACAAATTTACCGGTACAATGATCGAGCCAAGTATCTCATCCAAAAGATAGGCTACAGCATAAAAAGCGGGCAGGGTCTAAACTATGGTAAGGGCCGGCGTCTTTCCTTACGACTCCCTGTTCCGAATGGGAATCTATATGACTATTATCACCGTGCTCGACGGAGGGTGGGCTACATCACATCCCTAACAACCCTAAAAAGTTTAGAAGCAGAAGACGTCGCACACTCTCACTCGTCTGAGGCTTAAACTTGGGACTCGACACCAGCGTCAGTCCAATCTTCAGGAAGATGTCGTCATCCAATATGACATTTGCACATCCTTCAGAAGATGAAGACGACAATCGAACAATAGAGTTCTTCGAAGAAGAACCCTGGGCTCAACGCCTAGGCGCACAATAGAAATCTCATTTTGAATTACGAGAAACCCTTATTAAAGACGAAGTCAAGCAGATCGACCTCGAGGATGGATCTTCTTCCAAACCTATTTTTATCAGCAAGAGCTTGGCGGGAAAGGACCGAGAATCTTTGGTCCAACTGGTCAAAGAATACATCGACATCTTCGCCTGGAGTTATGAAGACATGACGGGGCTCGACCCACAAGTCGTAACGCACAAGCTTAATATCTTACCTGATGCTAAGCCCATTAAGCAGCAACAGCGACGCTTCCGTCCCAATATTATGGATGCTATTGACAAAGAAGTAGATAAACTCCTGGACAGCGAGTTTATTCGTGAAGAGCAACATCCGGATTGGGTAGCCAATGTCGTCTCCATCACCAAGAAGAACAGAAAGATTCGGGTCTGTATTGACTTCCGAGACCTCAATACGGCTTGCCCGAAGGACGAGTTTGCACTCCCGATTACCAACGTAATGGTCGACAATACATGTGGCTTCGGGCGTATATCCTTCATGGACGGGTACTCGAGCTACAACCAAATCAAGATGTTCCTAGACGATGAAAAGCACACGCCGTTCAGGACTCCGAAGGGGGTTTACTGCTATACAGTAATATCCTTTGGCTTGAAGAATGTAGGTGCCTCATACCAAAGAGCTATGAGCACCATCTTCTGCCAGCAACTCCACAAAATAGTCGAATGCTATGTTGATGATGTCGCCGTCAAGAGCCATCTTCGAGGCGAACACCTACAAGATCTGAAGACAGTCTTCGATCTCATGTGGACACATCAGCTTAAGATGAACCCCACCAAATCCTGCCTTGGGGTTTCCAGTAGAAAGTTCTTGGGCTTCATTATCACTATAAAAGGTATCCATGTCGACCCTGAGAAGACTAAAGCCATCCTTGACATGGACCCTCCGAAGAACCTTATAGAACTTCGAGGCCTACAGGGACAATTCGCATACATCCGAAGGTTTATCATGAACCTTTTTGGGAAATCCTAGCCCTTCACCAAGCTCATGAAGAAGGGAGTCTCCTATATCTGGATAAAAGAATGTCAGAAAGCTTTCAACAACATCAAAGCTTATCTGACGAGCCCCTAGTCTTAGTGGCACCCATCGCAGGAAAATCATTTCTACTCTATGTCCGCACAATGTACCATTCCCTTGGCACTATGTTGGCCCAGGACAATGAGGCGGGCCACGAGTAAGCCATCTACTACCTCAGCAGGACAATGATCGGGGCTAAACACTGGTACAATTTTATCGAAAAGGAGTGTCTAGCTCTGGTGTTCGCCATCTAGAAGACTCATCATTATGTCTCGGGACAGACAATTCATGCCATCTCCCGAATCAATCTGCTCAGAGTCCTTATGACCAAGCTAGGAGCGCTAAACTCCTGACTAGCTACTTGGGTTATACTATTGACACCATATGACATGGTATTCGTCCGACAAAAAGCTGTCAAGGGCCAAGTACTTGCCGACTTCCTAGCCGTGTATCCAATTCTGGAATCGTCTAGACTCTATGAAAACATTCTAGATGAAGTATGAGAATCAAACACTATCAAAAAAATCTCGTCTGGCAGATGTTCTTCGACGGCACTTCAAGGATAGGCCCAAAGTCCAGATCATCGTAGGAGTAGGGGTAGTCCTGATCTCTTCCAAAAAGTTGGTCATCCAGCATGCCAATTCTCTTTCAAAGCCGTGCTCCAACAATGTTGCAGAGTACAATGCCTTTATCATAGGACTTCAGTTAGCAAAACAGCTAAGGGTAGAATACCTCGAGTCTTATGGTGACTCAAAGCTTGTCGTCAATCAAGTTCGAGGACAATACGAGGTCCACCATGAAGACCTGATCTCTCATCACAAAGCAGCATTGGAAATCATCTCAACCTTTACTAAATTCTTCATAGAATATGTGCCTCGGCTACAAAACTTAGAAGCTGACGCTCTGGCTGGCCTCACTGCCTCATTAGCAGCACCGGTCGACATATAATACTTTATTACAGTGGTGGGCCAGGATTTGGCATACCCCAGAAATAATCTATGCATGCGGACAACTTATGTCATGAATACAGACACCAGCATCAATGTTAGAGACTGGAGGTTCCCGTTCATTAACTTTGCCGTCTACGGAATCCTCCTAGAGGACCTAAAAGAAGCAGTCTCAGTAAGAAGGTGCTCGCTCCGGTTCTGTTATGATACGGCCACTAAAATGCTGTACTGATGCTCCTACGATGGACTTCTCCTCCGATGTCTATAAAACAAAGAAGCAATCGAAGCTCTTCGAGAAGCTCATGACGGAACACGCAAAGACTATCAACCAGGTCCTAAGCTACATGATCGACTTCGACCTATGGTTACTAATCCACCATGATGGCTGACGCTGTTAAGTATGCAAAGAAATGTTGTGCTTGCCAGCTACACTCTGACTTCATCTACAGATCGTCAGAGCCTCTACATCCTACGGTCGCCTCTTGTCAATTTGAAGCATGGAGCATGGACATAGTAGGACCTATCACCCCTCCCTTATCCAGGGGACACCGCTTTATTCTAGCAATCACCGACTACTTCTCTAAATGGGCAGAAGTAGTACCATTGGCAGAGGTAAAAAGCTCAAAGGTGATCATCTTCATCAAGCATCATGTTATCCACCATTTTGGGATGCCCCGGACGATCATCCACAACAATGGTCCATAATTCATCAGCCATGCGTTCAATAGATTCTACAACAAGAATCGTATTCAGAATGTGGCATCAACCGTCGATAATCTACATCAAACGGATTGGCTGAAGCTTTTAATAAACCATCGTCAAGCTACTCAAAAAGGTCATGTCATCCAATAAGTACGACTGGAACGAGAAGCTCGGTAAATGTCTTTGGGCCTATCGTACGATGGTACGGACCCCGACGGGTAACACACCATTCATTTTGGTCTATGGAAGCGAAGCAGTACTGCCTCTAGAGATCCAGATACCCTCACTCCGAGTGTCGATCACAAACCAGTTGATGGAAGAAGACAATCAACGTCGTCGTCTGCAAGAGTTAGAAGCGTTCGATTAAAAATTCCTCTTGGCTCAACAGCGCTTCGAACATTATCAAGCCCGCATTTTACAGGCTTTCAACAGAAAAGTCAAACAGAGGACTTTCCAACTAGGCGACCTGGTTCTGGCTATCAGGAGACCGATGGTAATGACTCACAAGACATCAGGAAAGTTTGAACCCAAATGGGAAGGACCCTTCATCATAGAGACGGTATACTCAAACGGTGCTTACCGTCTCGCTCAACCTAATATGGACTTGTTCATGATGCCCATCAATGACAAGTTCTTAATGAAGTACTACTTCTGACATCCTTCAAAAATGTACTTTCCTCTCCCAGCAAGGGAATTTGTGAACCTGATAACCAAGTTCACTCCCCTTCTTTGACAATCAAGTGCTTATGGAACCCAGTTGTTCTATTGCATCCCCAGTAGAAGAACAACCATGTCCACATCACCTCTGACTTGCTTCTCTATACCCCATAAATCAGAATTCTACACTACGTAGGATCATGCTCATTACTATGTTTACCATGTCCATATTACCTTTGAGTAAACATCCCATACAACAATCCTTGCGTTGTTGCACATCAATCATAGAACATCCACGTCCATATCACCTCTGAGTTGTTCTATACATCCCTATAGAGTTCACTCCTACAACGTCCATATCACCTCAGAGTAGGAAAGCTCTACCATTACCCCATATTTACCACATCTATATTACCTCTGAGTTAATATGTCGATTTCCTCTATGGGCAACTTATTATCTGTACCTAAACAAGGTGCGCAAAAGATAATAGGTCTACCAAAAGTCACAAAAAATGAACAAAAGCAAAAAAGTTATTTATTTCTTCAAAATAAGAAGTGGAAGGACTACATTAGCAAACCAAACCAAAAAAAAGACAGATACGTCTCTAACCAAAAGTAACAAAATAAAGGATGGAAAAACTAAGGATCAACGGATAGCTCGTCAATCCGACGCTTCAAATCTTCAGCCTTGGTCTCCACAGTTGCCAAAATGCGACGCTCGACTTCATGGCGTATCGTTTGTCTAGCCTCGAGACCAAGTTCAGCTGTGTGTTTGTCGTCCAGTTCCTTCTTCTGAAGGATCAGGAAGGCCACATGGCGAGCAAAATTTATCGTTTCTTCTTTAAGCTGGACATGTTCAGCCTGTGCCTGTTCAGAATTGACCAAAAGCTGAGCCCGCTGCCCTTGAAGGAGATGAATCTTGGCATCAACTTCCGGTATACTGACATTAAGAGATTCCTATAGATTAGCCTTTTCCTCCATCGACGAGGACAACCTCTGCTCCCTAGCCTCAGCATCGACCCACTCTTGCTTTCCGATAGCCATGGTGTCAGAGTAGGCCGACTCAACTGTAACCACTAGCCTGCTCTTCTCCTCCTCAATCAAAGCGAAAAAATTATTCCGTCGAATGTTCTGGAGTTCGACAAGACGATGATCGAGCTCAGTGACAAAAGCTTCTGAAATCTCAGCCATATGGTAATGGCCCTGGTGACATCGGATCAGCTTGATATACGGGAGTGCCATGCCCTTTGCGGTCTTGAAGCTCCCGCCTTCGTCCAGCATAGACGACACCCCCTCCTCAATATCTTGTATACGGCCTCAACGATGAACTTTATATATTCATCTGCATCGGCCAACACTTGAGGTGTCATAGCAGGAGTTGTCGAAGCTACTACATGAGCCGGGAGAGCAGTTTACCCTACAGAGGATTTCACACCTGAGGTTGACAATGTAGCCATCGCTTGGCTCACAGGAGACTCAGTCACCGTACCTTCAGGGTTTGAGGCTAGAGCCTCGGTATTCACGACCTCCGTCCTACCAATAATGTCGACGGAGCCACCAACCGCCGAAGCTGAGTCTCTGGAGGGACCCAATATTGTCCTCCAAGTAGAAAAAATAGAGGGTGTATCTTCCACCGTAGGGCCATTGCCCTTATCTGAGCCGGCCCCAGAGGGCCCCACAACATTCGGGTCTGCCACAACAGACCTTCAAGCAACAGCTGCAACTTGGACATATTCTTCAACCCTCGACGGAGGGTCAAGTCCAGCATTTGGAGGGAGAGTAGACCCTTCCACCTCTTCTTCAATCAAAGCCGGAGTGGGACTCGGCAGATGAGTCACTTCTACTTCATCGGCACCGGTTTCCAGAATGGGAGTAGGACTCGACAGTCGGATCATTTTCCCCACCCCAGTCTCTGTTACTGGGACAAAAATAGGACTCGACAGTGGAACTTCCGCAGAGCCGGTCCCCCTGCACTATTCTTAGGAGAGGGCTCAGTTCCCGACTCCTCAGTCTGCTCTTCTCCGCTCGTCATGGAGTCCTCCTCAACATTCTCAACATCTTTTTGGGGGGCATCATCTGGAGAAGACGAGTCCCACTCTTCCTCCTCACCCGAAGGGTCTTGCTTGATAACTTCCTTCTGGGCCCCCGCACCAGTTTTAGGGGCCCCCACGGTTGTTTCTTTTACCACCTATGAAGACTATGTTTTACCTCCCCGACCAGTTGTTGGAGAGGGATCAACAGTCTCAGGTGTTGCTACATCAGCAGCATCATCTCTGGCCCGATCCAAAGAGGCCGAAACCTCCACCGGAATGGCTTCATCCAAAGTCTCCTCTACGGGAGATGACACAATCGGAGGGATACGCTCATCAGACGAGATCGCCACCTCCTTCGGTTTACTTGAACCCGGCCTCAAAGACCAGGGTTTCTTCTTCAACACTTCCTGCAAAGAAGAGAGGTATAAGTACAAGAGGAAAAAATTGAATTGGACCAATGCTAATTTATATACCACTATGGGAAGCAAGATGCACAGGACCGAGGCCCAGGCACATCCGAATAGAAGCTTCGACGCATCATCAGGACCTAAGTCCATGTGTCTCAGCAAATGGAGCTTCGGTGCATCACCAGAACCTAAGTCCATGTGCGTCAGCAAATGGAACTTCGGCGCATCATCAGGACCTAAGTCCATGTACTTCAGCAGAAGGAGCTTTGGCGCATCGTCAGGACAGAGTCCATGCGTGTCAGCATTTAAAACTGAGGCGTGTCATCGGGATGCGACTTGTTCCAGTCACATCCACGCACCCCAGCAGCTTTGCAACAAAATAAAAACTCCAAGGCAGACAACACCCACCGATCACCTCTGGCCGTACGTCAGCATGCGTCGCTGCGACGATGGGGGTGTGCTCCATGTCGACCTCTATGGGCTCCTTACACTTTTTTCTTCCTCGGCCAACACCGCCACGGGGAGTCTTTGGGGCCATCTCCCTAAAAAAGCTTTTGTCGAAGAAGAGGGAAAAGCTCTGAAGAAGAGGAATCAAAGTTCTGAGGAGAAGAAGAAAGTAGAAGACTTACTCTCTCCCACCAGGCGCCTATTTGTAGGCTTGGCTACGCACGTAAACCGATGAGGCATGACGTCAGCATCAGTCGCTTCGGGTCGCGTAAAATTGACGGCTGTAATTCTTTCCAAAAGATTTTCATTAATCTTTCAAACTTCGAGGCGTTATCTCTTGTATCCCGAAAAAAGCATGCACCCCCACAGCAATGCACGAAGCAGCCATTTGCCCAGTAGAACCATGCACCCAACGAGAATATGCACCCGAAATGCCTACCCATGCTTCTTGTTCAAAGTATTCCAAAAACTTAGCATAAAGTTTTAGAAACTTTGAAGGGGGTCTTATAGAAACATGGAATTTAGGCGCATCTAAAAGCTAGAGGTCTTATGCACCCTAACTCCCATGCACCAAAAATCAACATGCGCCAGGAAAGCAGAACACTTGGCATATTTGAAAAAAACAACAAAGAGATATGACAGTAGGCCTTTATTCCATATAAAAGTCGATTATATATCTAAAACTCTTTTACTAAAGAAAATCCTAAAAGCTGTAGCCAGGCGCATCACTTGAAGTGTTATTGCCAGGTGCATCACTTGTTAGGCGCATCATACTGAGGCCTCACCCAGACGCATCATCCCATCATATCAGCATAGGCGCATCACTGTGCATAGTCAGAGAAAATCACTTCTTCGTCGACGTGCGAGCACTCTAGCATGAGGAATGGCTCTTCTAGCCTAACAAAATTGGGGTACGATAGCCCCGATATGTGGCTCTTTCAGCATAACAAAAATTGGGGCACGACCGCCCCGATATTTGGATACAACAGGCACCTTCAGCCTGTGTCGGGACACGATGATCCCAATATTTGGATGTAACAGGCACTTTCACTGGCTTGTCCGAAAATGGGGCCGATGGTGAATAAACCAACTCAGCACATCTTTGTCTTCAGAAGGAGTTCGTCGTCAAAGCTTCTACGAACGAGGGGATCAACAACTCGCCGAGGCAGGGGACCGATCGAGTTCGTCTCCATGGCAAAAGAAATGAGTAAAATCACAAAGCTATTCATAGGCCAGGATAACCATCTCCCATGCGCCCAGTGGCAGTCTCCTCATATTTTGTGTAATGAATTTGCATTAACGACGATGAATCTGTCTCTTTGTATTCAGCCAAGTGAAAATAGCCATTAACGCCTCAAAAAACTCAACAGACAGACCAATAAGGCTGCGCCATATGGCAAATATGCTGTCAGCACCATGCACTATGTACCAATAGGATATCGACCCATGCGTCTAGCTAGCACAAGCTGATCCACCCATTACAACTCGTCACCCATCAAGCATTTAATGCTATGTGACAAAGTTGGCAGCACATCCCCCAAAGAATGACCAATCGACAGCTTTTTGCAAGAAACGAAGAGCCGCTGACGTCAGCATCATTATTTGCCTTTTTGTCGGCTACAGCTATCCTTGCCACGTGGCCAACCAATCATTCGCATACACCCCCGCAACCATGTGCCTAGAAGTCCGCATGCGCCTCAAAAGTCATGTGCCTCTGACTCGCTCCTGATCCTAAAAGACAGAAGTTAAGTCTTTGTATGTGCCTCCACCGCCATGAGCCCAAAACTCAGTGTACACGTCAAAAGCCATGCACCCAGATTGGTCTATCATAGACCATGTCGCCCTCCATGCGCCTAATGCTAGGCACATTCTAACAGATCATCTTCCACAAAATTAGAGATCTTTGAGTCACAGACATGCGCCACGTATATTCTGACTCAGTTCTGCTCAATAATGGGTGCTAACCACCGAAGATCTCAACAATAATCGAATCACCGCAACTGCCACATATCAGCTCCATACAGCCCAACAGAGCAGTTCAACAGATTTGGCTTCAACTCAGGACGCATCGTCCATGCGCCCTACAGCATCAGCCACATGGCATTCCCATGCATAGGCTCATCCTACATATGTGTGCATGAGCAGACTAGTCTGCTGCATATAAATAGAAGGATCACTCCTTCATCCACACACAGATCATCATATCTACATACAGAAACAAGAAGAGACATATAATGTCTACTTTTTTTCCAAATGCTCCGGCATCCAGAGCAGTCCAGACCTTCAGAGAATTTAAGATTTTCGTCAGATTATCAACGAAGTCAACACATTACCACTCGCCCCACCGATACAGTTTCCAGATAAAAATAAAAGTGTACTCCTAGGACTACGTTTAAGTCCTATATTGTATACTATTCTGTTTGTAATTGAAATACCAAATTTTATCAATAAAAAAACTTACGCATTTTCTATGGCAAACAATGATGTTCTCGAACAACATTATATACCATGCTATGTTCGAATCCACCAGAGTGTGTTCCTTCCCAAGCCCAATTATCTGCTTTAAGAGAGCTGTCGACTCGGATTTCTTTGATTGTCGTAGCAGCGTATCATGCCCCTTCGTGTGGCACCGGATCCCACTGTCCCTTCCTCAAAATGCAGTTGACTCAATCAACTTCTCGCGATCGACATAACGCATTCCCTTCGGTAAGATCGGGCAAACTTTGGTGTCCAATCCAAGGGTCGTACCACAAACTCGTGGCTCTTCCATCGCTTATAATACGAAAAATTTGCTGCTTCACCTGTCCTCGATGCTTTAGCATAGTCTTGAAGGTGACCGATGCGTTGTTATTCAGTTGCCTGTTCCAGAAGTTGTTATTCTTCACGTACTTGGCTCTCATCGACCTGGCCTACAGGAATTTGCTAGAAATAAACATCCATGTTAGTTGTATCGCTGCAACCTCTCTAAGCGTCCTCAAGGAATATGATCCCACCCTGCCTTCCTTTTTAGGCCTGCATAATATATACCATACGATTGTGTGCAATCCTCCTCTCCATATGAAATCAGCACAAATTTGCTTGATTTTTTTAATAATATTCTTTGGCAACAATATAGATTGAAGCCAACAAATTGCAATGGCAATTATAACTGAGCATACCATTTCTAGTCGTCCTCCGAAGGAAAGATTTTGTGCATGCCAACCCTATGTGTGTCGTTGAGTGTACTCGACCAAACTTTGACAATAAGCTTCTTCAGCATAGTTAATAGATAAAGGAATGCCCAAATACTTCATCGGTAGTTTCCTCCGCTCCACTCCTATGAGTTGCGCTTTCTCGTCCTTGTTGGGACAATGCAGGTTGAAATACACTTTACTCTTGTCCTAATTTATTTACAGGCCAGTGTGTGAACCCATAGTAGCCATGATTGAGTCCAAAGAATTCAATACGTCTATCGTTGGTTTCATGAAACCAACAAGTTATCCCGTAAATAAGATGATGAACATGCGGCCGAATATTCTTTTGCAAGGGAATGATTCGTCTATGAAATATGGCCTCCTCCATAAGATACGAGAATACTCCATCATTAGTGTTAACAAATAAGATAATAGCAGGTCTCCCTGTCGAAGACCCCTATTGCTCCCTAAGAATCCATACGGAGTTCTTTTTATAAGCACAGAAAAAGTAGTTATGCTAATGCACTCATGTACCATATCATCCCATGTTTGGTCGAATCCAAGTGCGAGCATGATATGATAGACAAATTTGTGATTAACCGTGTCATAGGCTTTTCGTAAATCCAGTTTGATGCAAGCCCGTTGTCCGCCCGGCTTGTTGAAGTCTTGCACCAATTCATGCGCAAGTAAATTATTGTCAGCAATAGTTCCCCTGTTTATGAATGCCACCTGGTAGGGTGAAACTAGGTTTTTCATGATGCTCTCCATTCGTCGAAGGTGCATTATAATTTTGTATAAATTGTAGCACGCGATTGGCCGAAAGTCCGCCAAAGAGGTAGCACATTCCTTCTTTGGAATTAAAGTGAGGTAAGTGTAGTTAAGTTCTTGTAACAGTCTTCCCTTTGCAAAGAAATTTTGCACCATTTCCAGCACTTAGAACTTGATATCCTCCATGTCACTCTCGTTTTCTGTTATACGTATTTTTAGTATACGTGTACGGATTTTCGACCCGTATTTTTGTTTGTCTTGCATAGCTTGGCATGGTTTGGCTTGGTTTATTTTAGTTTGGTTTGGTTTAGGTGAGTGGTTCATCATGATAACCACCCCTTTATATAAACCAACCCCCTTTTTCTCTCTCCTCCTTTACTTTCATTTACTTCTTCTTCCTACATTAATTCTCTCCAACCACCTTAGGCAAATGCAACTTGCTTCATGGAGGAACTTCATTTTATTTGTTCCATTGTCTTCCCTAAAAGCTTCTAAGACCATTTAGTACTTAGTATTTTTGGTTTTGGAGGATCAATTCATGTAGATCTAAGTTTTCTTAAATTTTGCTTTTTTTGGGTTTTGATCTATCAAACTTCATTATTTTCATGTTTTGATTATTCTATGTTGTAGAGAATTTGATTTCACCAAAAATGGACCTTTAAAAACCCAAATTATGATTTATTTTGAGTAATTTATGGACCTTGGATGTTCATGGGTTCCATGGTTCTTCTTCTCGAGTTAGAGAAGAAGAACAGTGTGGGCGCATGGTATTTTATGCGCCCATAGTGACTTCAGCCTTGGGCGTATAGCCTTAATATTCGCCCAAGCTCCCTGTCTTCCTTAGTGTGGGTGCATAGCTTATTATGCGCCTATAGCTTTTGCTTGCTTATGCACATAACTTTAGATATGTGTTAAGTCATGGTGTTCCATAGCAGTGGGCGCATAGCACTTATTATGCGCCCATATAGCCAGTATAGATGGCTCCAGACTTAGCTTCCTATACACCCTTCCTCACTCATGTGGGCGCATGCATGTGGGCGCATAGCTCTTGGTGCATGCCTCCCTGAATACTTGACTCTCTATAAAATGACTAGCCATAAGCGCATTGCCTCGGACGCATAGCAGTAGGTGCATAGCCTTGGGCACAGAGCTCTGGGTGCATGCTCTCCATGTCACCCCATTGACCCCTTGTGTCATCTCTTGCAACTATCCATATTTGTCCCCATGGACCTTAGTGTGAGTTGTGACTTTGCTTGTACTCTTTACTTGACTAGTCCTATAATGTTATTTTCCATGTTGCACATGTACTCTGAGCTTTAAGCACGATTTTGGTATGGCACGTACACTCTCTAATAACTCCTTGATAGTGGCCCACCGTGGTGCACTTACATGAACATGACATGACAATGTGACTTTACGTGATAACTCTTGATAGTGACCCATCATGGTACACTCTTGACAAGTAACTTGACATGATAATTCTTGATGGTGGTCCGTTGTGATGCACTCTTACCTTGATAAGTAACATAGCATGACATGAAATCTTGACAAGTAACATGTAACTTTTGTCTTGACATCGTGGATGATTTCTCTTGATTGAGCTTGTATAAGCTACATTTTATCATCTTGCATCATGTCTAGGACATGGATTTTTGGTTACCACGGTCAGAAATTTATACTAAATCTGACTAGGATAATGACTAGATTGATCAAGTAGTCCATGAAAAGATTTCCCAGTTACAGGCAGTCCCGTTATCTAGGTGCTCTAATTGGACTTGTAGCCTGCCGTCGAGTAGGGCACATTTCCAGCACACTGTCATATGTTACACCCCCAAGTCACCTAATCCAACTCTCTCAACTTGCGACAGGATAACCTGGATTAAGTCTGTAGGGCTTGTGGCTATTGGAACATCTCGATTCATCTTGTTAGTAACTAAGCTAATGATAACCCTAGTTAGTTAAAGTATCAAGTCGTACTCATTGCTTGGCTGTGATTGATGAATGGAGTCTAGTATAGTCTTGCCTAGACAAGACCAGTACATGGTTATTTCAGTACGTTACCGTTTATGCTTTACTTTATCGATGATCGGTCAGAGACTAAATCTTGTTCAGGTGAAGGGTTACGACCCCGGTTCTTGTTTGGTTTACGGGTTGTAACTTGGTTACCGGAATAGTCACTCAGTTATCTTATCGTTTATCACCATGTTTTCTTTAACTCATGTCTTTCGTTATTATTATGTACTCTTTATGTGTTAATATGCTAGCTTTAGTTCTTAAGTGAAGCCTTCCTTGTGGCACTTGCTCTTTCTGGGGTATGACCCAGCTGGTTTTGTATGGCCATATTTTGGAGTAGCACCCGAGGATCTTCCAGCCTTCCCGCCATATGGTGAATACTAGACGCATCCCTGGCAACGAGTGGATTTTATTTTGCATTTCCACTCTATTGTAAATTATTTTTTTGAGACGTTTAGCCACCGAGCAAGTGTTAGCTCATGTTGAAATTACATTCCTGTCTGCCTAAGGGCTGTAACATGATTGACAAACCTAGGATTGATCATGTATGATTTAAACCTTTGTTAGTCTTCGTATTTTGTATGACTAGCTTCATGATCATCTGAATATGTAATTTATGGGATGCCTTACTTTGTATGTCTGATGATCTACCATCTTGTTATATTTACTTGCTTGCTTGAGATTGAGACACTAGGCTTGTACTTAACCATAAGAGACTGATTGGCTTGTAGTTAAACCCTTATACATCTAGACAGCTGTGACCATATTGCGAGGTGGGATTCACTTTAATGTATGTAGCTGGTTGTGTTTGTCCCCCGCTCTTTAGTATTCTGGTTCTGGGGTGTGACACAGTTTAAGTGGTGGCCCATACAGGTCTTGTAAATCAAGATGTATGAGGGTTTTATTGAATAGATTTCTCAATCAGTACTCGCCCTTGATCTCTACTCGTGTCTTCTAATTTTTCAGAAATCTTGACCTGATCACATGCTTATATCTTCGATCTATCATGGTCCTTCCTTATTGTTCTCCATGTCGTTCTTCAGCGGCATTTCTCTTGGTCCTACCGATCATAAAGGCGAAGCACCTCCAGTAAACCAGCAGCAACCTGGAGACCAAGCCTATTATTCTGGAGCAGTCTCTCGAGTCATGCATTCCGAGGATCCAGAGCCCCCAGTTCAGCCATTCTAGCCTGCAGAGCCTGACAATGGAAACCTGGTGGGTCTCATCAGGGAATTGCTTGTGTCACAAGATCGTCGGGGTGATACCCTGCACCAGACATTACAAGATGCCATAGGCAGAGTTGGTTACCAAGGGAACAACGCGGCCAACAGCTTCAAACGTCTGAACCCTCCTTTCTTTGATGACAGTGAAGATGATATCGTTGTTGATGTGTGGCTTCAGGATATAGAAGTTATCCTGGAGGCAGCTAGGATTCCTGAGGAAGAGAAGGTGGCCGTTGTGCGCCTATAGTTATTGGACTTAGCCCGCAGCTGGTGGACGATGCTAGCAGTTGGATTACCAATGCCTGTTTTGTGGGCAGTATTCAGCAATAAGTTCCAGACGAAGTACTTCGACGCAGTAGCTCGGTATGATCTGCAGACGAGATTCACCAATCTTAAGCAGATGGACAGGACGGTCGATGGGTATGCGACCGAGTTTTCTAGACTTTGTCGGTTTGCTCCCACCTTGGTGGCAACCGAATTGGATCGAGCCCAGCGATTCCAGTAGGGGCTCTACCTAGAGATCATTATAGCAGTGGAGCAGTTTGAGCACCAGAAGTTTGATGCCATCTTGCGAGCAGTGAAGATGCATGAGTATACTTCGCAGAGGATTGTAGATAGAAGCGAATGACGAAAGAGGTCTCATGGACAGATGTTCCAGTCATCCGCACCACCCCCGGCAGCTAGGGCTTTGACTATTGGAGCTCCTAGGAGGGCGACTACAGTTTTTTCGGTTCAGCACTCGACACCGACGTATCCTCAGCAGCAGAAGCAGTCTTCCACAATGGGCTACTCTCATTGTGGGAAGCCAAGATATGTAGTATTAGAATATCATAGAGCACAAGGATTGTGCTAGGCTTGTAGGGCACCGGATCACAAGACAGGGTCATGTCCGAATAGAGCCAGTTTATTGTCAACAAACCTAACCAGTCCATCGGTTAGGGGTCCAGCACTAGTGCAGCAGTAGTACCAGCCTCCGAGGCCATTGCCGCCTCAGGCTCAACGGTATGTCCAAGCTCAGATTCAGAACCAGCAGAAAGGTTTCCAACAGAGGGGACCAGCACCAAGAGGATAAGGTCAGGCTATGGCTCTGACCGTAGCAGAAGAATTGGCATCAGGTGAGGTGGTGGCAAGTACCATTCTCTACAAATCTTTTTCAGCATCCGTATTATTTGATTCGGGTGCATCGTATTCATTTATGTCTGTACGATTCGCAATACAGATAGGACTAGAGCCCAAATCATTATCAGTAAGGCTCAATATACTTACTGGTAATAGTCTTGTGGGAGTAGATAGAGTCTATTCCTCGTGTCGAATCGTAGTTAGCGGTAGAGAGTTTTCCGCTAGATTGATAGAATTTTCGATGGCCGACTATGATGTGGTCCTAGGAATGGATTAGTTGAAGGATCAGTATGCAAGAATAGACTGCCATGTTGGCAAGATTATTTTTGGTATTTTTGGTGAACTGGAGTTTTTATTTTCCAGAGGCGAAGTAGAATCTTCTCCACCAGTATTGTGGATGTTTGTAGCAGTAGCAGTTCAGTTTCCCAGAGTATTAGAAGAGTTTCATGATATATTTCCCGAAGAGCTTCCAGGCATGCCCCCCAGAGAGAGAGAGTTCACGATTGATTTGCTTTCAGGGACGGCACCAGTGTCAAGGGGAGTCTACAGGATGGCATCTTCAGAGTTAGAGATCTTGTATAAGATGATTGAAGAACTCAAAACCAAGGGATTCATTCGTGCTATTTGATCACCTTGGGGAGCCCCGATACTTCTTATAAAAAAGAAGGATGGTACGTTAAGATTATGTGTTGATTATCGTACCTTAAACTCTGTAACAATCAAGAACAGATATCCTCTTTCAAGGATAGATGATTTATTTGATTAACTCAGAGGAGCAATAGTATTTTCGAAGATTGACTTGCGGTCATGATACCATCATATCAGAGTCAGAGAGTAAGACGTCCCGAAAATAGCATTCAGATCCAGATATGGATATTGGGAGTTCTTTATTATGCCATTTGGAGCAACCAATGTACCAGTCATATTCATGGACCTTATGAATCGTATCTTCATGTCCTATTTGGACCAGTTCGTGATAGTGTTCAAAGACGATATCTTAGTCTATAGCAAGAATGAGGCAGAGCATGAGCATCATCTTCGTGTAGTTCTTTATATTCTAAGGCAGCACCAGTTGTACACGAAGTTCAGTAAGTACGAATTTTGGTTGGATCGTATTTCGTACTTAGGTCACATCATCACTAGAGGTGGAGTGGAAGTGGACCCCCAGAAAATAGTGGCTATAGAGACATGGCCAGTACCCAGTACCGTCGCAGAAGTTCGGAGTTTTCTAGGATTGGCCGGCTATTACCGGCGATTCGTATCAGACTTTGCTCGGATTTCAGCACCATTGACGCAGTTGACCCGTAAGGATGTACAGTTTGCTTGGATAGCAGAGTGTCAAAGTTCATTTGAGAAGTTGAAGCAAGAATTGATGACGGTTCCCATTCTCACGCTTCCAGATGGAACTGGAGGATTTTTAGTTTATTATGACACTTCCGGCAAGGGATTGGGTGCGTCTTGATGCAACATGGTAAGGTAGTAGCTTATGCGTTATGTCAGCTTCATGATCATGAGAGGAATTACCCAACCCATGTCTTGGAGTTAGCAGCGGTGGTTTTCATACTTAAGCTTTGGAGGCATTATTTATATGGAGATCGGTTGGAGATTTTTACCGACCATAAGAGTCTTAAGTATGTGTTTACCCAGAATGATCTTAATATGCATCAGAGAAGATGGCTAGAGCTACTTCTGAATTATGACATCAACTTGCAGTATCATCCTGGGAAGGCCAATATTGTTACAGATACATTGAGCAGAAGAGCCGAAGTTTATTTTCTAACAGCACAACCAGAGTTACTAGCAGATCTTCAGAAGATAGGTATTGAAGTTGTTCTTCCTACCAATGTGGTATTGATGGCCAGTATGCAAGTTCAGTCCAGTATAGTTGAGAGGAATAAGTTAGTTCAGTCAACGAATTTTAAGCTTCAGCGACTTAGGGCAGAATGTATAGCAGGACGAAGAGTAGAGTTATGTATTCATGAGGACGGTACACATCGACATGGAAGGCGTCTTTGTGTACCTAGTGGCAATATCAGGCAAGAGATCATGGCAGAAGCTCACAGTTCATAGTATTCAATTCATCCCAGCGGTACGAAGATGTATCGTGATATCCATCAGCATTTTTGGTGAAATGGCATGAAGAAGGAGATAGCCCTGTTTGTCTCTCGTTATTTAGTTTGTCAACAAGTTAAGGCTGAATATCAGAGACCAGCTGAACTTCTTCAACCTTTATCGATCCCAGAGTGGAAGTGAGAGCATATCACCATAAATTTTGTAACTGGGTTACCTAAATCTCCAGCTGGGAGAGATGCTATCTGGGTTATAGTTGACAGACTCACCAAGGTAGCTCATTTTCTTCCTTCCAGAATTGGCCAGTCGACGGATCATCTTGCAAAGATATACCTCAGGTAGATAGTCAGGCTGCATGGAGTACCAGTTAGTATTGTGTCCGACAGAGATTCAAGATTTACATCGTATTTTTGGTGGAGTCTTCAGAAGAGTTTGGGGACTCGTCTCAAGTTCAGTTCAGCTTATCATCCACAGACAGATGGTCAGTTAGAACGCACGATCCAGACTCTTGAAGATATGTTGCGGTCATGTACGCGTGATTTCGGTGGTTCGTGGGAAGATTACCTGCATCTCGTGGAGTTTTCCTATAACAACGATTTCCAGGCCAGTATCCAGATGGCGCCCTTTGAGGCCTTGTACGGCAAGAAGTACAGATCTCCGTTAGCATGGGATGATATAGGCGAGAGGCAGATGCTTGGTCCATAGATGATTATGCAGACTATTGAGGTGGTCAGACAAGTTACGGATCATCTTCGAATTGTACAAGATCGCCAGCATCATTGGGTCGATTCTCATCGGCGTCCCCTTGAATTTTCTATCGACGATCACGTATTCCTTAGGATCTTGCCTACCCATGGCATCATTCATTTTGGCGTACGGGGAAAGCTTAGTCCTAGGTATATAGGGTCGTTCGACATTCTTGAGCGAGTAGGTGATGATATAGGCGAGAGGTAGATGCTTGGTCCAGAGATGATTACGCGGACTATTGAGGTGGTCAGACAAGTTACGGATCATTTTCAAATTGCACAAGATCACCAGCGTCATTGGGCCGATTCTCATTGGCGTCCCCTTGAATTTTCTATCGACGACCACGTATTCTTTAAGATCTTGGCTACCCATGGCGTCATTCATTTTGGCATACGGGAAAAGCTTAGTCCTAGGTATATAGGGTCGTTCGACATTCTTGAGCGAGTAGATGATGTGTCCTATCGTCTCGCTCTTCTGCCATCGTTACGTGAGGTACATGATGTCTTCCATATATCATAATTGCGACAGTATATCCCGGATTCGAGTCATGTCCTTGATCATTCAGAATTGGTTGTTGGTACCAACCTTTCATATGAGAAAAGACCCGTATCCATATTGGACCGGAAGGAGAAAGTACACAAGAACAAGATTATTAGTTTAGTCCGTGTTGCTTGGGGTCATCACTCTTTGGGTGAGTCAACGTGGGAACGTAAGGATGATATCCGATCACGATATCCATACCTGTTTGACTCATAAGGTATAATGTCTTCCTTATGCCTTATACTTTTAAATTCCTACTTGTATGAATGATTGCTTGATTAACCGCTAGTCGTAGATTGCTCGTGATTAGTATAGCTTGTCCCGACATTTCTAGCCTCTTGATTAAATTCCAAGGACAGAATTCTTTTAAGGTGGATAGAGTTACGTGTACGGATTTTCGACTCGTATCTTGGCATGTCTAGCATAGCTTGGTATGGTTTGGCTTGGTTTATTTTGGTTTGGTTTGGGTGAGTGGTTCATCCTGATAAACACCCCTTTATGTAAACCAACCCCCTTTTTCTCTCTCCTTATTTACTTTTATTTACTTTTTATTTACTTCTTCTTCCTCCATTAATTCTCTCCAACCACCTTAGGCAAGTGCAACTTACTTCATGGAGGAACTCTATTTTATTTGTTCCATTGTCTTTCCTACAAGCTTCTAAGACCATTTAGTACTTAGCATTTTTGGTTTTGGAGGATCAATTCTTATAGATCTAAGTTTTCTTAAATCTTGATTTTATGGGGTTTTAATCTATTAAACTTTATTATTTTCATGTTTTGATTGTTCTATGTTGTAGAAAATTTGATTTCACCCAAAATAGACCTTTGAAAACACAAATTTTGATTTATTTTGAGTGATTTATGGACCTTGGAAGTTCATGGGTTCCATGGTTCTTCTTCTCGGGTTGGAGAAGAAGAACAGTGTGGGTGCATGGCATTTTATGCGCCTACAGTGACATCAGCCTTGGGCGCATAGTCCTTTATATGGGCCCAAGGTCCCTGCCTTCCTCAGTGTGGGCGCATGGCTTATTATGCGCCCATAGCTTTTGTTTGATTATGCACATAACTTTAGATATGTGTTAAGTCATGGTGTTCCATAGCAGTGGGCGCATAGCCCTTATTATGCGCCCATATAGCCAGTATAGATGGCTCCAGACTTAGCTTCCCTTGCACCCTGCCTCACTCATGTGGGCGCATGCATGTGGGCGCATAGCTCTTGGCGCATGCCTCCCTGAACACTTGACTCTCTATAAAATGACTAGCCATAAGGGCATAGCCTCGGACGCATAGCAGTAGGTGCATAGCCTTGGGCACATAGCTCTGGGTGCATGCTCTCCATGTCACCCTATTGACCCCTTGTGTCATCTCTTGCAACTATCCACATTTGTCCCCATGGTCCTTAGTGTGAGTTGTGACTTTGCTTGTACTCTTTACTTGACTAGTCCTATAATATTATTTTACATGTTGCACATGTACTCTGAGCTTTACACACGATTTTGGTATGGCACGTACACTCTCTAATAACTCCTTGATAGTGGCCCGCCGTGGTGCACTTACATGAACACGACATGACAATATGACTTTACGTGATAACTCTTGATAGTGACCCGTCATGGTGCACTCTTGACAAGTAACTTGACATGATAATTCTTGATGGTGGTCCATTGTGACGCACTCTTACCTTGGTAAGTAACATAGCATGACATAAAATCTTGACAAGTAATATGTAACTCTCATCTTGACACCGTGGATGATTTCTCTTGATTGTGCTTGTATAAGCTACAAGTCTCGTCTTGCATCATGTCTAGAACACGGATTCCTGGTTACCATGGTCAGGGATTCATACTGAATCTGACTAGGATAATGACTAGATTGATCAAGTAGTTTATGAAGATATTTCCCAGGTACAGACAGTCCCATTATTTGGGCAATCTAATTGGACTTGAAGCCTGTCGTCGAGTAGGGCACATTTCCAGCACACTGTCATGTGTTGCATCCCCAAGTCACCTAGTCCAACTCTCTCAACTTGCAACTGGATAACCTGGATTAAGTCTGTAGGGCTTGTGGCTGTTGGAACATCTCGATGCATCTTGTTAGTAACTAGCTTGTGATAACCTTAGTTAGTTAAAGTATCAAGCCGTGCTCATTACTTGGCCGTGATTGATGAATAGAATCTAGTATAGTCTAGCCTGGACAAGACCAGTACATGGTTATTTCAGCACGTTACCGTTTATGCTTTGTTCATCGATAATCGGTCAGAGACTAAGTCCTGTTTAGGTGAAGGGTTATAATCCAGGTCCTTGTTTGGTTTACGGGTTGTAACTCGGTTACCGAAATAGTCTCTTAGTTATCTTATCGTTTATCATCCTGTTTTCTTTAACTCATGTCTTTCGTTATCATTATGTCTTTATGTGCTAATATGCTTGCTTTAGTTCTTAAGGGAAGCCTCCCTTGTGGCACTTGCTTTTTTTGGGGTCTGATCCAGCTAATTTTGTATGGCCAGATTTTTGAGTAGCACCCGAGGATCTTTCAGCCTTCCAGCCAGATGGTGAACACTAGACGCAACCCTGGCAACGAGTGGGTTTTATTTTGCTCTTCCACAATATTGTAAATTATTCTTTTGAGGCGTTTAGCCGCCGAACAAGTATTAGCTCGTATTGAAATTACATTCCTGTCCTCCAAAAGGTTGTAACATGATTGACAAATCCTAGGGTTGATCATGTACGATTTAAACACTTGCTAGTCTTCGCATTTTATATGACTAGCTTCATGATCATCTGAATATGTAATGTACGGGATACCTTACTTTGTATGTATGATGATCTACCATGTTACATTTACTTGCTGGCTTGAGATTGAGATACTAGGCTTATACTTGACCATAAGAGACTGATTGGCTTGTAGTTAAACCCTCATACATCTAGACAGTCCTGTCCGTATTGCGATGTGGGAATCACTTCAATGTACGGAGCTGGTTGTGTCTGTCTCCCGCTCTCC
The DNA here is from genome assembly GCA_029216955.1 of Iris pallida. Classification (NCBI taxonomy): domain Eukaryota; kingdom Viridiplantae; phylum Streptophyta; class Magnoliopsida; order Asparagales; family Iridaceae; genus Iris; species Iris pallida. The sequence continues at coordinate 1,919,929 of JANAVB010019198.1, read as the reverse complement.
AGGATTTTGGTTCTGGGGCGTGACACTTCCAGTGAAGCTTAAAGAATTTGCTACTAAAGCCGTTCGGACCAGAGGATTTGTTAGGGTCAGCCATATTGATAATCGTCTCTATTTCTTCCATTTCTACCGTACGTCGTTACATATGGTTGCCATGTGGCATAACAATTTGTTTGCAAATGATATCTGGAAAGTTAGCCTATAATCGGATTGATTAAATAGCTCAGAGTAGTATCTGATAGCTTCCGTTTGGAGATCCTTTGCAGTCGCTGCCTCCGTCCCATCTGGCCGAATCAATTTGCCTGTGTGGTTTCGGTGCAGTCTCATTCACACTACGTTATGGAAAAACTTGGAGCACTTATCCCCATCGCTTAGCCAAGAACATTTGGCACGTTGGGCCGTCTCTATTTCCTCTTGAAGATGAAGACGGTGGATCTCTTTGATGAGGACTTTCTCCGTTTGCATCAAATGTTCGTTGTCCATGTAGACTTGGAGTTGTTGTTGGACCATAATCAAATGTTTTTCCGCTTCTTCCAAGGACTGTACCGGCCTGGCTTTGTTTCAGGATTTAAGAGCCGCTTTCACTAACTTCTGTCGTTGTCACGACCTGCACCCACTGTGAGTGTTCGAGTACGTAACAGCGCCCAGCCTACACCGCAGTGTCGGCGGTAGAACGATGTTCTAAGTCATAAACTATAACTAACACAATATAAAATACTCTCCAACTGGAGGACAAGTCGCAGAAGATACAACTCAATCACAATCTAGAGGTAGAATATAGCACGATGGAATAGATAAGGAAATCTTCAAAACTGAGGTACAAAAAGAGGTAAAATAAATAAAGTCAACAAATACTAGTCTCAACATCTCCAAAATAATATAACTCTGAAATCAAAGACAACAACTAACATGAAAAGAAAGAACAGTCTAGACTATCTATGCTATGCATGGATATCATCCTCAGCAGCTTCCTGAACCTCCCCAGGGGTCCAGGTCGCGAGTGTCATCTAGGCAAGCTCCATAGTAAGGGGTGCAGGGTTCCTCATCATCCTCTATAAAATTTTCAACAGGTCCCAGGACGGGAGCGAGCACAATACATCTCACGCAGATCATAACAGGTTAGAAAATATAAACATGTAAGAGAGTACGATACATAAACTGAAAGAATGTACATGATGTAAAGAGAGAACTGTAATAGAAATATCTACTATAAGTAGAGAACTATCAGTGACTAGTGATGTAGAGTACAAAGTCGACATGTGAACGGCTGGAATTGCACATGAATATACTAAAGAGGGGCACATGGCTATACTACTTTAGAATTGTTCACATGACTATTTATACTCCCCCATACCCCAATCAATACACAAGGATCCAGGCAAGTTATGTTACGTATATGATTTTCACATGAAAGCCCATAGATGGGGGTACATGAAGTATACATGAGGGCTCAGAACTGAGTGCACATGACTTCCACATGAAGGCCCATGAAGGGGTACACATGAAGTATAGGTTATACATAAAGTACATGAGAAACATGACCGAACATGAGAGCACATGAGAGTACACGAGCATACATGAACGAGCATGAAGCACATGAGAAATATGAATAACATGAGAGCGAGAAATACATGATGTACATGAAACACATGACATGAAGTATCCGATGCTCCCGAGGGGGATAACATCTCATATAGGGATCCATATAGTACCAATCCGTGATAACATCGTGACAACATCAAATATGGTAATCTAGAGCAGGAATATAATCCTAAGCAAGTTATGAAATGATCAGAGAATGTACTCGTCTGGTATCTGAATATCTGTGAGAATATACTGCCCGAGATGAGATATCTGACTCCTATTTAGAGCAACACAAGTCAAGACATATATAGTGGATGATAAATGAAATATATAATGCATCTGCATGCTGTCCAGGTCAAACTAGACTAAAGTCAACACTTGGTCAACTTTAGTCAACCACACTAGTCAAACTAGGTCAACTAGGTCAAGTCCTAGCCCAAACAAGTCTAACAAGCCTTACTAGGCCTAACCAAGCCTAGGCTAGCTCTCACATACCATCACAATGTTATACAAGCTATATATATATATATATATATATATATATATATATATATATATATATATATATATATATATATTTTATATATATATATATATATATATATATATATATATATATATATATATATATATATATATACTCAATACACACATTGCTTATACTAAATTTATAGGCAAATCACATTATCATCGACATCACTCATGCTACCTATGTAAATCAGTGTGTGAGTAATACATCCAGTTTTTATCTCAGTTTTTGGGGAACAAAATGGACTGAAATCAATGGAGAGTGAGCATTATTCAAATGGGTTTGTGACAGAAAGGTGGACCTCAAATTCCAGTTTCAGTGTACACAAAATTCAGTGTCATGTGTTCTCAGAATTTGAAATGTATGGGTGTGTGTATATGTGCTATATCACAAACTAAGTTCTCAGGTTTAACATTAAGGGACTAATTCTCAGTAAAATAGTGCAATGCACATGTATTCTCAGGAAAATAACAGTCCATGTGTGTGTAGGCTATATGTGTTCTCAGTTTTTGTAGTATGAAATGTGTAATGTGCCTTCATTGTTCTCAGGAACAGTGGAATGAGTGTGTGTGTGAAAAATGATATCAATGTGTGAGTGTCAACAGCCTTAACATCTCAGGCACAGTCCCAAGTAAATCGAAATCAGATTTTTTTTCCATGTTAACTTGAGAACCCCAACATGTAGGTAAATTCCTAATATGCATTTGTGAACCAACATTGAAATTAAACCAACTAAATTCAGGAAGGTAGTTGGGAATTCTCAGGTTTTAGTGTAACCCATAGTTCAGTTTTTTCCAGGAATCAGTGCATAGGTTTAACAGTTCATGTAAATTCAAAAACCAAAAGCAACATGAAAACTAAATTCCTATGCCATGTGAATATTAGCATGTAGGGTAATTCTCAGATGTGAAGTTGTGATCCTACATTCAAGTTAATCATTCAAAATAGGTTATCATACATTAACATTTCCAGAAACCCAACTGACAGTACACGTATCAGAAAATTAGGAAATAACAAATTCGAATTAGAAATAGCAGCTAATTTATAATTCAAGAGGTTGGTAATTGAAGACACATATGTGCACGTGTCGTGGGGTGTCCCAGTATCCAAGAACTGGACACAAATCGTGTCCAATGCTAATTTTAACACACGGGCACTGTACAGTGCATTGACAGTTTCGTACACGCGTGTCGAGTGTGGTGGGGACACGTGTGCACCACTAAGTGTGTCGTGGTTGTGCACACAGGTAGAGGGGGTCTAGGGCTAGGGTTAGGTCACCCTGAGTCGTGTCCAGAATGTGTCTATGTGAGACACAAAGACTGTGTCAGAGTCCTATGGCCGACTGTGTACTTGACAGTATAAACCCGTGCGGCATGAATATCTTCCAAACAGCTAAATAAGATCCCACAAAATTTAATAGTCTTCGTGTCAGTCATCTCGTGTATGTACACACCAATTTTGGTGTCACAATGTGCTGTATCCGACGAGAAATCAGACACGGGTAGCAGGACACCCGCCAAGGCCCGAACCCCCCGTGCTGCATGTCTAGAGTGTTTTAGGATACGAAACCGACACAAACAGCAACTCAGTCTTTACAAACATTAAAGTACATACATAGATCTACAAAACCATGCAATTAGTTTTACAAAAATCGAAAATAAAATCCTAAGTGACATTTTAACAAACACTTACACATACACTATGATACGTGTCCGATACGGATACCAAATGGACACGATTTCCACCCAAACTTTAGGGACAGCTAGGGAACACCTAGATCTAGGCTAGGATGCAAAGAAATCAGAATATTAGCACAATTTGACAAGTTTTACCTATAGGTGCAAATAGCAAAAAAAAAGCTTCAAATGGGGGGTGTTCTCCTTGATAGCCAAATGCTCCAAATTGATCCAAAGATGAGATTACTCTCTATGAACAGCAAGTAGAGGTTGATTAGATTCATATGCAAAATATTTGGATCAAAAATGATTAAAAATGAGGAAGTTATGAATTAGGGAAAATTGTTATTTACCTCTTTCTTCAATTTGTTGAAATATTACAAAAGAGGCAAGAGCAATGGAAGAGAGACTTTATAGGGTTGGGAATCCCTAGGTGGCTAGTCATAAAGGATAAAATTAGGGTTATGGTTTCAAGTCATGGGCCATGGGCCAAGTTTCATAAGTCATGGAACTAAATCATAAGTCATAAGTCATGAACCTATTCGTTATTCCTTCTATTTCAAACTAGATTCCAAATGACTAAACTAGGGTTGACTTAAGTTAGACTAGAGTCACACCATGCTATTCAAGTCACCATAGCTAGAGTCAACTTCTAGGTTAGTCTCTTAAGTCACAACTAATAAAAATCAAAATTAACAATCATCAATCAAATAAATAAATCAATAATTCTAATAAGTCAAAATGACCAAATTACCCCTAGGCTAAAATGATAAATAGATATTCCAAATCACATGGTTAGGCTCTAGGTCAGACAGTCTCTAGGGTTTCACTAGCTGCACATCAAAATCACAAGTCATGATTTTTAAATAGTTTTTAAAAATGATTAAAATCACCAGAATCATATTACGGTTTAAATATCCAAAATAAATAATTAAAATCACAAAATTTCAAAATTATCCTCATTTAGAAAATTGGGTGTTACAAGTCTACCCTCCTTAGAAAAATTTTGTCCTCGAAATTTAAGATGGTAGTACTCCTTCTAGGTCAAACACCCCCACAATCATAGTCTCAAATCACACAGTTCGACAATCATATGCGTCTTTCCAAAATCATGATACTCAGAATCTTCATCATGCTAGTGAGCAAGGCTACGATAATCACAGAGTCCTTGACTAAGGTACATACCTCTAGAATCGTGGTATTTAAAATTTTCACATTACCGCATACTTGACAGCAAAAACCTTAAATTCTCATACCCGAGAAATATGTCCAAAATCTGACTATATGTCCTTACTATGCCAGCTAACACGACTATCGAAGATTCTAGATCCCATAACTGAGGTGACCTAGCCCATATGATTATCTCATTAGAAAATCAAACATAACACAAGGGCAACAGGACAAAATTGATCAATCAACAAGGAACAAATGGAATCGAATTTTAAGATAGTTATAAGAGGCAATTGCGGAAATAGAATCGAGAAAAACGGAACCTGCTGTAATCCCCCGTTCCGCACGGTATATTAGGCTGAGACATTGACTCAGCGAGTCGCGTTGACCGAATGAAATCTATCGATGCGAATCGATACGAGAGTTACGTTGTCCTGAGCAACGCATCGAACTAAGTCGATGCGAAGAGTTGCCTTGTCCGAAAGAATGCATCGAGTGAATCGATGCGAAGCGTCGCGTTGCCCCGAAGGATGAGTGCGTTGAATCGGCTCGAAGATTCTAAGAAATCGAATCGACCAAGGCGCACGTCCGAATCGATGTAAGTATTGATTTTAGTTGGTTTCGTGTGCAGGTTATACGTTGACACGAAAATATTAGAGGTCGATCTTTTGCCATATTTAGTAAGGGGTCCGCGAAATCAAATCGTCGCCTTGCGACGGGCTGAGAGTTGGAAACACTAAGGCAAATCGGACGTATGATTCAATGAAGCACGAAATGCTCGAATGGCTGAGTCAGGAGAGTGGTCGTGCAACAAAGTTATAAAATCGAGCCGCATCGGCTCGACCAAACGACAAAGACGTATCGACTCAAGGTGGGAGGATTTACTTCTTTTTACTCCTTCATGCGATAAGTCAAATATAATATTGTATGCTAAGTTAACCTATCGACGCCAGGGGCGTGGTCTGATCGAAAAGTAAATCGTAGTGTAAGTCGAACACTAAGTTAGAACAATTAAAATAAAACGTGCATCATATGCACGAGTCGCTATGGGACATTGGATATCGCAAAGGCGAGCACCTCGGTGCGCAAGCCGCAAGAACATGGAATAACTGTACTCGACGAGTGCCTTAGTGCACGAACTATACCGTGCCTTCGCGCACGAGTTAGAAGGCTAGAACATTGAAAGACAATAGGCGAGCGCCCTAGCGCGCAATCCCCGAACATTGAACACTAAGTTATAGAACATGGGGATACGGTCGAAACGTGCCTACGTGTACAGGATAATAAAAGATGGCTTCTTTGTGAAAGAATTCAGTTGTGGCATGAATGTGGCAGAAATGTCGGATATGACATAATGCCTCGAAAGGTGTTCGAGACCTTCAGGTCGTTCGGTTGACGAGCATTGAGTTGAGACATGATGCCATTGAATCATTGAAACGAAGTATGAAACGTAAGAATACAGAAAGTTAACGAAAGAGTACGAGATGATAAAGCCTGAGTCTCGGACTCAAGACTATATTTGGTTGTTTGAATTTGACTGCTTGAATAATAAGGGCGTTGCATGGTCGATTGGAATAGACTTGAGATTAATGTGATAATAACTCGTGCACGAGTGTTTTCTCCAAACGGTTAAATTTCGGAGCGCCCTGGAACCGCTTGGCCTAGGAGGGAATCGAATAATTTTTGTAGGCGCACATCCTTAAGACGAGTAGCACTCGTCTTATTGACAGGAAAAGCCACAAATGATGGTATGCAGTAGGAACGTTTCGGTGGTCGGGACCGCAACCCACCCGTTAAATGCCGGGCAGTCCGATCAATATTGAGAAAAGAAGAAGAGAAAAGAAAGGAACACCTTTAGTCCATTCCGGTACGGATACGCCAATGGCCTTCATATAGCTATGGAACGATGGGTTGAAAGTGTAGGCACGTATGCGTCCCGCACATAGATCCTGCTTAGAGATGCACTTATAACATGACAGGAAAGGAATGGGGCGCATTCACCTTGTGTTGGTGCAAGGACGAGTGCGTCGACTTGGTAAGAAGTCGCGCCACGAATCAAACACGAGATTGCTTGCATGCTTTCCTATTTTAATTTAAATAACATGCTTGCCATGCTAACATGTTTTACGCTTTCGAATATGCCATGTAATTGACCCTAAGGAGAACATAGCAAGATCATAAGCTAAGTTGCATGATTCAACATAAATACTATAATGTCGGTTTGGAAAGAAGATCTTTGTATCAGTACATGCAAAGACGAACGTACTGATCCCCCACCAGCTTCATACAGGGTGCAAGGAATGGATGGCTCGCAGCGAAGCGTTGCTTGAACGCGTTAAGGCTTGGAATGCCGAAGCGTATTGAAGCGTGCGATCGCATTGACGCTCGGACTATGCAACAGGATTGATGCGGCCGAGATATAAAAGGCATGACTTATGGAACGGTAAAATCCTTTGTGGGCAAGGGAGAACCTGAGTGTTGTAGACAATCTGGCATATATTGTTAGGCTATCAAAAGCCTTTGTAATCTCAGTTTCAGATATCAATAAAGAGAATTGTTTCATATACTCTGTTTTCCTATCGTTCTTAATATTGAATCAAAAGATAACCATTTGAGAACTTGTCATCTTGTCTTGCACGAGCGCAACTCCAGGCTTGTGCGTCATCACATCCCCTGCGAGGACGATGATTCGGGTGATTCCGAGTCGGGATGCGGCGAATCGAAAAACTAGTTGGTGCGTATGGAAAAGTTCGTTGCGAACTTAGACGTATGCAATGCAAGTTATCGACGTGGAAACGGATTCAAAGTTGACCCTTACGCTATCGAAATTGATACGACGTATCAAGATCGATATGTAAGGAAACGTAAGAATGATGTGGGAATACAAAATGCAGTGCACCTCGTGCTATCAAATTTTTATAAGTAACAATACGAGAAGAAACGAACTGGTTGATCATGAACTTCGTGATTGATAAAGACGAGACTATAAGTCATCGACGATTGCTCGATACGTATAGCATATCGTATGTTGACCCGCGAATAAGATAGACTCGAACTCGATACGAGTAGATGTTTCGTAAATTGTGAAATTATCGATGGTTGTGCATGACTTGACTCGGATGATAGTTGTGTATCAGTTGCGCCGATAGAAACGGTTTTGTCCGAAATTGGGTAGTCGCGTAGAATCATCGAAACGTGATTTGGCTCCGAAATAAGATATAGCATGGTTCGTAGTAAACTGTCCTTCGGTGATGATCTACAGTTATCGAGCGTAGCTTCGGGGTAGCTGACCCTACAAGACTTGACCGCCAAATCAAATTGAATGCTGCAGACCGTAAGATGACCCATACGATATCGCATATAAGATTGCACCAATAACAAATATAACACGGTGCATGTTTACGATAAGTCTAGGCGATCAAAAATTATTGGAACAACTTTCGATTGAGAATGATATAGTTAGATTTGAGTATTCGTCGGATAAATACTTGAATGGTTATGTTGGTCGACGATCAAACTAGAAATTCACCAACGAACTTGGTGATTCGGATAGGTGATTACGAGAATCGTGCTATGCACGAGAGAGAACGATAAGGTAATGACTTACGAGTCATGTCATTAGATTCGGATTCACCTTGCAACTGAGCTTGAGTGAATCGAACTTATATTCGATGTTGCGAGACAGATAAGTCGAGAATTTGGCTAGTAAATTCCTACTCGATAGGAATCGAACGTAAGGCATATCGTAAAGACCTTCGTGTCAAGACAATCGTTGCCTTGAACATCGTCGCCTTGATGTAAACTTTTGTGTCGGATAGATTGTGTCCTTTGTGCAATGTCAATTTAAAGTTGCGTCGGGAGAAGTTAAGCACGGTGCTAGGTAAGTCACCTAGCGGGCGTAGTCCCGAATGTTGATAAAAAAATTATATCGAGATAAGTTGCATAGCCAGACTTCAAAAATAGTTGGGTGGCGACTTCGAAAGCAAGGCGTTGCGATGGATCGTTACGATCGGATGTGCGACGGCTCGATGTGACGTATAGAATTGATAGTTTCGATAAAACATACGAAATGAGAAATACGATTTTGAAATGCATCGTGTGCCTTAACTTTTGTTGGAGTATCGCGTATGTATCAATATGCATATACAATAGAATTGCGAGAACTTATGCTAAAGATAAGTCCGGTCGAGAGTACGAGATGGCAAGCATAGGATTGAAATTTACCTGTCAGCTTTGTTCCAATTTGCTACCACTGGAATTGGTCAAAAATATATATATCTTTAGGACACCTTGAATATAAGTACGGATCCAACTCGAGTTGTATACAAATTCAAATCGAGCTGCAGAGATGACTTTGAAATGTTAATGAAAAGCTTGCGAGATAATGTAAAACTGAACAACATTGATAGAACGAGATTGTGAAACGATCTATAAAACACTTAGTTGGAGTGTTGGTTTTGGTTCGAGGACGAACCTTGTTTTGAGTGGTATATTCTGTAATGCCCCGCTCCGCACGGTACATTACACTGAGATATTGACTCAGCGAGTCTTATTGACCAAATGAAATGTATCGATGCGAATCGATACGAGAGTTACGTTGTCACGAGCAACGCATCGAACTAAGTCGATACAAAGAGTTGCCTTGTCCGAAAGAATGCATTGAGTGAATCGATGCGAAGTGCCGCGTTGCCCCGAAGGATGAGTACGTTGAATCGACTCGAAGATTCTAAGAAATCGAATCGACTAAGACGCAAGTCTGAATCGATGCAAGTATTGATTTTAGTTGGTTTCGTGTGCAGGTTATACGTTGACACGAAAATATTAGAGGTCGATCTTTTGCCATATTTAGTAAAGGGTCCGCGAAATCAAATCGTCGCCTTACGACGGGCTGGGACTTGGGCACGCTAAGGCAAATCGGACGTATGATTCAATGAAGCATGAAGTGCTCGAATGGCTAAGTCAGGAGAGTGGTCGTGCAACAAAGTTATGAAATCGAACCGCATCAGCTCGGCAAAACGACAAAGGCATATCGACTCAAGGTGGGACGATTGACTTCTTTTTACTCCTTCATACGATAAGTCAAATATATCATTGTATGCTAAGTTAACCTATCGACGCCACGGGCGTGGTCCGATCGAAAAGTAAATCATAGTGTGAGTCAACACTAAGTTAGAACAATTGAAATGAAACGTGCATCATATGCATGAGTCGCTATGGGATATTGGATATCGCAAAGGCGAGCGCCTCGGTGCGCAAGCCGCAAGAACATGGGATAACTGTACTCGACGAGTGCCTTAGTGCACGAACCATACCGTGCCTTCACACACGAGTTAGAAGACTAGAACATTGAAAGACAATAGGCGAGTGCCCAAGCGCGCAAGCCCCAAACATTGAACACTAAGTTATAGAACATGGGGATACGGTCGAAACGTGCCTACGTGTACGGAATAATAAAAGATGGCTTCGTTGTGAAAGAATTCAGTAGTGGCATGAATGTGGCAGAACTGTCGGATATGACATAATGCCTCGAAAGGTGTTCGAGACCTTCAGGTCGTTCGGTTGACGAGCATTGAGTTGAGACATGATGCCATTGAATCATTGAAACGAAGTATGAAACGTAAGAACACAGAAAGTTAATAGAAGAGTACGAGATGATAAAGTCTGAGTCTCGGACTCAAGACTATATTTGGTTGTTTGAATTTGACTGCTTGAATAATAAGGGCGTTGCATGGTCGATTGGGATGGACTTGAGATTAATGTGATAATAACTCATGCACGAGTGTTTCTTCCAAACGGTTAAATGCCGGAGCATCCCGTAACCGCTTGGCCTAGGAGGGAATCAAATAATCTTTGTAGGCGCACATCCTTAAGACGAGTAGAACTCGTCTTATCGACAAAAAAAGCTACAAATGATGGTATACAGTAGGAACATTTCGGTGGTCGGGACCGCAACCCACCCGTTAAACGTCGGGCAGCCCGATCAATATTGAGAGAAGAAGGAGGGAAAAGAAAGGAAATCTTTTAGTCCATTCTGGCGTGGATACGCCAACGGCCTTCATATAGCTAAGGAACGATAGGTTGAAAGTGTAGGCGCGTATGCATCCTGCACATATATCCTGCTTAGAGATATACTTATAACATGACAGGGAAGGAATAGGGCGCATTCACCTTGCGTCGGTGCAAGGACGAGTGCGTCGACTTGGTAAGAAGTCGTGCCATGAATCAAACACGAGATTGCTTGCTTGCTTGCCTATTTCAATTCGAATAATATGCTTGCCATGCTAACACGCTTTACGCTTTCGAATATGCCATGAAATTGACCCTAAGGAGAATATAGCAAGATCATAAGCTAAGTTGTATGATTCAACATAAATACTACAATATCGGTTTGGAAAGAAGATATTTGCATCAATACATGCGAGGACGAACGTACTGATCCCCCACCAGCTTCATACAGGGTGCAGGGAATGGATGGCTCGCAGCGAAGCGTTGCTTGAACGCGTTGAGGCTTGGAATGCCGAAGCGTATTGAAGCGTACGATCGCATTGACGCTCGGACTATGCAACAGGATTGATGCGACCGAGATATAAAAAGAATGATGTATGGAACGGTAAAATCCTTTGTGGGCAAGAGAGAACCTGAGTGTTGTAGCCAATCTGGCATATATTGTTATGCTATCGAAAGACTTTGTAATCTCAGTTTCGGATTTCAATAAAGAGAATTTTTTCGTATTCTCTGTTTTTCTTTCGTTGTTAATATTGAATCAAAAGATACCATTTGAGAATTTATCATCTTGCCTTGCACGAGCGCAACTCCAGGCTCGTACGGCATCACGCCCCTGCGAGGACGATGATTCGGGTGATTCTGAATCGGGACGTGACACCTGCAACTAGATCTCCAATGGCCTGTGCATCCTCGACTGTCCTGGCAAAAGCTCGCCCCTGCTGGCTTCCCCTGGCCTGCTACTGATGTTGCATGTACCTCTGTTACTGAGTTGGTTAGGGTAATCCCTTCTACTGACCTACCGGAGCCCTGGCTCCTGCTCCCTGAACTGTCCGTCCAAATGACTCAGGACACTCTCTCAGCCGATGATCGGATCCTCCGCAAAGTAAACATCTGTCCAGCCTCTTCCGATATTCTCCCCAATCGTGCCCTAGTTTCTTACAGAAGGGTCAAACGATAACAAGTTGCTGTCCCGGGGCCTGCTGCTGCCTCTGTGGCTACTGCGCCTGCTGAAAGGGTACACGGTCCTGAAACTGCTGCTGTTGAAAGTAGACCCTCGACTGCTGATACTGCTGCTGAATCTGTAAGCGGGGCATCTGCTGCGGATACTGCTGCTGAATCTATAAGTGGGCCCTCTGCAGCGGATACTGCTGCTGAATCTGTAAGTGGGGCCTCTTGGCCAGGCCCGCACTGCCGCTAGCTCTCTGAGTGTCTCGCATCCGATATTCCAGTTTGTATATGCATGCATACATACGTGTATACATGAAGAATGAAGAACAAGTGAGAATGGTTGCGATTTCTAATGATGCATATTCATCATGTTTTAACCTTCCTTTATTCATAAGAAAAGAACACTGCTGATGCCTCCTTTCAATCATCACGATTCCACACAGCAATGAGCTGTTGCGGCTGCTTCAAGCATAACCCCTCCCAATGTTGTTAAGTTTATTCTTCTAACTTCTTCTCCCACAGCTGTTACTGATGTGTATCAAAACCACAAATAGACAGACATATTGATGCTGATGAATAATATCAAAACTGTAAGTCGGTAAGTATCTAATGTAATCTTTAGTTGGGGTAGGCCAGGGTTCTTCAACATCTAGCCCCATTAATCTATATGTTTCCAATAATTCTAGTATTGCTTTTCACTAAACATGTCTACTGGATGACTTATGCAGATCAATGCTACCTCTCCTGATGACAAGCAGAGGACCTAAAGTAAGGATACATTCGACCCTAAACTTTAGCTTATAAATTTGCATGGTTAATTAGACACTTCTAAATTCAACTCATCGCATCGTTTTGATTTACTGCTCATCTTGCAGCAATTGGGCCCAGAAGGTATAGAATAAATAATGGAGGTTGTTGGCAGGATACTCAAAATGGACACACCTTTTCTGCATGTCAGGTTGGCTCACTTTATTCATGTTACAGAGTTGGACTATGATCAATTGGGATTTAGGAATAAAAACTCTTTTTTCTTTTTCTTTTTTTGTTTATTTCTTTTGAAGGAATTTGTATAATAATTTGTCTCTGGTATCTCCAGAAAACTGGCTTCAACAAATATTGATGCCCCCCTGGATTTAAAGTTGATGGTATCAAGGGCTTCGAAGGTATCCACTTACTAAATTGTAGCCTAATGTTAAAATGAATTGTCAGTGAGATAACTTTTATGGATATACCTTGTATATGTATATACATGACTCATTTCGAGAGAGAAGTGTTAGTTTTTGTGGATGAACCGATAAAAGAAATTTAAAGAATGGTGCTAAATTCTAAGTGAATTGTGCCTCTACCCTCCAACTAACTTTTAAGTAAATTTATGTATGAGGAAAATGAGTTTAATTTAGGTATTGGTTTTCCTATTCACTCTAGCAGATATTTATGAATGCAAGGAGAAGACAACTTGCCAATGTCCTGAATGCAGCTACAAAGATACATGGGAAGGCTGTGATAGCACTTGCAGTGGGGATCTTTTGGAGTTTGAATTGTCAGGCACTTCCCATTAGAAGCGTTGCCTAAAGTCCCTTACGTTCGAGTTTGATGCTGGAAAGACTTGGGCACTAAGTAGTACTAGTAGGAATCGTATTTGTTATGTAATAGACTCTGTTATGTAGTAGACTTTCTTCTTGTTCTCAATTTACTTTTTATTGAGACTTTGTATGGATTTGAGATATTTTAATATATATTATTGTTGGCACATTGAAATTTTATTATTTATGAAATTGGTTTTGCTTAATTATATGAAAAATAAATATACAAATGAAATCAATTTATATTTATGATTTCAATGTTTAGATTCCACATAAAAAGTGATCTGAAAAATATCCATAACATTAAGATGACACTAGTAGACTGTCGTAAAATAATAATTAAACGACATTCAAAAAGTGTCATCATAAAACTATGACATGGCATTTCTTTCATGTCGTTGAAAGTCGAGAAAAATTTACGACGACACTAATTAGGTGTTATTGAATCATGTTAAGATGACACCAGTATTATGTCATGAAAAATTATTACACGACATTCAGAAAGAGTCGTCATAAATTTATTACATGGCACTTCTGAAGTGTCGTTGAAAGAAAAATACTTTCAATGACACCCCCTCTAGACAGCACTAAAAAAGTGCCATGGAAAGTCATTAACGACACTTTTCAAGTGTCGTTAAAATACCTTTTTGTTGTAGTGCATACATTAACATTTCTAGAAACCCACCCGAAAGTACACGTATCAGAAAATTAGGAAATAATAAATTCGAATTAGAAATAACAGCTAATTTATAATTCAATAGGTTGGTAATTGAAGACACATATGTGCACATGTCGTGGGGTGTCCCAGTGTCCAAGAACTGGACACAAATCGTGTCCAATACTAATTTTAACACACGGGCACTGTACAGTGCATTGGCAGTGTCGTGCACGCGTGTCGAGTGCGGTGGAGACACGTGTGCACCACTAAGTATGTCGTGGTTGTGCACACAGGTAGAGGGGGTCTAGGGCTAGGGTTAGGTCATCCTGAGTCGTGTCCAGAACGTGTCTATGTGAGACACGAAGACTATGTCAGAGTCCTATGGCCGACTGTGCACTTGACAGTACGAACCCGTGCGGCTCGAATATCTTCCAAACCGCTAAATAAGATCCCACAAAATTTAATGGTCTTTGTGTTAATCATCTCGTGTATGTACACACCAATTTTGGTGTCACGATGTGCTGTGTCCGACGAGAAATCAGACACGGGTAGCAGGACACCCGCCGAAGCCCGAGCCCCCCGTGCTGTGTGTCCATAGTATTTTAGGACACGAACCCGACACAAACAGCAACTCAGTCTTCACAAACATTAAAGTACATACATAGATCTATGAAACCATGCAATTAGTTTTACAAAAATCGAAAATAAAAATCCTAAGTGACATTTTAACAAACACTTACACATACACTATGATACGTGTCCGATACGGACGCCAAATGGACACAATTTTTACCCAAACTTTAGGGACAGCTAGGGGATACCTAGATCTAGGCTAGGATGCAAAGAAATCAGAATATTAGCACAATTTGAGAAGTTTTACCTATAGGTGCAAATAGCAAAAAAAAGCTTCAAATGGGGGCTGTTCTCCTTGATAGCCAAATGCTCCAAATTGATCCAAGGATGAGATTACTCTCCATGAACAGCAAGTAGAGGTTGATTAGATTCATATGCAAAATATTTGGATCAAAAAGGATTAAAAATGAGGAAGTTATGAATTAGGGAAAATTGTTATTTACCTCTTTCTTCAATTTGTTGAAATATTACAAAAGAGGCAAGAGCAATGGAAGAGAGACTTTATAAGGTTGGGAATCCCTAGGTGGCTAGTCATAAAGGATAAAATTAGGGTTAGGGTTTCAAGTCATGGGCCATGGGCCAAGTTTTATAAGTCATGGAATTAAATCATAAGTCATAAGTCATGAACCTATTCATTATTCCTCCTATTTCAAACTAGATTCCAAATGACTAAACTAGGGTTGACTTAAGTTAGACTAGAGTCACACCATGCTATTCAAGTCACCATAGCTAGAGTCAACTTCTAGGTTAGTCTCTTAAGTCACAACTAATAAAAGTCAAAATTAACAATCATCAATCAAATAAATAAATCAATAATTCTAATAAGTCAAAATGACCAAATTACTCCTAGGCTAAAATGATAAATAGATATTCCAAATCACATGGTTAGGCTCTAGGTCAGACAGTCTCTAGGGTTTCACTAGCTGCACATCAAAATCACAAGTCATGGTTTTTAAATAGTTTTTAAAAATGATTAAAAATCACCAAAATCATATTACGATTTAAATATCATAAATAAATAATTAAAATCACAAAATTTTAAAATTACCCTCATTTAGAAAACTGGATTTTACAGTCGTTGTACAAGTTTGAACTGTATGTTTCCCTGTATGTTTGTGCATAAACCGCTTCTAACCGCCTTCCCGTAGCCGTCATTCAAATGCCATTTATTGTTGTACCTGAACGGCCTGGCTTATTGCTGCTCGGGTGGAGATAAATGAACACATAGAGGAGAATGATCACTTATTCCCGCAGCTAGACCCTCGATTGATATATCTGGAAATTTATGGAACCATTCCCTATTACCTAGAGCTCTGTCCAACTGACACGTCATACTTTTATGCACTGCGTTGTTGTTCCACATCCAAATGTGTCCCCTCCTTTCAAGATAATGTAGCCCAGATTGAAGAAAACACTATCTAAACTCTTAGAAAATAGTATCCAGAACCGGCCGACCTCCTACTTTCTTGTGGTGATTGTAAACCCCCAGAATATTCAAAAGATTTTATTATTATTCTATATTTGCTTGAAAGATTATTTGGAATTATTTGATATTTATTTATAAATAAAATCTTAGTCGTGTTTATAATTTGTTACGCTCATTGACTAGACAATGTGGTACGACGAGTGCATCATGTGCCCTGACTAGCGTCGTACCCCTCTAAATTTGCTTGTTGTAATATTTAATTATTTTAAGAAATATTTTATACTTGTTTATAAATTCCTTTTTATGTATTATTTACTTATTTTAGAAATAATTAGAAATTATATTTTGTTTAATGATATTAGGGTTTCAATATTAAGTGAGTTATTTTTATATATAGAGTAAATAAATGCTACCAAGGTATTTTAGGAAATTATAAATATGTATGAGTGAACTTTCATAAATTGTGTGGCTAGACTAGAATGTTAGATATAAATATATATATCTTTTTGTTTTTATTTATAAAGGTTTATTTTGTAAAGAGAAAGAAAAAGAAAAAGAAAAAAAATGCACGATGTACTGTTCCCCAAAGGGAACAGTACTATTTAAAACCCGTACTCATCCCCTGCTTTTCCTTGCGCGAATGGGTTGGAACCCATGGAAAGATTTCATCGAAGCAAATCTTGATCAAAAATCTTCCAATATTTAGTCTAATCTATCCCAATTAAAATTCTCTAATGATCCCATCAAATCTAGTATAAATCAAATTTTAATTTGATTAGCTAATCGATTATGAACATAGCCTATAAATAGGCGGATACGAACGGGAAGGAAGAGAAAAATTTTCGAATTCCTCTAGATACCTACTACGCTTGCGACGCCTTACCAACCCTGACCTCCCTACGCCTCACTCCGACCGACTGAAAGCCGTCATCGGCCATGGCATCGTCGCCGAGCTGCCCCAAACCGACAGCTAACAGAGCTTGCCTTGTTTCGAAGCACATCCAGGTACGCCCGTTCACGACCCTTTATCTCTTTAATCGTTCAGTCATTTTAGATTCTATAAAACCTTATACGAAGCCTATACAACCCTCTTGAAGACCAAGTAAATAGATTCGAGTAGTAAGAAGGAATCGATCCAGAAAAGTCGATGAAAACTAGGAAGAAAACTGTTTAAATAAAATAGAACCATGCAACCCAAACGCCCTCTTTGGAAGGCAAAAATTTGCCGATCCACGCACAGTTTCAAAAACTTGTCTAAACAGATTCATTAACAACACATACGAGACAAAAAGCCAACTTTTAGTTTTAATTTTCATTGATTATGTTGTATTTAAAACAGCCTCAAAGTTTAGGAAAAAAATTGGTTTTTAAATAGTGAATTTCAATAATTCTCACCGATACGTTGTGCGCCCCGACAAACCAGGCGACGTGGTCGTGCACTATATATATCGAAAGGCGCGTATGGATGTTGTCGACGTATAGGAACTGACGGAACTCAATTTCGTTGCGTGTGTGCGACGAAATCAGTACGTATCCGTCGAGATACCCCCGTATTGACCTTTTGCAAACTTGGCCATAGCTTCGTGTACGTTCGTCGTATCGAGACGAAACTTGCGCCAACAGGACCGTATCATTTTTTTGGTCCTGTATGCCAAGTTTGGTCCGATTCTGAGAAGGTCGAATGGAACGCCTATTTGGCGGGCCCACGACCCGCTCTAACGGACGAATTTGTGCACGGCTCATCGGAATCCAAAACTGGACATACCGTTGAGTTCATCTCCTCAAACCAAACCCGTAGACATGTAGTTTGATGACTTTAGTGACCGTAGGTACTGGCACGCATTTCGGTGCAAAATAGGTCCAACGGCGGATATTATTTTGACCCGAAATTACGATTTTGCCCTTGTTCTAGAATTTAACTTTTGGACAGGCGTTTCCTAGGCATATCTTTTATTCCAAACTCGTTCGTGATGTTTGTTTCAGCATTCGGAGCTCCTTGTGGATTTTGACTTTCGTGTTGACGATTCTAACTGTTGGATTTTGCTACATCTCGTACCACCCTCAGGCAAGATACCTTGCCATTTGCTGTTTATTTATTTTAGCTCATGTTTCATGTATTATTTATTATTTTCTTTATGCAAAATAAACTGCAATACATGGCATAATCTGTTAAAACTTACTGTTCAGTTATATTTTCTGCTATGTATTATTTTTCTTACACATTAAACTTAGAGTTAAGGGACCATTTTTGTGTGTTGCATTTGTAGGCCTTGACACATTTATACCACATTGTTGTGAGTCACATATAGGACTCGGACATGCGTGATTGGCTGGCCACCAGTATGTATAAGCCGTACGTTAATAATAACTGCTACTAGAATTGCATGCTAGAAGACTTAGCAGTTATGAGTTGGCATTGGGCGGGGAGAACATGATTGGAAGTTGACTACCACCTATCTATCATAGACTCGCTCGCTACTAAGGAACGATGGGTAGACTATATGCTATAGACTCGTTCGATACTGAGGAATAGTATATGGTGTTGTGACTCGCTACTGAGGTACTGCATTGGTATTTTCTTGACTTGACCCGGTAGTCATGCGACCATAAACTGTTCTTAAAACTGTATTCACTTAGAACGGTTAGGCTACCTTATCCGTTAGATATGAGTACTTTTGGTTTGGGTACTTGTATCTGACCGTAGCTTGGAACAATAACTTGTTACGGAATAGTTCGTCACATCTTGTCTTTATTTGGTTGTATGTGTGACTTACTACTTCGATGAGAAGGTATTGAACCTTGTTGGGTCCGATACCATATTGGATTCATAGCATGGAAAGATACGTCATCGTGAATTAGTTTACCATCTCATGTCCTTGTTTGGTTGGGGGGAGGGTAAGCTAGTTCAATAGGTGTGTATTGGACCATTTTATAATTTAATTGACTTATTTATTTGAGCAATATTTATTCAGTTTATATGGCATGATATTATGTGTCTTGTTACGTCCCTCTGAAGACTGGTTATCTCTTTAGGTATGTGCTCTTGTCTTTCACAGGTATTCTAGCTCTAGCCGTGATCCTCTATATTTCTTCGAGGATGATTGTACTTGGATCGCTTTCACTTCGCTCGCCAAACTCATTTCAGTTTCCATGTGTTTTTTCTTATTTTTGTTGGTAGTGGATTTGTCTCCGCCCAACATAGTGTATCAAGACAATTCATTCTCATTATATGATATCTTTTATTCATTTATTTTTGGTGTGGATGAGATTACCTATGGTTCTACTGTATTTTATAGCTTACGTATATTTATTATACGGCTGGCATGTCTACGTTCCTAGTCTTACGTATTTTAGGACTGGGGCATTACATATTTTTGTGGTGGCCCATGCATGTCAGAGCATATCGTATCAGCTACATAACTGTGCTGATACGAGCCTGCATATAGGATTAGAAATTAGGCATCTCATCCACATGTTTGATACCTTCCTTGATTTCTCTTCAAACTCTCATTTGATTGCTTGACTTGTATCTAGCTTGAAATTGTTCTAACAAAAATTCTATATCTCGTACAAGAAAATGAATCCTCATAATGGTAGCGATGCACCACTTGCCATCACACCAGGAAACTCGGCAGCCCAAGAGGAGCAAATTCACTCACAGTATCCTATAGCAACCTCAACCATGCCTTCTCAGCCAGACCAGACGACCCCACCTACTCATCAGCATCCCCAAGCCTCTGAACCCCAGTTAGTTCAGCCTGTTCAGCAGACCCCTGCACCCCAGGGAGGGTATACTCTACCACCCCTTCATCAGAATCTACCTCAAGCTGGACCGCAGATGCCTATGCCCCCGATTGATGGAGATGATACCAATCGGTTCCTTTATACTTTATTGTGGGCTCAATGGCAGCAAAATGAGCTATTGAGACAAGACGTGATGGTCCCACATAATAGACCCCCATCTCCACCACCAGCCCAAGTACCAGCACCTCTACCAAGGCTTCATTTATACGTAGGCAGTATTTCAGAATTCACCCAAATGAATCCGAAGACTTTCAAAGGTACCGAAGGCCCACTAGAAGTTTCTTCATGGCTTATTAGCACCGAGAAGAAGTTAAGGGCGTCACAGTTGCCTAAAAAAGATTGCATGACCGCAGTTGATTTATTACTCGAGGACAATGCCCACCATTGGTGGAAAGCGGAGGAGAGGCGCTTGGGTACCAATCAGTCGTAGAAAGAGTTCTACAAACTCTTCAACTAGAGGTACTTTCCAACTGCTGCTCGGAATGTATTGTATGATCAGTTCCTCCACCTCAAACAAGACGACAAGTCGGTTGACGAGTATGATGCAGAATTTAGCCGACTAAGCAGATTTGCCGAGGGATTGATGCCAACGGAGAAGGAGAAGGCAAAAAGGTTTCATAATGGGTTAAGACCCGAGCTTAAAACACACACCATTGTGCAATCCAAAATTTCGCACGCCGTAGTATTAGAAGAAGCTAGAAGTCAGGAGATCCTTCACAATGAAGCACAACAAACTCAAAGATACTATGCCCCAATAGACTTTCCAGTTCAACTTGGTTCAGGAGGCCCCGAACGATGACTTACTGCACAATATCCACAGGCCGTGCCCTACCAAGTTCCAAGTACAATAACCTGTCAGTTTTGTGGAAGGAGAGGGTACCAGCAGAAGGACTGTCGTCGGCAACTAAAGTGTTGCTTCAATTGCAGTTCCAGTGAGCATAAACTTCAAGATTGTCCCAACCGATATGCCGTACCCATTTTAGCTCCAGCACCATCACAGCCACAGTTACAAGGGCCAATAACTCTCGGACCAGGTGCACCATAACCACTTTTCCTAGAAGAATATCAGGAGGACCAGCCTTGGTGGGCCAGACACCAGATTATAGGCCTGCTAGAGAAGAGATGAATAATCTGAGGCAAGGACAATCATTCACCATGACAGTGCTAGACACTCCCGAGTTGACAAATACCACAGGTATTATTCTAGTTAATGCATTATTGATGCACCTTCATTTGTGTCATAATCCATGCACAGAATAGTTATCTCGTTCTTCCTAAACATATTAGAATTAAGAGTTAGCAACTGCACTGCAGGGTACTACCCATAAACATCTTTAGTAAACCCATAAACCGTATCATAGCCAGACTTGCGTAGAATAACGATTAAGGATTTGGTCAAAAAGGATTTCCAAGACATGCCTTAGAGTTGGATACCTTTTTGTAGACCTTAAATATGTGAAATGGCCCATGTCCTCTGTTTGTATGTCATTATAGTATTTTATGCCAGGAGAATTCCCATGGAAATACAAGGATGACATACACAATATCCTTCCATCTATTGGAAATCACTTCGTCCTTGATTCATATCCACTGCATCATGTTATCTGTTACCCTTTGATATCAAGTCAAGGTAGGATACCACGCCTTGGAATATTCCTAACTTTATTAATCATAAATTTGTGCCCTGGTTTAATTTTTAGAGAGAAATTTTTAGAGATTATATATTAAATGCCCTCTAGACTTCTTTTACCAATTGATTAGGATAAATTGGTTTCCACTAGATGATAAATTAGTGCCTCATGAACACCCACTTTCTATTTAGATCATTTGGTGTCTTCGATCGTGACCTTGCTATTCGGAGCACGGGGCCCGCTGTTACCTTCAAACAAATTCCATATACAAGATCTAGACGAGCTCACCATCATCTAGGTATATCATGTCCCACTAAAACACATCTCCTTGTACTCTATTTTTTTATGACTTTCTGGTCAAAATGACTAAACTATAACCTCTACCATGATACCAAAATACTTTTTGACTTCAATTAGAGATCCAACCCTAACTAACTCTTTTGACGCTATATGTGATTGTGTTCTACTTAATTCCTTAAATGCTTTAATTTGTACTTTATCTTAATTGCTTGACCCGTTGTCCCATCACACTATTAGTTGAACTCTTGTAAGTTTGGTAGAATACCTCACAACCTAACAAATCATTTGTCTTTATGAATCATGTTGATGAGTTCACTTAGACTACAAATTCAGAGGCCCTTAACTTATCTAAAAAAGCAAGCCATAAGTGAAAAAAAAACTTGGACAACTGTATAGGCCCACACTCGGGCAAGTCTTGATTTTAAAGGATCGTGGACTATTTATTTTCCTTCATCATTACCTCCCATACTTATATTTCAACAATCTGATGCTGCTAATTTAGCCTTAGTTTTGCAAGCTTATCTCTTCCGAGCTTGATCATGACATATTTTATTGGGTGCACCCACTAACATATTGTCTAATCAGAACCGGTGCATGATGGTCTGATCAACCTATTGTACTTTGGTTCGCTATACTTATATTATCCTACGTGGATGGAGACATAGTAAAACTTGCCCCTAGAGTCTCGTCCGCGACAGCCTTGGCAATTCTCTTTTGAATTATTTCCGTCGCCTATGAACTTCTTATTCGTACTCAATAGCATCGTCTTGAACCCTTTATTGTTCTTGTCTTTTAATTATTTTAGAGAGACAATGCACTATACTTGAAAAATTGGTCCAAGGTATCACTTTAGTCATGTGGCTATATCCTCGCCTCAAACTACTCCTTCTACCTCTCAACCCCATCTACCCTATTATTCCTAAATTTCGAGGACAAAATTCTTGTAAGTTGGATAGGATGTAAACCCCCAAAATATTCAAAAGATTTTATTATTATTCTATATTTGGTTGAAAGATTATTTGGAATTATTTGATATTTATTTATAAATAAAGTCTTAGTCATATTTATAATTTGTTACGCTCATTGACTAGACAATGTGGTACGACGAGTGGCATCGTGTGCCCTGACTAGCGTCGTACCCCTCTAAATTTACTTGTCGTAATATTCAATTATTTTAAGAAATATTTTATACTTGTTTATAAATTCCTTTTTATGTATTATTTACTTATTTTAGAAATAATTGGAAATTATATTTTGTTTAATGATATTAGGGTTTCAATATTAAGTGAGTTATTTTTATATATAGAGTAAATAAATGCTACCAAGGTATTTTAGGAAATTATAAATATGTATGAGTGAACTTTCATAAATTGTGTGGCTAGACTAGAATTTTAGATATAAATATATATATCATTTTTGTTTTTATTTATAAAGGTTTATTTTGTAAAGAGAAAGAAAAAGAAAAAAAAACGCACGGTGTACTGTTCCCCAAAGGGAACAGTACTATTTAAAACCGTACTCATCCCCTGCTTCTCCTTGCGCGAACGGGTTGGAACCCATGGGGAGATTTCATCGAAGCAAATCTTGATCAAAAATCTTCCAATATTTAGTCTAATCTATCCTAATTAAAATTCTCTAATGATCCCATCAAATCTAGTATAAATCAAATTTTAATTTGATTAGCTAATCGATTATGAACATAGCCTATAAACAGGCGGATACGAGCGGGAAGGAAGAGGAAATTTTTCGAATTCCTCTAGATACCTACTTCGCTCGCAACGCCTTACCAACCCCAACCTCCCTACGCCTCACTCCGACCGACTAAAAGCCGTCTCGGCCATGGCTCCGTCGCCGAGCTGCCCCAAACCGACAGCTAACAGAGCTTGCCCTGTTTCGAAGCACATCCAGGTACGCCCGTTCACGACCCTTTATCTCTTTAACCGCTCAATCGTTTTAGATTCTGTAAAACCTTATGCGAAGCCTATACAACCCTCTTGAAAACCCAATAAATAGATTCGAGTAGTAAGAAGGAATCGATCCAGAAAAGTTGATTGAAACTAGGAAAAAAACTGTTTAAATAAAACAGAACCATGCAGCCCAAATGCCCTCTTTGGAAGGCAAAAATTTGCCGATCCACGCACAGTTTCAAAAACTTGTCTAAACAAATTCATTAACAACACATACGAGATAGAAAGCCAACTTTTTGTTTTAATTTTCATTGATTATGTTGTATTTAAAACAGCCTCAAAGTTTAGGAAAAAATTTGGTTTTTAAATAGTGAATTTCAACATTTCTCACCGATACGTTGTGCGCCCCGACAAACCAGACGACGTGGTAGGGCACTATATGCATCAAAAGGCGCGTATGGATGTTGTCGACGTGTGGGAAATGACGGAACTCAATTTTGTTGCGTTTGTGCGACAAAATCAGTACGTATCCGTCGAGATACCCCCGTATCGACCTTTTACAAACTTGGCCATAGCTTCGTGTACATTCATCGTATCAAGACGAAACTTACGCCAACAGGACCGTATCATTTTTTTGGTCCTGTATGCCAAGTTTGGTCCGATTCTGAGAAGGTCGAATGGAACGCCTATTTGGCGGGCCCGCGATCCGCTCTAATGGACGAATTTGTGCACGGCTCATCAAAATCTAAAACTAGACATACCCTTGAGTTCGTCTCCTCAAACCGGACTCGTAGACATGTAGTTTAATAACTTTAGAGACCGTAGGTATTGGCACGCATTTCGTTACAAAATGGGTCCAATGGCGGACATCGTTTTGACCCAAAATTACGATTTTGCTCATGTTCCAGAATTTAACTTTTGGACAGTCGTTTTCTAGGCATATCTTTTATTCCAAACTCGTTCATGATGTTTATTTCAGCATTCAGAGCTCCTTGTGGATTTTGACTTTTGTGTTGACGATTCTAACTGTTGGATTTTGCTACATCTCGTACCACCCTCAGGCAAGACACCTTGCCATTTGTTGTTTATTTATTTTAGCTCATATTTTATGTATTATTCATTATTTTCTTTATGTAAAATAAACTTCGATACATGGCATAATCTGTTAGAACTTATTGTTCAGTTATATTTTCTGCTATGTATTATTTTTCTTACATATTAAACTTAGAGTTAAGGGACCACCTTTGTGTGTTTCATTCATAGGCCTTGACACATTTATACCACGTTGTTGTGAGTCACATATAGGACTCGGACATGCGTGATTGGCTGGCCACCAGTACGTATAAGTTGTGCGTTAGGAAATAACTGCTAATAGAATTGCATGCTAGAAGACTTAGCAGTTATGAGTTGGCATTGGGCGGGGAGAACATAATTGGAAGTTGACTACCATCATATCTATCGTAGACTCGCTCGCTACTGAGGAACGATAGGTAGACTATATGCTATAGACTCGCTCGATACTGAGGAATAGTATATGGTGTTGTGACTCGCTACTGAGGTACTGTATTGGTATTTTCTTGACTTGACCCGGTAGTCATGCGACCATGAACTGTTCTTAAAACTGCATTCACTTAGAACGGTTAGGCTACCTTATCCGTTAGGTATGAGTACTTTTGGTTTGGGTACTTGTATCTGACCGTAGCTTGGAACAATAACTTGTCGCGGAATAGTTCATCACATCTTGTCCTTGTTTGGTTGTATGTGTGACTTACTACTTCGATGAGAAGGTATTGAACCTTGTTGGGGTCCGGATACCATATTGGATTCATAGCATGGAAAGATACGTCATCGTGAATTAGTTTACCATCTCCTGTCCTTATTTGGTTGAGGGGAGGGTAAGCTAGTTCAATAGGTGTGTATTGGACCATGTTATAATTCAATTGACTTATTTATTTGAGCAATATTTATTCAGTTTATATGGCAAGATATTATGTGTCTTGTTACGTCCCTCTGAGGACCTGGTTATCTCTCCAGGTGTGTGCTCTTGTCTTTCGCAGGTATTATAGCTCTAGCCATGATCCTCTCTAGTTCTTCGAGGATGATTGCACTTGGATCGCCTTCGCTTCGCTCGCCAAACTCATTTCATTTTCCATATATTTTTCCTTATTTTTGTTGGTAGTGGATTTGTCTCCGTCCAACATAGTGTATCAAGACAATTCATTCTCATTATATGATATCTTTTATTCATTTATTTTTTGTGTGGATTAGATTACCTATGGTTCTATGTATTTTACAGCTTATGTATATTTATTATACGGCTGGCATGTCTACATTCCTAGTCTTACGTATTTTAGGACTGGGGCGTTACAGTGATAGAGGAGCGTATTAAATTCTTCCATGATTAGAGGAGGCAATTTGTACTGATCCCTGGCCCTCTGCGCAAAATGTATGAGCAACTGCCTTAACTCTTTTCGCCTATTCCGGTCATTATGACCATATACTGCTCCAAATAAGAGTTGTAAGCCTCATTTGTTTTTTAGATGGATCACAATCAATTGTTCGGAGTTCTGTAAAACATTTCCGTCCCTGCTACGGCTATTCCGCTGGACCCAAATACGTGCCATTTGGCATAGCGACAGATTATGAGCCTGGTGCCAGTGTGGCAGTGTCCTTCACGACAACATCTTCTCTGTCTTGATTTTTGACTCAAGCAGAGCACATACACTATGTCGACCTTTCTTGATCGTCTGAGTTTTCTTCCTCCAATGGCCCAACGAACACGTGCCCCGTACGTTCCAGGTGATAAGAGACATTTATAAATTATTGGAGCTTCCTGCTACCTCTTGAGTGTTACCCTCTGCGAATAGGGAAATCTCGTCTTTCTCGTGCCCTCTGGTGTTTCCTGGAGTGCTCTGTTCCTGACTAAGGTACTTTTCATGCCATCGTGGATTCTCCATGCACACTTCTTCTAAACCGATTTCCTAAAGATGGACAGGTCGACAAGCATCCTCCTTGGTGGTTCCCGCTCTCCTCTTCCTGCTACCGCTACTTTCTGAAGTACGTGTAGGCAAATCTAGAGGAGGGTGAATAGAGTACATGTGTCAATAATGACCAATTAAAAATTAACACTATTCAATCCCAACTAGCAAATCATTAATTAGAGTATAAGTATGGAAAGTAAATGAAGATCAGAGAGCATACGCAGACACATCAATTTTTAACCTGGTTTCCTCATGGAGGACTAGTCCAGGCCTGAGAACTATAGCTCAGGATTAAAATCCACTATTTGTGAAATAACTTTACAAAATCGTGCCTTTACTCAGAAGAGCACGTGAACTTCTTGAAAGATCGCTGAGGCAAAACTTGGAATTTTTCAAATGACTTCTTTAAGAGACTCTTGCACACAAACTTCTAGTCGACTCGCACCGAGTACCTTGTAGGCTTGGAAAGTTTTATGGCTAGTAGATGAGAAGAGTATAGCTCTTTAGGATGTATAGGCTATTGGAGTAGAAGAGAAGAGAAGATTGGATGATTTGAAATGGGAGAAATAGGTGCCTATATATACTAGTTCTAGGAGGTAGAGTTCGGCTAGAACTCTGTCCAAAATATTCAAAATTTTGGCCGTTGTACAACTTGCAATGAGCAATCCCTAAAAATTAGCTCCTAGAAATCAGGGGACAGAGTTCGGCTCGAACTCTATCCTCCTTGGAGACAGAATGCTCATGGGCAGTTGTAAGGCTTTAGTAGTTTGACTTTTTGTTTGTGGTGCTTTTGGTTATCTAGTCTATGGTTGAGGTACTCAGTACGACTCAACGTACAATAGCCTAGACTCAATAAAAGTGTAAAAATATAGACTTCCGATTACAAGTTCCAGCAGTATTCGTCGAGCAGTCGTCGATGATGATTGTCTGACTTGATATGTGATAGATGTCTGATTTGTAGCTTGATCGATGATAATTTGTGTCGAGTTGGATCATGTCAAATATCGATTTGTTAATTATCAAGATTAGGTTGACTGCGATCAAGTTTGGGTCAACAATCTCCCTTATTTTAATAATTAACAAAATTACAATATTTGTGTGTCGCAACATTCATACCTGGACACATATATAGCTCCATCGTAGATGGACATTTCGGCTCCCCCGTAAATAGAGAAGTCCTGATACAAGTACTAGTCCAAACAATATAACACATAGCACAAGTATTATTCAAAATAGTTAAGCAAATATCACATATTCTCCCCCTTTGGCATTTAACAAAATAAAATATAAGCTCCCCCATAAAAAATAACCATAGAAAAAATATGCAATCACACAACCAAGGCTCAAATCTAAAGTAAGAGATAACTAGCAAATAATCCAAACAGAAGCTACATAAGCATAAAGAAGTACAAAGGAAAGAGTTCAACTATATAACAACGGAATGAAACAACAAAGTACATAAACAAAATAAATCCTAAGAATCAGCAACAGCAGCATAAAAGGGACCACGGCCGTCACGGAGCACGGGAAGGTCCAACAGAATCAGATGGACCGCTGGCAGAGCGACGAGGATCAACAAACGCTGCATCCGGATCCAAATACCTCCTGACCCAAGTTTCGTCGATACGGTAACCTTTGCGAGAAGGGTCCCGTACCATGGAGTAAGATATTATAGGATGAGTAGCTAGGGAGTACTGGATGTCATGCAAGGTGTTGCTGATGGTCGTCATCTGTAAGGTAGTGCGATAATCCATCTGAATCCAGGTGGCTCGGGCATAGTATGAATAGACTCAAGGTAGCAGGTGGCTCGGGCTCAGGTTGGCCAAGAGCAGGAGGATCAGCATAAGCATCAGACTTGGAGTGTTCAGACTCAGTATGGGACTCAACAGCTGCTAGAAGCCTCCGTGCCTTAGACAGATAGGCAGGGGCAGGAAGGAACTGACACTCGTCAAGTGGAATATAAAACGCACGGAAGATCATCGGCAAATACAGGACGTAGACCAATGATCGGGGTCTCGTCCGTGCATGAATCATCCAGTCCATCATCGTGCACGAAAAGTTGAATGGGACATGGAAGTGGAGATGGTAAAGAGCAGAAATCTTAAGATAGGATACTTCATCGGTCGATCCTGCTTTAGACAAGATTGTGGAGAAAATAATTCGATGAAGTTCATTGTAACGCCCCAGTCCCAAAATACGTAGGACCAAGTACGTGAACATGTCAGCTGCACATATACGAAGAATACTCCAATATATAGAATCCTCAAATATGCACATAAGCTGTAAACAAAATAACCACAGGCCAATAATATATAATCTAATCTCATCACAGCTCAACACAGAAGATAATAGAGTCCAAATAAATAAGTAAAAGTATCAAAAGATAGCCGGGTGAACATACTCACTCCAAACAGCTATGAAAAATAGTCTCACAAGATCGGAGTCCGACCTCCGCAAATAGAAAGAAATGAGATGAAAAAATATATCCACTAATGCCTCAAATAAAGAATAGACTAGACATCAGTAAAGACTGCCTCGTCATCGATGTAGGATAGCTCCAACGCCGCTCCGTACTCCTGTAGAAAATTGTCTAAACCTGGAGAGATAACCAGGTCCTCAGGGGACATAGCAAGATACAAGAAAATACCATGCCGTATAAACTGTGATAATATAATAAGAAAAAAGATATGCATGCAATCGGGTTCCTGACCATTCCACTGTGAATATGTAGTTAAGATACAATCCTTCGACGCATGATCCCTGGCTGTAAATGGGATCGGCATAGTTCCCATAAAGGGAACCAGAGGCCTACGTCCATAACGCTCTGGAAGCGTCAGAGGGCACCATGTGCAAGGGGCTACGTCCATAACGCTCTGGGAAACGTCAGAGGGCGCCTGGAGCCTACGTCTCCGGAGGAGCGCACAGGTAATCAGGGAAGTACAAAGAAGCCCATACGTTAGCTATTGTTCTCCCCACCCAATGTCTAGTATCATCATCTCCATGACTGACATGAACCTCTAGTAACCGCCAAGTCTTCTAACATGCAATACTATTGGCAGTTACTCCTATCCGTCGTACGCTCCATACATATCGATGGCCAGCCGACAACGCAGGTACGTATCCTACATGTGACTCACATCACGTGATACAATAAGTGTCAAGGCCGTATGAGATATACCAATACCTTAACATCAATAGGTGGTCACTAGACTAAGTCAATGCAAGAGAAATAAATAAGGCGAGGTAAACGACCGATAGAGTCGCTCGTACCCAAGTGTGACTTGGACGCACAGTTTAAATATCAAAAAACAAAATACTGATAATAAAAACTGAAAATAAAAAGTATAATAATCACAGAGTAAGGTGGCAAGGTATCTTGCCTGATGGTACAAAGTGGCAAGTCCAGGTAATCACAATGTCAGCTAAGAAACGTCACAATCTCCAAATAACTTCGGACGCTGAAACAAACATCAAAAATGCACTCGGTGTAAAAGATATACCTAGGAAACGCCTGTCCAAAAGTCTAATTCTGGAACAGGGGCAAAATCATAATTTCGGGTCAAAACGATGTCCGCCCTTGGACCCGCTTTGTACCGAAACGTGTGCCAAAGTCTATGGTCTCTAAAATCATCAAACTACATGTCTACAGATTCAGTTTGAGGAAGAAACTCAATGATATGTCAAGTTTTGGATTCCGATGAGCCGTATACAAAATCGTCCGTTTGAGTGGGTCGCGGGCCCGCCAAAAATGGGTTCCGATTCGACCTTCTCAGAATCGAACCAAACTTCGCACACAGGACCAGAATTTCAATTCGGACCTATTGGCACATGTTTTGTCTCGATTCGACGACTGTACACGAAGTTATGGGCAAGTTTGCAAAATACCGATACGGGGGTATCTCGACGGTTATGCGTTGATTTCGTCGCGCACACACGACGAAACCGAGTTTCGTCAGTTCCCACATGTCTGCAACGTCCATACGCATATTTCGATGCATATGGCACGCGACCACGTCACCCGGTTCGTCGGGACACACGCCATATCGGACAAATTTCAGAAAATTAATATAATTAAACACAGGTTTTTTCTCAACTTCAACTTCAATCTACTCTTTACACACAAATCGAAACGACGATCCAGAAGATGCGTTGCGATCTCGATTATATTATATTTTACTGTTATTAATTAGTTCCTACAGAACTTTACTGTACAGCAAGAAAATTGGCCGACAAGTTGTCGTTTTAAAACAGTTTTTAGCGTTACAGAAAACAGATTTATGTTCAACTTCGTCTCGATTTTTCGAGCAAGTCGATGGGTTGTTTTCGTAATCCACCTAGAGGATCTCGAAGAGGGTCAAGTCTACTTTCCAGAATATCTTACGGATCAAAAATCGGTGCTACGAGTAAAAAGTTACGTCGTAGGGAAGTAGGGTACCTTGAGTGGAAAAACTGCTCCGTGGGTGACGCGGGGCTGACTTTCGATGCTCCGTTCGTCGCGCACAAAGCTCCGTCGCTGGTGAAACGAATTCGCGGGCGAAGAGGGTATGATCAGCCTCAACTTTCGTTTTAGAAGATTAGGGTTTTGAGGCTTGTGGAAAAAGTTATATATATATCAAGTTGGTTCAAAAACCTAACGCAAACACTATTACTAATAAACCCATTTGGGCCTTGCCCACGGGTTGCTATTGCTATGTGAACAATGCTGCTGTGCGTGGGATGGGGGGGGCCGCCCACTTAAATGGGTGGGTGCTAACTATATTTTTTTTCCTTTTCCTTTTCCTTTTCTTTTTCCTTTTCCTTTTCCTTTCCTTTTCCTTTCCTTTTCTTTTTTTTTCTTTTTACTCTCTCTCTCTCTCTCTCTCTCTCTCTCTCTATATATATATATATATATATATATATATATATATATATATATATATATATATATATATATATCGCATATAATCCCATAAATTTCAATAAATTGTAATTAAGTAATAAAAATCTTTACAATAATCATAGACTATATTTAGTAGCACTTTAAAAAATCAAGCACACAAAATCACCCACATATTATATATATATATATATATATATATATATATATATATATATATATATATATATATATATATATATATATATATATATATATATATATATATATATATATATATATATATACCCATATATACCAACTAACTCTTTAATGCCAAATAATATATAAAAAAATAATTTTAAATCACTAAAAATAATTAAAAAAATCTTGGGGGTTTACTTCCTAGCCAACTTAAAGAAAATTTTGTCCTCAAAATTAAACTAAAGTCGGGGGATCAAATGCAATGCAAGGGAATTAATAGTAATTTAAGAGCTTAAAATGCAAGACATACCTTCGTCTACGAACAAATACGGGTAGCGGTTTCGGATGTCGTCCTCGTGCTCCCAAGTAGACTCCCCTGGCGAGTGATGCTTCCATGCCACGCGAACCAATAGAATAGATTGATTCTGCAACACCTTCACTCGGCGATCGAGGATACCTACTGGTTGCTCTTCGTACGACAAACTCGGTCCAACTGTGATCTCGGAGTGATCAAGCACATGATTGCTGTCCGCCATGTACCTCCTTAACTGAGATACATGGAATACGTCATGCACTCCCTCTAGCGACGGTGGCAAGGCCAATCTGTAGGCAACCTCTCCAACACGTTCGAAGACATCGAAAGGCCCGATGTACCTTGGACTCAACTTGCCACGTCCTCCGAATCGAATCGTGCCTCTAGTGGGGATATCTTCAATAACACATTGTCGCCCTCTTTGAACTCCAAGGGTCGATGACGATTATCTGCCCACTGCTTCTGACGATCCTGCGCTGCTCGCAGGTGGGCCTGTATTTTCTTCACTGTCTCCACTGTGCTCAAGACCAACTCGGGACCCAATAGCTGTCGCTCTCCTATGTCGCTCCAACAAACAGGAGACCGACACTTTCTACCATAAAATGCCTCAAACGGAGCCATCTGAATGCTCGCTTGATAGCTATTATTGTAGGAAAACTCAACAAGATGAAGATGGTCCTCCCATGAACCGCCAAAGTCAAGCATGCACGCTGTGAAACCCGAAATTTTAATTAATTATTTTAGTGCTTATTATTATTACTATTATAAATCATTTATTTAGGAAAATGGTATTTCTAGAATTTTAGTGTTGGTCAAACCCGTAAAAAAATTATTGTATAATTTATTTGCTAAATTATTAATTATTATTATTTTAGAAAAAACATATTTTTTTAGAAATATTATTAATCCTGGAATTTGATTGTTGGGCCTAACCCGTTCTGACCCGTTCTGACTCATTCTGACCGTCTCGAAAACTACATATATAAATATTATTTTTCCTATTAAAAAAAACAAATCTTTTTCCTTTTATAACTTTATTAACTCTTTTACTCTTAAATTCACTTTCTCTCCCTCTTAATTCTCTAACCATCAGAAGGAAAGGAATTCATTCCTTTACCATCCGTTCGTGAGAGGCCGATCTCTTCCCCTCTCGAACGTCCGCCGCCACCCCGACTATTCCGTTCATCTTCCGAAACCCCCATCTTTCCCCTATAAAACCCTCTCCTCTCCATCATACTTCATCCACTCTCCATCACAAACTCTCTTTTCTCCAAATCTCGTGTCCTAGCCCGATCCACTCCGATCCGTGTCCGACGCCTCCGTCCATCGGCCAGCGCCCCGCCGGACCTCCGACCGACCCCGCCTTCCGGCGCCCGCCTCTACCCGAGCGCGCGCCCTGTCCAGCGGCTATTCCCGCGCGGCCACCCACTTCCGGCGCCGTCCCCCGGCCGCCTAGCTCCGGCCAACCGCCGACCCCAGTCCCGAGCGCCGCCCGCGGCACCGCCCACCTCCGGCAGCGAGCTCACCGGCCCCGATCGGGACCCGCACCCCTGCCCTAGCTCCGGTGCCACCCCCTTCTCCGGCGCTGTCCCGCGGATGTGACGTAGTCGTTCCCCTCTGTCCCACGGCTGTGCCCTAGCCGTTCCCCTCTATCCCGGTTCCCGCAAGGTTCCCGTGAACTTCCCGCTGATCCGGACAGCGCTGTCCAGCGCTGTCCTGGGGTTTTCGAACCCGCTGTTCGTGTTTTCTTCGTGCCCCGATCTTCGAATCCCGCCGTTCCAGCGCAGCCGTACCCCGGCGAGGCGCTGTCCCGAGCCGGTCCACTGTCCGCAGATTTTTTTTCTTCTTTTTAACATCTGAGAGCTCTAGCCGAGCAACCCAAGATATAATTCCTTTGTCCCGTTCCATTTTCGGTAGTCGATGATAAAATTGGTCCCCGATTCCTTCTCGGGAATTTGGTTCTTTATGGGCATAATGGTTTCGGAGTTTCCGAAACTGATTATATGATGTTCTGTGGTTATTTTGGATTTTTCCGAAATGTGTTTTCTGGATTTTGGGTGCTGTGGTTTTCAATTTCATTTCGGGATTTCCGATTATATTTCAGGTTCCGATTAAGCTTCGGAAATTATTCTGTGAATTTAATTTTGTGTAAAAATGGTTTTGGAAGTTAATTTTTGGGTTTTCCCTGGTTTGGGATAATTGTTGGAGTTGTCTGCGCATTTTCCCAGTTTTGGGTTGTCCCGAATATAGAGCAAATGCTGCCCAAATTTTTATAAAACTTTATAAAAGCATTTCAAATCGGTTTTCAAAAATTATTTATTTAAATGGATTTTTGGGCGACGACCATACCGGTCAATGGGCCCTTAGCGAAATGCAAACGAAACCGGTTTTACCCGGACGTTGAGGCATTAGCTATTTTGACGATTGGACCAAAGTCTGAGACTCGAAATTAATTTAATTACTAGTTTTATTTTATGATTAATTTGTATGATAATTTTTAGAAACTAACAAATATTTTCTTCTTATTTAAATTCATGTAAAATGGACTGTAAGGGCATAAGCCCAGCTTTTATTACTTTCTGTGATTTTGTAATAAGTTAGTGAAATTTTTATTCTTATCTGGTTTGTGGTTGACGTAAACACGTAAAATAGTAAAATAATTATTTTATAGAAAATCAATATTGTTTTCTCACATTAAATAAATTAGAAAAATTGCAAGTTATTATTTAAACAAATTTCACATTTTCCTCATTTAAAGAAAAATATTATTTTTAAATATAATATAATAAAATACAAAGTTTTATCAAATAAATTTGAAAATATAATTTTTCCCAATAAAAAGTTAAATTGACTTTTCTTTGTAAAGTTAGAAACTCACCTCGATAAGCGTTCTAAAATAGAGTTCTAAATAACCTAAAATTTGATTAGGACAAATATTAGAGATTATAACTAGCACACCTAGATATGGATTGAATATTGGTGCTAAGTCAGGAAATTATCAATTGTAGGGTTTCGAGGACTATACTAGTATCATCCCGGAACCAACATCGAATCCAGTCATAAACAAAGGCAAGTACAATTTGTGTTAGTTTACCAATTATTTAGTAATCATTTTATTATAAGTTTAAACCACGATGCAACACGGAACTCTCTCTGAGAGCATTGACTGATTGACTGTTGGGTACTGGGGGAGTAGTATAATGAGTATGACCACATCCAAAATAGTATACTGACTGTGTTAGCTTACCCCTCATACACACGGGGATAAGCCATATCGTATCAATAGGATACAACTGTACAACCCAATCCGATCATATTTATTGCCTATTCACATCACAATATTTTAACTGCTGGAAAACTGTTTATTTCAAATTGTTTAAAAGTGCATAACTCTATTATTATTTCAATTGTTGAATTATCATGAATTGTACTTTGCTCCCTCCTGACTGGAGACCAATATTTTTAGGTGATTGAGTCGTTGAAGATCTGATGCTTGTTCCCGCAGAACCTGAAACCCAAGAACTGTAGAGCTGGATAGTAATTTATTTTAGTAACCAATGTATCAAGTGTAGTTGTTGTAATTAATAGTTGTTGTATTTCAGAAATTTTAAATTGAATAAAAAAATTTATATTCGTTAGAATTTTATCTGCATATGTTTCACTACTGAATACAGCTTACTGCCGCCGTCTCAACAACGGTACAGGCTGGGCATGATCTGATTCGACCCAACAATTTGGGATCGGGTCGTGACATGTTTTTAGTGGTGGCCCATACAGGTCAGATCTGTAAATTGATCTAGTCAACTTAGTCTAGACCATCGCGCAGTTCTGTAACTTGACCTAGGTATAGTTGAAACTTTAGGAAAACAGACTCTAGAAACAACTAGAACACTTAGATGATATACACCATGTTACATTATAGGGCCAAAAATTATTTACTTAAATATCTATTTTTGCCTGCTTATAGATTCGTAGGATACCTTGTTTGTGTTTGTACCTAAACCTTATCTAGATTAAGTTGATTGTACCTTTGATTGTCCCATGACTTTCGAGATTATTTTTACCATAATTTTCATGTTCTAGTCTACCTTAGGATTCATATTCTTTTTGGAATAAGATTGAATTCTTTGGTCTTCTTCTTCTTTACCAAACCTAAATTTCGAATTCTTCATTACTTCTCTACCTTTAATTGAAATCTTGATTCGTTCGCTATGTAGAATTTCGAATTCTCTTAGCAAGCCTGATAAATTCTTATCTACCCAATATATATCTACAACCATTATCCAACCTTTTGCCTTGATCTCCTTTCCAATTGACTAACTTTCTCGGAATCAATCCTGAATCAAAATTCTTCTGGGATCATTTAAACTTCAAGGTCAATTATTACCAGAAGAATTAGTTTAGTTCATGATTCTCTTAAAGGGGTTATTTTTAATATTAATATTGATTGTTATCTCCTGAGTTATTCCAAAGACCGAGAATATTCTCATCTGTTAATTTCCTCTATTTATCTTGAAACCCTACTCTCTATGCAATTTCTTGATCAAATCAAGGCCTAGAAAGCTTCTATAATCATGAAGCATGAACGGTCAGAAAATTGATTACATTTTTGAATCCATTCTATTATTAAATTTCCTTAAGTCAAGGAGATTTTTTAGCTGTCCCAAAGCTATTTAATTTCTTGGCGTTACTAGACAATTTCAGTTTGATTTCCTTGAATCAATGAGACTTGCCTTCTCTCAAATTTTCAACTTTCCTTAGTTATGAAATTATTCTTCTCAAAATATTTTTGTATTCCCTGAGTGATTTGTCGGGAATATTATTATTGGTTTTTCTTACTTAATCTGAAGCGGTGATGCTTCTATCTTATCTAGTGTTTGACTCAATTATTCAAGTCAAGGCTGATCGTTTCATCTTTGAAATCGGAGAACAGATACTCCTCTTAATTTTTAGCCCCAGTCTCTTGAATCTCAAACACATATTTTGATAAATCCCTTGATCTCAGAAGAACAGTCATCTACATTTTCTATCCTGTTTAGAACTTTAAACTCGTTATGATTATTTAAATTATACCTCGATGTTTATTCATGATTTTGATCACAACAAAATATTCTAAACTCTATCTAGAAGATTCTAAACATGTTTACAATTTTATCTTGATATTTAGCAATCATGCCTCGAATCTGATTTTGTCTTATGAAGTAAACCTAGAACATTTTATAGCTTGGATTTTTAGAGTGCATTATATATAGGATATATGAGTTAAAATGTACAATGGTAATTAGTATCGAGGAAAGTTTGTGAATAGTTTGACATTGAAGATTAAAGGATGTCAATGTTAGGCATAGAGATGCACTCTAGGAAGGTGCATGGTGAATTAACTATAAAGGATAATCGAAAAAAAAATATTGGACTTAAAATGTAAATAATTGAGGATGACGAATTGTATGAATAGAAGGGTGCCAAAAAAAATTTTGGGAAGATTGCACCCGATAATATGAACTTGAGTTTAGTGAAAATTAATAAAGGAAAAGATCTTATTTGAGTAATAATATCATATGCATCTTAGAATTAAATTTTATATTGACTTTGAAGAGTTGACACTTTTGATTTTAAGGAGAACAATTTTTGTAATGATAAGCCACAAGGAGTTTTGATTAATATTTTCGAAGATGTAATTGATTGAATATAAAATCTACCATTTGAGGGAAGAATATCATGTCGAGTAGAAATTGAAAGATTAGAGGATTTAAATAAATTTTGGTGATGTGGCTTCGAGTTTTAAATTAGTTGTCTCTAGATATGAGATATATATGAAACGTTATGATTTCAGTTTTGAAAGTAAATTTTTGATTTAAGAATCCCATTTAAAGGTTATCAAAGTTTTGAAATATGATTTTTTTTTATTTACAAATTTTTCTCATTTATTTTATGTAGGAATTTGATTTGTGAAATGACAGTAAGTTTTTTTTGATATATTCGTTTGTCAAATTATTTAAAAACTTATGGTATTTTTTAAAATTATTTTATAGATCCTCGCGGCAGGATAATTATATTGAGATGATCATCTTGCGCTTTATTAAAGGAGAGAGAGTAGCCATGATTAAATTTAAATCTTTGAGAAGGTTGTGTTTGAATCTTTTGATGTTCGAAAATTGGATTTTGAAATAGAGATGGATGAACTTTAGGTTAAAGAGGAAATCAAATCTGTGGAAGTTCAATAAATTCTTGGAGACGAGCATTACGTGACCAAGATTGAATTTTGACTTTTGAGGAAATTATTTTTATTTGAATGAGGAAAAAAAAACTTATTCATCGAATTAACATTAGTAAAAAAAAATTGACTGAGGATTTGATTTGATTTTATGATCGAGTCACCAATTGATGTTTGAAGATGTTAATTTTTGGATACAAGAAATGGCATATTTGGATTCCAATTTTAATTAGCTTGAAAAACTTGAATGTGAGGATATAAAAAAAATTGTGGATTAGAAATAAAGATTTTGATCTTATGATTTGATTTCTTACTAGAATTGGAATTGATGGGTAAAATTTTAAATTTGATATTATCTAAGGTGTAAAGTGGAAGCTTTGTAGGATTAAAATTTATGGATAGAATTTATTTAAATAAAAGAGTTGAAGAATTGATATGGCACATTGACAATTTTGTAAAATCACAAGTTTTGAGGGATGTAGTATGATTGAATTTGATTTTAAGAAGATTATCATTATATTACAAGATATAAATTTAAAGGTTGTATTTGAAGATTGAAAATTAAAGTTTGTTTGGAGCATTGAATTTAAATTTAACGTTTAAGGATTGGATTTGATTCAAAAATTTGAAATTTTGCGGAGTTGAGGATATTGGTGATTTTGAGATTTGGCATAAATAGTTATTATTTATTATTTGAGTTGAAAAAAAATTTTGGAGAATAGGATCTGTGGATTATTGTTCAAATTCGAATTTCGAGGATGAGCTTTGTAATGTTAATCAAGAAATATAAATTGGTTGGGTTTGATACGATATGTGATTGAACTAAAATTTTAGTGATGTGACTCATTAAATTTTAGAATTTACTAGCAGAGGTTAAAAGCTTAAATTTCGAGGACGAAATTTTCTAAGGAGGGAAGGTTGTGAAACCCGTAATTTTAATTAATTATTTTAGTGCTTATTATTATTATTATTATTATTATTATTATTATTATTATAAATCATTTATTTAGGAAAATGGTATTTCTGGAATTTTAGTGTTGGTCAAACCCGTAAAAATTTTATTGTATAATTTATTTGCTAAATTATTAATTATTATTATTTTAGAAAAAACATATATTTTTAGAAATATTATTAATCCTGGAATTTGATTGTTGGGCCTGACCCGTTCTAACCCGTTCTGACTCATTCTGACCGTCCCGAAAACCACATATATAAATATTATTTTTCCTATTAAAAAAAACAAATCTTTTT
Source organism: Iris pallida (assembly GCA_029216955.1). Taxonomy (NCBI): domain Eukaryota; kingdom Viridiplantae; phylum Streptophyta; class Magnoliopsida; order Asparagales; family Iridaceae; genus Iris; species Iris pallida. The sequence continues at coordinate 1,880,040 of JANAVB010019198.1, read as the reverse complement.
CCTTTTAAAACTTTATTAACTCTTTTACTCTTAAACTCACTTTCTCTCCCTCTTAATTCTCTAACCATCATAAGGAAAGGAATTCATTCCTTTACCATCCGTTCGTGAGAGGCCGAGCTCTTCTCCTCCCGAACGTCTGCCGCCACCCCGACTATTCCGTTCATCTTCCGAAACCCCCATCTTTTCCCTATAAAACCCTCTCCTCTCCATCATACTTCATCCACTCTCCATCACAAACCCTCTTTTCCCCAAATCTCGTGCCCTAGCCTGATCCACTCCGATCCGTGTCTGACGCCTCCGCCCATCGGCCAGCGCCCCGCCGGACCTCCGACCGACCCCGTCTTCCGGCGGCCGCCTCCACCCGAGCGCGCGCCCTGTCCAGCGGCTCTCCCCGTGCGGCCACCACTTCCGGCGCCGTCCCCCGGCCGCCTAGCTCCGGCCAACCGCCGACCCCACTCTCGAGCGCCGCCCACGGCACCGCCCACCTCCGACAGCGAGCTCCCCGGCCCCGATCGGGACCCGCGCCCCTGTCCTAGCTCCGGCGCCACCCCCTTCTCCGGCACTGTCCCGCGACTGTGCCCTAGCCGTTTCCCTTTGTCCCGCGGCTGTGCCCTAGCCGTTCCCCTCTGTCCCGGTTCCCGCAAGGTTCCCGCGAACATCCCGCTGATCCGGACAGCACTGTCCAGCACTATCCTGCGGTTTTCGAACCCGCTGTTCGTGTTTTCTTCGTGTCCCGATCTTCGGATCCCGTCGTTCCAGCGCAGCCGTACCCCGGCGAGGCGCTGTCCCGAGCCAGTCCACTGTCCGCGGATTTCTTTTCTTCTTTTTAATATCTGAGAGCTCTAGCCGAGCAACCCAAGGTATAATTCCTTTGTCCCGTTCCATTTTCGGTAGTCGATGATGAAATTGGTCCCCGATTCCTTCCCGGAAATTCGGTTCTTTGTGGGGTAATGGTTTCGGAGTTTCCGAAACTGATTCTATGATGTTCTATGGTTATTTCGGATTTTTGCGGAATGTGTTTTCTGGATTTTGGGTCCTGTGGTTTCCGATTTCATTTCGGGATTTTCAATTATATTTCGGGTTCCGATTAAGCTTCGAAAATTATTCTGTGAATTTAATTTTGTGTAAAAATGGTTTTGGAAGTTAATTTTTGGGTTTTCCCTGGTTTGGGATAATTGTTGGAGTTGTCTGCGCATTTTCCCAGTTTTGGGTTGTCCCGAATATAGAGGAAATACTGCCCAAATTTTTATAAAACTTTATAAAAGCATTTCAAATCGGTTTTCGGAAATTATTTATTTAAATAGATTTTTGGGCGACGACCATACCGGTCCATGGGCCCTTAGCGAAATGCAAACGAAACTGGTTTTACCCGGACGTTGAGGCATTAGCTATTTTAACGATTGGACCAAAGTCTGAGACTCAAAATTAATTTAATTACTAGTATTATTTTATGATTAATTTGTATGATAATTTTTAGAAACTAACAAATGTTTTCTTCTTATTTAAATTCATGTAAAATGGACTGTAAGGGCATAAGCCCAGCTTTTATTACTTTCTGTGGTTTTGTAATAAGTTAGTGAAATTTTTATTCTTTTCTGGTTTGTGGTTGACGTAAACACGTAAAATAGTAAAATAATTATTTTATAGAAAATCAATATTGTTTTCTCACATTAAATAAATTAGGAAAATTACAAGTTATTATTTAAACAAATTTCACGTTTTCCTCATTTAAAGAAAAATATTATTTTTAAATATAATATAATGAAATACAAACTTTTATCAAATAAATTGGAAAATATGATTTTTTTTCCAATAAAAAATTAAATTGACTTTTCTTTGTAAAGTTAGAAACTCACCTCGATAAGCGTTCTAAAATAGAGTTGTAAATAACCTAAAATTTGATTAGGACAAATATTAGAGATTGTAACTAGCACACCTAGATATGGATTGAATATTGGTGCTAAGTCAGGAAATTCTCAATTGTAGGGTTTCGAGGACTATACTAGCATCATCCCGGAACCAACATCGAATCCAGTCATAAACAAAGGCAAGTACAATTTGTGTTAGTTTACCAATTATTTAGTAATCGTTTTATTGCAAGTTTAAACCACGATGCAACACGAAACTCTCTCTGAGAGCATTGACTGATTGACTGTTGGGTACTGGGGGAGTAGTGTAATGAGTATGACCATATCCAAAATAGTATACTGACTGTGTCAGCTTACCCCTCATACACACGGAGATAAGCCATATCGTATCAATATGATACAACTGTACAACCCAATCCGGTCATATTTATTGCCTATTCACATCATAATATTTTAACTGCTGGAAAACTATTTATTTCAAATTTTTTAAAAGTCCATAACTCTATTATTATTTCAATTGTTGAATTATCATGAATTGTACTTTGCTCCCTCCTGACTGGAGACCAACAATTTTAGGTGATTGAGTCGTTGAAGATCTGATGCTTGTTCCCGCAGAACCTGGAACCTAAGAACAGTAGAGCTGGATAGTAATTTATTTTAGTAACCAATGTATCAAGTGTAGTTGTTGTAATTAATAGTTGTTGTATTTCAAAAATTTTAAATTGAATAAAAGATTTTATATTCGTTAGAATTTTATCTGCATATGTTTCACTACTGAATACAGCTTACTGTCGCCGTCTCAACAACGGTGCAGGCTAGGCATGATCTAATTCGACCCAACAATTTGGGATCGGGTCGTGACACACGCTCTCAACATATCCTCTAGCGTCTGAATGGTACGCTCCGACTGACCGTCTGTCTGAGGATGGTATGTCGTGCTAAACTTCAATCGGGTGCCCAAACTCTCTTGCATACTCCTCCAAAAATGTGAGATAAATCTCGAGTCACGGTCTGACACAATACTAACAGGCACACCATGTAATCTCACAATCTGCTCCATATACATCTCTGTCAATACCTCTGTCAACTGGCCCACTCTAAAAGGTAAGAAATGGGCTGACTTTGTAAGTCTATGTCACGCCCCAGAACCAGAATACTGGAGAGCGGGGGCAGACATAGCCAGCTACGTATAATGAAATGGGATCCACTCCACTATACGGTCACGGCTGTCTAGATATATGAGGGTTTATCTATAAGCCATCAGTCTCTTAGGGTCAATAACAAGCCTAGTGTCTCAATCACAAGCAAGTAAATAAAGTTACAAGATGTAAGATCACCAAATATACAATAGTAAGGCATCCCAAACATTACATATCCAGCTGATCATGAAGCTAGTCGTTACAAAATGTGAGGACTAGCAAGAGTTTAGTCATACATGATCAACCCTAGGTTGCCAATCTTGTTACAGCCCGTAGGCAGACAGTAAGTAAAAATGTACACGAGCTAACACTTGCTCGGCGGCTAAACGCCTCAAAAGAAATAATTTACAATAGAGTGGGAGAGCCAAAAATAACCCACTCGTTGCCAGGATTCCGTCTAGAGGTCACCATGTGGCTGGAGATTCGGTAGATCCTTTGGAGCTGCTCTGGTATCTGGCTATACAAAACCAGCTGGGTCAGACCCCAGAAAGAGCAAGTGCCACAAAGGAGGCTTCACTTAGGAACTAAAACCAGCAATCAACACAAGAGTAATAATATAAAATAAAGACAACAATTAAGGAAAAATAGGGCATGTGATATACGATGGGATAACCATGGGACTATTCAGATAACCAGGTTACAACCCGTAAACCAAACAAGGACCGGGGTTGTAACCTTTCGTCTGAACAGAACTTCGATTTTCCCACCATTTATCGGCAGGATAAATTAAGAAATCAGGACATGTAATAATCTTGTACAGAATCAAGACAAGAATAGACTGATAAACTTCATCCAACATTTCACGGCCAAGCAATAAGTACGGCTTGATACTTTAACTAACTAGGGTTATCACGAGCCTAATTACTAACAAGATGCAGCGAGATTATTCCACAGCCACAAGCCCTGCAGACCATCCAGGCTATCCGGACGCAATTTGAGTTGAATTCAAGTGGGTACATCGTCCAGGAAACGCATGTACCCTTAGGTGACTTAGAGGGTGCAACACATGACAGTGTGCTGGAAATGTGCCCTACTCGACGGCAGGCTACAGATCCCAAGTGGGGCGCCCAGATAACGGGATTGCCTGTAGCTGGAAAATCTCTTCATGACTACTGGATTATTCTAGTGATTAGCCTTAGTCGATTTCAGTGGGTGCCCCTGACCGTGGTACTCAGGGGTCCCCGTCCTAGACATGATGCAAGACAAGACGGGTTCATTTGTACAAGCACAATCGTCCACGGTGTCCAAGTTATTTAATCTTGTCAAGTCGTGTTAGCCGTCGCAACAGCATTCGAGATATACCGTATTAGGTTCATCATGTCAAGAGTACGCCACGGCGGGCCACTATCAAGAATTATCATGTCAAGTTATCATGTCGAATTTGTCAGGTCAAGTTATCATGTCAGGAGTGCACCACGGCGGGTCACCATCAAGTCATATCATTATCAAGGAGGGAAGAAACTTGAGCAATTAAAATAATAATATAATATAAAATATATATTCTTGAAGCCAAGGAGAAACTCTACAACTTTCATGTTGGGAGTGGGAAGAAATTCTGACCACAATTCACGCAAATAAGATATTTAAATAATCAAAGTGGGACCCATGTGGTCCAAAAGTGGGAGAACAAATATGCGGTCAAAGAGAGTGGGAGGCCACGCATGCGGCCAATATAACAAAGAGGGCATGAAATCAAGTAAGACAAAAGATAGTGGGACCCGCAATAATTGCAAGCTCCCATTTCAGCAAGCAAGTCAACTAAAAGAAGCTATGTGGGACCCCCACAATTAATGCAATAAGAAAAGGTTCACGTGAGCTACCTAATTAAGGGTTCACGTGGCCAAAATATTAGATAGTGGGAGAAGGGAAGCCTATGCGGCTCACCTTAGAATTCATGCAAAAATACAACATGCAAATAATAATAAATTTTAATGGCCAAAGGCTATGCGGCTCTGCATTAAGCAATTATTAATGATGTAAATATCCATGCGGCTCACCCTCACATCGCTTGCATGGAAGTACAAACAAATAAATAAATAATGGCCATGCGGTTGATGCCAAGGAAGGACATTTAAAGCATTAAATACAATTCTTTAAGCCTTAATTGCATAAAGCTTTAAGTAATAAAGTAGGATCTTAAATGCAAATAAAGCATTAATTGAATAAGTAGGGTCTTAAATGTAAATAGAGCATTAAATGATCAAAGCCTCTGCGGCTAGCTTTTCTTGAAAGGTGTATTAAGTAATTATTATAACTATAGGGCTTAAGGTGCATAAAAGCACTCAATATAATACTTAAGTTCTTAAACGCATAAAGTGATGCATTTAATGCATGGATCCAAGTCCCTGCGGCTCCAAGGGCATTATTTAATGCTTAAAAAAATAGATATGGAAAGACATGTACTAGTTAATGCTAATAATTGCATTCAGTAGCCTATGCGGCTCCAAGGCATTAATACCTTGTTAATGCATGAACAATGCATTAATAATACTTAAATGCATTCTTGGAAGGCATGCGGCTCATGAATAATGCATTGAATGCCACATGGGTGTCTTCATGCGGCTGATAGTTGGAGTGGCCTATGCGGCTCTGCTTTTTGCATGCATTTATTACTTCACTTCATGCGGCTAAGGCTTCCTCAAGTGGCCCAAAATTTTAGGGCCAGCAAGTACATACGGATCCAACCATTAATAAATTCATGTGGCTCATCACTACATTATATGCACACTATTGCAAGCTGTACGTGGCAAATAATTATTAGGCCTTGCCCAAATTACTGTGCTTGCCATTAAGTGCCATCATGCCAGAAAATAATTAATGCTGCCATGCCCATGCGGCTAGGCAAAACTCCTGCGGCTAAAATAATTGCAAGCCAGCAACATTTTGTTGCCAACTGAGAAGAAGTTCATGAAAAATACCATGGCTTCTCCACACCACCCAATTTCCCACAGGAGTCCAAATTTGGACTTTCATGGGTCAAAATGGGGTAGAACGAAATTCTCTACAACATGGAACCATCAACTAGCAAAAATATGCAAGTGTGATGGATCAAAAGTCCTGGGAACCAAAAATACCAGAAAGCTAGATCTACAAAAATTTAACCATGGAAATGAAAAATGACAAGTACTAAAGTGGGTTAGAAACACATGAGGAAGACAATGGAACAATAAAAATGGGGTTCCTCCATGAAGCAAGATGCACTTGCCTAAGCTCTCCACTCTCTTCTGGTTGGTGAAGAGTAAAGATGGAGAAGAAGAAATGAGTAATGAGTAATAATGGAAGAGAGAGAGTGGGATAGATATTTATGGTAGGAGTGGTGGTAGGTGGGAGTGGTTCTCCACATAAAACCCAACCAAGCCAAACCCACTAAACCGAACCAAACCAAGCCAATGCCATGCCATGATGAACCATACAAATACAATATGCAAAAATAAAAAAAAATCCAAGGCTAACTAATTATGACAAACCAAAAATACGAGCCCGAAATACGTACACGTATTTCCAATACGTAATGCGAACTACGGGCATTACAACTCTACCCACCTTAAAAGAATTCTGTCCTCGGAATTTAATCAAGGGGCTAGAGTGGCAAGGACAAGCTATGCTAATCACAGGCAAGCTATACTAAGCAATCAATCATGCAATCCTGTATGTAAGCAAGAAAATCGAAGGCACGAGAAAGAGGAAAGATATCCTGCTAGGAACCTCTCTGCCGGTTCTGGATCTGAGCTCGGACCTGGGCATACTGCTGGGGTCTTTGTAGCTGGAAGGCTAGGGCCTGAGGCGGCAATGGCCTCGGAGGCTGGTACTGCTGCTGAAACACTTGGGCCTGAGGCAGCAATGGCCTCGGCAATGGATACTGCTGCTGCTGCTGGACTGGGGTCGGTCCCCTTACCGAGGGACTAGTCTGGGCCGTTGACGAACTGGCCCTATTCGGACAGGACCCTATCTTATGGTCCGGTGCTCCACAAGCCAAGCACAATCCCTGTGCTCTGCGACACTCTGAAATAACGTGTCCTGGCTTCCCACAATGAGTGCAGCCCATTGCGGAAGACTGCTTCGGCTTCTGTTGCTGAGGGGACGTGACCGACGTCACTGAGGCCGCCTGCCTCGGAGTTCCAATTGCCAAAGCCCTGACTGCCGGGGCTGGTGCTGTCGACTGGGTCATCTGGCCGTGAGATCGCTTCTGACCCCGGTCCTGTCCACGATCCTGTGGGAGGTATATTCGTGTCTTCGTGCCGCTCTCAACACTGCATCGAAGGTCTGATGCTCAAACTGTTCCACTGCCAACAAAATCTTGAGGTGGAGCCCCTGCTGGAACCGCTGGGCTCTGTCGAACTCGGTTGCCACCAAAGTGGGAGCAAACCGACTAAGCCTGGAAAACTCGGCCGCATACCCATCGACCGTCCTGCCTCCTTGCTTCAGATTGGTGAACTTGGTCTGAAGATCATACCGAGCCACCGCATCGAAGTACTTAGTCTGGAATCTCTCTCTGAATAGTGCCCATGGAATAGGGGCCACTAATCCCACGGCCTGTGCTGCCCACCAGCTGCGGGCAAGATCCAATAACTGTAGACGCACCACGGCCACCTTCTCATCTTCCGGGGTCTTGGCTGCCTCTAGAATGACTTCAGTATCCTGGAGCCATGCATCAGCAGCGATAGCATCTTCACTGCCATCGAAGAACGGAGGGTTCAGGCGCTTGAAACTGTTCGCGGTACTGTTCCTTGGATGACCGTCTCCGTTCAAAGCATCTGCCACTGCCTGTTGCAAGGCATCTCCTCGGCGATCTTGGGAAGCTAACAATGATCTGATGAGACCCACCAAAGTGCCATCATCAGGCTCTGCAGGCTGGACTGGCTGAACTGGCGGCTCTCCTCCAGTAGGTATGACTCGAGAGGCTGCTCCTGAGTGCTGGACCTGATCTTCTGGTTGCTGCTGGTCCACGGAAGACGCTCCGCCTTGCTGATCGGTAAGACCAGGAACAATGCCGCTGAAGAAGACGACATGAGAACAATAAGAAAGGACCAGGACAGATCAACGATTACAAGCATGTGATCAGGACAAGAATTTCAGGGATCAAGGGGATACGAGCAGAGATCAAAGGCGAATACTGATTGAGACATCTATCCGGTAAACCCTCACATATCTTGATTTACAAGACCTGCATGGGCCACCACTTAAACCATGTCACGCCCCAGAACCAGAATACTGGAGAGCGGGGGCAGACATAGCCAGCTACATATAATGAAATAGGATCCACTCCACTATACGGTCACGGCTGTCTAGATATATGAGGGTTTATCTATAAGCCATCAGTCTCTTAGGGTCAATAACAAGCCTAGTGTCTCAATCACAAGCAAGTAAATAAAGTTACAAGATGTAAGATCACCAAATATACAATAGTAAGGCGTCCCAAACATTACATATCCAGCTGATCATGAAGCTAGTCGTTACAAAATATAAGGACTAGCAAGAGTTTAGTCATACATGATCAACCCTAGGTTGCCAATTATGTTACAATCCGTAGGCAGACAGTAAGTAAAAATGTACACGAGCTAACACTTGCTCGATGGCTAAACGCCTCAAAAGAAATAATTTACAACAGAGTGGGAAAGCCAAAAATAACCCACTCGTTGTCAGGATTCCGTCTAGTGGTCACCATGTGGCTGGAGATTCGGTAGATCCTTTGGAGCTGCTCTGGTATCTGGCTATACAAAACCAGCTGGGTCAGACCCCAGAAAGAGCAAGTGCTACAAAGGAGGCTTCACTTAGGAACTAAAACCAGCAATCAGCACAAGAATAATAATATAAAATAAAGACAACAATTAAGGAAAAATAGGGCAGGTGATATACGATGGGATAACCATGGGACTATTCAGATAACCAGGTTACAACCCGTAAACCAAACAAGGACCGGGGTTGTAACCTTTCGTCTGAACAGAACTTGGATTTTCCCACCATTTATCGGCAGGATAAATTAAGAAATCAGGACATGTAATAATCTTGTATAGAATCAAGACAAGAATAGACTGATAAACTTCATCCAACATTTCACGGCCAAGCAATAAGTACGGCTTGATACTTTAACTAACTAGGGTTATTACGAGCCTAATTACTAACAAGATGCAGCGAGATTATTCCACAGCCACAAGCCCTGCAGACCATCCAGGCTATCCGAACGCAATTTGAGTTGAATTCAAGTGGGTACATCGTCCAGGAAACGCATGTACCCTTAGGTGACTTAGAGGGTGCAACACATGACAGTGTGCTGGAAATGTGCCCTACTCGACGGCAGGCTACAGATCCCAAGTGGGGCGCCCAGATAACGGGATTGCCTGTAGCTGGAAAATCTCTTCATGACTACTGGATTATTCTAGTGATTAGCCTTAGTCGATTTCAGTGGGTGCCCCTGACCGTGGTACTCAGGGGTCCCCGTCCTAGACATGATGCAAGACAAGACGGGTTCATTTGTACAAGCACAATCGTCCACGGTGTCCAAGTTATTCAATCTTGTCAAGTCGTGTTAGCCGTCGCAACAGCATTCGAGATATACCGTGTCAGGTTCATCATGTCAAGAGTGCGCCACGGCGGGCCACTATCAAGAATTATCATGTCAAGTTATCATATCGAATTTGTCAGGTCAAGTTATCATGTCAGGAGTGCACCACGGCGGGTCACCATCAAGTCATGTCATTATCAAGGAGGGAAGAAACTTGAGCAATTAAAATAATAATATAATATAAAATATATATTCTTGAAGCCAAGGAGAAACTCTACAACTTTCATGTTGGGAGTGGGAAGAAATTCTGACCACAATTCACGCAAATAAGATATTTAAATAATCAAAGTGGGACCCATGTGGTCCAAAAGTGGGAGAACAAATATGCGGTCAGAGAGAGTGGGAGGCCACGCATGCGGCCAATATAACAAAGAGGGCATGAAATCAAGTAAGACAAAAGATAGTGGGACCCGCAATAATTGCAAGCTCCCATTTCAGCAAGCAAGTCAACTAAAAGAAGCTATGTGGGACCCCCACAATTAATGCAATAAGAAAAGGTTCACGTGAGCTACCTAATTAAGGGTTCACGTGGCCAAAATATTAGATAGTGGGAGAAGGGAAGCCTATGCGGCTCACCTTAGAGTTCATGCAAAAATACAACATGCAAATAATAATAAATTTTAATGGCCAAAGGCTATGCGGCTCTGCATTAAGCAATTATTAATGATGTAAATATCCATGCGGCTCACCCTCACATCGCTTGCATGGAAGTACAAACAAATAAATAAATAATGGCCATGCGGTTGATGCCAAGGAAGGACATTTAAAGCATTAAATACAATTCTTTAAGCCTTAATTGCATAAAGCTTTAAGTAATAAAGTAGGATCTTAAATGCAAATAAAGCATTAATTGAATAAGTAGGGTCTTAAATGTAAATAGAGCATTAAATGATCAAAGCCTCTGCGGCTAGCTTTTCTTGAAAGGTGTATTAAGTAATTATTATAACTATAGGGCTTAAGGTGCATAAAAGCACTCAATATAATACTTAAGTTCTTAAACGCATAAAATGATGCATTTAATGCATGGATCCAAGTCCCTGCGGCTCCAAGGGCATTATTTAATGCTTAAAAAAATGGATATGGAAAGACATGTACTAGTTAATGCTAATAATTGCATTCAGTAGCCTATGCAGCTCCAAGGCATTAATACCTTGTTAATGCATGAACAATGCATTAATAATACTTAAATGCATTCTTGGAAGGCATGCGACTCATGAATAATGCATTGAATGCCACATGGGTGTCTTCATGCGGCTGATAGTTGGAGTGGCCTATGCGGCTCTACTTTTTGCATGCATTTATTACTTCACTTCATGCGGCTAAGGCTTCCTCAAGTGGCCCAAAATTTTAGGGCCAGCAAGTACATGCGGATCCAACCATTAATAAATTCATGCGGCTCATCACTACAATATGTGCACACTATTGCAAGCTGTACGTGGCAAATAATTATTAGGCCTTGCCCAAATTACTGTGCTTGCCATTAAGTGCCATCATGCCAGAAAATAATTAATGCTGCCATGCCCATGCGGCTAGGCAAAACTCCTGCGGCCAAAATAAATGCAAGCCAGCAACATTTTGTTGCCAACTGAGAAAAAGTTCATGGAAAATACCATGGCTTCTCCACACCACCCAATTTCCCACAGGAGTCCAAATTTGGACTTCCATAGGTCAAAATAGGGTAGAACGAAATTCTCTACAACATGGAACCATCATCTAGCAAAAATATGCAAGTGTGATGGATCAAAAGTCCTGGGAACCAAAAATACTACAAAGCTAGATCTACAAAAATTTAACCATGGAAATAAAAAATGACAAGTACTAAAGTGGGTTAGAAACACATGAGGAAGACAATGGAACAATAAAAATGGGGTTCCTCCATGAAGTAAGATGCACTTGCCTAAGCTCTCCACTCTCTTCTGGTAGGTGAAGAGTAAAGTTGGAGAAGAAGAAATGAGTAATGAGTAATAATGGAAGAGAGAGAGTGGGATAGATATTTATGGTGGGAGTGGTGGTAGGTGGGAGTGGTTCTCCACATAAAACCCAACCAAGCCAAACCCACTAAACCGAACCAAACCAAGCCAATGCCATGCCATGATGAACCATGCAAATGTAATATGCAAAAATAAAAATAAAAAATCCAAGGCTAACTAATTATGACAAACCAAAAATACGAACCCGAAATACGTACACGTATTTCCAATACGTAATGTGAACTACGGGCATTACAGTCTATCCACAATCACCCAGACTGCGTCACGTCCCCTAGGACTCCGAGGAAAACCCGTGACGAAATCCACCGTAATGTGCTCCCACTTCCACTCGGGAATGGGTAGCGGCTGTAATAATCCGACCGTCCTCTGGTGCTCCGCCTTTACTTGTTGGCATACCAAGCACTTGGCAACGAAACGAGCTATCTTTCGCTTCATTCCATGCCACCAATAAAACTGTCGTAAGTCACGATACATCTTGGTTCCTCCGGAATGAATAGAATATGCCGAACTGTGAGCCTCTGTCATCAGCTCTTGCCGTAACTCTCCATTGGGTACATAAATACGATCACCACATCGCAATGTCCCATCGGGATGGATCCTCAATCCCGTCTGCTCTCTTGCTTCAGTCCTCTCTCTTAGCCGTCGAAATCTGGCATCATTGGGCAATGCTGCCTTGATGCGCTCTACCAATAATGATTGCACTTGGAGGTTGGCTAGTACGCCGTCTGCTCCAGGCAATACTACTTCAATACCAAGCTGCTCCAAGTCTCTAATCAACTCCTTCTGCGTAGTCAAAAAGTGTGCCATGGGCTTACGGCTTAATGCGTCTGCCACGACATTAGCCTTGTCCGGATGATAATGAAGCTCAATCTCATAATCCTTCATCAACTCCAACCAACGTCGCTGTCGCATATTCAACTCTTTCTGTGTGAACATGTACTTGAGGCTCTTATGATCAGTGTAGATATCAACCTTCTCGCCGTACAAGTAGTGTCTCCATAGCTTCAAAGCAAAGATAACCGCTGCGAGCTCTAGATCATGGGTCGGATAATTCTTCTCATGCACTCTCAACTGTCGCGATGCATATGCTACTACCCGACCGTGCTGCATCATTACACATCCTAATCCCTTTCCGGATGCATCACTGTAGATCACAAATCCTCCTAGGCCCGATGGTAGTGTCAAGATCGGTGCTGTCGTCAATCGCTTCTTCAACTCGTCAAAAGCGGCTTGACACTCGTCTGTCCATACAAACTCCTGATCCTTGCAAGTTAATCGAGTCATAGGCCCTGCTATTCGAGAGAAATCTTCTACGAACCGTCGGTAGTAACCCGCAAGTCCGAGGAAACTTCTCACCTCAGAAGCTGATGTGGGAGCGGGCCATGATTCGACTGTTGTGATCTTCTTAGGGTCTACTGATATACCATCGCCCGTAACAACATGACCAAGAAATGATACCTCCTTGAGAAAGAAATCACACTTGCTAAGCTTCGCGAAAAGTCGCTCATTCCTCAATGTTTCCAAAACTATCTGTAGATGCTGCTCATGCTCCTCTTGACTCTTGGAGTAAATCAAGATATCATCTATAAAGACTACTACAAATTTGTCCAAGTACTGGTGAAAGATCTTGTTCATTAAATTCATAAAAACTGCAAGAGCATTGGTCAAACCGAAAGGCATGACCAAGAACTCGTAGTGTCCATACCTCGATTGAAAGGCCATCTTTGCAATATCTTCCTTCCGAACCTTCAATTGGTGATAGCCTGATCGTAAGTCAATCTTGGAGAATACTTTTGCTCCACTCAGTTGATCGAATAGATCGTCTATACGCGGCAAGGGATACTTGTTCTTCACCGTCACTGTATTCAATGCTCTGTAGTCGATGCACATGCGCACTGTCCCGTCTTTCTTAGGCACAAAAAGAACGGGTGCTCCCCATGGTGACGCACTGGCACGAATAAACCCCTTCTCTAATAAGTCATCAATCTGCGTCTTCATCTCTACCAACTCCTTGGGTGCCAGACGATATACTCGAGATGAAATAGGCTCGGCTCCGGGAATAAGCTCAATAGAAAACTCAATATCTCGTTAGGTGGTAGTCCTGGCAATTCCTCGGGGAATACATCCTCGAACTCGGTAATAATAGGGTGCTGAGGGGTGTCATGCATCATCATATGAGTCCCCGATGTGGGTGTATCACAACTCTCTCCGTCTTCTTTGGTGAACTCAAACTCTGCCGCATTCGGTGGTCTAAAGATAATACTGCTCCTATGGCAGTCTATGAGAGCAAAATGCTGGCTCAACCAGTCTATTCCAAGTACCACGTCAAATGTCGGCATAGAAAATACAAGAAGTCGTGCCATCATCTCTCTTCCACTTATCACTACAGGATAAAATCTACAAACACCACTAACAGGTACAACTCCTCCTCCAGTAAGGATTTTAACATTTTTTTGCTAAGGGTGTGATGGGAATGATGTGTCTAGTGGCAAAACTAGTGGCTATAAATGAATGTGTGGCTCCAGTATCAAATAAGGTAATAGTAAGAAAAGATGCAACTAAAACCATACATGCTATAACTTCTGCCTCTGTCTCTATATCCTCAACAGCAAGTGAGAATACCTGCCCATAATTATGTCCTGGGCCCTGAGCTCTGGCCTTATTGTACTGTACGCATTGGGGTGGCAATGGTAGACGAGGTGCTCCTGCTACGGGCCGTGGTGCTGGAAGAGCTGGGGCTGTGGGCCTCGGGTTCTGCCGAGCTTGTACTATCGCCTGTTGCTCCGGACAGTCCTTGAGCATGTGCTGATTGGATCCACATCTCAAGCATAATCCAAGGCGAGTCCTGCAGTCGTTCTGGAGATGTCCTTATTTTTCGCAGTAATGGCAAACGAGCTTCTGATAAGGTGAGGGCCTCTGCTGAAACTGTCCTGTGGCCTTCCTAATAGGTCCACTCTGGATGGCTCGGGCTGGTATAACTGCTGGGGTATGTCGTCTCGATGTCTGCTGCTGCTCCTTGCGAAGAATCTCCTGAGCACGAGCTTCTTCCAAGACAGCTGAATGGGAGACTCAAGACTGGGTAGTCGTATAAGACTTGAGCTCTGGCGCAAGCCCCTGGTGAAATCTCCTCATCTTCTCTAACTCTGTCGGAATCAATCCCGCACCAAATCGACTCAGACGATTGAACTTCGAGTCATACTCATCAACTGTCATATTTTTTTGCTTCAGATGTAGGAAATAGTCATAGAGACCATCTCGAACATGAATAGGGAAGAATCTCTCATAAAATGCATCATAGAACTGCTTCCAGGTGATCCTAGTGCCTAATCGTCTCTCTTCCGCCTTCCACAGTGGTGAGCATTATCTCCTAACAGTAGGTCCACTGCTGTCATCCAATCTCGAGCTGGCAACTGGGATGCCTTCAGTAGCTTCTTGGTACTAATAAGCCACTGTGACACCTCTAATGTCTTCTCTGTTCCTCTAAAGGTCTTGGGGTTCATATCTGTAAAATTCTTGATAGAGCCTTCATAAGGATGCAGAGCCGGTGCTGGTGCTGGTACTAGAGGTGGTGGTGGAGGTCTAGCCAATGCTGCCATCATCGTCTGTCTCATCAGGTCAGTCTGCTGCCACTGAGCCAGCATCATGGCGTACATAAACTGAGTAGTAGGGCTCCCATCAGTCGGTGGTGGAGGCATCTGAGGTCCCGACTGTAGGGGAAACTGCTGAGGAAATGGTGGTGGTGGAGGCAGAGGTACATTCCCTTCTGGTGGCATGGTAGTAGTCTGCCCAGCCTGGCTGCCTGAGGGTGCTGCAATCTTTGGGTACTCCGTCGTCGGTGTCGTAGTAGGCTGCGACTGTCCTGGCTGGTATGGTGTCGCTGGAGTCATGGGAGGATTCTGTCCCTCCGGAGTAGCCTCTTCACCAGATGTGAGGGCCAAGGCAGAAGTGCGTCCGCTTCTTAAATGTATATTGTTGGCATGAAGAAGATAAGTTGATATTAGGAAGATTTGATATGAAGTAAATCGAATAATCAAGGAAGTTTCGAAAAGATTGGAAGTCAAGAGATAGTAGTAGTTCTGGATGAGATATTCCTATTCCTATATGCAGGCTTGTTGGACACAGTCATGTAACCCAACAATATTAACGTTGACCTGCATGGGCCACCATAAAAACATGTAACGCCCCAGTTCCAAAGTACGTAGGACCAAGTACGTGAACATGCCAGCTGCACATATACGAAGAATACTCCAATATATGGAATCCTCAAATATACACATAAGCTGTAAACAAAATAACCACAGGCCAGTAATATATAATCTAATCTCATCACAGCTCAACACAGAAGATAATAGAGTCCAAATAAATAAGTAAAAGTATCAAAAGATAGCCGGATGAACATACTCACTCCAAACAGCTATGAAAAATAGTCTCACAAGATCGGAGTCCGACCTCCGCAAATAGAAAGAAATGAGATGCAAAAATATGCCTACTAATGTCTCAAATAAAGAATAGACTAGACATCAGTAAAGACTGCCTCGTCATCGATGTAGGATAGCTCTAACGCCGCTCCGTACTCCTGTAGAAAATCGTCTAAACCTGGAAAGATAACCAGGTCCTCAGGGGACATAGCAAGATACAAAAAAACATCATGCCATATAAACTGTGATAATATAATAAGAAAAAAGATATGCATGCAATCGGGTTCCTGACCATTCTACTGTGAATATGCAGTTGAGATACAATCCTTCGACGCATGAGCCCTGGCTGTAAATAGGATCGGCATAGTTCCCATAAAGGGCACCAGGGGCCTACGTCCATAACGCTCTGGAAGCGTCAGAGGGCACCATATGCAAGGGGCTACGTCTATAACGCTCTGGGAAACGTCAGAGGGCACCTGGAGCCTGCGTCTCCAGAGGAGCGCACAGGTAATCAGGGAAGTACAAAGAAGCCCATACGTCAGGTATTGTTCTCCCCATCCAATGCCTAGTATCATCATTTCCATGACTGACATGAACCTCTAGTAACCGCTAAGTCTTCTAACATGCAATACTATTGGCAGTTACTCCTATCCGTCGCACGCTCCATACGTATCGGTGGCCAGCCGACTACGCGGGTACGTATCCTACATGTGACTCACATCATGTGATACAACAAGTGTCAAGGCCGTATGAGATATACCAATACCTCAACATCAATGGGTGGTCACTAGACTAAGTCAATGCAAGAGAAATAAATAAGGCGAGGTAAACGACCGATAGAGTCGCTCGCACCCAAGTGTGACTTGGACGCACAGTTTAAATATCATGAAACAAAATACTAATAATAACAACTAAAAATAAGAAGTATAATAATCACAGAGTAAGGTGGCAAGGTATCTTGCCTGATGGTGCAAAGTGGCAAGTCCAGGTAATCACAATGTCAGCTAAGAAATGTCACAATCTCCAAACAACTTCGGACGCTGAAATAAACATCAAAAATGCACTCGGTATAAAAGATATACCTAGGAAATGCCTGTCCAAAAGTCTAATTCTGGAACAGGGGCAAAATCGTAATTTTAGGTCAAAACGATGTCCGCCGTTGGACCCGCTTTGCACCGAAACATGTGCCAAAGTCTATAGTCTCTAAAATCATCAAACTACATGTCTACGGATTCAGTTTGAGGAGAGGAACTCAACGGTATGTCCAGTTTTGGATTTCGATGAGCCGTGTACAAAATCGTCCGTTTGAGTGGGTCGCGGGCCCGCCAAAAATGGGTTCCGATTCGACCTTCTCAGAATCGAACCAAACTTGGCACACAGGACCAAAATTTTGATTTGGACCTGTTGGCGCAAGTTTCGTCTCGATTCGACGACTGTACACGAAGTTATGGGCAAGTTTACAAAACACCGATACGGGGGTATCTCGACGGATACGCGTTGATTTCGTCGCGCACACGCGACGAAACCGAGTTCTGTCAGTTCCCACACGTCCGCAACATCCATACGTGTCTTTCGATGCATATAGCGCACGACCACATCGCCCGGTTCGTCGGGGCACACGCCATATCGGACAAATTTCAGAAAATTAATATAATTAAACACAGGTTTTTCCTCAACTTCAACATCAATCTACTCTTTACACACAAATCGAAACGATGATCCAGAAGATGCGTTGCAATCTCGGTTATATTGTCTTTTACTGTTTTCAATTAGTTCCTACAGAACTTTACTGCACAACAAGAAAATTGGTCGACAAATTATCGTTTTAAAACAGTTTTTAGCGTTACAGAAAACAGATTTTTGTTCAACTTCGTCTCGGTTTTTCGAGCAAGTCGATGGGTTTTTTTTGAAATCCACCTAGAGGATCTCGAAGAGGGTCAAGTTTACTTTCCAGAATATCTTACAGATCGAAAATCGGTGCTACGAGTAAAAAGTTACGTCGTAGGGAAGTAGGGTACCTTGAGTGGGAAAAATGCTCCGTGGGTGACGCGGGACGGACTTCCGATGCTCCTTTCGTCGCGCACAAAGCTCCGTCGCTGGTGAAACAAATTTGCAGGCGAAGAGGGTATGATCAGCCTCAACTTTCGTTTTGGAAGATTAGGGTTTTGAGGCTTGTGGAAAAAGTTATATATATATCAAGTTGGTTCAAAAACCTAACACAAACACTATTACTAATAACCCCATTTGGGCCTTGCCCACGGGTTGCTATTGCTACATGAGCATTGCTGCTGTGCATGGGATGGGGGGGGGGGGGCGCCCACTTAAGTGGGTGGGTGCTAACTATATATATATATATTTTTTTTCCTTTTCCTTTTCCTTTTCCTTTTCTTTTTCCTTTTCCTTTCCTTTTTTTTTCTTTTTACTCTCTCTATATACATATATATATATATATATATATATATATATATATATATATATATATATATATATATATATATATATATGGCATATAATCCCATAAATTTCAATAAATTGTAATTAAGTAATAAAAATCTTTACAATAATCATAGACTATATTTAGTAGCACTTTAAAATATCAAGCACACAAAATCACGCACAAATTATATATAAGAAATATATATATATATATATATATATATATATATATATATATATATATATATATATATATATATATATATATATATATATACACCCATATATACCAACTAACTCTTTAATGCCAAATAATATATAAAAAAAAATAATTTTAAATCACTAAAAATAATTAGAAAATCTTGGGGGTTTACATTCATAAAAATACGGGTTAAGATATTTAGCCCGTAGCTTGCGTGGACGAGTGTTAGAAGTACACAAGTCATCCTTGAAGCTCTCAAGTGAAGATCCATTGGAAAATTGAAACTGTCGGGCATCGACAAGTTTTTCCCAAGAATTGGGTTTCGGGATCTCAAGATATTTCGCAAGCTAAAAGTCATCAAAAGAAATATCGATACCGGCGACACGAGAGTAGATCCCTGTGTCGTCAAAAGTTAGGTTACAATAGAAGATTTAGATCGCATTCAAATAGACTATAGATGAGGTAGTAACTAACTCATCTAAGCACATATCATGGAACAATGAATCATAAGCCGAAAAGATAGTAAAATTAATCGGATGACCCGCATACACACTTCGTGAACGAAAATCGGCAAACCATTTATTGGAAGCCTCCAATGATATAAAAATTTGTTCATTAAAGGTGTTGGGGTCTTGTGGTGATGGTGGATTAAAAAGAGGATACATTGGAGGAGCAAGAAGAGGATGAGGATGGAAAGATGATGCACCATCACTCCTTCTTCTCTTGCCTCTACCAAAGAGTCTTGTAGCAAAGGAGAATTTTTAAATTTTGAAAAGGAAATAGAGAAGAATATGAAATTATACCTCACCCAAAGGAGAAAATATGGAAGAGATCCCCCCAAAAGCTTTAGATCTTGAGTTTGGGAAGAAAAAGAGCCCTAAAAGTGGAGTTTCTAGGGTTGGGGTTTGAGAAAATTATGTTTGAAGGAAGGCGGAAGAAGAGCAAAGTGAGGAGAGAGAGAGAGTTTGCTCTCGGGTTTAAGAGGTTTGGGGGCAGCAAGTCGGGTTAAATCCTGACCGTCGGATCAAAAGAATAGGTGGCTGAGAACCAAAGAAGGTTCTGTGAACATGGACACAGAGTTCGGCCCGAACTCTGTGTGGGACAGAGTTTGGCCCGAACTCTGCCTCTATGTGCACAGAACATTGGAAATTTTGAAAATAGCTAAGGTTTGATGGAAAGTGAATAGAATTTGAAAGTTTGAATTAAACAAGTCATAAACGTAATTAAATCATATAATAAATAATGATTTAAGACAGCGATCATTACGATGAAACTACCATAGGGTAGATGTAGGGATCGAATTCCAGCTAGCGGTAGTCCGAAGACTAGTGCACTGTGTTGCTTAGGCTTTTATGCCTTGTTGTCAGAAGGACCCTTTCAGCTTGTACCCATAGCAAAGTCACCATAAAAATATATGTCATAATCGTTATTTACGCAGGCCAATTTACTTTATGACCATTTCATCCAAAATTCCTAACTCACGACAAAGAAAGTTGAAGCGCTCTTCGGCTAGTGGTTTGGTAAAGAAGTCTGCTAGCTGATGTTCAGTACCTATAAATTCTAAATTAATCGTGCCATGTTGTTGATGATCACGCAAAAAGTGATGTCTAATTTCTATGTGTTTAGTACGTAAGTGACAAACTGGGTTCTTGGTCAAATTAATAGCACTAGTGTTATCGCAGAAAATAGGTATGTGCTTGAAACATAAGTTGTAGTCTTCAAGGGTTTGCTTCATCCACAGAATCTGTGCACAATAACGACCAACTGCGATGTATTCAGCTTCTGTTGTGGATAGTGTGACAGAGTTTTGTTTCTTGCTAAACCATGAGACTAACGTCTTTCCTAGCAAATGACACGTGCCGCTGGTACTCTTACAGTCGACTTTGCATCCCATAAAATCAACATCGGAATATCCGATTAAGTCAAAGGAAGTTGTTTTGGGATACCACAAGCCTACCGTAATAGTTCCTTTAAGGTATCTAAAGATACGCTTAACTGCAGTCATGTGTGATTCCTTAGGATTGGCTTGATATCTAGCACATAAGCAAACACTAAACATAATATCGGGACGACTAGCAGTTAAATATAATAAACTACCAATCATACCTCGATACTTACGTTGATCGGCCGGTTTGCCACTTTCATCAGGTTCCAGCTTTGTGGTATAGCCATAGGGGTGCTGATCGGTTTGATGCTGTCAAGCTCAAACTTTTTCAGCATGTCATTTATATATTTTGACTGACTGATGAAGACGTCTTACGAGAGTTGTTTGATTTACAGTCCAAGGAAGTAGTTGAGCTCCCCCATCATGCTCATCTCGAACTCATTCTGCATACACTTGGCAAATTTCTTGCATAGACCCTCATTAGTAGACCCAAAAATAGTATCATCAACATATATTTGTACTAAAAGAATTGTGTCATCAAGAGATTTTATAAACAGGGTAGTGTCGACATTCCCTTTTGAAAAACCTTTATCAAGTAAGAAAGTACTAAGACGATCATACCAAGCTCGAGGAGCTTGTTTGAGGCCATAGAGAGCTTTCCTAAGTTTAAAAATGTGGACGAGAAATTTGTGATTTTCGAAACCAGGTGGTTGTTTGACAAAAACCTCTTCTTTGATGAAACCATTTAGAAAAACACTTTTCACATCCATTTGGAAAAATTTAAAGTTTTAAAAAATTTCAAATGGGCAAAGCATCCGAATGGATTCAAGTCGGATAACAGGAGCATACGTCTCATCATAGTCGATGCCCTCCTCTTGGTTGTATCCTTGGGCTACGAGACGAGCTTTGTTGCGAGTGACTGAACCGTCCTCATTCACTTTGTTACAAAAAAAACCCATTTAGTACCAATTATTGAGTGGCCAGTAGGTTTAGAAACAAGTTCCCAAATTTGGCTTCTTTCAAATTGGTTGAGTTCTTCTTACATCACGAAAATCCAAAGTTCATCATTAAAAGCTTCTAAAATATTTTTAAGTTCTATTTGAGAAATGAATACAGTGCTAGCTATAGTGTCTCTTATAGAAGATCGAGTAGTTACCCCTTTTGATATTTCACCTATTACCAAGTCCTCTGGATGAGAGGGAGTGAAGTGAAACTTCTTTGGTAATTCCTTCGGAGAGATGGTTTCGGACGTTGCATTTATAGGTGTAGAAGTTGATGGTTCATCATCGTCGTCGGGAATGACAGCTGTACTATTATCCTCATCAAAGATTATATTAGTAGACTCTTCAACAATCATGGAGCGTTTGTTGAACACTCTATATCCCTTACTCTTGGCCGCATAGACAAGAAGAATACCTTCATCAGCTTTGGCATCAAATTTGCCTAAGTTGTCTTTGGTATTCAGGATAAAGCAGCGACAACCGAACAGTCTAAAGTAAAAAACATTAGGAGTCGTACCAAACCAAAGCTCATAGGGTATCTTCTTCGAAATAGGTCGAATCAACACCCTATTCAAAATATGGCACGCTGTGCTGACAGATTCTGCCCAAAAGTATTTCGGAAGAGAGAATTGATTTAGCATAACTCTAGCCATATTGTCAAGAGTTCTATTCTTCCACTCCACAATACCATTTTGTTGAGGAGTTCTTGGACACGAAAATTCATGACTAAAACCATTTGAATCACAAAATTTTTCAAAATCAGAATTTTCGAATTCGCCACCATGATCACTTCGGATACGAGTAATCGTGTAGACTTTTTCGTTTTGGACCTTTTTAGCAAATACTTTAAAAATAGAAATTGTATCACTTTTATTTGTAAAAAAAAAACCCAAGTAAATCTTGAAAAATCATCTACAATGACAAAAGCATAGAGTTTTTCGCCAAGACTGGCTGCTCTACTAGGACCAAATAAGTCCATATGAAGTAATTGCAATGGTCGGGTAGTGTCACGACCCGCACCCTAGAGTTAGGGCACGAGAACGTAACAACGCCCAGCCTACGCCGCAGTGTCAGCGGTAGAACGCTTAGGTCGCAATGCATCTAACAGTATAAGACTAAATAGTTTATACTCCCCGAATGGGGGTGACATAGCAGAATGTAAACTCAATCACATCTAAGGTAGAGCATAAAGGAAGATAGATAAAATATGAAATCGAAAAGAGATACAACAGATAGAAGTCTAAGTGTCTAAGATACAAACTCAGAATACATCTCAAAACTCAAATACAGTAATCCATAAATACAACTCAAGATGACTGAAAATAAACTATAAGCAAAACCCCTAGCTATCTATGCAACCTCTACTGTCTCCTCTAGGCTAGCAGGCAACCTCCAGGCTATCTGTAAAATTTATCAACGGGTGCAGTCAGGACTGGAGCGAGCACAGTACATCTCAACAGATCATAGCAGGTTAGAAAATATAATCATACAGTAAAGTAAGATACAGGATCTGAAAGAAATACAGTATGTAAACAGAGAAAGAGAACTGTAATAGAAATATCTACTATACATAGAGAACTAACAGTGACTAGTGAGTCAGAGTAAAATATAAACATGTGAATGGTATAGGAGATTCATGACTACAGCTAAGAGAGTGATTCATGACTACAGCTACTTGGATAATATTTACATGTCTATTTCTACTCCTCTATCCCCAATCAATACACAAGGATCTGTTCAAGTCATGTTAAGATTCGTGAAACTTCACATGGCTCATAAAATGAGTGATACGTGAAGGTGATTCATGATGGCTCTGTGAACATGAGAGTACATGTGCCACAAGCGATTCGTGAATCAGAGGAAGCATAAAGATACGTGATGATTCGTGAAACGTACAAAACATGCAGTATCCGATGCTCCCGAGGGGGATAACATCTCATGAAAAGATCCATATAGTACCAATCCGTGTGACCAACGTGACAGTATCAAGTAAAGTAATTTAAAGCAGGAAAATAATTCTAAACAGGATATGAAATGATCAAAGAATGTACTCGCCTGATATCTGAATATCCAAGGTAAAGATACTGTCCGAGGAGAGGTGTCTGGCTCCTAATTAGAACAGCACAAGTCACAACATGTCCAGAAGGGTAATATAAAGCACTACAATATATTCTACATGAATCTAGGTCAAACTAGGCCAAAGTCAACCCTTGGTCAACTCTGGTCAACTGCACTAGTCAAACTAGGTCATGTCCTAACCCAGTAAGTCTTACTAGGCCTAACCAAGACTATCCTAGCAAGCACACATCAATACAAGGCTATACAAGCCAACATACACCCAACTCTATATAGCATGCAATTATTCAATACTCAAATAGGCAAGAATTCACATTGGATATACACTAGGTAATCTATTACTTTAAGCTATATATGTCTACACATATATACACATGCATATATTGGTATTCAACATTAGGTCTATAATCATGGCATTTCAAATGGTTATATAAACTTATATATTACAACACAATATGCTAACATATATATAATATACATACATAGCTAAGTTAACTATATTCATAAATACTTATTTAAGAGGCTATGTGTGTGTATGTGAACATGGCAAAGGGGCAAGTGAGGGTTAAATGGGCATACATAGTGTATGTATATCAAAGAGTGTCAAAGTGTAAGTGAACAATGTGTCAAGTGTGATAGTGTCAACATAGTGTAAGGGGGTACATGAGGTAATATAGGATTTGTGTTAACATAGAACATTACATCTCATTAACTTGTATATTGTATACATTATATCTATTATTATATTATATTCATGCTTGCATTCATTCATCATTCATTTATTCTCTTGTACCACTATATGCACCATACATTACATACTATGGAACCTATATATTCATTACAAGCCATACTTATACATGCTTACATTAGATAGGATACTTATACCTCATACATCATTTATTTAACCATTTACTCATTCTTGTATTCTCTATTTAATTACATAATGTATATACATTAACATGGGTTAAAATCAAATAGAACATTATATTACACACAAGGGTGCACAAAATGCATATACCAAATAGTAACTCCTACTAATAATCAATACTGTACTATCTCAGCATGAATTAAAATTTAGGATAGATCTATGTGTTAGCTTTCTGAAACTTTAAACGGATCGCATTTTCGTTTCCGAAAACTCCCGGAATCGCGAAAACACCGAGAACGCGTTTGTCTTTCGTACAGCTGACACTCAAATAATTATCCAGAAAGTTACAGAAAGAATTAGGCCTATTGATACATTTGGAAAGCTAACTTCAATACGCTTCTTTTAAAAAAAACGAAAGATTAAACCGAGCTTTGAGCTAGAAGGGCTAATTGGTTGGGGCTAAATTAGTCATTCTAAAGTCTCTAATCACACTAACCTTATCCATAATAATTAGTCTAACCTCTAACTAAAATATTTCTATCATGTGGACTAAAATTAATATCATGTGGGCCATGCCTAACTAGTGTGTGGGTCCCACTAGAGTCAAACTACCCCCGGGTCCCTGTTTCAAGTCGGATTGAGTTAAAATTCGAACCCGAATCAAATAACCCCAAAACAATATCATAAATAATAAAATAATATCAAAATAATTCAAAGAGGTCACATGCAAAAAATATCCTTAGGCCAAAAATGATATTAAAATATCATAATCACATGGTTAGGCTCTAGGTCAAACAGTCTCTAGGGTTTCACTAGCAAAACGTCAAAACCACAAGTCATTGATTTAAATAATTTTAAAATGATTTAAAATCACCAAAAATCATATCATGAATTAAATATCATTATTAAAATAATTATAAACATGAAATTTTAAAATTACCCTCAATTGGGAAACTGGGTGCTATAGGTAGTACTTACCGTGTTTATGGATTTAAAGGAAGATTTGGTAGTCTTATTCTTTTCACATTCGGCACATACCGTGTCTTTCTTGAATGTGATATTCGGCAGTCCTCTGACTAGCTTCTTGGTGGATAGTCTGGATATAGTATCCATGTTGGCATGACCAAGACGCTGATGCCATATGAGCTTTTCGTCTTTGTGAGCGTAAAGGCATCTTCATGCACAGTTAGTATCACTAGATAGATAGAAAATATAAATATTATCTTCCCTTATTCCCTCAAAGGCGATGTCTCTGGTTGATCTATCACAGATAAAGCATTTAGTTTTGCCAAAGTTAATATCATAACCATGATCAGTAAGATGACTAATGTTGAGCAAGTTATGCTTTAACTCGGTCACTAAACAGACATCGTTAATGATGGAAGAAGGAGGATAACTAATTATACCATTACATATGATATAGCCTTTAAGGTTATTGCCGAAGGAAACGTATTCTTCCTTTTTTATCGATAGTGTTGCAAATAGTTTTGCATTTCCAGTCATATGTCGCGAGCACCCACTATCGAGAATCCACTTGCTTCTGGTTGAAGAGGGAAGGTCCACCTACACCACGAGTAGATGTGACCTTTGGTACCTAGATTCTTGTGGGTCCTGAGAGGTTAGACTTTGGTACCCATGCATATATATTTGTATCAACTAATCTTCTAATTCTACATTGTGGAGAAATGTGTCCATGTAGGCTACAATATGTACATCTAGCATGCATGTGTATGCTAGGAGCATGTTGATAGTAATGTTTATAAGTAGGGTGATGATAGCTAGTAGAGTGATTATAGTGACTATGTGTAGCAGCATGATGATGATAATGATTTTGTGCAGCAGGATGATGATAGTGTTTACGTGTATGCGTTTTACGTGCTGCATGTGAATAGGTATACATGAAAGCATGATTTTGTGAAGCATATGAATGAGTGTTCTTATGGTGACGTGTTTTCTTGTGTTTGTAAGTGTTGTGACTATAAGACTGAGAATAACCTGCTTGTCCAGTATAATCTCTAATTTTTTAGAGACATCATTTAACTCATCACATTTAGTGGTAAGGCCGTGTATTCTACCTATAGCAATTTTGAACTTGTTTTTCTCTTCAGCAAGTTCTTTGTTTAAAGCCGTGATATCAAGTGTTTGTTTCTCAATGATTGATTCGATATCGTGTAAGCTTAATTTAAGCTTGGATACATCTTCAGTATTTTTCGTGGGTGTAGTGTTTCTAATATTTTCTAGTAAACAGGAAAGTCTATGGATCTTGGTTTCATAGTTCTTGATCTTATCCTTTGCATGTTTATATTTATTGAGTACATTTTTGTGATCTTCAAGTAGATCACTAAAAGCATCACCAAGTTCATCAAATGAGAAATCATTAAAAGAATGTTTTACCTTATCTGAAGTTGCCATTAGACAGACGTTAGCCATATTTTGCGAAGAGTCCTCTTCCTCGTCTGAATTATTAGCCTCGCTTTCGTGCAAGATGCTAGTATTGGCAAACTTTCTTGTAGGTGGATTCTTGTACGGCTTCTAATATCTACTTCCTTTATTTGCTAAGGGACAATCTTTCTTGACATGTCCCGTCTTCTTGCATCCGAAGCAGGTGGGTTCTTCCTCATCGTCTCTTTGTTCTCTCTTCTTTTTGTTGAAGCGTATAAACTTTTTAAAGTTTTGAACTAAGAGAGCTTGATCGTCACCTTCAGAGTCATCGTCATCAGTGTCTTCTGAGCTGGTTCTTCGGCGATGAGCTCTTAATGCAATCTTCTTCTCTTTTGGACCTATTTCTTCGAAATCTTTTAGATCGAGCTCATGCATCATCAGCTTGCCCATCAAAGTTTCTAGTGACATAACCGTAAGATCATTGCCTTCGATGATCGTCGTGACTTTGGGGTTCCAGACCTTCGACAATCTTCGTAGCACTTTGTCACGCCCCAGAACCAGAATACTGGAGAGCGGGGGCAGACATAGCCAGCTACGTATATTGAAATGAATCTATCTCGCTATACGGTCACGACTGTCTAGATACATGAGGGTTTATCTACAAGCCAACAGTCTTTTAAGGTCATGAACAAGCCTAGTGTCTCAATCACAAGCAAGTAAGTAAAGGTTACAAGAAGTATGATCATTAAATATACAATAATAAGGCGTCCCAAATATTACATATTCAGCTGATCATGAAGCTAGTCGTTACAAAATGTTAGGACTAGCAAGAGTTTTAGTCATACATGATCAACCCTAGGATCTGTCAATCATGTTACAGCCCGTAGGCAGACAGTAAGTAAAGTGCAATCGAGCTAAACAGGTGCTCGTCGGCTAAACGCCTCAAAAGAATATTTTTACAATAAAGTGGAAGATCAAAAATAAACTCACTCGTTGCCAGGGTTCCGTCTAGTGGCCACCATCTGGCTGGAAGGTCGGTAGATCCTCCGGAGCTGCTCCGAAATCTGGCCATACAAAACCAGCTGGATCAGACCCCAGAAAGAGCAAGTGCCACAAAGGAAGCTTCACTTAGGAACTAAAACCAGCAATCAGCACAAGATATAAATAAAAGTAAGAACTGGAAATAAAGAAAATACATCAGGATGATATACGACGAGATAACCATGGAACTATTCAGATAACCAGGTTACAACCCGTAAACCAAACAACGATCGGGGTTGTAACCCTTCGTCTGAACAGAACTTAGAATTCTCACCATTTATCGGTAAAATAAATACAAGCATTCTGGTCATTCAATAATCTGGAACAGGATCAGGGCAAGACTAGACTGGTTAGACTCCATCCAATCACTTCACGGCCAAGCAAGAATTACGGCTTGATACTTTAACTAACTAGGGTTGTCACAAGCCTAATTACTAACAAGATGCAGTAAGATTATTCTACAGCCACAAGCCCTGCAGACCATCCAGGTTACCCGGGTTGAAGGATTTGGAGTTAAATTCAAGTGGGTACATCGTCCAAGAAACGAATGTACCCTTAGGTAGCTTGAAGGGTGCAACACATGACAGTGTGCTAGAAATGTGCCCTACTCGACGGCAGGCTACAGATCCCAAGGCGTACCCAGGTAACGGGATTGCCTGTAGCTGGGAAATCTCTTTATGACTAATGTATTAATCTAGTTATTTAGCCTTAGTCCATTTCAGTAGGTACTCCTGACCGTGGTACTCAGGAGTCCCCTCCTAGACATGATGCAAGACAGGACTGGATTATTTGTACAAGCACAATCGTCCACGGTGTCCAGATTAATTGTACAGGTCATGTCATGTCAGGTAGCCGTCGCAACAGCTATTCGAGAAAATTATGTCAGGTATACTTGTCAGGAGTGCTCCACGACGGGCCACTATCAGGTCATGTCAGGTTAGTCATGTCAGGAGTGCACCACTACGGGTCACTGTCGTGTTATGCTAGTTCCTTGTCATATCATGCCATGTACAATAGTCATTCCAAACATATTAAGTAAAATCAAGTTCAGGACAAAAGGCGTAAGGATATAAAATGGGCGTAAAAATATACAATAAGGAGTTACAAAACATGGGTAATTAATGATAAATAATAATACACAGGGTTATTAGAAAGCCATACGGCTCAGGCCTATGCGGCCAGGGGAGGATAAGACACATGCGGCTCAATTAGGTGAGCGCATGCAGCCAGGGTCACTGGAACCCATGCGGCCAAGACAGAGGGGCGCATGCGGCTCAGGGAGACGAGGGCACATGCGACTCAGGGGGACGAGGGTGCATGCGGCTCAGGGGAACGAGGGCGCATGCGGCTAGCGGAAGAGAAGTCCATGCGGCTGGATCTGGGCCAGGCACATGCGGCTTAGTAGAAGCCCATGCGGCTCAGAAAATAAGGGATGCATATGCGGCTGGGATTAATCAGGGTCATGCGGCCCGGACTAAGAAGTCCATGCGGCTGGGTCTGGGGGTTCTCATGCGGCTCGAGGATCAGGGCCTATGCGGCTGAGAGAGCACTTGCCGCATGAAATGTTCATGCGGTCAAGTCACGCCCATGCGGCCAGGACTGTCGTATGAAGGCTCATGCGGCTCGAAATCACTTGTTGCATGAAGTATTCATGCGGTCAAGTCTAGCACTGTTCTTCTTCTCCAAGCTTCCGAGAAGAAGAACGCCAAGAATCCATGCTCCAAGCTCCATGAAACCTTCTTCCGGAGTCCAAATCCGAACCTCCATAGGTCAAAATGGGGTAGAACGAGATTCTCTACAACATAGAACCCTCAAAACTCAGAAATAACAGGATTAAGTTGATCAAAACCCAAGGAATCCAAAAATAAAGTAAACTTAGATCTAGAAGAATCTTGCCATGGAAATTAGAAATATTAAGTACTAAAGTGTTTTAGAATGCAGTAAATAAGAGAATGGGGCAATAAAATCAGAGTTCCTCCATGAAACAAGTTGCACTTGCCTAGACCTCTCTCTCTCTCTCTCTGTGGTAGGTAAGGAAGTAAATGGAAGAAGAAGAAGAGTAATGAAGAGAGAGAAAGAAGAATGGTAATAAATACCAAAGGTGGTGGTAGGTAGGGGGTTCATCCATGGTTCAGGATGAACTAAAATAATCCCAACCGAACCAAGCCAACCCCGGCCAAGAATAAACCAAGCCAAGCCATGAAGAAAACTAAATAAGGAATCATGCAATACAGAATAAAATACGTACACGTATTCTAAAATACGTAATACGGACAACAGGCATTACAACTCTACCCACCTTAAAAGAATTTCGTCCTCGGAATTTAATTAAGAGGCTAGAGAGACGATGACAAGCTATATTAATCACAAGCAAGCAATAACTAGGCAGGCAATCACTCATTCAAGCAAAGAATCGAAGGCATGAGGCATAAGGAAGATATTATACCTTACGAGTCAAACAGGTCGGGATATCGCGATCGGATATCATCCTCACGCTCCCACGTTGACTCACCCAAAGAGTGATGACCCCAAGCAACTCGGACTAACTTGATAGTCTTGTTCTTGAGTGTTTTCTCCCTCCGGTCCAATATAGACACGGGCCTCTCCTCATACGAAAGGTTGGTACCACCAACCAACTCCGAATGATCTAGGATGTGGCTCGGGTCCAGGATATACCGTCGTAATTGGGATACATGGAACACGTCATGCACCTCGCTTAGCGACGGCGGAAGAGCGAGACGATAGGATACATCTCCTACTCGCTCCAGAATGTCAAACGGTCCTATATACCTAGGACTAAGCTTTTCCCGTACGCCGAAACGAATGACGCCACGGTTAGGCAAAATCCTCAGGAATACATGGTCACCGACAGAAAACTCGAGAGGGTGCCCATGAGAATCGGCCCAATGACGCTGGCGATCTTGGGCAACTCGAGGATGATCTCTGACTCTTCGGACCACTTCAACTGTCTGGGCAATCATTTCTGGACCGAGCATCTATCTCTCTCCGACATCATCCCAGGCTAGCGGGGATCTGCACTTCCAGCCATAAAGTGCCTCGAACGGTGCCATCTGGATACTGGCCTGGAAACTGTTGTTGTATGAGAACTCCCCCAGGTGCAGGTGATCTTCCTACGAACCGCCAAAGTCAAGTGTGCAAGATCTCAACATGTCTTCAAGAGTCTGGATTGTACGCTCCGACTGACCATCTGTCTGCGGATGATAGGCGGAACTGAACTGGAGACGAGTTCCCAAACTCTCTTGCAAGCTACGCCAAAAGTACGACGTAAATCTTGAATCTCGGTCCGAGGTGATACTGACTGGCACACCGTACAATCTGACAATCTGTCTGAGGTACATCTCTGCTAGCTGAGCCGTCGACTGACCAACTCTGAATGGAAGAAAGTGAGCCACTTTCATGAGCCGATCAACTATAACCCAGATAGCATCTCTGCCAGCTGGGGATCTAGGTAGTCCAGTCATAAAATCCATGGTCACATGCTCCCACTTCCATTCTGGAATCGGTAAGGGCTGAAGAAGTCCAGCCGGTCTCTGATGTTCGGCTTTAACTTGTTGGCAAACCAAACACCGAGAGACAAACCGAGCTATCTCCCGCTTCATGCCATTCCACCAGAAATGCTGTCGGATATCATGGTACATCTTCGTACTGCCGGGATGGATGGAATACTGCGAACTGTACGCTTCTGACATGATCTCCTGCCGGATATCTCCGCTGGGTACACAAAGACGCTTACCATGTCGAAGTGTACCATCCTCATGAATGCATAACTCTGGTCTTCGTCCTGCCTCACACTCGGCTCTGAGTCGTTGAAGCTTGAAATCTGCCGACTGCGCCATCCGGATCCTCTTGACTATAGTGGACTGAACTTGCATACTGGCCATCAAGGCCACACTGGAAGGGAGAACAACTTCAATACCCATCTTCTGAAGATCTGCTAACAGCTCTGGTTGTGCTGTTAGAAAATAAACTCCCGTTCTCCTGCTCAATGCATCCGCAACAACATTGGCCTTCCCAGGATGATACTGCAGGTTGACATCATAATCCACAAGAAGCTCCAGCCACCTACTCTGACGCATGTTAAGATCCTTCTGGGTGAAAATATACTTCAGGCTCTTGTGGTCGGTAAAAATCTCTACCCTGTCTCCATACAAGTAGTGCCTCCACAACTTAAGTGCAAATACCACTGCTGCCAGCTCCAAGTCATGGGTTGGGTAATTCCTCTCATGATCACGAAGTTGTCGTGACGCATAAGCTATTACCTTCCCATGCTGCATCAGAACACATCCTAAACCTCTGTCTGAAGCATCATAGTACACTGAGAATCCTCCGATCCCATCTGGAAGCGTAAGAATAGGAGTTGTTATCAGGCCTCGCTTCAACTGCTCAAAAGAACTCTAACACTCTGCAATCCAAGCAAATTGTGCATCCTTGCGGGTCAACTGCGTCAATGGCACTGAAATTTGAGCAAAATACGAAACAAACCGCCGGTAGTAGCCGGCCAATCCAAGAAAACTACGAACCTCTGCAACTGTGCTGGGTACTGGCCATGACTCAATAGCCACAATCTTCTGGGGATCCACTTCTACTCCTTCTCGAGTGATGATATGACCCAAGTACGAAATGCGATCGAGCCAGAACTCGCATTTACTGAACTTGGCATATAACTGGTGCTCTCTGAGGAACTGAAGAACTATACGGAGATGCTGCTCATGCTCCGCCTCACTCTTGCTGTAGACCAGGATGTCATCCAAGAACACAATCACAAACTGATCCAAGTAAGGCATAAAGATGCGATTCATGAGGTACATGAATACTGTCGGCGCATTGGTTGCTCCAAAAGGCATAACAAGGAACTCCCAATGCCCATATCTCGATCTAAAAGCTGTCTTCAGGATGTCCTGCTCTCTGACTCTGATCTGATGATAACCTGAGCGCAAATCAATCTTCGAGAATACTGAAGCCCCCTTGAGTTGATCAAACAAGTCATCTATCCTCGGAAGAGGGTATCTGTTCTTGATTGCCACTGAGTTCAAGGTACGATAATCAACACATAACATGGACGTACCATCCTTCTTTTTTACAAGAAGCATCGGGGCTCCCCAAGACGATCCACTAGCACGAATGAATCCCTTGGTTCTGAGTTCTTCAATCATCTTGTACAAGATCTCTAATTCTGACGGCACCATCCTGTAGACTCTCTCTGACTCTGGGGCTGTCCCGGGAAACAAGTCTATGGTGAACTCGATCTCCCGCTCTGGCGGCATACCTGGAAGCTCCTCTGGAAAAACATCTGGGAACTCATCCACTATCCTGGGCAACTGAACTGCTGCTACTGCCATCCGCAACACTGGGGAGGATGGCTCCACCGTGCCTCCGGAAAATGAAAACTCTGGCTCGCCTGGAACGCTGAAAATAACTCTGCCAACATGGCAGTCTATCCTAGCATACTGGTTTCTCAACCAATCTATCCCTAGGGCCACATCATAATTGGCCATCGGAAACTCTATCAATCTAGCGGGGAATTATCTACCGCTAACTACGATCCGACACGAGGAAAACACTCTATCTACTCCCACAAGTCCATTACCAGTAAGTATATTGAGCCTTACTGATAATGACTCGGGCTCCAATCATATCCGTGTCGCGAATCGTGCAGACATAAATGAATGCGATACACCAGAATCAAATAAAGCTGAAGCTGGAAAGGAGTTGACGAGAATAGTACCTGCCACTACCTCTCCTGGAGCCAATCCTTCCTCCACGGTCATCACCATAGCCTGACCGTGCCCTCGGGGTGCTGGTCCCCTCTGCTGAAATCCTCGCTACCTATTCTGACTCTGGGCCTGGGCTTGTGCATACTGCTGGAGGTTCTGCTGTTGGAACACTTGGGTCTGAGGCGACAAGGGCCTCGGCAATGGATACTGCTGCTGCTGCTGGACCGGTGCTGGTTCTCTCACCGAAGAGCTAGAAAGGTTGGACGATGATGAACCACCCCCATTCGGGTAGGATCCAACCCTATGGTCTGGTGCTCCATAAGCCAGACACAATCCCTGCGCCCTGCAACATTCTGCCACCACATGGCCTGGCTTCCCACAATGAGAATAACCCACTGCGGAAGATTGCTTCTGCTTCTGCTGCTGAGGGTGCGTCGGAGTGGAATGCTGAACCGACGTTACTGAGGCCGCCCGCCTCGGAGTTCCAATAGTCAAAGCCCTGGCTGTCGGGGCTGGGGCTGAAGACTAATTCATCTGGCCGTGAGATCTCTTCCGACCTCCGGCCCTATCCACAATCCTCTGGGAGGTATACTCATGCCTCCGGGCTGCTCTCAAGACTGCATCAAAAGTCTGATGCTCAAACTGCTCGACTGCTAACAAAATCTCCAGGTGAAGCCCCTGCTGAAATCGCTTGGCTCTATCATACTCGGTTGCCACCCAGGTGGGAGCAAACCGACTGAGTCTGGAAAACTCGGTCGCATATCCGTCGACCGTCCTGCCTCCTTGCTTCAGATTGGTAAACCTCGTCTGCAGATCATACCGAGCCACGACATCGAAATACTTGGTCTGGAATCTCTCTCTGAATACTGCCCAAGCAATGGGTGCTGCTAATCCAACGGCCTGCGCTGCCCACCAGCTGCGGGCAAGATCTAACAACTGCAGGCGCACAACGGCCACCTTCTCGATCTCTGGGGTCCTGGCTGCTTCTAGAATCACCTCGATGTCCTGAAGCCAAGCATCTGCTGCGATAGCATCTTCACTACCGTCAAAAAA
The DNA here is from genome assembly GCA_029216955.1 of Iris pallida. Classification (NCBI taxonomy): domain Eukaryota; kingdom Viridiplantae; phylum Streptophyta; class Magnoliopsida; order Asparagales; family Iridaceae; genus Iris; species Iris pallida. Next base: position 1,845,323 of record JANAVB010019198.1, on the reverse strand, counting down.
TGGTGGGTTCAAGCGCTTGAAGCTGTTGGCCGCGCTGTTACCCTGATGACCTCCTCTGGCCAAAGCATCCGTCACTGCCTGGTGCAAGGCATCTCCATGACGATCTTGGGAAGTTATCAAGGTCCTGACGAGACCTACCAAAGTGCCATCATCATGTTCTACAGGTTGAACTGGCTGGACTGGTGGCTCTCCGCCAGAAGGCACGACTCTGGAGGCTACTCCGGAATGCTGGGCTTAATCTCCAGGTTGCTGCTGGTCCGCGGGAGGTGCTCCGCCTTGTTGGTCGGTAGGACCACGAACAATACCACAGAAGAAGACGACATAGGAAACAATAAGGAAGGACCAGGACAGATCAACGATACAAGCATATGATCAGGACAAGAATCCAGGGATTCAGAAGATACGAGCAAAGATCAAGGACGAATACTGATTGAGACATCTATTCGGTAAACCCTCACATATCTTGATTTACAAGACCTGCATGGGCCACCACTTAAACCATGTCACGCCCCAGAACCAGAATACTGGAGAGCGGGGGCAGACATAGCCAGCTACGTATATTAAAATGAATCCATCTCGCTATACGATTACGGCTGTCTAGATACATGAGGGTTTATCTACAAGCCAACAGTCTTTTAAGGTCATGAACAAGCCTAGTGTCTCAATCACAAGCAAATAAGTAAAAGGTTACAAGAAGTATGATCATTAAATATACAATAATAAGGCGTCCCAAATATTACATATTCAGCTGATCATGAAGCTAGTCGTTACAAAATGTTAGGACTAGCAAGAGTTTTAGTCATACATGATCAACCCTAGGATCTGTCAATCATGTTACAGCCCGTAGGCAGACAGTAAGTAAAGTGCAATCGAGCTAAACAGGTGCTCGTCGGCTAAACGCTTCAAAAGAATATTTTTACAATAATGTGGAAGATCAAAAATAAACCCACTCGTTGCCAGGGTTCCGTCTAGTGGCCACCATCTGGCTGGAAGGTCGGTAGATCCTCCGGAGCTGCTCCGAAATCTGGCCATACAAAACCAGCTGGATCAGACCCCAGAAAGAGCAAGTGCCACAAAGGAAGCTTCACTTAGGAACTAAAACCAGCAATCAGCACAAGATATAAATAAAAGTAAGAACTGGAAATAAAGAAAATACATTAGGATGATATACGACGAGATAACCATGGAACTATTCAGATAACCAGGTTACAACCCGTAAACCAAACAAGGACCGGGGTTGTAACCCTTCGTCTGAACAGAACTTGGAATTCTCACCATTTATCGGTAAAATAAATACAAGCATTCTTGTCATTCAATAATCTGGAACAGGATCAGGACAAGACTAGACTGGTTAGACTCCATCCAATCACTTCACGGCCAAGCAAGAATTACGGCTTGATACTTTAACTAACTAGGGTTGTCATAAGCCTAATTACTAACAAGATGCAGTGAGATTATTCTACAGCCACAAGCCCTGCAGACCATCCAGGTTACCCGGGTTGAAGGATTTAGAGTTAAATTCAGGTGGGTACATCGTCCAGGAAACGAATATACCCTTAGGTAGCTTGAAGGGTGCAACACATGACAGTGTGCTGGAAATGTGCCCTACTCGACGACAGGCTACAGATCCCAAGGCGTGCCCAGGTAACGGGATTGCCTGTAGCTGGGAAATCTCTTTATGACTAATGTATTAATCTAGTTATTTAGCCTTAGTCCATTTCAGTAGGTACTCCTGACCATGGTACTCAGGAGTCCCATCCTAGACATGATGCAAGACAAGACTGGATTATTTGTACAAGCACAATCGTCCACGGTGTCCAGATTAATTATACAGGTCATGTCATGTCAGGTAGCCGTCGCAACAGCTATTCGAGAAAATCATGTCAGGTATACTTGTCAGGAGTACGCCACGACGGGCCACTATCAGGTCATGTCAGGTTAGTCATGTCAGGAGTGCACCACTACGGGTCACTGTCGTGTTATGCTAGTTCCTTGTCATACCATGCCATGTACAATAGTCATTCCAAACATATTAAGTAAAATCAAATTCAGGACAAAAGGCGTAAGGATATAAAATGGGCGTAAAAATATACAATAAGGAGTTACAAAACATGGGTAATTAATGATAAATAATAATACACAGGGTTATTAGAAAGTCATGCGGCTCAGGCCTATACGGCCAGGGGAGGATAAGACACATGCGGCTCAATTAGGTGAGCGCATGCAGCCAGGGTCACTGGAACCCATGCGGCCAAGACAGAAGGGCGCATGCGGCTCAGGGAGACGAAGGCGCATGCGGCTCAGGGGGACGAGGGTGCATGCGGCTCAGGGGGACGAGGGCGCATGCGGCTAGCGGAAGAGAAGTCCATGCGGCTGGATCTGGGCCAGGCGCATGCGGCTTAGTAGATGCCCATACAGCTCAGAAAATAAGGGATGCATATGCGGCTGGGATTAATCAGGGTCATGCGGCCCGGACTAAGAAGTCCATGCAGCTGGGTCTGGGGGTTCTCATGCGGCTCGAGGATCAGGGCCTATGCTGCTGAGAGAGCACTTGCCGCATGAAATGTTCATGCGATCAAGTCACGCCCATGCGGCCAGGACTGTCGTATGAAGGCTCATGCGGCTCGGAATCACTTGCCGCATGAAGTATTCATGCGGTCAAGTCTAGCACTGTTCTTCTTCTCCAAGCTTCCGAGAAGAAGAACGCCAAGAATCCATGCTCCAAGCTCCATGAAACCTTCATCCGGAGTCCAAATCCGAACTTCCATAGGTCAAAATAGGGTAGAACGAGATTCTCTACAACATAGAACCCTCAAAACTCAGAAATAACAGGATTAAGTTGATCAAAACCCAAGGAATCCGAAAATAAAGTAAACTTAGATCTAGAAGAATCTAGCCATGAAAATTAGAAATGTCAAGTACTAAAGTGTTTTAGAATGCAGTAAAGAAGAGAATGGGGCAATAAAATCAGAGTTCCTCCATGAAGCAAGTTGCACTTGCCTAGACCTCTCTCTCTCTCTGTGGTAGGTAAGGAAGTAAATGGAAGAAGAATAAGAGTAATGAAGAGAGAGAAAGAAGAATGGTAATAAATACCAAAGGTGGTGGTAGGTAGGGGGTTCATCCATGGTTCATGATGAACCAAAATAAGCCCAACCGAACCAAGCCAACCCGGGCCAAGAATAAACCAAGCCAAGCCATGAAGAAAACTAAACAAGGAATCATGCAATACAGAATAAAATACGTACACGTATTCTAAAATACGTAATACGGACAACAAGCATTACAACTCTACCCACCTTAAAAGAATTTCATCCTCGGAATTTAATTAAGAGGCTAGAGAGACGATGACAAGCTATATTAATCACAAGCAAGCAATAACTAGGCAGGCAATCACTCATTCAAGCAAGGAATCGAAGGCATGAGGCATAAGGAAGATATTATACCTCACGAGTCAAACAGGTCGGGATATCGCGATCGGATATCATCCTCACGCTCCCACGTTGACTCACCCAAAGAGTGATGACCCCAAGCAACTCGGACTAACTTGATAGTCTTATTCTTGAGTGTCTTCTCCCTCCGGTCCAATATAAACACGGGCCTCTCCTTATACGAAAGGTTGGTACCAACAACCAACTCCGAATGATCTAGGATGTGGCTCGGGTCCGGGATATACCGTCGTAATTGGGATACATGGAACACGTCATGCACCTCGCTTAGCGACGACGGAAGAGCGAGACGATAGGATACATCTCCTACTCGCTCCAGAATGTCTAACGGTCCTATATACCTAGGACTAAGCTTTCCCCGTACGCCGAAACGAATGACGCCACGGTTAGGCAAAATCCTCAGGAATATTTGGTCACCAACAGAAAACTCGAGAGGGCGCCGATGAGAATCGGCCCACTGACGCTGGCGATCTTGGGCAACTCGAAGATGATCTCTGACTCTTCGGACCACTTCAACTGTCTGGGCAATTATTTCTAGATCGAGCATCTGTCTCTCTCCGACATCATCCCAGGCTAGCGGGAATCTGCACTTCCAGCCATAAAGTGCCTCGAACGGTGCCATCTGGATACTGGCCTAGAAACTGTTGTTGTATGAGAACTCCACCAAGTGCAGGTGATCTTCCCACGAACCGTCGAAGTCAAGTGTACAAGATCTCAACATATCTTCAAGAGTCTAGATTGTACGCTCCGACTGACCATCTGTCTGCGGGTGATAGGCAGAACTGAACTGGAGACGAGTTCCCAAACTCTCTTGCAAGCTACGCCAAAAGTACGACGTAAATCTTGAATCTCGGTCCGAGGTGATACTGACTGGCACACCATGCAATCTGACAATCTGTCTGAGGTACATCTCTGCTAGATGAGCCGTCGACTGACCAACTCTGAATGGAAGAAAGTGAGCCACTTTCGTGAGCCGATCAACTATAACCCAGATAGCATCTCTGCCAGCTGGGGATCTAGGTAGTCCAGTCACAAAATCCATGGTCACATGCTCCCACTTCCATTCTGGAATCGGTAAGGGCTGAAGAAGTCCAGCCGGTCTCTGATGTTCGGCTTTAACTTATTGGCAAACCAAACACCGAGAGACAAACCGAGCTATCTCCCGCTTCATGCCATTCCACCAGAAATGCTGCCGGATATTACGGTACATCTTCGTACTGCCGGGATGGATGGAATACTGCGAATTGTGCGCTTCTGACATGATCTCCTGCCGGATATCTCCGCTGGATACACAAAGACGCTTACCATATCGAAGTGTACCATCCTCATGAATGTATAACTCTGGTCTTCGTCCTGTCTCACACTCGGCTCTGAGTCACTGAAGCTTGAAATCTGTCGACTGTGCCATCCGGATCCTTTCGACTATAGTGGACTGAACTTGCATACTGGCCATCAAGGCCACACTGGAAGGGAGAACAACTTCAATACCCATCTTCTGAAGATCTGCTAACAGCTCTGGTTGCGTTGTTAGAAAATAAACTCTCGCTCTCCTGCTCAATGCATCCGCAACAATATTGGCCTTTCCAGGATGATACTGCAGGTTGACATCATAATCCACAAGAAGCTCCAGCCACCTTCTCTGACGCATGTTAAGATCCTTCTGGGTGAAAACATACTTCAGGCTCTTGTGGTCGGTGAAAATCTCTACCATGTCTCCATACAAGTAGTGCCTCCACAACTTAAGTGCAAACACCACTGCTGCCAGCTCCAAGTCATAGGTTGGGTAATTTCTCTTATGATCACGAAGTTGTCGTGATGCATAAGCTATTACCTTTCCATGCTGCATCAGAACACATCCTAAACCTCTGCCTGAAGCATCACAGTACACTGAGAATCCTCCGGTCCCATCTGGAAGCGTGAGAATAGGAGCTGTTATCAGGCCTCGCTTCAACTGCTCAAAAGAACTCTGACACTCTGCTGTCCAAGCAAACTGCGCTTTCTTGCGGGTCAACTGCGTCAATGGCGTTGAAATTTGAGCAAAATTCGAAACAAACTGCCGGTAGTAGCCGGCCAATCCAAGAAAACTACGAACCTCTGCAACTGTGCTGGGTACTGGCCATGACTCAATAGCCACAATCTTCTGGGGATCCACTTCTACTCCTTCTCGAGTGATGATATGACCCAAGTAAGAAATACAATCGAGCCAGAACTCGCATTTACTGAACTTGGCATATAACTGGTGCTCTCTGAGGATCTGAAGAACTATACGGAGATGCTACTCATGCTCCGCCTCACTCTTGCTGTAGACCAGGATGTCATCCAAGAACACAATCCCAAACTGATCCAAGTAAGGCATGAAGATGCGATTCATGAGGTCTATGAATACTGTCGGCGCATTGGTTGCTCCAAAAGGCATAACAAGGAACTCCCAATGCCCATATCTCGATCTAAAAGCTGTCTTCGGGATGTCCTGCTCTCTGACTCTGATCTGATGATAAACTGAGCGCAAATCAATCTTCGAGAATACTGAAGCCCCCTTGAGTTGATCAAACAAGTCATCTATCCTCGGAAGAGGGTATCTGTTCTTGATTGCCACTGAGTTCAAGGTACGATAATCAACACATAACCTGGACGTACCATCCTTCTTTTTCACAAGAAGCAGCGGGGCTCCCCAAGGCGATCCACTAGCGCAAATGAATCCCTTGGTTCTGAGTTCTTCAATCATCTTGTACAAGATCTCTAATTCTGACGGCACCATCCTGTAGACTCTTTCTGACACTGGGGCTGTCCCGGGAATCAAGTCTATGGTGAACTCGATCTCCCGTTCTGGCGACATACCTGGAAGCTCCTCTGGAAAAACATCTGGAAACTCATCCACTATCCTGGGCAACTGAACTGCTGCTACTGTCATCCGCAACACTGGGGAGGATGGCTCCACCGCGCCTCTGGAAAATGAAAACTCTGGCTCGCCTGGAACGCTGAAAACAACTCTGCCAACATGGCAGTCTATCCTAGCATACTGGTTCCTCAACCAATCCATCCCTAGGACCACATCATAATCGGCCATCGGGAACTCTATCAATCTAGCGGGGAATTCTCTACCGCTAACTACGATTCGACACGAAGAAAACACTCTATCTACTCCCACAAGTCCATTACCAGTAAGTATATTGAGCCTTACTGATAATGACTCGGGCTCCAATCCTATCCGTGTCGCGAATCGTGCAGACATAAATGAATGCGATGCACCAGAATCAAATAAAGCTGAAGCTGGAAAGGAGTTGACGAGAATAGTACCTGCCACTACCTCTCCTGGTGCTAATCCTTCCTCCACGGTCATCACCATAGCCTGACCGTGCCATCGGGGTGCTGGTCCCCTCTGCTGAAATCCTCGCTGCCTATTCTGACTCTGGGCCTAGGCTTGTGCATACTACTGGGGGTTCTGCTGCTGGAACACTTGGGTCTGAGGCGGCAAGGGCCTCGGCAATGGATACTGCTGCTACTGCTCGACCGGTGCTGGTCCTCTCACCGAAGAGCTAGAAAGGTTGGACGATGATGAACCACCCCTATTCGGGCAGGATCCAACCCTATGGTCTGGTGCTCCACAAGCCAGACACAATCCCTGCGCCCTGCGACATTCTGCCACCACATGGCCTGGCTTCCCATAATGAGAACAACCCACTGCGAAAGATTGCTTCTGCTTCTGCTGCTGAGGGTACGTCGGGGTGGAATGTTGAACCGACGTTACTGAGGCCGCCCGCCTCGGAGTTCCAATAGTCAAAGCCCTGGCTGCCGGGGCTGGGACTGAAGACTGATTCATCTGGTCGTGAGATCTCTTCCGACCTCCGGCCCTATCCATAATCCTCTGGGAGGTATACTCATGCCTCCGGGCTGCTCTCAAGACTACATCAAAAGTCTGATGCTCAAACTGCTCGACTGCTAACAAAATCTCCAGGTGAAACCCCTGCTGAAATTGCTGGGCTCTATCATACTCGGTTGCCACCAAGGTGGGAGCAAACCGACTGAGTCTGGAAAACTCGGCCGCATATCCGTCGACCGTCCTGCCTCCTTGCTTCAGATTGGTAAACCTCGTCTGCAGATCATACCGAGCCACGGCATCGAAATACTTGGTCTGGAATCTCTCTCTGAATACTGCCCAAGCAATGGGTGCTGCTAATCCAACGGCCTGTGCTGCCCACCAGCTGCGGGCAAGATCTAACAACTGCAGGCGCACAACGGCCACCTTCTCGATCTCTGGGGTCCTGGCTGCTTCTAGAATCACCTCAATGTCCTGAAGCCAAGCATCTGCTGCGATAGCATCTTCACTACAATCAAAAAAGGGTGGGTTCAAGCGCTTGAAGCTGTTGGCCGCGCTGTTACCCTGATGACCTCCTCTGGCCAAAGCATCCGTCACTGCCTGGTGCAAGGCATCTCCACGACGATCTTGGAAAGTTATCAAGGTCCTGACGAGACCTACCAAAGTGCCATCATCATGTTCTACAGGTTGAACTGGCTGGACTGGTGGCTCTCCGCCAGAAGGCACGACTCTGGAGGCTACTCCGGAATGCTGGGCTTGATCTCCAGGTTGCTGCTGGTCCGCGGGAGGTGCTCCACCTTGCTGGTCGGCAGGACCACGAATAATGCCGCAGAAGAAGACGACATAGGGAACAATAAGGAAGGACCAGGACAGATCAACGATACAAGCATATGATCAAGACAAGAATCCAGGGATTCAGAAGATATGAGCAGAGATCAAGGACGAATACTGATTGAGACATCTATTCGGTACGTAAACCCTCACATATCTTGATTTACAAGACCTGCATGGGCCACCACTTAAACCATGTCACGCCCCAGAACCAGAATACTAGAGAACGGGGGCAGACATAGCCAGCTACGTATATCGAAATGAATCCATCTCGTTATACGGTCACGGCTGTCTAGATACATGAGGGTTTATCTACAAGCCAACAGTCTTTTAAGGTCATGAACAAGCCTAGTGTCTCAATCACAAGCAAGTAAGTAAAAGGTTACAAGAAGTATGATCATTAAATATACAATAATAAGGCATCCCAAATATTACATATTCAGCTGATCATGAAGCTAGTCGTTACAAAATGTTAGGACTAGCAAGAGTTTTAGTCATACATGATCAACCCTAGGATCTGTCAATCATGTTACAGCCCGTAGGCAGACAGTAAGTAAAGTGCAATCGAGCTAAACAGGTGCTCGTCGGCTAAACGCTTCAAAAGAATATTTTTCCACTCGTTGCCAGGGTTTCGTCTAGTGGCCACCATCTGGCTGGAAGGTCGGTAGATCCTCCGGAGCTGCTCCGAAATCTGGCCATACAAAACCAGTTGGGTCAGACCCCAGAAAGAGCAAGTGCCACAAAGGAAGCTTCACTTAGGAACTAAAACCAGCAATCAGCACAAGATATAAATAAAAGTAAGAACTGGAAATAAAAAAAATACATCAGGATGATATATGACGAGATAACCATGGAACTATTCAGATAACCAGGTTACAACCCGTAAACCACACAAGGACCGGGGTTGTAACCCTTCGTCTGAACAGAACTTGGAATTCTCACCATTTATCGGTAAAATAAATACAAGCATTCTTGTCATTCAATAATCTGGAACAGGATCAGGGCAAGACTAGACTGGTTAGACTCCATCCAATCACTTCACGGCCAAGCAAGAATTACGGCTTGATACTTTAACTAACTAGGGTTGTCACAAGCCTAATTACTAACAAGATGCAGTGAGATTATTCTACAGCCACAAGCCCTGCAGACCATCCAGGTTACCCGGGTTGAAGGATTTAGAGTTAAATTCAGGTGGGTAAATCGTCCAGAAAACGAATGTACCCTTAGGTAGCTTGAAGGGTGCAACACATGACAGTGTTGTCACGCCCCAGAACCAGAATACTGGAGAGCGGGGGCAGACATAGCCAGCTACGTATAACGGAATGGAATCCACACCGCTATACGGTCACGGCTGTCTAGATATGCGAGGGTTTTACTACAATCCATCAGTCTCTTAAGGTCATAAAATAGCCTATTGTCTCAATCTCAACCAACTAATAATAATCACAAGATATCAGATCACCAAATATACAATTGTAAGGCATCCCAAACATTACATATCCAGATGATCATGAAGCTAGTCGTACAAAATGTAAGGACTAGCAAGAGTTCAGTCATACATGATCAACCTCGAGTTTCCAATCATGATTACAGCCCGTAGGCAGACAGTAATTAAAGTTGCAAACGAGCTAACACTTGCTCGGCGGCTAAACGCCTCAAAAGAATAATTTTACAATAGAGTGGGAGAGCAAAAATAAACCCACTCGTTGCCCTGGTTACGCCTGGTGACCACCATCGGGCTGAAAAGCAGGAAGATCCTTTGGTGCTGCTCCGGTATCTGGCCATACAAAATCAGCTGGGTCAGACCCCAGAATGAGCAAGTGCCACAAAGGAGGCTTCACTTAAGAACTAAAATCAGCAATTAGCACAAGAGTAAAATTACATAATAAAAGGCAGTAGTTTAAGAAAAGCATGATGGGTAATTATAAAAGACAATCTTGTATAGAATCACTAAAAGATAGGACATACGGAAAGAAAACATGACAGGATGATATACGATGAGATAACCATGGGACTATTCAGATAGCCAGGTTACAACCCGTAAACCAAACAAGGACCGGGGTTGTAACCCTTCGTCTGAACGGAACTTGGTTTCTCTTACCATTTTTCGGCAAGATAAATATAAGAAATCAGGTCAAGTAACATTCTGGAGTGACAATCATTATGGTGACAATCTGGAGAGTACAAGGCATTTGAGTGACAATCTGGAGTGACAATCATTCAATCATTCTGGTACAATCTTACAATTAATCAATTCTAGACAATACTATACTGGACTAGACTCCATCCAAGCAATCACGGCCAATCATTGCCTACGGCTTTCTACATTAACTAACTAGGGTTATCACAATCCTAATTACTAGCAAGATGCAATGAGATGCTCCAAGTAGTCACAGGCCCTGCAGCTATCCAGGTTATCCAGGCAATCATTATAGTGACAATTCAGATAGTACAATGCATTAGAGTGACAATAGAGTTCAATCATTAAAGTGACAATCAAGAGTGTCCCACATGACAGTGGGCTGGAAATGTGCCCTACTCGTCGGCAGGCTACAAGTCCAAACATTTGCGGCCGGGATAACGGGATCGCCTGTAACTGGAGAACATCTCTTCATGTCTAGTGAATTATACTAGTTATTAACCTTAGTCCATTTCAGTAGGTACTCCTGGCCGTGGTACTCAGGAGTCTCCTCCTAGACATGATACAAGACAGGACAGGATTATTTGTACAAGCACAATCGCCCACGGTGTCAGGATCAATTATATAGGTCATGTCATGTCAGGTAGCCGTCGCAACAGCTATTCGAGAAATCATGTCAGGTGTACTTTGTCAGGAGTGCGCCATGACGGGCCACTATCAGGTCATGCCAGGTTATCATGTCAGGAGTGCACCACTACGGGTCACCATCACGTCGTGTTCAATTATCAATTCCAAACATACAAATGAATTCATGATTTTCAAGTTCAGGACAAAAGGCGTAAGGATATAAAATGGACGTTAAATATCTAATAAAATATCAATATACAGGGCTATAGGAGAGCCATGCGGCTAAGGCACATGCGGCCAGGAAAGGGTAGACTCATGCGGCCCAATTAGGAGAGCGCATGCGGCCAGGGTCACTGGATCCCATGCGGCTAAAACAAGGGGGCGCATGCGGTCAGGAAGATAGGAAACTCATGCGGCTGGGGGAATAGGTCTTATGCGGCTAGTTGGACAATCAGGTACATGCGGCAGGGGGGAGTGTGGTTCCATGCGGCTCGAGAAGAAGCAACCCATGCGACTGCGGGGGAAGGGAACCATATGCGGCTCAGAAGGGAAGAGTACTCATGCGGCTGCGGAGGAGCAATGCCTATGCGGCTGGGAGCAAGTGTGCATATGCAGCTCGCGAGTGTTGAGTTCATGCGGCTCAGGGTGAAGTCCTCATGCGGCTGGGTCAAGCAAGTCTCATGCGGCCAGCGGGAAGGGCGCATGCGGCTGCAAAGTTCAGAACTTATGCGGCTGGAAATTGAGCAAGTTATGCGGCCAGATGAGTCCGGCCCTCATGCGGCTCAAGTACTTCCAGCCATGCGGCTGAAGAGAACACTTGCCGCATGAATATTCATGCGGTCAAGTCAAGCACTGTTCATCTTCTCCAAAATTTTAGAGAAGAAGAACACCATGAGAGCCAAGTCCTCAAGCTCCATAACTCCATCATCCGGAGCCTAAATCCGAACTTCCATAGGTCAAAATGGGGTAGAACGAGATTCTCTACAACATGGAACCATCAGAACTTAAAAATAACAAGATTAAGTAGATCAAAACCCAAGAAATCCGAAAATGAAATAAACTTAGATCTACAAGAATCTAGCCATGGAAATTAAAAATGTCAAGTACTAAAGTAAGTTAAAGTGTTGTAAGGAAGAGAATGAAGCAATAAAATTAGAGTTCCTCCATGAAGCAAGTTGCACTTGCCTAGACCTCTCTCTTCTCTCTCTGGTAGGTAAGAAGTAAATGAGGAAGAAGAAGATGAGAAATGAAGAGAGAGAAAGAAGAAATGGCAATAAATATCAAAGGTGGTGGTAGGTAGGGGGTTCACCTTGGGTTCATCATGAACCCAATCAAAACCAAGCCGAGCCGAACCAACCAACCCAAACCAGGAATAAACCAAGCCAAGAAGGAAATCATGCAATACAAGAATGAAATACGTACACGTATTCCAAGAATACATAATACGAACCACAGGCATTACAACTCTACCCACCTTAAAAGAATTCCGTCCTCGGAATTTAATCAAGAGGCTAGAGGAGCAATGACAAGCTACATTAATCACATGCAAGCTATAACTAGGTAGACAATCACTCATTCAAGCAAGGAATCGAAGGCATGAGGCATAAGAAGACATTATACCTCACGAGTCAAACAAGTCGGGATAACGTGATCGGATATCATCCTCACACTCCCACGTTTGACTCTCCCAAGGAGCGATGAACTCAAGCAACATGAACTAAACTGATAGTCTTGCGCTTGAGGTCTCTCCCCTTGGTCAAACAGGGACACGGGCCTTTCCTCATACGAAAAGGTTAAAGGCTATTGGTACCAACCTTTTCGAATGATCTAGAAAATGGCTCGGGTCCGAGATGTTCCGTCGTAATTAGGATACATGAAATACGTCATGCACCCCGCATAATGACGGTAGAAAAGCAAGATGAGAGGACACATATACCTCTCGGTCGATTCTGAACCTGAGCCTGGGCTAGGGCAAACTGCCGCGGGTTCTGTTGCTGGAAAGTCTGGGCCTGAGTCGGCAATGGCCTCGGGAACAGGAACTGCTGTTGCTGGTGAACTGGAGCTGGTACTGGTGCTGGTGCTGGTCCCCTAATCGAGGGACTAGATACTGTCGATGCTGAATCAACTCTGAAAGGGCAGGTCCCTACCCTATGATCCGGTGCTCCACACAATAAACACAATCCCAACGCCTTGCGACATTCTGCTACCACGTGCCCAGGCTTCCCACAATAAGAAAAGCCTACGGCGGAAGACTGTGCTTGCTTCTGTTTCTGCTGAGGGTACGTCGGGGTTGAGTGCTGAACCGACGTAACTGAGGTTGCTTGCCTCGGAGTTCCAATAGTCAAAGCCCTAGCTGCCGGGGCTGGTGCTGAAGACTGATTCATCTGACTATGGGACCGCTTCCGACCTCCAGTCCTGTCCACTATTCTCTGGGAGGTATACTCGTGCCTCCTTGCTACTCGCAACACCGCATCATAGGTCTGATGCTCGAACTGTTCTACTGCCAATATAATCTCTAGGTGAAGTCCTTGCTGGAACCTCTGTGCTCTGTCAAACTCGATTGCCACCAAGGTGGGAGCAAACTGACTGAGTCTGGAAAACTCGGCCGTATATCCGTCAACCGTCCTCCCCATCTGCTTAAGATTACTGAACCTGGTCTACAAGTCATATCGAGCTACTGCATCATAATACTTGATCTGGAACTTCTCGCTGAACACTGCCCAGGAGACAGGTGTTGCCAATTCCACTGCTTGTGCGGCCCACCAACTGCGGGCTAGATCCAATAACTGTAGGCGCACCACAGCCACCTTCTCGTCTTCTGGAGTCTTCGCGGCTTCGAGAATTACCTCTATATCTTGTAGCCAAGCATCGGCAGCAATGGCAACCTCGCTGCCATCGAAGAATGGAGGGTTCAGGCGCTTAAAACTGTTGACCGCACTGTTCCCTCGAGGACCACTTCTATTCAGAGCATCTTCCACTGCCTGGTGCAAGGCATCGCCTCTACGATCTTGGAAAGCTAACAATGATCTGATGAGACCTACCAAAGTGCCATCATCAGGATCTGCAGGCTGGACTGGCTGAACTGGCGGCTCTCCTCCAGTAGGTACGACTCGGGAGGCTACTCCTGAGTGCTGGGCCTGATCTTCTGGCTGCTGTTGGTCCACGGGAGGTGATCCGCCTTGCTAATTGGCAGGTCCAGGAATAATACCGCTGAAGAAGACGACATGGGAACAATAAGGAAGGACCAGGACAGATCAACGATTACAAGCATGTGATCAGGACAAGAATTTTCAGGAATCAAGAGGATACGAGCAGAGATCAAGGACGAGTACTGATTGAGACATCTATTCGGTAAACCCTCACACATCTTGATCTAACAAGACCTGCATGGGCCACCACTTAAACCATGTCACGCCCCAGAACCAGAATACTGGAGAGCGGGGGGCAGACATAGCCAGCTACGTATAACGGAATGGAATCCACACCGCTATACGGTCACGACTGTCTAGATATGTGAGGGTTTCACTACAATCCATCAGTCTCTTAAGGTCATAAAATAGCCTATTGTCTCAATCTCAACCAACTAATAATAATCACAAGATATCAGATCACCAAATATACAATTGTAAGGCGTCCCAAACATTACATATCCAGATGATCATGAAGCTAGTCGTACAAAATGTAAGGACTAGCAAGAGTTCAGTCATACATGATCAACCTCGAGTTTCCAATCATGATTACAGCCCGTAGGCAGACAGTAATTAAAGTTGCAAACGAGCTAACACTTGCTCGGCGGCTAAACGCCTCAAAAGAATAATTTTACAATAGAGTGGGAGAGCAAAAATAAACCCACTCGTTGCCCTGGTTACGCCTGGTGACCACCATCGGGCTGAAAAGCAGGGAGATCCTTTGGTGCTGCTCCGGTATCTGGCCATACAAAACCAGCTGGATCAGACCCCAGAAAGAGAAAGTGCCACAAAGGAGGCTTCACTTAAGAACTAAAACCAGCAATTAGCACAAGAGTAAAATTACATAATAAAAGGCAGTAGTTTAAGAAAAGCATGATGGGTAATTATAAAAGACAATCTTGTATAGAATCACTAAAAGACAGGACATACGGAAAAAAAACATGACAGGATGATATACGATGAGATAACCATGGGACTATTCAGATAGCCAGGTTACAACCCGTAAACCAAACAAGGACCGGGGTTGTAACCCTTCGTCTGAACGGAACTTGGTTTCTCTCACCATTTATCGGCAAGATAAATATAAGAAATCAGGTCAAGTAACATTCTGGAGTGACAATCATTATGGTGACAATCTGGAGAGTACAAGGCATTTGAGTGACAATCTGGAGTGACAATCATTCAATCATTCTGGTACAATCTTACAATTAATCAATTCTAGACAATACTATACTGGACTAGACTCCATCCAAGCAATCACGGCCAATCATTGCCTACGGCTTTCTACATTAACTAACTAGGGTTATCACAATCCTAATTACTAGCAAGATGCAATGAGATGCTCCAAGTAGTCACAGGCCCTGCAGCTATCCAGGTTATCCAGGCAATCATTATAGTGACAATTCAGATAGTACAATGCATTAGAGTGACAATAGAGTTCAATCATTAAAGTGACAATCAAGAGTGCCCCACATGACAGTGGGCTGGAAATGTGCCCTACTCGTCGGCAGGCTACAAGTCCAAACATTTGCGGCCGGGATAACGGGATCGCCTGTAACTGGGAAACATCTCTTCATGTCTAGTGAATTATACTAGTCATTAACCTTAGTCCATTTCAGTAGGTACTCCTAGCCGTGGTACTCAGGAGTCCCCTCCTAGACATGATGCAAGACAGGACTAGATTATTTGTACAAGCACAATCGCCCACGGTGTCAGGATCAATTATACAGGTCATGTCATGTCAGGTAGCCATCGCAACAGCTATTCGAGAAATCATGTCAGGTTATCATGTCAGGTGTACTTTGTCAGGAGTGCGCCACGACGGGCCACTATCAGGTCATGCCAGGTTATCATGTCAGGAGTGCACCACTACGGGTCACCATCACGTCATGTTCAATTATCAATTCCAAACATACAAATGAATTCATGATTTTCAAGTTCAGGACAAAAGGCGTAAGGATATAAAATAGACGTTAAATATCTAATAAAATATCAATATACAGGGCTATAGGAGAGCCATGCGGCTAAGGCACATGCGGCCAGGTAAGGATAGACTCATGCGGTCTAATTAGGAGAGCGCATGCGGCCAGGGTCACTGGATCCCATGCGGCTAAGACAAGGGGGCGCATGCGGTCAGGAAGATAGGAAACTCATGCGGCTGGGGGAATAGGTCTTATGCGGCTAGTTGGCCAATCAGGTACATGTGGCAGGAGGGGGGAGTGTGGTTCCATGCGGCTCGAGAAGAAGCAACCCATGCGACTGCGGGGGAAGGGAACCATATGCGGCTCAGAAGGGAAGAGTACTCATGCGGCTGCGGGGGAGCAATACCTATACGGCTGGGAGCAAGTGTGCATATGCGGCTCGCGAGTGTTGAGTTCATGCGGCTCAGGGTGAAGTCCTCATGCGGCTGGGTCAGCAAGTCTCATGCGGCCAGCGGGAAGGGCGCATGCGGCTGCAAAGTTCAGAACTTATGCGGCTGGAAATTGAGCGAGTTATGCGGCCAGATGAGTCCGGCCCTCATACGGCTCAAGTACTTCCAGCTATGCGGCTGAAGAGAACACTTGCCGCATAAATATTCATGCGGTCAAGTCAAGCACTGTTCATCTTCTCCAAAATTTTAGAGAAGAAGAACACCATGAGAGCCAAGTCCTCAAGCTCCATAACTCCATCATCCGGAGCCTAAATCCGAACTTCCATAGGTCAAAATGGGGTAGAACGAGATTCTCTACAACATGGAACCATCAAAACTTAAAAATAACAAGATTAAGTAGATCAAAACCCAAGAAATCCGAAAATGAAATAAACTTAGATCTACAAGAATCTAGCCATGGAAATTAAAAATGTCAAGTACTAAAGTAAGTTAAAGTGTTGTAAGGAAGAGAATGAAGCAATAAAATTAGAGTTCCTCCATGAAGCAAGTTGCACTTGCCTAGACCTCTCTCTTCTCTCTCTGGTAGGTAAGAAGTAAATGAGGAAGAAGAAGATGAGAATTGAAGAGAGAGAAAGAAAAAATGGCAATAAATATCAAAGGTGGTGGTAGGTAGGGGGTTCACCTTGGGGTCATCATGAACCCAATCAAAACCAAGCCGAACCGAACCAACCAACCCAAACCAGGAATAAACCAAGCCAAGAAGGAAATTATGCAATACAAGAATGAAATACGTACACGTATTCCAAGAATACATAATACGAACCACAGGCATTACAAGTGTGCTGGAAATGTGCCCTACTCGACGGCAGGCTACAGATCCTAAGGCGTGCCCAGGTAACAGGATTGCCTGTAGCTGGAAAATCTCTTTATGACTAATGTATTAATCTAGTTATTTAGCCTTAGTCCATTTCAGTAGGTACTCCTGACCGTGGTACTCAGGAGTCCCCTCCTAGACATGATGCAAGACAGGACTGGATTATTTGTACAAGCACAATCGTCCACGGTGTCCAGATTAATTGTACAGGTCATGTCATGTAAGGTAGCCGTCGCAACAGCTATTTGAGAAAATTATGTCAGGTATACTTGTCAGGAGTGCGCCACGACGGGCTACTATCAGGTCATGTCAGGTTAGTCATGTCAGGAGTGCACCACTACGGGTCACTGTCGTGTTATGCTAGTTCCTTGTCATACCATGCCATGTACAATAGTCATTCCAAACATATTAAGTAAAATCAAGTTCAGGACAAAAGGCGTAAGGATATAAAATGGGCATAAAAATATACAATAAGGAGTTACAAAACATGGGTAATTAATGATAAATAATAATACACAGGGTTATTAGAAAGTCATGCGGCTCAGGCCTATGCGGCCAGGGGAGGATAAGACACATGCGGCTCAATTAGGTGAGCGCATGCGGCCAGGGTCACTGGAACCCATGCGGCCAAGACAGAGGGGCGCATGCGGCTCAGGGGGACGAGGGCGCATGCGGCTCAGGAGGACGAGGGCGCATGCGGCTCAGGGGGACGAGGGCGCATGCGGCTAGCGAAAGAGAAGTCCATGCGGCTGGATCTGGGCCAGGCGCATACGGCTTAGTAGAAGCCCATGCGGCTCAGGAAATAAGGGATGCATATGCGGCTGGGATTAATCAGGGTCATGCGGCCCGGACTAAGAAGTCCATGCGGCTGGGTCTGGGGGTTCTCATGCGGCTCGAGGATCAGGGCCTATGCGGCTGAGAGGGCACTTGCCGCATGAAATGTTCATGCGGTCAAGTCAAGCCCATGCGGCCAGGACTGTCGTATGAAGGCTCATGCGGCTCGAAATCACTTGCCGCATAAAGTATTCATGCGGTCAAGTCTAGCACTGTTCTTCTTCTCTAAGCTTCTGAGAAGAAGAACGCCAAGAATCCATGCTCCAAGCTCCATGAAACCTTCATCCGGAGTCCAAATCCGAACTTCCATAGGTCAAAATGGGGTAGAACGAGATTCTCTACAACATAGAACCCTCAAAACTCAGAAATAACAGGATTAAGTAGATCAAAACCCAAGGAATCCGAAAATAAAGTAAACTTAGATCTAGAAGAATCTAGCCATGGAAATTAGAAATGTCAAGTACTAAAGTGTTTTAGAATGCAGTAAAGAAGAGAATGGGGCAATAAAATCAGAGTTCCTCCATGAAGCAAGTTGTACTTGCCTAGACCTGTCTCTCTCTCTCTCTCTCTCTCTCTCTCTCTGGTAGGTAAAGAAGTAAATGAAAGAAGAAAAAGAGTAATGAAGAGAGAGAAAGAAGAATGGTAATAAATACCAAAGGTGGTGGTAGGTAGGGGGTTCATCCATGGTTTATGATGAACCAAAATAATCCCAACCGAACCAAGCCAACCCGGGCCAAGAATAAACCAAGCCAAGCCATGAAGAAAACTAAACAAGGAATCATGCAATACAAAATAAAATACGTACACGTATTACAAAATACGTAATACGGACAATAGGCATTACACACTTTACGTATCTTCTCATGGTTGGAATAATCTTTTCCGAGGGAAGATAGCGGGTTGACGATGTCGAGGAATCAGGTGAACATTTGAGTGATCGTCTCATTTGGCTCCATCTTGAAGGCCTCGTACTCCTGTGTCAGATGATTGACTTTTGATTCTTTGACTTGTGTGGTCCCTTCATGAGTCACCTCCAAAAGCTTCCATACTTCGTGCGAGGTGGTGCATGTGGAGACCCTATTGAATTTAGTCCTGTCTATGGCATAAAAGAGAGCATTAATAGCCCTAGCGTCTAGACTTGCCTGTTTTTTCTCCTGATCAGTATACTTGTCGTGGGGTTTCTCGACGAGACTCCCTTCGACAGTTATTCTGGGAGGTTTCTTGTAGCCATCAGTGACTACAGTCCACAGGTCAAAGTCTAGAGACTTAAGATAAAAACTTATTCTAGTCTTCCAATATGTGTAGTTGGTTCTATCAATAGGGGTGGCCTATTTGTGGATTGACCCTCACCATAGTTGGTAGAGATGGGTTGTGTGGTTACCATGGATCAACTCTAGGATGTAAATCCTGTATCAAGAGAACAGGGCTCTGATACCAATTGAAGTACATATAGGTAAGTCTAGAAAGGGGGTAAATAGAGTACGTGTGTCAATAATGAGCAATTAAAAATTAACACTATTCAATCCCAACTAGCAAATGATTAATTAGAGTATAAGTGTGGAAAGTAAATGAAGATCAGAGAGCATACGTAGACATAGCAATTTTTAACCTGGTTTCTCTCGTGGAGGACTAGTCCAGGTCTGAGAACTCTAGCTCAGGATTGAAATCCACTATTTGTGAAATAGCTTT
Source organism: Iris pallida (assembly GCA_029216955.1). Lineage (NCBI taxonomy): Eukaryota > Viridiplantae > Streptophyta > Magnoliopsida > Asparagales > Iridaceae > Iris > Iris pallida. The sequence continues at coordinate 1,825,506 of JANAVB010019198.1, read as the reverse complement.
ACAAACACGTGCCTTTACTCAGAAGAGCACGCCAACTTCTTGAAAGATCACTGAGGCGAAACTTGGAATTTTTCAAGTGACTTCTTTAAGACTCTTGCACACAAACTTCTAGTCGACTCGCACCGAGTACCTTGTAGGCTTGGAAAGTTTTATGGCTAGTAGATGAGAAGAGTATAGCTCTTTAGGATGTGTAGGCTATTGGAGTAGAAGAGAAGAGAAGATTGGATGATTTAAAATGAGAGAAATGGGTGCCTATATATACTAGTTCTAGGAGGTAGAGTTCGGCCAGAACTCTGTCCAAAATATTCAAAATTTTGGCCGTTGAACAACTTGCAATGAGCAATCCCTAAAAAATAGCTTCTGAAAATCAAGGGACAGAGTTCGGTCCGAACTCTGTGTGGGGGCATAGTTCGGCCTGAACTCTGCCTCCTTGGAGACAGAATGCTCATGGGCAGTTGTAAGGCTTTGGCAGTTTGGCTTTTTTGTTTGTGGAGCTTTTGGTTATCTATTCTATGGTTGAGGTACTCAGTACGACTCAACGTACAATAGTCTAGACCCAATAAAAGTATAAAAATACAGACTTTCGACTACAAGTTCCAGCAGTATTCGTCGAGCAGTCGTCGATGATGATTATCTGACTTCATATGTGATAGTTGTCTGATTTATAGCTTGATGATGATTTATGTGTCAAATTGGATCATGTCAAATATCGATTTGTTAATTATCAAGATTAGGTTGACTGTGATCCAGTTTGGGTCAACACTTTTCTCCTCATAGTAGCCAAGCTGCTTAACCACATACCTTATTTCTTCTTCTTTAGCCGATTTGTATCCTGACTTGGATTTGTTCCCTTTAATGTTAGTCTTGTTTCTTATGGACCCATTATGTCTTGCTTGGAAGGCAATACCTTGCCCAACATTGAATTCCATCTGTATAGCATTCCCAGTGGTAATGTATGTGAGCTGCAGAGTGGCTAAGATTACTCTCTCTTGGGACCTAGACTACCGTATTGTCTTTCTCTAGCTCTATACCATCATTTGGTTTCGGTATCTGCTTTGCTAGATTTAACGACGGACTAGCAATATTCGCTGTCCTTACAGTTATATCTACGCCTTCGTTAAGATGGTGAGTATTGCCATCGATTTTCTTCCCAGGTACGTGCTCCGTCTGGTTCTCTCTAGGTCCAAATTTGTACTCCTTCAGAGGGTACCCGAAATAGCGACAGTATTTGCATATAGGCAAAACCCATTCATACTCCACATCCTGCATAAATACCTCTCCCATTGGAACTTCATACTCCAATCTTGATGGTAGCTCATACCCTGCTTCTATCTCTATGAATACCCTGGCGTATCCTATCATTGACCGCTTGGTGGTCACCGCATCGGCCTTTATTAGTCTGCCAACCAAACGTGCAAGCTTCATCATCATCTCCTTACTCCAGTATACTAGTAGAAGTTCTAGGAATTATATCCATATGGGTGCCGACTTTAGTACTTCATGCTCGCATCTAGTTTCGGGTGTCCACTCTTTCATGATAATTAGTTTGTCGTCAAAAGTCCAAGGTTCGCCTTAAATGATTCTCTCCATGTCTTCTTGTATGCCAAAGTAGAAGCTGTAACTTCGAAAGAAAAACTCCAAGCTACTAGGCCTCCAGACTCAATTGGCGTAGGCACAAATATGCCCATATAATGGTCGATTGCCCAACACATATAGAATGATCGTGTTTTTCTAGTACTCCTTTATAATATCCAGATCCTCTGTCATGAATGACGCTCTGAATCTATTCCCAACCTTCTTTGGAGCAACATAGTGCATCTGTGCGCTTGTGTCGATGCTCCCTGATCAAACAAAATCTGCCCAAGTCTTGCCCCTTACGCCTTCCTCCATAAGTGCCTTCCTTGTCATTGCCTTGTAGAGGATTAGGGATCTTCCCTTGTCGTACCCCACCTTGCTGCTGTTCTAATCTTCGGGTCGTGGTCGGTGCTGATGCCTCGGCATCCCGACCTCCATCCACCATAGTGACTCATTCCCCTCTCGTCCGTCCAGTCAGAAGCGTTGCGGTTGCGAAGCCTAGAGGGGTCTTCTTACTGTCGAGTTTTGGTCATTCTTGCCTTGCCCCGTGGTCACCTCTGTACGGTCGTCCAACTACCCCTATCCTCCCTTTGCCCGCATCTTCAGCGTCAACCTCTCCTCCTCCTTTCGTCAAGCTGTCGGGATCCCATATGGGAAACCCTAATTCTTTGGATCCTGTCGCCGCTTGCATGAGGAATATATATATATATATATATATATATATATATATATATATATATATATATATATATATATATATATATATATATATATATATATATATATATATATATATGCTCCAGTTATTATATATGTATATATACACCCACCAAATTGTATTATATGCATATGTATACTCTAAAATATACACATATATATATATATATATAAATATATATTTTTTATACACACACACACACAGACACACACACACACACACATATATATATATATATATATATATATATATATATATATATATATATATATATATATATATATATATATATATATATATATATATATATATATATTGTAAATGACTTGTGATTTTGGTGTGCAGCTAGTGAAACCGTAGAGACTGTCTGCCCTAGAGCCTAGCCATGTGATTAGGGTGTTTTAATTATCATTTTAGCCTAGAGAGTATTTTGGTCATTTTAGGATTTATTTGAATTTATTATGATTTATGGGAATTTCTGTGAATTTAATATTAATTAAATATTGCTATGTGTTATGTTAGTCTTGACTAGTTTGAGCCTTGTAGACTAGCCTAGAACCTAACCCTAGCTATGGTAACCCTAGCCTAACTAGAGTTAACCCATTTTAGTCATTAGAGATTGGTTTTAGAATGAGGGGATTTGGTTTAGTGAAATTAAGTCATGACTTATGGTTTGATGCAATGACTTGTGATTTAATGACTTGTAAATTGAACCATAGGCCCATGACTTAAGCCTAAACTCCAACAAGCCCACCCATGGCAGCCAACCTAGGTTTCTATACCCTATTTAATGCCTCTTCCATTTGTTTTTGCATATTTCATTAATTTCTCCAAGTTTTGAAGAAAGAGGTTTGTCCATTCTTTCCCAACCCATAGATTATTCATTTTAATTTTTTTTCCACTCTAGTCTTTTGCATTAGATCCTAATCCAGCTCTATTTCATGTCCATGGAGAGAAATCTCAGGTTTGGACCAATTTGGAGCACTTGGCCATTAAGAAGAACCACCCATTTTGAAGCTTTTTCATGCAAATTGCACATATAGGTAACTTCCTATTCCTTCCATAGATTTTCGATTTCTTTGCATGAATAGGAAGCCCTAGGTGTCCCCTAGCCGTAGATATTGGTTTTGTGTCGATTCGTGTTCATTTCGTGTCCGTATCGGATACATATCAGTCCTAGAATCTAGGTGTTTGATGAAATGCTTGAATGGATTAAATCTTAGTATGTTCTAAAATAAATTACAAATTTGGGAAGCCCTTGATATGTGTTTTCGAAACCCCACTGACTGAGTTCGATTTCGTGTCGTGTCCGTGTCCAAAATGGACACGAACTCACTGCACGACACCCCCGTGCACTGCCCTGCTACCCGACCCTAAAATCTCTCTGTGTAGGACACGTGGACACGTGCAATTTGACACAGAGGTGGGGGCCATCACTGACAGACCCCCCCACGAGTTTCAGGACACTTTGTGTCGTTTCGGACACGAAAACACGTGCGTACTGATTTTACACACACTGTGTACGTACGGGAAAACTGTACTGACACGTACTTCGTGTCCAGTCCTGACACGACGAGGACACGAATCAGGGTGTCGACCCTCTAGACATATGTCCCCCCTAACCCTAGACACGAGCACGAGGTTTGATTCGTGTCGTGTCGTGTCCTAGACTTGCACGAACACGTGTACGACACTGTCATTGCACAGTCTGTGTCTGTGTGTGTGTTTTGTTGTTTGGACACATTTGTGTCCACTTGGTTGGACACAGACCCTCGTGAGACACGTACACGTATGGGGGATTAGTTACCAACTCTTGTTTGTGATTTTTAATGATTAATTTGAGTTCAAATCATCGAAATCCCAATTTCCCTGATACAGACTGATACTCACTGTTTCAGTTTTTCTAAATTTTTAAATTGCATTTAAACTGATGTTTTTACGATGTTAATGGTTAACTAGGCTTACCTACATGTTTAATGAATAGTGTACATGATTATTCGTGATCTAGGTTAAGCTTTGGGGTTTCGAAATGGGTTTTCGAATGTGATTGGGGTATGCTAACTGTTGGAATTTCATAGAACTGTCAAACTGATTTTTTTTGTTCTCCTGAGTTTAAATGGCCTTCTGTTTTTTGTGATTTGCTAAAATGTTTGATTAGATCACCAGCATATGTATTAGTCTAATGGGATTGTGGTTTAGGATTGGTGTTTGACAAATAGATTTTGGATTCGTTTTGGGGTTTTCTGAGAAATTCACTTTGATTCTAAGCACACACTGTTTTGTATTTTTTTCTCATAAATCTGAGAACTCATGCCATACCTACCCTGTCATTTGAAACCCTGTACATAAGGATTAGCTGTACACTGGGAAGTATGACCTGAGACTGTCAGATGGCTTTTGCAAAAACCTGAGAACTAGCCTAGGTTGATACCTCTAGACACACAAGCATTGGCTTGGATTTTGTTGATGTATAGTTGACTTGTGTTGCCTTCTCAGTTCTTCACTGAGAACTGTTGTTAGCTTAGTTGGTTATGTAACTGAATTATACCTGAAATCGAACTTGAATTCATTACAAAATCTGAGTTTGCACACACAATCTACATTCCTGCACATGTATCCTATTTACACTGTTCCTGGAAAACTAAAATTATGGTTTACATTCCTATCTATGGTCTGAGAACTACATTGGTTCATGACCACACACACACAGGTCTCATATACACTCACACTCTCATTCACCCTCACTGATTTCCTATTCTATGTGACACTCATTGTTCCAGGTCCTACACATACACATACATGAACTTTGACACACACACACCCTAGTATGCATTTTCCTGCCACCTTAGAACTAATACACACACAATATCATGACACATGGTTATTCATTAACCCTTCTATACATTTGACACTCTATACACACACACATGTTCTACATTACCCTCCCTTTTCCCTCCTTATGCATATATATGAGTATATATATGTTATAATATATAAGTATAATGTATATAATATAGGTATCATAAATCTATATATATTTATGCATATATGTATGCAAGTATGTAGGTAAGTATGTATGCAATGTATACATGAATACAATGCATGTCCTAAAACCTCTTAAATTTCTGAACACATTGCCTACATGGAACCTTCATAACCCACATACACCAAGCCTAAAATTGATACATTACATTGATATTGACACATTGCATCACTGATTTTATATTTCAAAAACACACTTGACACATTGACATATAGCTATGTACACATCTAATACACACACTTTTCAACCCATGTAAACACATACCTTGTCATGCACACATACACCTATGGACACATTGCCATGTATCACCCTCTCTACCTCATCATATGTGTATATAAATATATATCTGAATGCTTGATATAATAATGTGGCCTATAAGTGAGTGTGTGTTATTATATTAAATTAGATAAATATGCAATGTATACAATATGTGTGAATATGTGATATGGCCTATATGGCACATAGCCTATGGGATGTACCCTATGTGATACAGCCTATATATATGGCTTGAATGCCAGTATAGGTGTGCAGTTGACTTGTATAGCCTAGATGTGGTGTGTGCTTGCTAGAATAGGCTGGTTAGGCTTAGTGAGACTTGTTTGGTTTAAGTTTGACCTAGTTTGACCAGTCTAGTTGACTAGAGTTGACCGAGAGTTGACTTTGATCTAGTTTGACCTAGACAGCATACAGATGCATAGTAGATTACATTTATCATCCCCTGTATACATCTTGACTTGTGTTGCTCTAACTAGGAGTCAGGTACCTCATCTCGGACAGTACATTTACTTCAGACATTCAGATACGAGGCGAGTACATTCTCTGATCATTTCATATCCTGCTTAGAATTATTTTCCTGCATTAAATTACTTTACTTGATACTGTCACGTTGGTCACACGGATTAGTACAATATGGATCCCTCCCTGAGATGTTATCCCTTCAGGGAGCATCGGGGTACTCTATGTTCTGTGCATTTCACTTACATGGCGTATCACTATGCTTCTTTGGTTCTTTGATCACTTGTGACATATACTCATATGATCACAGAGTCTTCTTTGAATCCTTATCCCATTTATTGGGTTTCCCAGAATCCACATTTATGGGACTACTATGTACCACCCTTAGGGGGCTTATCACCCTTTGGGGGCTTACCACCCTTTGGGGGCTTACCACCCTTCGGGGGCTGTTACATGGAATCATAACATAACCTGGTTGGATCCTTGTATATTAATTGGGGGTACGGGGGAGTATAAATAGTCATGTGAACAATTCCAAAGTAGAATAGCCATGTACGCCTCTTTAGTATAGCCATGTACAAATCAAGCCGTTCATATGTCGACTTTGTACTCTAAATCACTAGTCACTGGTAGCTCTTTACTTATAGTAGATATTTCTATTACAGTTCTCTCTCTCTGTTTCCATACTGTATTTTTTCAGTATCTATATCTTACTTTACTGCATGATTATATTTTCTAACCTGCTATGAACTGTTGAGATGTATTGTGCTCGCTCCTGTCCTGACTGGACCTGTTGAAAATTTTACAGAGGATGATGAGGAACCCTGCACCCCTTACTTTGGAGCTTGCCTAGATGACACTCGCGACCTGGACCCCTGGGGAGGTTCAGGCAGCTGCTGAGGATGATACCTTTGCATAGTATAGATAGCTTAGACTGTTTCTTTTCATGTTTAGCTGTTGTCCTTGCTTTCAGAGTTGTATTTTTTTTAGAGATGATAAGACTTGTATTTTATTTCTGTTGTACCTCAGTTGAGGATTCTCTTATCTATTTTATCGTGCCATATTCTATCTCTAGATTGTGATTGAGTTGTACCTCTGTGTTGGCCTCCTTATGGAGAGTATTCATATTATGTTAGTTATAGTTTGACCTAGAATAGCGTTCTACCGCCGAGACTGCGGCGTAGGCTGGACGTTGTTACGCTCTCGTACCCTCACAGTGGGTACGGGTCGTGACACATTTTTTAGTGGTGGCCCATGCAGGTCGAGTTTGTGTAGTGGTATTCGAATTAGAGTATCACTACAGCCTGCAGTAGGATTAGGATTATTTTTGAGGTACTCAATCACATTAGAAAAATCTCTTAATTAGATTCTTGCCATCTAAATTCCTGTTGAAGATTGCTTCCTTGAATAACTGTCCTCCCTTGAATTACCGTTTCTATCTCAGTATTGATTCCTTGTTTGATCTGTCTCCAGGATGGTGATCGAGACACGATCGCATCGCTCTGGCTCAGCAGATGCTGGTGAGAGGCCTACCACCCCTCGCCTGATTGTGGACACTGGGACCACAGCACCCCCTATTTCTGCTCATATAGGAGCTTCTGTAGCCTTTGGAAGGGCACCTCCACCTGTCCGGAGGTCTTCTCCTGTTATTCCAGATACGACTCAACAGTAGTTACCTTCAGGGACAGTAGATGCGGCTCAAATGTTTACCCTCTTCCAGCGATTCTTGGAGTTTCAGCAGCAGATACAGCAAAGCCAGTCTGCTGATATCCGACAGAGCATACAAGATACTCACTAGTTGGTCAGGACGACAGTGGAGCTGGTGGCTGCTCAGCCACAGGGAGGCCAGATGCAGCCGTATCAGCCGAGGACTCCAGACATCCATTCCTTCAAGAAGATGGGATCCCGAGACTTCAAGGGTACAGAGGGCATCATATACGCTGATGATTGGATTGTAAAACCCCTAAATTTTCTACTATTTTTATATATTAAATTTGATACCGATTTAAAATTTTTGTACTGTATGTCACGTAGTCGTATTGTACGTCGTATGCAAAATTTTTCGTTTGCTCGACGAATACGAATATGTGCGAGCGTACATGTTTTAGAAAAACAATTATTTTATTTTATTTTCTTACACTTTCAAAATATTATTATTCTGGCCATAAAAAGTCTATTGTTCTTAGCAGTTATTAATAATAAAATTCTTTGTGCAAAAATATTTATTTCATAAATATTTATTTATTTTACATAATAATGTATTTTCGAAATTATTTAATATTAATGAATTTATTATTCAAAAAGATTTATTATTTTCGAAATTAATTATTATAGTATTTTGGAAAACATATTTTTGAAATATTTGTAACAATTTAAATTTTGATTTGATTCCATGGATACATTTAAATAGTAAACTACCTATATTTTAAATTGATTTGATTTTAAACTAAAAGTATTTAATTTGATTTTAATTGGATTTGATTTTGGATTTGATTTGATTGATTTTAAATTAAATTGTAAGCTATCTAAATTTGGGTTTTAAATCTATTCCTAATCCTATCCAAAGTGGGAATTCCCACATCCTATAAATATAGGCAGGTACTCCTCCACCTTATTCATCTTCCATAAATTCCTCCACAAATAAATTCCATAGCCAAGTGCAGTGCGTCGTGTCCGTGTTCCTACGTTCATCATCTTATTCTATATTTTTTTACATGTACATCATCTTCTTTGTGTCCGACATACCGGACACGTACATCAAATCCTTCCAACCTAATTTCCGTGTCCGACACTTGGACACGATTTCTAAATCTAATCCTACCCAAACCCTACACCCTGGCCAACTCTCCGTCACCAGCAAACCACCACTGTCATCCTCCTCGTCCCGCCTCCTTCGACCATCACCCGACCACAACCAACAACCCAGTCCTGCCCCGACACACCACAACTACTGCCGTCACCTCCACCTGCATCTCGGCCCCGGCCAAACCCAGTCCATCGTGTCCCACGCCACAACCAACACAGACCAACTCCTCAACCGCCACCACCTGCGAAGCCCAACCACCACCCTCACCGGCGTTCGACACTGGCAACCCCGGAACCCTCGCCAACATCAGTACCGAGTCCCAAACCAACCGCCACCGCGGCTACTGCCGCGGCAGCCCCATCACCCACACGATCACCACCACCGTAGTCGACCCTCGGCAAAATCCCCAAAAATCGAGGAAAACAAAATCAAACAAACAAAACTCACCACCACCGCCAAGATCACCGCCATCCGCCGACCCTTGCCGCAGCGCCCCGCCTTGGCGTCGGCGAGCCCGACCCGCGCGCAGCCCCGAACCTCGCCTGGCCGAGAAACCCTCCGCTCGGCCATCAGCGCCAGAGCTTACCCCCGCCGCCGTCTTCTTCCAGGTGGCCGGCCGGCGGCGTGCCCTAGCCGCTCACAGCCGTCCGCCTCTTCCCTCTTCCCCGCTCGCCACGACCATAAACCCGCCGACCTTCTTCCCGTGCCCACTCCTCCGCTCACCGCCGCCTCATCCTCCTTCGTCGACGCGTAGCCGTCAGCGCGCCTCTCTCTCTCTCCGCCCTTGCCGCCGGAACCCCGAACGCCGACTTCCTTCAACGCCTTTTTCCGACCGACCTACTCCTCTCGCAGCGCCCCGCTCCGCCTCCGCCGAGCGAGAGCCGGCCTCCGCCCTCTTCCCGCCTACTCGCTCCCTCTCTCTCGCCTTCCCCTCTTTTTCGTGCTCGCTCTCTCTCTCTCTCTGTGATGTTTCTTGGGAACTTTCCTCCCCCTTTCCTAAAGGGACCAAGGAGCAGCACAGCACTGCTGCTCCACGTTTTTTTGTGGTTTTTGGTAAATTTTCGATTATTATTATTAATACTGTTAAGTTTGATTGCTGTATATTATTATTAATATTATTATTATTATTATTACTATAGATTTATTATTTCTGTTGTTTGTATATGGGTACTGTTGTTCTTTATTATTGTTATCATTTTATTATTTATTATTATTTCTGCTAAGAGTACTGTTATCAATATTGCCAAAATTTAGTTATGATTATAATAACTATTAGATTATTTTACTGATTATTATTAATACTATGGTTATAAATAGTTATTTTAAAGAATTATGTATAGCCAGTATTTCTACTGTTTCATGGAAACCGAGACAAGCATACTGGTATATTATTGTATAGATTCTTATAAACATATTGTGTAGTTGGTGTATATAAAGTATAAATATTAATTATCACTTATGGTTATTTTTCTTGGTTATTAAATATTGCCATAGTTATATTAAAATTTTCTAAATTGTATATTTTAGGCTTTGAGGCTACATATTTCAGTTTGGGATTAAAAGTATATATATATATTTTTTCTCCAAAATTTTATTCTTTTTAATTAATATAGTTTTCTATCTCAAACCATATTTTTATAAAATTAGAGTTTTTGCCTAAAGCAATTCATCTAAAATCTATTTTTACTAATAAAAATATATTTCAAGTATTACAAAATATTTTCCTAAAAACGTATATATATTATGAACTATCCAAATCCCTTCAACTACCTATTCTTGTCCATAACCAAATCAAATTCTTTCCATCTTCTTACGAACCTCGAACAATCCCTATATCGTCCCTAATCAAACTGACCGTTCCGGACTCGATGCACCGGTCTGTGCCACAACCCGAGGTCACCATATACACTTGTTGCACCGAAGTTGCAGTTCATGCCACCATGATTATCGCAGCACACCAGGCGTACTACCAGGCAAGACACCTTGTCATTCGCTGTTTAATTATTTTAGCTCATATTTCATGCATTATTTATTTTCTTTATGCAAAATAAACTGTGATACATGGCATAACTATTAGAACTTACCGTTCATTTATATTTCCTGCTGTGTATTATTTTTCTTACAAATTAAACCTAGATTTAAGGGACCACCCTTGTGTGTTGCATTCATTGGCCTTGACACGTTGTAAACACGGAGTTGTGTGTCGCATGTAGAATACGGAAGTGCGTGATTGGCTGGCCACCAGTACGTACAAGCCGTGTGATAGGAATAACCGCTAATAGAGGTTGCATGCTAGTTTGACTTAGCGGTTATAGAGGTTAATGTTGTGGATACAACATAATAGGCATTGGGCGGGGAGGATAATTCCTTAACGTATGGGCTTCGATGCACTTCCCTTGTGACCCGGACTCTCCGCTGGAGATACGGGGTTGATGACCCATGATTACTGACGGCCTCTGACGATTCTGCGGAACGTCATGCTCTTCCTGCTGGGGCCTCTGGTGCCCAAAGGAGGACTACGCCGATCCTATTCAGCCAGGGTCCATGCGTAGGAAAGATTGTTCTTAACTACATTTCACTTAGAATGGTAGGCTACCCTATCCGTTAGGTACGAGTACTTTTGGTTTGGGTACTTGTATCTGACCGTGGCTTGGAACAATAATTTGTCGCGGATTAGTTCGTCACATCTTGTCCTTGTTTGGTTGTAGGTGTGACTTACTACTTCGATGAGAAGGTATTGAACCTTGTTGGGGTCCGGATACCATATCGAATTCTTAGCATGGAAAGATACGTCGCCGTGAATTAGTTTACCATCTCCTGTCCTTATTTGGTTGGGGGGATGGTACGCTCGTTCAGTAGGTGCGTATTGGGCCATGTTATAAATTCGATTTACTTATTTATTTGAGCAATATTTATTCAGTTTATATGGCATGCTATTATGTGTCTTGTTACGTCCCTCTGAGGACCTGGTTGTCTTGCCAGGTGTGTGCTATTGTCTTTCGCAGGTGCTTTAGCTCTAGCCGTGTTCATTGCTATTTCTCGAGGATGATTGCACTTGGATCGTCTTCGCTTCGCTCGCCACTCATTTCATTTTCTATGTACTTTTCCTTATTTTGTTGGTAGTGGATTTGTTTCCGCCCAACATATTGTATCAAGACAAATTCATAGTGATTATATAATGTCCTTTATTCTTGTGGATGAGATTAGTTATGGTTCTACTGCATTTTACAGCTTATGTATTTATACGAGGCTTCCATATATTGGAGTATACTTCGTATGAATACAGCTGGCATGTCTACGTTCCTAATCCTACGTATTTTGGGACTGGGGCGTTACAGGATAGAGCACATTGAGGAGATATTTCGATTGGCACAGATACCAACAAGATTACAGATCGAGGCAGCCGCTAGTCAGATACAGGACTTGGCCCGTACCTGGTACCAGACGGACCCGAGGGTTGGTACAGCCGGTCAGACTTGGGCAACGTTCAAGAAACTATTCAAGGAGAAATTTTTTCTCGATACCGCACTCCGTGCTTTGGAGGCGCAGTTCGAGAGTTTGGTTCAGGGGAACAAGTGCGTTGAGGAGTACGCTGGAGAGTTCAGTCGTTTGAGCAGATTCATTGAGGATCTTACAGAGGTCGGAAAGGCGAGGAGGTTCCGCAGGGGTTTGATTAAGGAGATCAAGTCATATACCAAGAGCGGCCGCGATGCCACTTTCGAGCAGATTCTGGTAGGAGCCATGACAGCGGAGGACGATCTTGGGCTGAAGGAGAAGAGGATGTGAGACACTCAGGGAGCTAGTGGCTGTGCGGGCCCGGCCAAGAGGCCCCACCTGCAGATTCAGCAGCAGTATCCGCATCAGATGCCCCGCTTACAGATTCAGCCACAGTATCTGCAGCAGATGCTACCTCTACAGTTTCAGCAGCAGTATCCGCAGCAGATGCCACCTCTACAGTTTCTATAGCAGTATCCGTAGCAGATGCTACCTTTACAGTTTCAGCAGCAGTACCAGCAGCCGAGGGTCTACCTTCAGCAGCGGCAGTTTCAGGACCACGTACCCTTTCAGCAGGAACAGCAGCCACAGAGGCAGCAGCAGGCCCCGAGACAGCAGCTTGTTATCATTTGCCCTTTTTGCAAGAGACCAGGGCACGATTGGGGCGAATGTCGAAAGAGGCTGGGCAGATGTTTGCTTTGCGGAGGATCCGATCATCGTCTGAGAGAGTGTCCCGAGTCATCGGGACAGACGGTTCAGGGAACAGGAGCTAGGGCTCTGGTAGGCCAGCTGAGGGGATTACCCTTACTGACTCAGTAGCAGAGGTACATGCAGCATCAGCAGCAGGCCAGGGGAGGCCAGCAGGAGTGAGCTTTTGCCAGGACAGTCGAGGATGCTCAGGCAGTTGGAGATCTAGTTGCAGGTTCCGTTCTTTTAATTCTATTTCGCAATTGCCTCTTATAACTGCCTTAAGAATTCGATTCTTCATGTTCCTTGTTGATTTATCAATTTTGTCCTGTTGTTCTTGTGTTATGTTTGATTTTCTTCTGAGATGAAACATATGGGCTAGGTCACCCAGTTATGGAATCTAGAATCTTCGATAGTCGTGTTAGCTGGCATAGTGAGGACATATAGTCAGATTTAGGACGTATTTCTCGGGTATGAGAATTTAAGGTTTTCGCTGCCAAGCATGCGGCAATACGAAAATTTTAAATACCATGATTCTAGATGTATGTACCTTAGTCGAGGACTCTGTGATTATCGTAGCCTTGTTCACTAGCAAGACGAAGGTTCTGAGTATCATGACTTTGGACAGACGCATATGATTATCTGACGGTACGTTTGAGACTTTGATTGTAGGGTGTTTGACCTAGAAGGACTACTACCATTTTAATTTCGAGGACAAAATTTTTTCTAAGGTGGGTAGGATTGTAACACCCAGTTTCTAAAATGAGGGTAGTTTTGAAATTTTGTATTTTAAATTATTTAATTATGATATTTAATTAATAATATAATTTTGGGGATTTTTAATAATTTTTAAACTATTTAAAACTGGTTTAAGTAATGACTTGTGATTTTGGTGTACAGCTAGTGAAACCGTAGAGACTGTCTGCCCTAGAGCCTAGCCATGTGATTAGGGTATTTTAATTATCATTTTATCCTAGAGGGTATTTTGGTCATTTTAGAATTTATTTGAATTTATTATGATTTATGGAAATTTCTGTGAATTTAATATTAATTAAATATTGCTATGTGTTATGTTAGTCTTGACTAGTTTGAGACTTGTAGACTAGCCTAGAACCTAACCCTAGCTATGGTAACCCTAGCCTAACTAGAGTTAACCCATTTTAGTCATTAGAGATTGGTTTTAGAATGAGGGAATTTGGTTTAGTGAAATTAAGTCATGACTTATGGTTTAATGCAATGACTTGTGATTTAATGACTTGTGAATTGAACCATAGGCCCATGACTTAAGCCCAAACTCCAACAAGCCCACCCATGGCAAGCAACCTAGGGTTCTACACCCTATTTAATGCCTCTTCCATTTGTTCTTGCCGCTTTCATTAATTTCTCCAAGTTTTGAAGAAAGAGGTTTGTCCATTCTTCCCCAACCCATAGATTATTCATTTTAATTTCTTTTCCATTCTAGTCTTTTGCATTAGTTCCTAATCCAACTTTATTTCATGTCCATGGAGAGAAATCTCAGGTTTGGACCAATTTGGAGCACTTGGCCATCAAGAAGAATTACCCCCTTTTGAAGCTTTTTTATGCAAATTGCACATATAGGTAACTTTCTATTCCTTCCATAGATTTTCGATTTCTTTGCATGAATAGGAAGCCCTAGGTGTCCCCTAGCCGTAGGTATTGGTTTTGTGTCGATTCGTGTTCATTTCGTGTCCATATCGGACACATATCAGTCCTAGAATCTAGGTGTTTGATGAAATGCTTGAATGGATTAAATCTTGGTATTTTCTAAAATAAATTACATATTTGGGAAGCCCTTGATATGTGTTTTCGAAACACCATTGACTGAGTTCGATTTTGTGTCGTGTGCGTGTCCAAAACGGACACGAACTCACTGCACGACACCCCCGTGCACTGTCCTGCTACCCGACCCTAAAATCTCTCTGTATAGGACACGTGGATACGTACAATTTGACACAGAGGTGGGGTCCATCACTGACAGACCCCCCTTCGAGTTTTAGGATACTTCGTGTCGTTTCGGACACGAAAACACGTGCGCACTAATTTTACACACACTGTGCACGCACGGGAAAACCGCACTGACACGCACTTCGTGTCCAGTCCTGACACGACGAGGACACGAATCAGGGTGTCGAACCTCTAGACATATGTCCCCCCTAACCCTAGACACGAGCACGAGGTTTGATTCGTGTCGTGTCGTGTCCTAGACTTGCAACGAACGCGTGCACGACACTGTCAGTGCACAGTCCGTGTCTGTGTGTGTATTTTGTTGTTTGGACACATTTGTGTCCACTTTGTTGGACACAGACCCTCGTAAGACACGTAAACGTGTGGAGGATTAGTTACCAACTCTTGTTTGTAATTTTTAATAATTAATTTGAGTTCGAATCATCGAAATCCCAATTTCCCTGATACTCACTGTTTCAGTTTTTCTAAATTTTTAAATTGCATTTAAACTGATGTTTTTATGATGTTAATGGTTAACAAGGCTTACCTACATGTTTAATGAATAGTGTACATGATTATTCATGATCTAGGTTGAGCTTTGGGGTTTCGAAATGGGTTTTCGAATGTGATTGGGGTATGCTAACTGTTGGAATTTCATAGAACTGTCAAACTGATTTTTTTTGTTCTCCTGAGTTTAAATGGCCTTCTGTTTTTTGTGATTTGCTAAAATGTTTGATTAGATCACCAGCATATGTATTAGTCTAATGGGATTGTGGTTTAGGATTGGTGTTTGACAAATAGGTTTTGGATTCGTTTTGGGGTTTCCTGAGAAATTCACTTTGATTCTAAGCACACACTATTTTGTATTTTTTTCTCATAAATATGAGAACTCATGCCATACCTACCCTGTCATTTGAAACCCTGTACACAAGGATTAGCTGTACACTGGGAAGTATGACCTGAGACTGTCAGATGGCTTTTGCAAAAACCTGAGAACTAGCCTAGGTTGATATCTCTAGACACACAAGCATTGGCTTGGATTTTGTTGATGTATAGTTGACTTGTGTTGCCTTCTCAGTTCTTCACTGAGAACTGTTGTTAGCTTAGTTGGTTATGTAACTGAATTATACCTGAAATCGAACTTGAATTCATTGCAAAATCTGAGTTTGCACACACAATGTACATTCCTGCACATGTATCCTATTTACACTGTTCCTGGAAAACTGAAATTATGGTTTACATTCCTATCTATGGTCTGAGAACTACATTGGTTCATGACCACACACACACAGGTCTCATATACACTCACACTCTCATTCACCCTCACTGATTTCCTATTCTATGTGACACTCATTGTTCCAGGTCCTACACACACACATACATGAACTTTGACACACACACACCCTAGTATGCATTTTCCTGCCACCTTAGAACTAATACACACACAATATCATGACACATGGTTATTCATTAACCCTTCTATACATTTGACACTCTATACACACACACACATGCTCTACATTACCCTCCATTTTCCCTCCTTATGCATATATATAAGTATATATATGTTATAATATATATGTATAATGTATATAATATAGGTACCATAAATCTATATGTATTTATGCATATATGTATGCAAGTATGTAGGTAAGTATGTATGCAATGTATACATGAATACAATGCATGTCCTAAAACCTCCTAAATTTCTGAACACATTGCCTACATGGAACCTTCATAACCCACATACACCAAGCCTGAAATTGATACATTACATTAATATTGACACATTGCATTACTGATTTCATATTTCAAACACACACTTGACATATTGACATATAGCTATGTATACATCTAATACACACACATTTCAACCCATGTAAACACACACCTTGTCTTGCACACATACACCTATGGACATATTGCCATGTATCCCCCTCTATACCTCATCATATGTGTATATAAATATATATCTGAATGCTTGATATAATAATGTGGCCTATAAGTGAGTGTGTGTTATTATATTAAATTAGATAAATATGCAATGTATACAATATGTGTGAATATGTGATATGGCCTATATGGCACATAGCCTATGGGATGTACCCTATGTGATACAGCCTATGTATATGGCTTGAATGCCAGTATAGGTGTGCAGTTGACTTGTATAGCCTAGATGTGGTGTGTGCTTGCTAGAATAGGCTGGTTAGGCTTAGTGAGACTTGTTTGGTTTAAGTTTGACCTAGTTTGACCAGTCTAGTTGACTAGAGTTGACCGAGAGTTGACTTTGATCTAGTTTGACCTAGACAGCATGCAGATGCATAGTAGATTACATTTATCATCCCCTGTATACATCTTGACTTGTGTTGCTCTAACTAGAAGTCAGGTACCTCATCTCGGACAGTACATTTACTTCAGACATTCAGATACGAGGCGAGTACATTCTCTGATCATTTCATATCCTGCTTAGAATTATTTTCCTGCATTAAATTACTTTACTTGATACTGTCACGTTGGTCACACGGATTAGTACAATATGGATCCCTCCCTGAGATGTTATCCCTTCAGGGAGCATCGGGGTACTCTATGTTCTGTGCATTTCACTTACATGGCGTATCACTATGCTTCTTTGGTTCTTTGATCACTTGTGACATATACTCATATGATCACAGAGTCTTCTTTGAATCCTTATCCCATTTATTGGGTTTCCCAGAATCCACATTTATGGGACTACTATGTACCACCCTTCGGGGGTTTATCACCCTTTGGGGGCTTATCACTCTTTGGGGGCTTACCACCCTTTGGGGGCTTACCACCCTTCGGGGGCTGTTACATGGAATCATAACATAACCTGGTTGGATCCTTGTATATTAATTGGGGGTACGGGGGAGTATAAATAGTCATGTGAACAATTCCAAAGTAGAATAGCCATGTACGCCTCTTTAGTATAGCCATGTACAAATCAAGCCGTTCACATGTCGACTTTGTACTCTAAATCACTAGTCACTGGTAGCTCTTTACTTATAGTAGATATTTCTATTACAGTTCTCTCTCTCTGTTTCCATACTGCATTTCTTCAGTATCTATATCTTACTTACTGCATGATTATATTTTCTAACCTGCTATGAACTGTTGAGATGTATTGTGCTCGCTCCTGTCCTGACTGGAGCTGTTGAAAATTTTACAGAGGATGATGAGGAACCCTGCACCCCTTACTTTGGAGCTTGCCTAGATGACACTCGCGACCTGGACCCCTGGGGAGGTTCAGGCAGCTGCTGAGGATGATACCCTTGCATAGTATAGATAACTTAGACTGTTTCTTTTCATGTTTAGTTGTTGTCCTTGCTTTCAGAGTTGTATTTTTTTAGAGATGATAAGACTTGTATTTTATTTCTGTTGTACCTCAGTTGAGGATTCTCTTATCTATTTTATCGTGCCATATTCTATCTCTAGATTGTGATTGAGTTGTACCTCTGTGTTGGCCTCCTTATGGAGAGTATTCATATTATGTTAGTTATAGTTTGACCTAGAACAGCGTTCTGCCGCCGACACTGCGACGTAGGCTGGGCGTTGTTACGCTCTCGTACCCTCACAGTGGGTGTGGGTCGTGACATATATGCTCTAAATAATACATATACTCTAAATATGTATAGGTATATATACCCTATATGATTTATATATCTATAATACTAGGGACAAGGCAATTTAGACTAGGTCATGTACGTATAGGTATTTGAATTTCTAACTCAACTAATAATTTGTAAACATAATACTAGCATAATAGACTAGAGAGATAAAGGAAGGGGGTTTACAGTTGAGAGGAAATGAGGATTTGATGTGTGATTGCGGGTGTTTGGTGTTTGGTTGGGTCAGGTCTAGGCTTGGAATGATCATGACTACAATTTAAGTCATTTGTGATCATTGATAAAATAATAGCATACGGGAGCTCGGCACAGAAGTGACATGCATGTAGCAGACTCATAATAGGTCAAAACATATATTGGGTCGATTAGGTTGGATCGGTATCAAGCCCTGAAATTAACTTGGAAGTTTGGTCAACTTAACTGTAGATGGTCAAATGGCCTAAATTGACCAAAAAGTTGTACGATGTAAATAGAATGCAAAAAAATAAGTTTGAGTGGGACATGATATATTAAAATGAAGATAATTTGACTACTATAAAACTCATAAAGAAAGTTTTGAGAGATTGACATCCCTGGTGTTCCAAAAATCAAAGTCACGGAGAAGTACATTTAATTATCAAAAATAATTTATAATAAAATTATTTATTAAAAATAATTTATTTAAATTTTTTAAAAGAACCCTAAAATCTAGGGGTTTACACCAAAGGCCTCAAATACGTCGTGGGGCTTCGCAAAAGTACACGGACAATAGCTACGTACATCAAGATTCAGCTTAGACACCTTGTCGTAAAACTTGTGCCACGAACAAACCATTGCGATCTACAAGCTATGGCTTTGAGGGAAGGTAGAGGACACATAGAGGTATAAGTTAAAGTTGGATTGGTCAGGGTTTGATCAATGAAAATAGACAAAATACAGGTGCAAAGTCAACCAACCTGCCGGTTCAAATTTTTTGTTACGGCTGACAATAACCTTCAAGTTTGTCAATCTACCGACCAAACGAGTAGACAAGCCTCCTCCCGAGCTTGATAGGGTTGAAGAGGGATCTCTTAGGGTCATAGTAGAGGTGTTGGTACGTTAAACGGAGGCCATAAAGTCGATGAAAAGGGGTGGCAGCTTGAAGGGTTGGCAGGTTTTACGGCCTAAAGTAGGGCTCGATTTTTGGTATATATGGGAAAGGGTGGTAGGGGTTTTGTGGAGGAATATATAAGGGTTTATAGGTATTAGGATTAGGGTTTGGGTAAAGTTAGTTTTGGTTAGGGTTGGCTAGGTTTTGGTGGTCCAATATAAATATTCATGAATGCATCTCAAAAGATTCATTGGTTTCCTTCCTAATTTGGATAGTAATCTTTGATTGATTAAATCTTGGGTTAAAACCTATATTGGTTGGACAAAATTTAATAAAAATCATTCTAAATTAATCCTATTAGGTTGGGTAACCTAGAATAGGCTCTAACACAAGTGGGTGAGTTAGTTTCAAGTCGGGTTGGCTAAATGAGTTTCGGAAGCCCGAAAATAGGTCTTTTGTGACTTTTTTTGTATAAGTCGCACATGGAAACTCAATTGAGTGAGATACTAGTAGCATGTGTGTAGTAGGCTCTGAGTATATCAAAATTATGTATTAGGTCTGTCACTCCCCGTTCCCAGTATACGTATTTTATTCTGTATTGATCCTTTATGCGATATCTGGGTATTTGTACACGTACACATGTATCACGTAATTACTGGACCATGTTAAGAATCATAGTTTTATTGAATTAATAAATTCAATAGTTGTATCATATAGTGTGTAACATGTCATTAGTCACATGGTTAGGTAGGGTTTCTATGAAGCCAACCCCATCTACTATAAATATTTTCTTTCTCACTATCTCTCCTCATTCACTTTCATTTTCATTTTCCTCCCACCAACCCATCTAGGCAAGTACACCTTGCACTAAATGGATAGACCAATTGCCATTTTTATTTTCTTTGAATCCTTGCATATTATTAGACCATATTATTCCTCTAAACTTTCTCTACACATTTAGTTATCGGAGCTTTCGGATTTAATGGCCAGATTGGTGTAGATCTGAATTTTTATAAGCTAGGGTTTGGTGGAAATGATCTCTTAAGAGTTTTCGGTAGAGAATTAGATTTTATGCAATTTTGGCTTTTATTTCGTCAGATTTCGAGTTCTAAAACACAAGTTATGGCCATTTAAAGTTTTCGGAACTCCATAGCCAAAGTTTGCTATTTGGGGACACGACCTCTCCCATGCGCTCAGGAGGCCATATGCCAAGAAGTCTTGGCAACACATACCTCCCCCATGCGCCCAAGAGCGCAGAAAGGCCATGTGTCAGGGAGTCCTGGCAACGCATCCCCGACCATATGCACGTCCTGTATGTAGGTTTTCTATGCGTATGGACAGGAGGCGCAGACGAGTCTCGCATACACACTGAATTCCATGCGCCTGGGTGCCACGTGCATGACTCGCCATGCGCAGGATCTGTTATGCGTAGAGCTGTCAAGTGGGTCGGGCCTGGGCCGGGCCTCTCAGGCCCATGCACTATAGCGGGCCGGGCCGGGTCTAAGAGTAAAAAATCTGAGCCCAGTCCGGCACATGACCTATGACATTGTGGGCTTCGGGTTGAGCTGGGCCGGGCCTAAAATTTTGGTAAATGAGACAAATTTTGTAGAAGATCCAAACGTGAATGAAATTAATATATGTGCTAGGTGGAAGGGGTTTTGTGAAAAGGGTCACATTTTTTCTTTCTCACGTTGTTGTTGTTGTGGTTGTATGCATACCTCTCCAGCTTTTTTTGTCTCATTCTCCTATTCGTAGAGAATAGGACATTGTGTTCATACATGTGTGTGTTCAGCCATTGTAATAACTCCAGGTTGTCGACTAGTCGGCCTTTGACAAGTTTGGTGACTTCAAATTCCTATATGCTATCGGGGTAGGCCGGGTCTCGGGCCATGCCTATATTATGGGCCTATAGATATGGCCCGGCATGACCCATTATATGGGTCCGGGCCGGGCCGGGCCCACGACTAATCGGGCCGAGCCGGGCCCACGACTAATCGGGCCGGGCTGGCACATGGGCCAATTTTTCGTATCGGGCTCGTGCTAGGCTGGGCTGGGCCGACCCGGCCCAATTGAAAAGTCTAGTTATGCGCCTGCTCCGCATACGCCTTGGTTGCTATGCGCCTGACTGAGAGTCAGACAGCCATACGCCCAAGAGCCATGCGCTAGGACCAACCTTCCCGTCTTCCTGAGCCTATGGTATATGAGACTTCATTGGCTCCCTGTACATATTATTTCATGCGCCGGAGTGACCCATGCGCATGTTGATCCATGCGCAGGATTACCCCATGTACCTACTTGATAATTTGGATTGGTTTTGAATCTCTTTGTGACTTATTTTTCTGACCCTTGTGCCAACCTGCCCATACGCGTAGGAGTATGCATGCGCCTAGGTGTTTATTCGACCTATGCGCATATTGCCTGTGCACGACCTATGTTCTTATATGATCCACGTGCCTAAGTGTGGCCCTGCTTATAAATACCTAGTGGGTTTCTAGGTGACTAGCCCATGTGCTTTGTACGGGTACTATTACATGCATGTAATGAGGTACAACTATGTGAGTACTGAGGTGCTATCCTACGTGCGCACCAAGGTGCTAATCTACGTGCTAAGCGATCCTACGAGTTATATGTCAGTACAACCATATTTTCCAGCACGATCATGATTAGTCGTCAGTAACGTCGATGTAGTATGATGATTGATTGGTTTGATGCATTACACTAAGGATGTATTTAGAATTGGGGCTCTATGAGCCATTCTGGATCCATCCTTAGGGTACTCGTGCCAAGGTACGGCATCTAGGATGGATGATTATGTGACCACGTCATGTGAATCCAAGTGAAGGTAGGGTTAATCTATCATCGGGTGGAAACGGAATCCTGAGTTTGTGTTATACTAGCCACCTCCCAGACATCAGTCATGGTATGCAGGCTGGCCGCCACGGATATGGTTTAACATCCATCATTAGGGGATGGCGATATCCGACTACTATGTGATATGTGATATATGTTCCATACGACGGCCTTACCAGGGACCAGTGTGTTTCTAAGTGCTAAGCATTATTGTTGGAGGCTAGCCCTACTGGGATTAACATGATCTGAGAATTCCTATATAATCATTACCGGGATAACTCGGACTAAACATAAAAAGCCGTAAGACTGATTGGTCGCTTGTAAACTAACTTGCTTGTGATATGTTTCCTTCTGCTAGTAACCGAGAGACATAGACTGTCATGGTGCATGGTCCAACCCATGTCATTGTTTGGTTGTTAGGTTGGGCTATTGTGCCGGGACATGCTATGGACCAAAGTTACGATTCAGAAGCTATTTTAGCCTGACCACGATTATAGAATGTAATCTACCTCGTCGTAGTTTGGCACTATTTGTCCCTATTTGGTTGTAAGGGTGTTGCATTGTCTCGCGGATAAATTATAGACTATGATTATCGGCCAGATCTTGTATTGTTGCTGGGTATTGTCTCATTCATATGTGCTTCCTTGTGGTACTTGTTATTCGGGGCTGACCCCGCTGGTTTTGTTTAGCCAGATCT
Source organism: Iris pallida (assembly GCA_029216955.1). NCBI lineage: Eukaryota > Viridiplantae > Streptophyta > Magnoliopsida > Asparagales > Iridaceae > Iris > Iris pallida. The sequence goes on along the minus strand of JANAVB010019198.1, from coordinate 1,802,222 downwards.
CATAGTAGCGCCTGAGGATCCAACCTTATTCCCTGACAATGATGGTGCATACTAGAAGCATGGCCGTCGGAGGACAAGAGTGGGTTCCTTCTTTGCCACTCTAATATCATCAATTTGTACTTGACGTTTAGCCACCGGCACATGTTTAGTCGGTTGTTCTGGATATTAGTTTCCTTTTACATAATTGTAACTAAATCAGACTGCAGCTGACTATGGTTATGTACTGTTGACTCTCTGTGCTAGCTGGTATCTTGTACGACTTATCCTTATGATCATTTTGATGAAGCGTCGGGGACGCCTTACTGCTTTATCTTATATGTTGATTAATTGTTGATTCTTGTTTGAATGATTGATGCATAGTTGCTCCATGAGACCCCAGATGACCTGATTGTAGTATGTACCCCCAATTCTAGCAACAGCCATGATCGTCGTATGACATCTTCGTACCTTATACGGGGTAGCTGGCCATGTCCGTCTCCATATTTTGGTACTAGGACGTGAGGGTCGAAAGAGTTGAGTTGAGATTGGTTCTCCAATTCCAATTGAAAAATACATCAATTTTTACGGTAAAGGGTATAATTGGTTTTTTATATCCGAAAGTTATACAAATAAAATAGAGTACAAGGGAACATGTTTGAGTGGGACATGATATGCCTAAATGAAGGTGGACTCGTACATGTCATGGATATGAAATTAGTTTTGAGAAAATGGCGATTATTGTGTTTATAAAACGAAGCTACAATAAAGAGTATTTTTATTCATAATTAATATTACTACTTGTCATTCACTCAATACACCTAATGTGCCCCATGTCAATGGGACCTATTTCAGCCAAAACAACAAGAAGAAAAAAGAACATGTTCTGGGCCATGAAGTACCATATTTAAGTATAATAAGTGCACTTCTTTATTTAGCAGAATGTAGTACCTAACATATATTTTCTGTGAACCTAGTGACAATATATATATATATATATATATATATATATATATATATATATATATATATATATATATATATATATATATGCACCTACACATAGGCAATGAAATGACATAAAGTACAATTTTAGGTATATCAAAGGAACCATTGTTATTGATTTAATTGTACCGAATTTTTATGTAAACGTAGATTATTTATCTAATTCCCATAAGGGAAAATCACAAACAAGATATATTTTTATTAACCGTGTTGTAACTATTTTGGAGATCAGTTAAACAAACCATTGCGACAACATCGACCAATCATTCATAAAACTTGTCACTTAATGAACCAAGCAGAGAATGCTATGGCTAAGGTTATTACTTCAACATATTAGGGTGGGTGCGAGCATCCTTAAGTCACAAATAAGTCTACAACCTTTTATGAGAATAATTTGTCTGTATAGAGCAAAGTTGACGTAAAAACTAAATGTAATATTTTCAAAAAATTGAAGGGGAGCATCTTTCAGATACGATCATCTTGAAGATGATAATGGTGACATCTTGAATAATGCCTTTGTGCATTGTATCTTTTCTTTAGACAAGATTTGTTTTCATTGGATTTTTTCTTTTAAAGGTTTTTAAATAGATAGTGTCAGCACCACTTGAATTTCTGAAGAATATGATGTACTATTTTATATCACTATATATTTTTTCTAAAGATAATTTTTCTTAGAAATTTTTTAATTAGTCAATAATTAAAGTGGACATTCAAGGAGGAATATTATAAACCATATATTTAGATAACAACAAATATTGACTGCTCTTATTCATATACAAATAAATTCTAATTATTTTCTCTTCTATATATATTATTAATCAGAGAAGTCCAAATCTACTCTGATACAAAATATTATCTTCCTAGCGTTTACTTTGATAACAAAAAATATGAGACAATTTCTACATTATAGTACAACTATTAAACTTGAAATACAAAATATAAAAAATCCACAAAAAAAAAGTGCTGCGTAGGTAGTTCTTGCTGACGTGTTGGACCACGAAACTTCCCACGTGTAATAGTGTCGTAGTAGACAGCTTGTGTTAGCATCTCCAACCCTATTGTCTTGTTAAGTGTTGTGAGTCTTAGGTGGCTCATATGTGGCATGAGCCACAAGACAATGTCTTGTTTATATGGCAAAATTATATCTCAAAAGACAATGAGATAGAAAAACTCTCTCCAATGCAAAAGTATTGAGAAGACAATAAAAAGTATTTTTTACAACTTTCAAGACAACTTTTAAGACAACTACTCATCTTCTTCCTTTTTTCTAATATTTTTTATTCATAATTGATGACATGGAAGAGAAGACATTTTCAAGTGCATTGTCTAGAACAAGACAATCAACTTACAATGTCTTCTTTAGTTTTTGCCACATAAATTTCACAATTGACTCGACAATTGTATTGGAGAAGAACTTTTGAATAAAATTTTGTCATTCCTACGTGGCATTAACTTTTTTCCAAAGTAACGATAGGATAACATTTCCTTCTCCTTCTTCTTTTCCTTGACATTGCTGAAACCGCATCAAACTCGATCACTCTTCCGAACATGGCGGACCGCTTCTTCCCGAACGACATACCGGACTTCCTCCCCGAAACCGACCTCCCCACCGATTCCTCCACCGACTCGTCCACCGACCCCTTCCACAGACTCCTCCGCCTCCCCTATCCCAACTCCGCTGACAAGTTCATGAGAGCTGCGCTCGAGCTCAAAGACAAGGTTGGTGCCGCGCTTCGTCACTCCTCTGACGCATTTCGTCAAACACTTTGAGCGCACTCAAATCTTTTGTGCTGCAGGTGGTAAAGGAGACTTGGCTCGACTACGGGCGCCGCGCGAGCGACCCGACGCTCTACACCGGCGCGCTCGGCACCGCGTTCTTGCTGTTCAAGTCGTACTGCGTGACCAACGGCAGCAAGGATTTGAGGCTATGCGCGGACATCGTGGCTTCTTGCGACAGCGCGTCGAAGGGATCGCCGTGAGTTGACTTTTACATGGTTCTGTTTGATTGTTCTGAAGGTGTTTTTTTTTTTTTTTTTTTTCATATATGCTCTGTAAAGCTAGATCCAACAACTCTTAACACTCGACAACAGTAGTAACAATAGCACCGACAGACGAACAATCACTAGCAGTAGAATCAACGTATGTAGCACAACGATCGAGACTCTGTTGGTGCTTTCTTTACATGGAGAGAGCTTGCTCTCAACATGCCTTGTAAAATTTTAGTCCCACATCGGAAATGCACCATGAGTTATCTCAACATATATACTTGGTTGTGTTGTTGAGAGATGCACATGGGATGGTGACCCTAAGGAGGGAACCATGTGGATGATTTTACTAGGAGGTAAGAATAAGGCTCCAAGGATTAAGCATTAATGCTTTTGTCATTCTCTTGGATTAATTCCATTCGGACTCGGACTCGGGCTCATGAGGCGTAATGTGGCGTTTTGTTGGCGCACTTTGCACTTAGCACGTCAGCAGTCATGCGGTCTTATGCGGCCGTGCGGCTCATATACGGCCTCATGCGGCTCATGCGGCCCATGCGGTCCATGCGGCCATGAGGCCATACGGCCATGAGGCCATGCGGCTCATGCGGCCAGGCTGCTGCTGCTGCTGCCGCATGGAGGGCTCCGCTGACTGTGCAGACTACAAGTTAGTTATGGAAAGACTGATTCAATGCGATTAATTCAGATCCACTTTTTGTGAGATTTGAATTAATTTCGTTGCTATCTTTGTAGAATTTGAATTAATCTTGTTGCTATCTTTTTGGGATTTGATTCAATCTTTCCATAACTGAAGAGGCGGCTAGGGTTTCCACCCTCTCTCTATATGTACTCTCTTCTGGCCTCCTTTGTGGGCACTACGAAAATATAAGTCAGAAAAGGAGAGAGAGAGAGAGGGAGTTGTTGCCGCCATTGCAAGTCCATCCGAGGAGTCAGAACAGAGGTGACTTCGAGCGTTCCACAAGTTCTTCAAACTTGCTGGTTCCTAGAAGCAATTCGTGTGGGACGAATCTTGCTTTGAGCAACGGTGTTTTGACACCCCAGCAATTTTTCTTCTTCTCATCTTTCTCTAGATTATTGTAACTCGTTCTGTCCCAATTGCAACACGTTTGCAAGTAAGAACGAGAGATCTTCTCTTTTCTATTTTTCTCCTTCAAATTGTAATTTGGCTATTTGGTCCTTTGTATCATCGTAGATCTCGATTGCATCAGTTTTACCATCTTTGATCAAGCCCCGGAACTAACAATCTCAAAGCAAGATCCTTATAGATGGAAAACATTAATGCTTCGCTCGTCCAATCGGACTACTGCAAGTTGGAAAAGTTCGATGGAGAGCATTATCAAGTCTGGAAGAGGAAGGTTTATCTAACTCTTCAACTGAAAGACGTTGATCATGTTCTGTTGGAGGAAGAACCTTCTGTTCCAGACACTGGATCTACTGCCGCTATCAATGCGGCTACCAAACTCCAGGCCAAATGGAGAAGGGAAAATAGCATCTGCAGGCTTCTCATCCTGAATGATATGGAGGATTTTCTGGCAGAATCCTACTCGAAGAAGGAATTTGCCAGAGACATATGGGAGCCTGTGGAAAAACTGTATGAAGAAGACAGGAACAGGAGCAAGATGTTTGTGGTTGAAAAATATCACAAATTGCTCTTTGAGGACGAGAAGTCCATGTTGCCACAGGTGAAGGAATTTCTGAAGCTGCGTCAGAAACTGGAAGACGAAGAGATGACCCTTCCCGACAAGTTTGTCGTTGGAGGGATCGTCTCAAAACTTCCTGCTGGATGGAGTACCTTCTATGCAAGGATGCTCAGAAAGAAGCTAGACATTAGCTTGGGAGATCTACTTCAAGAGATCCGTGTTGAGGACGAGATGCGTTCCCAACAGAAGGTGGACACTCTGTCCAAACAGTTGGCTAAAGCCAATCTAGTGCAGACGAGAGATCCCAAGGGGAAGCAGGCGGCTTCTCATCCCAAGAAGAAGGACTTCACTAATCTAAAAGTGAAGAGTCCTTCATTCAAGCAACAGAAGACTAAGTCCCACGTGACTTATTTTAATTGTGGCAAGAAAGGCCACTACAAGAGTGAATGCAGATCTAAGCCCAAACAATCAGAGAAAGGTGAGCCTAATAAGGTTTCATTGGTTTCTAACACTGTTGTTATGATCGCACAGGTCACAACTATGGAGGTTGACTCTGACTGGTGGATAGACACTGGTGCGACTTGCCATGTCTATTCTGGCAAGGAATGGTTCGTCACGTACCAGCCGATATCTGAGAAGGTTGTCATAGCGAACCAGGCCCAAGCTGAAGTTCTGGGGATCGGGACCGTGGAACTGAAACTCACTTCTGGGAACACTCTGACGCTTCAAGGTGTGAAGCATGTTCCGGTGATAGCTAAGAACCTGATCTCTGGGAGCCTGCTCTGCAACGCAGGCTTGAGGATGGACATCAATGCTGGTCAGATGGTGATGTCCAAGAAAGGAACATACTTCGGAAAGGCTTATCAAACCGAAGGAATGTTTAAAATTCAGCTTGTCAACCAGTTTGATGACATTAATGCAGTTGCATTTTCTGATTATTCTCTTGAGTTGTGGCATAATAGACTATGACATGTTCATTGTAAAAGAATTAACAAAATGTCTAGTCTAGGACTTATCTCCAAATGTGGGGGTAAGGTGGAGAAGTGTGAAGTATGTGCTCAGACGAAGATCACAAGGAAATCCTTTCATCGGGTCAATCGAAGCACAAATCTTCTGGAGTTAGTACACTCCGATATCTGTGACTTCAAACATTTCTCTACGAAGGCCGGGATGAAGTATTTCATAACCTTCATCGACGACTTCTCAAAATACGCGTTCGTCTACTTGCTCAAGACTAAAGACGAAGCTTTCGAGAAGTTCAGAGAGTTCAGGGCCGAAGCTGAACGGCAGACTGGACAACAACTCAAGAGGTTGAGAAGTGATCGAGATGGGGAGTACAGGTCTCATGACTTCGCATCGTTCTGCAAAGAACATGGAATCATATGCGAGACTACTGCTCCATATTCTTCTCAATCCAACGGAGTAGCAGAGAGGAAGAACCGAACATTAACAGAAATGATGAACTCAATGCTGCTAACCGCGGGTCTTCCTAAATGCTACTGGAGAGAAGCTGCATTGACGGCCACTTTTATTCTAAATAGAGTGCCGTATGCAACTTCGGACGTAACTCCTCATGAACTCTGGTTCAAAGTCAGACCAAATTTGAATGTCATTCGAGTGTGGGGGTGTCTGGCGTATGTGAAGCTCCCAGATCTGAAGATTCAGAAGCTGGGGACAAGGACTACGAAGACGATCTTCTTGGGGTATGCCGAGAAGAGTGATGCTCGGAGATTTCTTGATATCGAGTCAAATCATATCATCGAATCTCGCGATGCTGAATACTTTGAAGACAAGTTTGCAAAAGACAAAAACATTGTTCTTTCGGACATTCCGAAAAATGATGTAGGTGCAAATGAGACTGAAATCTCATATGGGCCAGTAGTCCAAGAAGAAGCTGTTGTTGATGAAACAACTCTTGTACCAGAACTCGCAGAGTCGTCAGCAAAGCGAGCGAGGAGACCTAAAGACTTTGGAGATGACTTTGTCACCTATCATGTGGAAGCAGATCCGCTTACCTATGATGAGGCGATGAAGACCAGAGATGCTATCTTCTGGAAGGAGGCAGTGAATGACGAGTTTGACTCTATCACCTCCAATAACACATGGGTGTTGGTAGATCTACCTGAAGGAGAAAAGCCCATCGGATGTAAATGGATCTTCAAGAAGAAGATGAAGGCAGATGGAACTATTGACAAGTTCAAGACCAGGCTGGTAGCCAAGAAATTTTCTCAGAAACAGGGGATAGACTACTTTGACACGTACGCTCCAGTAGCTCGGATGACCACCATCAGAATGTTAATCGCTCTAGCAGCTATACATAAGTTGGTGATACATCAGATGGATGTAAAGACAACATTCCTGAATGGGGAGCTGACCGAAGAGATTTACATGCAACAGCCAGATGGATTTGTCGTCAAAGGTCTTGAAGACAAAGTCTGCAAGTTGGTGAAATTATTGTATGGTTTGAAGCAAGCTCCCAAGATGTGGCATGAGAAGTTTGACGAAGTTATTAGGTCAAACGGCTACAGAGTCAGCGAGACGGACAAATGTGTTTACACGAAGTTCGCTGATGGAAGATGAGTCATCGTTTGTTTGTACGTGGACGACATGCTAATCCTAGGGACGGATATAGGCTGTGTCACGGAGACAAAGAAGTTCCTCTCAGCCAAGTTCAGTATGAAGGACTTGGGGGATGCAGATGTCATCTTGGGCATAAAAATCATCCGGACAGACACTGGAGTAGCGCTGTCACAATCTCACTACATTGAGAAGATGCTCACACGCTATGGGTATAAGGATCTTCCAGGGATCGATACGCCATACAGGGGTGATCAGAAGCTGAAGCCAAATTCGAAGGAAAGCGTCAGGCAGCTGGAGTATTCTAACGTTATCGGAAGTTTGAAGTACGCAACCACTGTCACAAGGCCTGACATAGCTTTCGTCGTGGGAATGCTGAGTCGGTTCACAAGCAACCCAGGGATTGTGTAGCAACCAGTTTCCCAAATGAGGGTAATTTTGAAATTTCGTGTTTATAATTATTTTAATAATGATATTTAATTCATGATATAATTTTTGGTGATTTTAAATCATTTTAAAATTATTTAAATCAATGACTTGTGGTTTTGACGTTTTGCTAGTGAAACCCTAGAGACTGTTTGACCTAGTGCCTAACCATGTGATTATGATATTTTAATATCATTTTTGGCCTAAGGATATTTTTGCATTTGACCTCTTTAAATTATTTTGATATTATTTTATTATTTATGATATTGTTTTGGGGTTATTTGAGTCGGGTTCGAATTTCATCTCAATCTGACTTGTAACGGGGACCCGGGGGTAGTTTGACTCTAGTGGGACCCACACACTAGTTAGGCATGGCCTACATGATATTAATTTTAGTCCACATGATAGAAATATTTTAGTTAGAGGTTAGACTAATTATTATGGATAAGGTTAGTGTGATTAGAGACTTTAGAATGACTAATTTAGCCCCAACCAATTAGCCCTTTCCTAATACTCATAGAATAGGTTAGTAGGGGCTTTTGGACTTTTCCTAATAGGACAAAACCATCTTTATGGCCAGCCACAATAAGGATAGGGTTGAGCCTCCCATTTGTCATTATCCATCTATTTTTCTCCCTTGTTCTTCCCCAAATTCCTAGAGAGCAATCCCTAGCAATTTCTCCACCAAATCCTTCCATTTCACCACCAAATCTTCTTCTTTCCTTCTCCATTCTAGCCAAGGAGGAAGCTACCCAAGTTTGGGAGGATTCGGAGCTCGTTCGTGTCCTTTTGGAATCTCTATGTGTCGGTGTCGCTCCGGGAAGGTTTTTCTTCGATTCGATCTACCGGGAGGTATAAATCCCTTCTCCTTTTCATTTCCTCATGCATATAGGTCTATTTTGAACCCATAGGAATGACCCCCATGGTTGTATCTCCATTTGTGTCCATTTTGTGTCCATTTGGAGGTCATAGGAGTGTCCTTTGTGTTGTGGATGTGTTCATGTTATATATATAGATTTATATATATATATATATATATATATTGTAATGAGAGTGTATCTATATTTATATATGTAATAAATGGTTCATGATGATTATATAATCAAGTTTGTGAGTGTGGTTCCTCATATTATTATTGCTATTATTGTTGTGGATAATTAGGATATATATTGTGTATTCTTTTGGCTCAAACTACCCAAATCCGTCATGATTTTTATCCACGTTTTTAATTTCAGCCATAACTTAGAAATATCATAACTTCTAGCTTAAAGCTCGGTTTAATCTCCCGTTTTTTTTAAAAGAAGCGTATTGAAGTTAGCTTTCCAAAAACATGTATTAATAGGCCTAATTCTTTCTGTAACTTTCTGGATAATTATTTGAGTGTCAGCTGTACGAAAGACAAACGCGTTATCGGTGTTTTCGCGATTCCGGGAGTTTCCGGAAACGAAAACGCGATCCGTTTAAAGTTTCGGAAAGCTAACACATAGATCTATAACATACTTTCATCCTAAATTTTAATTCATGCTGAGATGGTACAGTATTGATTATTAGTAGGAGTTACTATTCGGCATATGCATTTTGTGCACTCTTGTGTGTAATATAATGTTCTATTTGATTTTAACCCATGTTAATGTATATACATTATGTAATTAAATAGAGAATACAAGCATGAGTAAATGGTTAAATAAATGATGTATGAGGTGTAAGTATCCTATCTAATGTAAGCATGTATAAGTATGGCTTGTAATGAATATGTAGGTTCCATAGTATGTAATGTATGGTGCATATAGTGGTGCAAGAGAATAATGAATGATGAATGAATGCAAGCATGAATGTAATGTAATAATAGATGTAATGTATGCAATATACAAGTTAATGAGATGTAATGTTCTATGTTAACACAAATCCTATATTACCTCATGTACCCCCTTACACTATGTTGACATTATCATACTTGACACATTGTTCACTTACACTTTGACACTCTTTGATATGTATACACTATGTATGCCCATTTAACTCTCACTTGCCCCTTTGCCATGTTCACATACACACACATAGCCTCTTAAATAAGTATTTATGAATATAGTTAACTTAGCTATGTATGTATATTATATATATGTTAGCATATTGTGTTGTAATATATAAGTTTATATAACCATTTGAAATGCCATGATTATAGATCTAATGTTGAATACCAATATATGCATGTGTATATATGTGTAGACATATATAGCTTAAAGTAATAGATTAACTAGTGTATATCCAATGTGAATTCTATATAGAGTTGGGTGTATGTTGGCTTGTATAGCCTTGTATTGATGTGTGCTTGCTAGGATAGTCTTGGTTAGGCCTAGTAAGACTTACTGGGTTAGGACATGACCTAGTTTGACATAGTTTGACTAGTGCAGTTGACCAGAGTTGACCAAGGGTTGACTTTGGCCTAGTTTGACCTAGATTCATGTAGAATGCATTGTAGTGCTTTATATTACCCTTCTGGATATGTCGTGACTTGTGCTGTTCTAATTAGGAGCCAGACACCTCTCCTCGGACAGTATATTTACCTTGGACATTCAGATATCAGGCGAGTACATTCTCTGATCGTTTCATACTTGTCACGACTTATATTCTCGCTCTAGATTACTTTTACTTGATGCTGTCACGTTATCATCACGGATTGGTACTATATGGATCTCTTCTTGGGATGTTATCCCCCTTAGCGGACGCATCGGATACTTTATGACATGTGTTTCATGTACATCATGTATTCCTTGCTTCTGCGTTATTCATGTACACTCATGTTCTCTCATGTTCTTATATGTACGTTCATGTACTCTCATGTTCTTTCATGTACGCTCATGTTTCCTCATGTGTTTCTTGTATAACCAAAACATCATGTCCGTAACGTAATTGAATAGATCCTTGTGTATTGATTGTGGGTAGGGGTGAGTATAAATGGTCATGTGATTTACCCATCATGTTCACTCTGTTAATTTTCATGTTTTATCATGTACAACACAGCCTTATTGGCTGATGTCCTACATGTTCACTCATGTACATCATGTTCAACCTAAGCCAATTACATGTCATCTCGTACTCTAAATCACTAGTCACTTACAGTTCTTACTTATCATGTATATATATTTCCAGTTATCAAATATCTCTCCTGTTTTCATGTACATCTTCTTACAGCGTTTCATGTATCTTATTCTATTGCCTGCTTTATATTTCCTGACATGATATGAACTGCATGAGATGTATTTTGCTCGCTCCAGTCCTGACTGGACCTGTTGATAATTTTACAGATGGCCTGGGATTGCCTGCTAGCCTAGAGGAGACACAGTAGAGGTTGTTTAGATAGTTATTTCATTTTGTCGGGAGTTGTATTTACTTGTGGATTACTTTATTTGAGTTTTGAGATGTACTTCTGAGTTTATGTATCTTAGACACTTAGACTTCTATCTCCTGTATCTCTTTTGTATTTCATGTTTTATCTATCTTACATTATGCTCTACCTTAGATGTGATTGAGTTTACATTCTGCTATGTCACCCCCATTCGGGGAGTATAAACTGCTTAGCCTTATACTGTTAGATGCATGAGACCTAGGACAGCGTTCTACCGCCGACACTGCGGCGTAGGCTGGGCGTTGTTACGTTCTCGTGTCCTAACTCTAGGGTGCGGGTCGTGACACGTTTTTAGTGGTGGCCCATGCAGGTCGAGTTTATGTAGTGGTATACGAACTTGAGTACCACTACAGCCTGCAGTAGGAATAGGATATATTTTGAAGGTACTCAATTACAGTTAGGAACCCTTGAGAGATTTCCGGAACGACCCTTGAGAATCTTATTTTAACTTTGATTTGAGAACTCTTTTTTCCCTTGATTTGATTTATTTTTACTTACTGTTGTTAAATTTGATTTTGATGGATTATGGTTGAATTTGAGTTGTATTCATTGATTTTGATGAATGATTGTCGAATTTTGAATCTTGATGATAGCTGTTGCATCCGAGTTGTATTTTGATGGATTTTTGTTCATTTTGAATTTTGAAGTTCGTTGATAAATTTGATTTGATTTATGGGTATTCATTGTTGATTTAATTTAATTTTTTTTGACAAGATGAAATTGTATGGGCTAGGTCATCTATGTTATGGAATCTAGTCTTCTATAGTCACATTAGCCAGCATGGTGAGGACATATAGTCTGACTCTGGATATATTTCTTGGGGGTGGGAATTTAAGGTTTTCGCAGCCAAGCTAGCGGCACCGCGAAAATGTTAAATACCATGATTCTAGAGGTATATGCATAAGTCAAGGACTCTGTGATTATCGTAGCCTTGCTTACTAGTATGACGGGGATTTAGAGTACCATGATTTTGGATAGACGCATATGATTATCAGATTGTACCTTAAATATTTTTAAGCATGTTTTCTCTACTTTGATGCAGTCCTTCAAAAAGAATTATTATTTGTTTTGCTTTATTTTGCTTCTAATTATTTAACTTAGGAGTAGCTTGTGTAACTTCTTGCTATGAGTTTCTTCTTAATACAATGAATCGATGATTTTGCTAGACTTTATCTTGGATTTGATATTTAGCTCTGGTTTCAAAATGGTTCCTTCTTTTAGGCAAATAAGCAAACAGCTTTTATCGTTATTTCCTTCTTGCTATTATTCTAGTATTGAATAATAATAATAAAATTGCCTTGATTTCGTCAATCACCTATTTTGCGATCTTGGTAGGAATCTAAATGTTGGTCTTAACGTAGAATTAAATTTTTTTTTGGGACATGAGAATATATGAGTATATTTACATAGTGGACACTTGCCTGATACGTATGCATGCTACACTTGATTTTCCACCTATCTAAATACATATTAATATGTTGTTAATGTTAAAATTTTCAAAATCCCAATATTTCTGGTTTTCTGCTTTTCTAGTTTAAATTCGTAATTTAAATATAAATTTTATTTTATTAGTTTTGTCTACATAACTGCACATGTATGATATCTGCAGAGTTTCAATTTTTAGAAAAATTGGTTAAGTTATGTTAAATTTGTAAAATCTGAGACTGCATTATGTTAATATTACACTGGTTTAAATGTTAGCTTATTTTCAGATTTTGTATGTAAATGCTGAACTAAAACTGGGTTTAACCTTTCAATACTAAGCTATAACCCTGTACAAGGACACACACACACCCTAACTTAGTATACGCTGTCATGTAACCTAACCTTTCCTCTCTATGTTATGATCACATACTTGTATAGATATATATAGAGCTTAGGCATACATGTTATAATATATGTATATACATAACTAAATCTCTACCTCTTATAGATGGTTATGGTTAGCCATGCATGTTATGATTAAATAGGTTGTGTATTGTAGGTTGTTAACCCATATGCCATGAGTAGTGTAACAGGATCGCTCATATACAATTTCATGTATATTTCACATACACCCATACACACACAAACCACATAACATTACCTAATGCTAGTTTTTCCTCTCTAACGCTCTCTCTGTATATATATATTGTGATTTGGATTTCAATGCAAGTGATTTTCAATTCCTTAATTTTTGAATTTGATTTTCTGTACCTTTTTTCAGATAATTGGTAGTTGCCTTTATTTTGTTTTGATAAGTACCAGTTTCATATAGGATGGTAGACCGCCTTACAGTTTTGATGGTTTGTTGTTTCTGTAACTTCTCTAGTTTAGCACCCTAGATTGCTTTTATGTTTTGATACCCTATGACCGTTTCGGTTAGCATGACTAGTATACCTAGATGAGACTTTCACTACCACCGTATGCCATGACCCTGTATGTCGTCCTTTTGATCACATGATTTGTTTTAATCTGGGACTTTGATTGTGGGGGTTTGACCTAGAGGGAGTATGGACATTTTAATTTCGAGGACGAAATTTTTCTAAGGTGGGTAGAGTTGTAGCAACCAGTTTCCCAAATGAGGGTAATTTTAAAATTTCGTGTTTATAATTATTTTAATAATGATATTTAATTCATGATATGATTTTTGGTGATTTTAAATTATTTTAAAATTATTTAAATCAATGACTTGTGGTTTTGACGTTTTGCTAGTGAAACCCTAGAGACTGTTTGACCTAGTGCCTAACCATGTGATTATGATATTTTAATATCATTTTTGGCCTAAGGATATTTTTGCATTTGACCTCTTTGAATTATTTTGATATTATTTTATTATTTATGATATTGTTTTGGGGTTATTTGAGTCGGGTTCGAATTTCATCTCAATCTGACTTGTAACGGGGACCCGGGGGTAGTTTGACTCTAGTGGGACCCACACACTAGTTAGGCATGACCCACATGATATTAATTTTAGTCCACATGATAGAAATATTTTAGTTAGAGGTTAGACTAATTATTATGGATAAGGTTAGTGTGATTAGAGACTTTAGAATGACTAATTTAGCCCCAACCAATTAGCCATTTCCTAATACTCATAGAATAGGTTAGTAGGGGCTTTTGGACTTTTCCTAATAGGACAAAACCACCTTTATGGCCAGCCACAATAAGGATAGGGTTGAGCCTCCCATTTGTCATTATCCATCTATTTTTCTCTCTCTTGTTCTTCCCCAAATTCCTAGAGAGCAATCCCTAGCAATTTCTCCACCAAATTCTTCCATTTCACCACCAAATCTTCTTCTTTCCTTCTCCATTCTAGCCAAGGAGGAAGCTACCCAAGTTTGGGAGGATTCGGAGCTCGTTCGTGTCCTTTTGGAATCTCTACGTGTCGGTGTCGCTCCGGGAAGGTTTTTCTTCGATTCGATCTACCGGGAGGTATAAATCCCTTCTCCTTTTCATTTCCTCATGCATATAGGTCTATTTTGAACCCATAGGAATGACCCCCATGGTTGTATCTCCATTTGTGTCCATTTTGTGTCTATTTGGAGGTCATAGGAGTGTCCTTTGTGTTGTGGATGTGTTCATGTTACATATATAGATTTATATATATATATATTGTAATGAGAGTGTATCTATATTTATATATGTAATAAATGGCTCATGATGATTATATAATCAAGTTTGTGAGTGTGGTTTCTCATATTATTATTGCTATTATTGTTGTGGATAATTAGGATATATATTGTGTATTCTTTTGGCTCAAACTACCCAAATCCGTCATGATTTTTATCCACGTTTTTAATTTCAGCCCTAACTTAGAAATATCATAACTTCTAGCTTAAAGCTCGGTTTAATCTCCCGTTTTTTTTAAAAGAAGCGTATTGAAGTTAGCTTTCCAAAAACATGTATTAATAGGCCTAATTCTTTCTGTAACTTTCTGGATAATTATTTGAGTGTCAGCTGTACGAAAGACAAACGCGTTCTCGGTGTTTTCGTGATTCCGGGAGTTTCCGGAAACGAAAACGCGATCCGTTTAAAGTTTCGGAAAGCTAACACATAGATCTATAACATACTTTAATCCTAAATTTTAATTCATGCTGAGATGGTACAGTATTGATTATTAGTAGGAGTTACTATTCGGCATATGCATTTTGTGCACTCTTGTGTGTAATATAATGTTCTATTTGATTTTAACCCATGTTAATGTATATACATTATGTAATTAAATAGAGAATACAAGCATGAGTAAATGGTTAAATAAATGATGTATGAGGTGTAAGTATCCTATCTAATGTAAGCATGTATAAGTATGGCTTGTAATGAATATGTAGGTTTCATAGTATGTAATGTATGGTGCATATAGTGGTGCAAGAGAATAATGAATGATGAATGAATGCAAGCATGAATGTAATGTAATAATAGATGTAATGTATGCAATATACAAGTTAATGAGATGTAATGTTCTATGTTAACACAAATCCTATATTACCTCATGTACCCCCTTACACTATGTTGACACTATCACACTTGACACATTGTTCACTTACACTTTGACACTCTTTGATATGTATACACTATGTATGCCCATTTAACTCTCACTTGCCCCTTTGCCATGTTCACATACACACACATAGCCTCTTAAATAAGTATTTATGAATATAGTTAACTTAGCTATGTATGTATATTATATATATGTTAGCATATTGTGTTGTAATATATAAGTTTATATAACCATTTGAAATGCCATGATTATAGATCTAATGTTGAATACCAATATATGCATGTGTATATATGTGTAGACATATATAGCTTAAAGTAATAGATTAACTAGTGTATATCCAATGTGAATTCTTGCCTATTTGAGTATTGAATAATTGCATGCTATATAGAGTTGGGTGTATGTTGGCTTGTATAGCCTTGTATTGATGTGTGCTTGCTAGGATAGTCTTGGTTAGGCCTAGTAAGACTTACTGGGTTAGGACATGACCCAGTTTGACCTAGTTTGACTAGTGCAGTTGACCAGAGTTGACCAAGGGTTGACTTTGGCCTAGTTTGACCTAGATTCATGTAGAATGCATTGTAGTGCTTTATATTACCCTTCTGGATATGTCGTGACTTGTGCTGTTCTAATTAGGAGCCAGACACCTCTCCTCGGACAGTATCTTTACCTTGGACATTCAGATATCGGGCGAGTACATTCTCTGATCGTTTCATACTTGTCACGATTTATATTCTCGCTCTAGATTACTTTTACTTGATGCTATCACGTTATCATCACGGATTGGTACTATATGGATCTCTTCTTGGGATGTTATCCCCCTTAGCGGGCGCATCGGATACTTTATGACATGTGTTTCATGTACATCATGTATTCCTTGCTTCTGCGTTATTCATGTACACTCATGTTCTCTCATGTTCTTACATGTACGTTCATGTACTCTCATGTTCTTTCATGTACGCTCATGTTTCCTCATGTGTTTCTTGTATAACCAAAACATCATGTCCGTAACGTAACTTGAATAGATCCTTGTGTATTGATTGTGGGTAGGGGTGAGTATAAATGGTCATGTGATTTACCCATCATGTTCACTCTATTAATTTTCATGTTTTATCATGTACAACACAGCCTTATTGGCTGATGTCCTACATGTTCACTCATGTACATCATGTTCAACCTAAGCCAATTACATGCCATCTCGTACTCTAAATCACTCGTCACTTACAGTTCTTACTTATCATGTATATATATTTCCAGTTATCAAATATCTCTCCTGTTTTTATGTACATCTTCTTACAGCGTTTCATGTATCTTATTCTATTGCCTGCTTTATATTTCCTGACATGATATGAACTGCATGAGATGTATTGTGCTCGCTCCTGTCCTGACTGGACCTGTTGATAAATTTTACAGATGGCCTGGGATTGCCTGCTAGCCTAGAGGAGACACAGTAGAGGTTGTTTAGATAGTTATTTCATTTTGTCGGGAGTTGTATTTACTTGTGGATTACTGTATTTGAGTTTTGAGATGTACTTCTGAGTTTATGTATCTTAGACACTTAGACTTCTATCTCCTGTATCTCTTTTGTATTTCATGTTTTATCTATCTTCCATTATGCTCTACCTTAGATGTGATTGAGTTTACATTCTGCTATGTCACCCCCATTCGGGGAGTATAAACTGCTTAGCCTTATACTGTTAGATGCATGAGACCTAGGACAGCGTTCTACCGCCGACACTGCGGCGTAGGCTGGGCGTTGTTACGTTCTCGTGCCCTAACTCTAGGATGCGGGTCGTGACAGATTGAGCACTGGAAAGCTGTGAAGCGGGTGATGAGATATCTCAAGAAGACTCAGACATATGCACTGCACTATAACGGGTATCCGACAGTAGTGGAAGGCTTCAGTGATGCTAGCTGGTGTTCAGAGGTGGAAAGCGAGAGATCCACAGGTGGATATGTCTTTTCATTAGGTGGAGCTGCTATATCGTGGAAGTCGAAGAAACAGACTATACTCTCTCGTTCCTCCATGGAATCTGAATTCTATGCACTTGAAACTGCAGCAGATGAAGCAGAATGGCTTCGGGAGCTCATGTATGATCTTCCAGTGGTTGGGGCTCAGATACCGGCGATACCGATATACTGTGACAACCAGGCGACTGCGGCGGTGGCATCAAATGACCTCTTCAACGGGAAGAAGAGGACTGTGCGGTTGAAGCACAGGGCAGTACACGATCTTATCAAAAGAGGTGTAATTGCAGTGATTGATGTTCGGAGTCAGGAGAACCTGGCAGATCCGTTCACAAAGGGCCTCAAGCGCCAGTTGGTCGATGACACAGCTTGTAAAATGGGTTTGAATGCATTCTGATAGTGTGTCTTTGTAATCTTACCATAAAGTTTTATGCTATTGGTTCAAAGAGAAATCTACTAGGCATCTAACTTTTGGTTCAAAGGAGGATCACTGACTGGGAAACTATCAGGTAACAGTGGATACTTGTTATCTGGAACATGGAAGGGATACGGACCCATAACCACTGTTGTCTACTATGTATTTTCTGCGGAAAAAACAGATCATGTGGAAGGTTGGCTTAAACGCCTTAATGAGTTCTCAGGCAGAGTGAATGCCTGGTGTGCTTTACAGGAAGCATGGTAGAGCAGCACTACAAGGAGTGAAACTCCATGCTACAGTGGGGTGACTCCACCATGAGGTTCCCAGGTCTGGAATAATGCCTCGGCTTTGCAAGCCAAGTTATAGCGGCGTAGCACCGCAAATAGGCAGGTAGCCTAATGTTGTATAACGTAATTAAAGAGTTGTAGACAGCACTACAAAGGGGAGGATGGCCCCATGTTACAGTGACACGATACCACGATGAGGTACCCAGGTAGGGGTAAAGCCTCGGCCTTGCAAGTCATGTCGTTGCGGCGTAACACCGCAAGGAAGCCTTAGGCTTCATGCTGAGTAGATTGGCACTACAAAGAGGCTGAGACCTCATGCTACAGTAGTATGACACTACGATGAGGTTTCCAGGTAGGGGTAATGCCTCGACTTTAGGCCATGTCATAGCGGCGTAGCACCGCAAGGAAGCGCAAGGCTTCATGCCATGTCTCTTTAATAAAGAACTCACCTATAGTGTATGGAAAGAGATATCAGGCCGTCTCTTGAGAGTAAACTTGTAGACGTCCAAAATTATACACTGAAACCAGGCTGGCACAGGGCCTTTAATGTGCAGCCAGAAGCACACGTAACTACACTTTGTGAGTGGAAAGAATTACAATTGTGGTGCAGAATTCAAGGTGTAGTCCATTCTTGTATCACATTGTTATTTAACCCATGCGGAAAGATTCAAGTCGTCAGCGACATCTATCCTAATGCAAAATGGACAGTTACTGTGGGGAACGCTCAACTCTAGACACATATATATGTTGTGATATGTGGGGGATTGTTGGTGCTTTCTTTACATGGAGAGAGCTTGCTCTCAACATGCCTTATAAAATTTTAGTCCCACATCGGAAATGCACCATGAGTTATCTCAACATATATACTTGGTTGTGTTGTTGAGAGATGCACATGGGGTGGTGACCCTAAGGAGGGAACCATGTGGGTGATTTTACTAGGAGGTAAGAATAAGGCTCCAAGGATTAAGCATTAATGCTTTTGTCATTCTCTTGGATTAATTTCATTTGGAGCTAAGCCCCAAAGGGACTTAGCGACTCGAACTCGGACTCGGAATCGGACTCGAGCTCATGGGCTCATGAGGCGTAATGTGGCGTTTTGTTGGCGCACTTTGCACTTAGCACGTCAGCAGTCATGCGGTCTTATGCGGCATGCGGCTCATATGCGGCCATGCGGTCTTATGCGGCATGCGGCTCATATGCGGCTCATATGCGGCCTCATGCGGTCTATGCGGCCATGCGGCTCATGCGGCCATGCGGCTCATGCGGCTCATGCGGCCCATGCGGTTCATGCGGCCATGCGACTATGCGGCTCATGTGGCCCATGCGGTCCATGTGGCTCATACGGTCCATGCGGCCATAAGGCCATGCGGCTCATGCGGCCAGGCTGCTGCTGCTGCTGCCGCATGGAGGGCTCCGCTGACTGTGCAGACTACAAGTCAGTTATGGAAAGACTGATTCAATGCGATTAATTCAGATCCACTTTTTGTGGGATTTGAATTAATTTTGTTGCTATCTTTGTGGGATTTGAATTAATCTCGTTGCTATCTTTTTGGGATTTGATTCAATCTTTCCATAACTGAAGAGACGGCTAGGGTTTCCACCCTCTCTATATATACTCTCTTCTGACCTCCTTTGTGGGCACTACGAAAATATAAGTCAGAAAAGGAGAGAGAGAGAGGAGTTGCTGCCGCCATTGCAAGTCCATCCGAGGAGTCAGAACAGAGGTGACTTCGAGCATTCCACAAGTTCTTCAAACTTGCTGGTTCCTGGAAGCAATTCGTGTGGGGCGAATCTTGCTTTGAGCAACGGTGTTTTGACACCCCAGCAATTTTTCTTCTTCTCATCTTTCTCTAGATTATTGTAACTCGTTCTGTCCCAATTGCAACACGTTTGCAAGGAAGAACGAGAGATCTTCTCTTCTCTATTTTTCTCCTTTAAATTGTAATCTGGCTATTTGGTCCTTTGTATCATCGTAGATCTCGATTGCATCAGTTTTACCATCTTTGATCAAGCCCCGGGACTAACAGACTCGATCCAAGAGAGAGCGTCAGTAGTAGAACAACGGCCAAGTCACGCTCACGAGGATGCACGACCAGAAATAGTCCAAGTGGCCGGAACCGAGATTGAGAGAACACGAAGAGAAGCAACACCGAGATGGGGAGAGAAGAGATATAGAGCCGGGTTAGAGATTGGTACCAAATTATATGTCTTAACAGTCCCTCTCGAGTTGGACATCTCAAACTTGTTCAACTTGCACACAAAAGACTTTTTTGGGAAATAGGTTTGGAGTAGAGATATGGCCAAAAATGATTAGTGATTAACATATGCAAAGGAAAAAAAAAAAACCTTTACTAGCCATAGAATTGGGTTGTAGACGAGGGAATTGCCGAGGTTGGAGTTGAGGAAAGGAAGAGTGTCGGTCTACTCAGGGAGAGCTCTGCGGAGAATGCGAGGGCGAGGATGAGGAGGCTGCAGAAAGGACTCAAGGAAGTGAGGGGTGCTGTCGGGGCAGATCAGTTGGAGGATGGGGCTGCTTTTGTTGTCTCAGTGTTACATCGAACACCTGGGGGAAGGCAGTGATGGAGTTTTTGAAGCTCCAATCCATCAACCAAGTCTCAGACTTCCATTTTTGAAGGGAATACAGCTTAGTGCCCCGGAAGATTCATACAAACCTTGTAACAAATTAAAAATTCCTTATTACAGTAACCGCGTAACCATTGCTCCATCAGCACGAGCATGAAATGACTTGCATGCCAAGTTCATTGGGTAATTATATTTATACAAAACAAGACGTCAGGCAAGTCACTCCATTATTACAAGTGAGGTACCCGCCCAATTTAGTAGCGTACTCACAAAAATGAATTTTGGAGGCTTAACCCCTCCAAAAATGAATTTTGGAGGTTTAACCCCTCTTTAAGTGGCAAGGTTTCGACATCAATATAACGGGCAAATGGCTGCAACTAATGCCGTCCCCAACCATTCCCCACCATTCAACTGGTAATAGATCCGCAACCTCGGTTTCCCCTTGTGAGTACTCCTCGCTTGCTGACACTTGGTGGGATATTTCATCCTTCCCTTTTGCGGGTGGGGTGAGAAATTGACCGACACGAAATAACCCAATGTGGGCAGATATACTTAAAATTTGGGTTTCTGTTAACTTTAAACAGTTAATCATGTAGAAAAGCTACATTAGTAACATTGAAATATTTTTCATGAAATATTTTCCATGGAGTGGTTTGGATGCGTATATATGGAGGATAATCTTCCTCATACAAGTCTATCCATTGTGGGACTAAAGCAACTACCTGGACCCAACAACTCTGCAGAAACGAAGAAGAAACAACACAATATCACCAATGGTAATCAGCCATGGTCACATAATAATATCAATAATATATGTAAATACTATATATCCATTACCATTCAAAATCAAATCTTAGACATTTTTTTCATGTCTAGGTTGTCTTAGACAGTACTAAATCAAGATGGATGTATAACTGTTCAAAGATACTCATAGCAAGGGCATCCATTCGAAAAGAGAGAATTTTTAATACACACATGCAATTAGAAGTTTGACAGGGGTGTATATAAATTCGAGAGTTTAGAGTCTGTAGATGTGCAGAGACCCTACTTCTTTGAGGTTCTTAGTTGTGTATGTAAGTTTATTGAATGCTGTTGTAGGCATGTGACTTTCATTTGTGGGAGAGCTGGTGTTTGCGCTCTTGGTGCAGTGGTGGCCAAGCACTTCGGGGATGAGCGGTTGCTCGACTACTACTTGAGCTCATTTAAGCAGGTGTTTCCCCATTTTCTTGTGGAAATCTCTTTTCTTTTTATCAGAGTTGTAATTTTTAACTTGGGAAATTGTGAGATGGTTTTAAAAAATTGGTTTATACCTTGGAATTTTGTTATTTGCTCGATTACTCTAAATTTTTATTTGTCCAAGAGAAGTGAACAGTTCACTTGTTAATGACAAATGTCATACCTTTGTGCTCTTTTTCTTGTGTTGTTGTTGTAGATATGAATGCACTTCCCTGCAATAAATTGTATGAGCTTACCTCTTCGTCTAGACTTTAGTAGTTTGGGGGACCCTAAATAATCCTCGGCACATGATCCCCATCCAAGCCTTCTTCTATCAAAATGAGGTCAACTATAGAGCATAAGAAAGTTTCATAAAAGATTTGACAAAGTTTTATGACCGACCGACTGTTGACACGTCAACCTTCTATGTTGGTGCCAAATTTCTAGCTATGAGAGGACCATGCCATAAAATCTAGCACCAGTTGGCAGGTAGGTATACCTATTTTTTGGATATGCAGTTTTGGCTCATGCAACCAATGAGCACTGTCCAAGTTCCCAAGACTACAAGGAAGAATCTAGACAAAGAGGTATGATCATACAATTTTTTGTAATGAATAAGATTCCTGTCTATGAGAAATTGAGCTAAAGAGTGAAAAGCAATGACAACCACATGATGCTCAGCTACGTTACACGAGTACGAACACGGATACAGATAAGGACACGATACGGATACGAGATACGAGTATTTTCAAATATATTCAGTTTAATCACCTACTTACATGGATAGGGACACAAATACGGGTACGACACCATTTTGCCGTGTCCATGCAACATAGATGCTCAGTTAATCGATTTTAAACCCTGGCACTAGAAAGTTCGGCCGCCTACCCACCGGTCGACCTTCTGAGTTTTACGATGTTTCAGAGTCTTTATAAAGTTTGCTTTGAGTTTTGGCCTATTTTAGACTGAAACAAAAACGGAAACTAGCTAAAAAACTTGATTTTCAGCTGGTAGGCATCATTTTCAACTGAAGCTTGTTTCCTACAGTTCCTGGTCGGGATGCTGAAACCCAATGGATGCTCATACCCTATCAGATGTGGTTGATACATATTGGTATCGAGTGATATGTTAGACCTTGAAGGAACCATTAATAAGGTAGAATTAGGACAAACATTGAACGAGGTCTACCCAATGCTAGACATACAAACATGCCATTTTTTGTCAATTTTGTTAAAATAGCGGGACAATCAAACCCATCTTGTTTTCTTTTGTGCTTGATAGAGACTCCTCAGTCCTCACCTTATCCTTAAGCTTTTGCTGCAAGTCTCAGATTTTGTTTTATTAGAGCCACAAGAAAAATGCACAACCTACTTAATAGAACTTCTAACTGTATTCTTTATGGAAATTGATAGGTAAAAGGATAGTGAAGACCACAACCAAGGGGTGGTGCAGTGGTAACACTTGTATGGGAGGGGAGGAGTGGGTGTGGGTTCGGATCCCTGCTCGGGAAATAAAAATGGAATGGGAGGGGATTCCTGGTACAAGTAGCTCTGGACAAGGACGATCATTAATGACCGACATTATCTTAGAAAAAGGGTTAAAGAAGAGCTAAAAGAGAGGAAGGTAAGAAACTAAATAAAGCTATAGAAAATTGATGGTAACTAATTTTTTTTATCGGGTTTGTTTGTTGGAGGGTGGTGGTGTGTATGTGCGTTGGCGTGGGGGGAGGGGGGGTGTATATAGGTCAAATTTTCCACTTTACCTACATACTGGGACTATTTCCTATGGCTTGTGAAAAGGTCAAAAAAAGGTATTTTCAATAACTTTATATGTGACAAATCAATTTCTTGATTCACACTCCGGGACTAAACACTGCCTTGTAACTTCTATAGCAACTTTGTTGTTTTGCTATTAGTCTTATTTATTAAGTTAGATATTTCTCTGACTTCTCTAAGCAGAAAACCACATTATTGTTATGACTGACAACTAAGAAAATGTTACCGGGTCTTTCCTTCCGGCAGAGGATTCACTCATTCCCCCCTCGCTTGTGTAATATTATTGGGATTACAAACATGGAAGGCTACTTTTTTTTTGATATTCACATTGGTAAGGATGTCATAACCAGTTCCATAAGTAGTTTATAGTAGTCAAATTTCATTTGCTTTCTTGTAGCAGTCTTATTCATTTTGTCCTTTGTTCGTTGGTTTTTTGAAATAGTCTTGGATTTCAGAAGTTCTTGTGATGTGGGAAAATGGATATCTCAACTAATCATGACCTCAATAATTAGTTGTCATCCCAGCGATTTTTATTTTAGTATAGTTACAAATCCTTCATGCCCTGTTTTTCTGATGAGGGCAAGATCAATGTCATATCAAACTTTTTTCAAATCCTTCATCACACGGCCCTACCATGTAAAATTAGACCTTTCTCTTTTCTTTTCTAGCCCTTCAACACAAAAGCAAACCCCCTTCCACCCAGAGAGGCAGAGACCATGCTCGCTCTTCATTCTACATGTCTACACCCTCTTGCTTGGTTCGTAATCATCATGCCTTGCAATATACTAAGTAGTACAATTCCCCATCTTTTGCAATATACTTGTTCTGCATCTCATTCACCTGGTATTATATTATATCTCTCATCATGTAGAGTTAATTAATGTCTAGGTATAACAAGCATTATCAATACTTTAATTAAGCCATTGATATCTTATGGAGGGTTCAAAGGCATAAAATGAGCCTGCAAATTTCCGCTGACACTCGAGATTTAATTGGAAGGAAATTGATGATCATAATGAGAAGAAACAACAGCCGCTAGCGTAGTAGGATCAACTGGATTATAGTGACAATCAAGTAGTCTTTTGATGTTGGTCACTGAGTGAAGGAAGTGTTAAGACACATATGCTTAGGTTAGAGTGATAAACTTGGCACAGTTTTTATGATGCATATACCATTATAGTCGTGTACCAAACAATGTGTTTTCTACGTGTCCTTATAGTTGTCTGTTTCTTTGTCATCCATTGCTCTGTAACCGCTAGTATCCAAAAGGATCCTCCAAGATCATCTGCGTATGGCACATCATCCTGTACTGATAGAATAAGTGGATCTCATTTCATTTGTTTGATAAAGAATTTTGGGCTAGGAAATTGCTTTTCTTTATCCTTAAATCTAAGAGAGTTGGAGATAACTAGTTAGTCTAAACAGTGCAGCATTACAAGAAGTGATTGTAGTAACCCTAGAGGGGGGGTGAATAGGGTCAAGCTAACTAATCAAGCACTTAACACAAGCTAATGGGCAATTTAAAAAATAAGAGTGCAAGAGAAGAAGCAAAATAATACCGACACCCGATGTATCCTGGTATCCTCCCAAGGGGCACTCCAGTCCCGGAACTTTTTCCGGCTTTAATCCACTATTATCACAAATAGTGCAACGTGAGTTTTCATACGAAGGCTCACCAACTTCTTACACGAGAGCTTTAGTCCGAAGGCTTCTCCGACTTCAACCGAGAGTTTGGATCCGAAGAGACTCCAACTTCAACCGAGAGTTTGGATACGAAGACTCTCCAACTTCAACCGAGGGTTCGGATCCGAAGACTCTCCAACTTCAACTTTTCATAATAGGTTTTGATCTCCTTATACAACAAGATGAAGATCTCACTTTTCAACTCAATAACTCTAACACAATTTGTGGATGGCAAATGAAAGCTTTGTAGAGTTGTTTGTGGATTGACTTTGGTGGTTTAAAAATTTTTAGGCTCAAAGCATCACCCTTGAATGAAGGGATTCAAGGCTATTTATAACCAAAGCAAAGGAAGGTGCAATAATGCAACTTTTAGCAGGCTGACGGATAATTCGCCGGATTTTTGCGGAAGTTCGTCAGATTATCCGCCTGCACAGTCCAACGGCTATAAATAGAGCCGTTGGGATCAATTTTCGATAAAATCCGATCGTTGGAAAGCAAACGGTAACAGGACAGAAAATTTGTCGGAATTCCGCAGTTTTTCGTCGGATAATCCGAACAATCACAGAAGGTATTATGTGAGTCCATTCGGATCTTCCGTCGGATTTCCGCGGAGATCCGCCGGATCATCCGTCAGGATTCCGAAGATTGTCCTGGGTTATTTTCTACCCTAGCTTTCGATTTAGCCATCCATTTATTGTGTTTACAAATATTCCTATGACTCATTACAGACTCTAGATATATTTAGACAGGTGCAGATTTCTTCAGAGTCTTGAAATGATGATGGCATGGCTTGGCTTCTTCCTTTGATAGGTGCTGACTTTGAGTCCATTCGGATCTTCCGTCGGATTTCCGCGGAGATCCGCCGGATCATCCGTCAGGATTCCGAAGATTGTCCTGGGTTATTTTCTACCCTAGCTTTCGATTTAGCCATCCATTTATTGTGTTTACAAATATTCCTATGACTCATTACAGACTCTAGATATATTTAGACAGGTGCAGATTTCTTCAGAGTCTTGAAATGATGATGGCATGGCTTGGCTTCTTCCTTTGATAGGTGCTGACTTTTTCCTTTAGCAGCAACTGTCCAAAGATACTCAGTTTGTGAAAACTGAATACCTTTCGGGGGCTTCGTCCCCGAACTCCCGACGGGAGGTGCTGCCCCCTCGACCCCCGTCCGCTGACCGGGCAGCGGAACCCCCGAGTGCGTGGTTCCGGAGATGTCGTCGGGCGGTTCAGAAAAATCTTCTGGGATCCGTCGTCTTTGGCCCACCATGATTTCTTCATTGCATATGTCCACATTGATCTTGCTTATTGCTTTTCTGCATATACATGTTAGACGAATAAAGTAATATACATGTAGCAAATATGATAAGATAAAGCACAGTAGGACAATGCTAAGTTTAAGTATAAGAGCTATAGTGATAGCATAAATATTAGTGATATCATAATGTTAAACTTAATTGAATAATCAAAATATAATTTTGATTTTGATAGTTCAATTAAATTTAAGATATATATAATGAAAACCCATATCACTAATATGTAAAACAATAAGCACATATCACCAAAGGTATAAGTATAAGTAGAAATGCTATAGTGATAGTATGAAGATTAGTGATAATGAAATGCCAAACTTAACAGATTAACCATATTCAAAAACATGATACAATCATTGGGCCAACAGTGATGAGACAAACAAGGACTGTTTTGCGCAATGGATCACCGACTTCCTCAAGTTCCGAGAAGAGAAATTCCAGTCTCTTTTTTTTTTCTAGCAAGTTAGCCTAGAAAAAAAGTGTAGCATCAAAGTGACTACTAAAGCACCATGGATCATGGTTTGCATGGGAACTATTGTATTATAGGCCACTGGCTTCTTCAGTTTCAGAAGACAAATTCCAGTCTATATAGTTTCAAAGTGGGCCTGCAGTTTTGGAAGCTCCAAAGATCAAGTATTTTTTTTCTTAAATGTGTTCAATAGTAAACAGAATTGTTAAACCTTTGATAGCATTTAGGTATATGAAAAACCAATATTATATCATGAAAAGGCTTACCGGAAAAAAGAAAAGATAATACATTTGTTGCAATTAAGTTGCAGGACTTGATTCTTTTTACGCAAAGATGATTTAATTGTATCCTTCAATAGAGCCCTTTCTAGGTCAATGAGAGATTCCTTGATATTGTTACTTGATGACACAACTTATCATTTTTATTATAGTAATTAATGGTTTTCCTTTTGTTTTAACAGATTAAAATATCTGAGAAAGTTCCAAATGAGCTTTTGTATGGAAGAGCTGGTTACTTGTGGGCATGTTCTTTCATAAATATGCATATTGGCAGGGGAGCAATATCTTCCATTCACACAGTGAGCTTTCTTCCTTGTCACTCTCCTGCCTGTATATATACAATGTTTCATTATGAACATAATATAACTGATTCTTCAGAGTGCTATAGCAAAGGAAATATTCACAAACGGGAAGAAATTATCCAACAAAAGCAGCTGCCCCTTGATGTACGAGTGGCATGGGAAAATGTACTGGGGCGCCGCTCATGGTCTTGCAGGAATCATGCATGTTCTTATGGACATGGAACTAAAACCAGAAGAACAGGAATTGGTAAAAGGCACGCTCCGCTACCTGATCCAGCACCGATTCCCTAGTGGGAACTACCCCTCAAGTGAGGGGTCCGAAGCTGATCGGCTCGTGCACTGGTGCCATGGTGCCCCCGGTGTCGCTCTTACCCTCACCAAGGCTGCTCAGGTGATTATTTATCTTTGTGATATAGTGAAATAGTATAAAAAAAAAAGAACCCATGATCCTTGTCACAACTCTAGAATTTTGGTGCAGTGGTAGGATATTTTTAACAAGGTACCGTAGCAACCCAGACTCAAATTTTGCCTGGTTACATTTTAAGCAGATTTTGTAAAAATTATACTGCTATGCGAATCTAGATCTCTTACCATAATATGTGGCATCCGATCTGTGGGAACTTATTGAAATAATACAACTATATATGACTCAACCCCGACCACAACTTCGGACTTCGGAGTTGTGTAGTGGCAGGGACTATAACACTTATTTTGTGGTCTCAGCTTGTCTGTCTTTATTTGCGGTCTCGGTTCTTTCAGGTATTCGGAGAGGAGGAGTTCCTGAGAGCAGCAGCTGATGCAGCGGAGGTGGTATGGAACAGAGGGCTGCTTAAGAGGGTCGGAATCTGTCACGGTGTCAGTGGGAATGCTTACACGTTTCTATCACTTTACCGTGTAACCGGAAAAGTGGAATATCTGTACCGAGCTAAGGCGTTCGCTTGTTTCCTGATGGACAAAGCCGAGCAGCTGATTGCAGATGGCGAAATGCACGGCGGTGATCATCCCTACTCCCTGTTTGAAGGACAGGGTGGAATGGCGTATCTGCTCCTTGACATGGTCAAACCTTTGGAGTCCAGGTTTCCAGCTTATGAAATCTGAACCGGATGTCGTGTTACCAATCCCGTTCCGAGTATATCGATATGTCGATCGTGTATCTCGTGCTTACCCCTCAGTTTGTGTTGAGCAGTGGCTGTAGAAACTTGTTCATGAGTAATATATGTGGAATATGGTTCTTTCAGCAAACTTAATGTATCTTTGAACTCAAGTATAAGTTTGTTATTCTGACAGGTATATCATGTTAGCTGTTGCTTGGCTTTGAGCAAAAGCTCAATTTCCTAGCACATTTGTTAGTCCCACATCGGCCAAGAGAGGAGCACTTCATGTGCTCATATTACTATTCCCTTCCTTGCTTCTTCGAAGTCCCACGTGGGTAGCTTTATGGGCCACGCGTGCCCCGCTACCGCATGGGGCACGCGCGCCGCCACCGCTAGGCTTGGCGCGTGGAACGGGTGCGGGCCACATCTGCGGGCGTCGAATGTCGATCTGATTTCTTTTTCGGGCTGGGATCCAAATTTTTTTTTTGCTCCTTCAGATTTTTGACCGTTACAATTCATTTAATTTTGTAACGTTTACTATTCAAATTCCGTCCAGATACATTGAACCACATGGTTCACATTTGTTTATTTGGTAACGTCAAATTAAATGTCCTTTTAATTTTCTGTCCGTTGGTCTTAAACCCAACTGCCTATATTGAGCCCCTCTCCTCCTTGTCATTACACAGAAAAAATATGTCCAAATTCTCTTCTTCAATCTCGTCATTTCCGACCGAGCTTTCCATTCGTTGTTGTTGCTCTGGGCAGAGCTAAGTCGGGGTCACTCTTTCCAAGTCGTGTGCGGCAAAGAGATTCTGGTGGAGCGGGGATTTTACCACTAGGAGCGTTTGGATACAGTCTGCATATAGACCCGAGCTAACTCTTAGGGCAGTGCTTCGTGCGCGACTTTTCCGAAGGTCGATAACCTTAATTTATTTTATTTTGTTGCAGTTTTAATCCGAAAAATTTGAAGAAAAATTCCAACAATCTAAGATTTAGTTTTGATTAATTCACTGTTACAGCTATTTCAAAGTTTTGTTAACAAATTATTAAAGCATATTACTGTTCATCGACCATACTAGTCTTTGCTAACTAGCAAACATCTCTTACTGTAGCACTAGTCGAGCAAGCTGATCAAATATCATAGTTGATTAAATTGGCTTATTAAATTTGCTATTAAGATATCAATTTTCCATATATATTTCATACTTAGTCTTTGCTACAACTTTTATGCTACTGTTAAGAATTTTATAATAGTAAATTTGATGTGCTAAATTAGAAATCTTTACTATCCTGTACTGCTAAATTTGATTTCAAAATTTGTTCACAGAATAGTGGTTAAGTGAAAAAAAATTGATCTGCAAAATCTGTAGTGCTAAATTTGCTAAATCTGTTAAGTGTTACCAATTTTGATTTGCTAAATTAAAAAAAAAAAAAATACTACTCTGTTAAGAGTTGTTACTAGTGATATATAACATTTCTAGTTACTGATTTCTTAATATAGAAATATTGTATGTGGTAAATCTCTAGTACTAAATTAACAATCTTCATAAGAATATCGTACTAGCACATTTTTGTTAATACTAGCTGAGTAACCTCTTTTAGTCAATATTTTAATTTTGGCTAAATCAAATAATTAATTAATTTAGTAAAATTCTTTTAATTTTAAAGTTCTAAAGTTAAGATTTGTTTGGGAACAAGCCGAAAGGGCCCTTCCGTCAACAAGGCAAAAAATCGTCTAAGCGACCGGTACTTAAGTGTTCCTAGTGAACCTCCGCTTGCTGGGATCCGACACCTATAGCTAACCCAACCTTATCAAAACTTGAAAAAACAAAAAATTTAAAGGTCTATTACTAAAATTATTTTAATTGTTAATTTTAGTTTAAAGCCATCTTATTGAGTAAATATAATTTTAAAGACTTTAGAAAACATGACTTCCAAGGAAGAGACTTTTTCTGCAAAAGCCTGCAAAATTCAATGGCACATATTTCAAGAGGTGACAGAGCCAGATGAAATTTTGGCTTACCACTTTATGCTTGATTTCTGCCATCGATGGGTCCACGCCCATCTCAAATGATTCTGATGAGACTGAGTCTGACGTAGGGGTTTCCAAGTCCTCCTCTTCTACCAAACCCAAAACCCCTAAGGAAATAGACTATCATTGCTTTCACAGAATCTTAAGCGCTATGTCGGAGTCACTCTACGACATTTTTTGAGTATAAAAGCACTAAAGAACTCTGGGATGCTTTGGAAGATGAATATGGTTGTGATGATGCTGGAATTGATAGATTCAATTCTTCCACATTCAACCGATATGTCATGGTAAATAACAAACCTATCAATGACCAAATTCATGAATTTCAAGAACACCTTAGACATGTTCAAGCCAAGGGATCATTCTTTTCCACTGAACACAAAATAGGATGTTTGATAGACAAACTCCCTCCTAGGGGTGTCAACGGATGCTTATCGGTACGGACAGGACAATATCCGTATCCGTATCCGAATTTTTTTTGTAATATCCGAATCTGATCCGATATCCGAACGGATATCTCTTTTGACACTCCGAATTCGTATCCGTCTAGTTTAACGGATATCGGATAATATCCGATCCGATTAGCTAAAAAATTCGAATGCTAGTATTCGAATATCCGAAATCCGAAATATTATAAATTTAGTTATTATCCGAATATCTGAATATCCGAAATCCGAAATATTAAAAATTTAGTTATTATCCGAATATCCGAAAACCAAATTCAATTTCTCTACATATTTGAGTCATTTCTTCTTCTGTTGTAAATTGTAATTAATATATATTACTATTATATATAAATTATATTACAATTAATTTATGTAAAAGTCAGTTGAGAATAAAATACTTTAATCTTCTCTATTAATTAATATATATTACATATACATTATACTATAATATATATAAAATTTTGAATATCCGAATCCGATATCCGAATTCGATATCCGAAATTTGCAATTTAAAGTCGGATCGGATATTAACGGATTCGAATACCTTAATATCCGAATTCGTATCCGAAAATGAATAATATCCGAAAAATATTCGGATATCCGAATCCGATATCCGAAATTTCGAAAAATATCCGAAAGTTCGGATACGGAATCGGATCGGATTCGAATTTTCGACTATCCATTGACAGGTCTACTCCCTCCGTCTTGGTCTAAAGTGGCAAAGGACCTATTACATCTACAAGGATCTATTACATACTCTCAAGCTCTACACAGAATTAGAACAGAAGAGGAATATAGGTCCAAGACCAAAGCTAGGTCAAATGCCACAACCAGGGTAAACCTTGTAGAAAGCCATGTAAAACCTAAGTCAAACAACCATCTCAAATCCAAGAAAAACTCCTTCAAAAAGAAGCAGAGTTTTTAACCTCCTCACCAAAACCATCACCACCAAAACCCTCAACCCCAAAAACCTAGAAACTTTGGTCAGACTCAGGATCAAAGAAGATTTTATTTTGTGTGTGGTAGAACCAACCATACAGCCATCAACTGCTTCCAAAGGAAGAAAGAACCTATCCAGAACTCCTTCAAGGGAAAAGGCAAGCCAGAGGCTAACATGATTCTGAATGGGTCTTCCAGATCCTTCAGGTCTGTAAGCTTTCAACCTGTAGTAAACCTATCTTTCCATTCTGATGATTGGTGGTTGGATTCTGGAGCTAATGTTCATGTTTCATTTGATCGCTCCTGTTTTTCAACCTATCAGGAATCAGGTGGAGGAGGCGTGACTCTAGGAGATGGCTCAACGGCACAAATTGTAGGAAGAGGAAGAATAGATCTGAAGATGACATCAGAAAAAATTCTACCTCTTCATGATGTGCTTCGTGTGCCGTCTGTCAGAAGAAATCAAGTTAGTGGATCCTTCCTTGTAGCCTCAGGATAC
The DNA here is from genome assembly GCA_029216955.1 of Iris pallida. NCBI lineage: Eukaryota > Viridiplantae > Streptophyta > Magnoliopsida > Asparagales > Iridaceae > Iris > Iris pallida. The sequence continues at coordinate 1,769,408 of JANAVB010019198.1, read as the reverse complement.
AAAATTATAATGGAGGCCAATAAAGTAGTTTTCTCTAAGAATGATTTGTTTATGGGAAAATGATTTGTGAAAGATGGACTCTTTATTTTAAGTACCATGAATAAAAGTTCAATTTCTTCCTTTATTGCAAATGTTGAATCCTCAAATGTTTGACATGGTAGACTAGGTCATGTGAATTTAGGATCTATTAAAAGGATGATGAACTTAGATCTTATACCTAAGACTCCTATAGATGATGAACACAAATGTGAGATATGTGTTCAAGCCAAACACACAAGATTGCCTTTCAAATCTATCCATAGGGATTCTGAACTCCTAAAACTTATCCATAGTGACGTCTGTGACTCCAATAAGGACTTAACCCGAGGCGGTAGGAAATACTTTATCACTTTCATAGATGATCATTCAAAGTATTGTTACACCTACCTTCTTAAGACCAAAGATGAAGTTCTAGATAGATTCAAGGTCTATAAATCTGAAGCTAAGAACCAGTTGGATAAGAAGATTAAGATCCTTAGATCAGATCGTGGTGGAGAGTATACCTCAAATGAAATGACTAACTCCTGTGAAGAGCACGGAATTATTCATGAGGTAACTGCTCCTTATTTACCACAGTCCAACGGAATTGCTGAAAGAAAGAATCGCACTCTGTTAGACATGGTTAATGCCATGCTTCTCAGCTCAGGTGCTCCTGATAATCTTTGGGGAGAAGCCTTATTGTCCGCCTGTTATATTCTTAATAGGATACCCAGTAAAACTAATAATAAGACACCATATGAGTTATGGAAAGGTCGAACTCCTAGGATTAATTACCTCAAAGTTTGGGGATGTCTAGCTAAAGTAGGAATTCCTAAACCCAAAAAGAGGAAGATAGGACCTAAGACTGTAGATGCTGTGTTCATAGGATTTGCCTTAGATAGCAATGCCATAGATTTCTTATAACTCATTCTGAAGTAAATGAAATATCCAATAACACAATTATAGAAGCTAGAGATGCAGTTTACTTTGAGAATATCTTTCCCTTTAAGGATAGAACCCCTTCATCTTCCTTTAACCCTTCTCTTACTCCATCTACTAGTTCTCATGATCAAATACCTAGTTCTCAACCTGAACAAGTTATAGAACCTAGAAGGAGTAAAAAAGAAAGGATTGAAAAGAATTTAGGAGAAGGATTCTTCACATTTTTTTATAGAGGGTGATCCCTCAACTTATGAAGAAGCCATATCCTCTCCCGATGTCCCCTTTCTGGAAAGAAGCTATTAACAATGAGTACAACTCCATCATGGAGAATAATACTTGGTTTTTAGCAGACCTTCCTTTAGGTAGCAAACCCATAGGTTTAAGTGGATTTTCAAAAAAAAAAAACTTAGAGCCGATGGAACCATAGAAAAATATAAGGCTAGATTAGAAGTCAAAGGTTTTACCCAAAAAAAAAGGATTAGATTACTTTGATACCTATTCTCCTGTTGCTAGGATTTCTTCTATTAGAATCCTCCTAGCCTTAGCTTCCATTTATGACTTGCTGATCCATCAAATGGATGCAAAGACAGCATTTCTAAATGAAGATTTAGAGGAAGAAATTTATACGGAGCAACCTGAAGGTTTTATTGCTAAAGGCCAAGAAAACAAGGTTTGTAGATTAGTAAAATCTCTTTATGGCCTAAAGCAAGCTCCCAAGCAATGGCACAACAAATTTGACAAAGTCATTATAGAATTTGGTTTTGTGCCAAATGAATATGACAAATGTTTGTATTCTAAAAATATAAATGAAAGTTGTGTTATTTTATGCTTATATGTTGATGATATCCTTATTCTAGGATCTTCACTGGAACTGATAAATAACACTAAGAATTATTTATCTAACCAGTTTGATATGAAAGATCTAGGTGAGGCAAATCTGATCCTAGGAATGCAAGTGTCCAAAAGAAAAGAGTGTTATACTCTATCCTTAGCACATTCAATTGAGAAAATGCTAAGGAAGTTTGAGTATTTTGACAAAAAATCTGCCCTTACCCCTTATGACAGTAATATTGTTCTCAAGAAGGATGAAGGATCACCTATAGAACAACATAGATATTCATAAATGATTGGATCCCTTATGTACATAACAAATAGGACCAAACCTGATATTGTATTTGCTATTGGGAGCTAAGCAGATACACTAGTAACCCAAACCAATTTCATTGGACTGCATTAGGCAGAGTATTTAGATATCTTAAGGGTACTCTAGATTATAAACTTCATTATACTAGACACCCTGATATTATAGAGGTTACTCCGATACAAATTGGGTAACTGATTCACATGATGTGAAATCCACAACTGGATATATTTTTACCCTGGCAGGAGCTGCGATCTCCTGGAGTTCATGTAAACAAACTATCATAGCCAGAAGCACAATGGACTCTGAAATGATAGCTTTGGACACTACCTGTACAGAAGCCGAATGGCTTAGAAACCTTATTATGCATATACTTGTTTCTGTTCATCATATTCCTGCAATTTCTATAAACTTTGATAATAAATCTGTTATAGAACTACTAAAGCATAATTGTAAATGCTAAGATGAACAGGCACCTGCAGCTGTGCTTCAAGTCAATAAAGAGCCTATTGGACAAATATGTAGTTCTTGACTATATAAAGTCAGAAAAGAACCTTACAGACCATTTGACGAAGGGTCTGTCTAGGACATTAATCCTAGAATCATCGAGAGGGATAGGGTTAAGCCCATAGTATAGTCACCAGCAGTGGCAACCTAACCGAGTCTGACTGGAGATCCCAAGAAGCCGGTTCAATGGGTAGAAACAAGCTGGACTAGGTAACTATTATGGAACACTGACCTGAGATTAAATTCTCTTTAAAATAAAAGTCCAGGAGGCTGTACATGTGTACATTCATACCCCATCCCTATGGTGACAGTGTTCCTTTTGTGATGGATAGGGTGAGTTTAAAATCTTAATTAGTCCAAGCATGATATGCAGGGTTGATTCCTATCACCAACCATTGAGGACTTACCTATATGAGAGGTCTTGAGGGCCGCGACTATAGGATAGGGCGATCCTAGACAACTCTCATGAATGTGTAGAAGTGCGCATGGCCAATCAAACGCGCCACCCGATAGACCCAAGTACCTCTAGCATACTATGTATGCTATTTTCTGAGTCTAGATCAAGAAAACTGATTCAAGGCATAGTCCATCAAGTTATTCTTCAGACAAAGACAATAGTCACTATGTGAGTTCAAGGCTGTAGTATATCTTATTTATGTATAGTATACAACTGCCCAGAAATTCTCTTACTCGTCTTTTAATTCTTCATTCCTTCCATTTTCTTGGAACTTGAGCTTTTTGGGGGGGGGGATTGTTAGCTGTTGCTTGGCTTTGAGCAAAAGCTCAATTTCCTAGCACATTTATTAGTCCCACATCGTCCAAGAGAGGAGCACTTCATGTGCTCATATTACTATTCCCTTCCTTGCTTCTTTGAAGTCCCATGTGGGTAGCCCTATAGGCCACACGCGCGCGCCACCGCCACCGCCCGGCCCGGCTCGCCTCGGTTTGGTTCGGCGCGCGTAACGGGTGCGGGCACGTGTCCACATCTGCGGGCACCGAATGCCGATTCGATTCCTTCTTCGGGTTCGGGCTGAGACCCAAAAATTCTTTTTACTCCTTTAGATTTTTGACCGTTACAAATTATTTAATTTTGTAACGTTTACTATTCAAATTCCGTCCAGATACATTGAACCACATGGTTCATATTTGTTTATTTGCTAACGTCAAATTAAATGTCCTTTTAATTTTCTGTCCGTTGGTCTTAAACCCAACTGCCTATATATTGAGCCCCTTTCCTCCTTCTCATTACACAGAAAAAATACATCTAAATTCTCTTCTTCAATCTCGTCATTTCCGATCGAGCTTTCAGTTCGTTGTTGTTGCTCTGGGCAGAGCTAAGTCGGGGTCACTCTCTCCAAGTCGTGTGCGGCAAAGAGATTCCGGTAGAGCGGGGATTTTACCACTAGGAGCGTTCGGATACAATCTGCACATAGACCCGAGCTAACTCTTAGGGCAATGCTTCATGCGCGACTTTCCCGGAGGCTGGTAACCTTAATTTATTTTATTTTGTTGCAGTTTTAATCTGAGACATTTGAAGAAAATTCCAACATATCAGACCCGAGACATCCATGCTGAATATTTCTTGATATTTGTTAGATGGATTTCTTGCTCCCTAGCATCGTTTGGCTCGTGGAAGTCTTTTCTTTGTTTTAAAAATTATAATTTTTATTAAAAAATTCTGATGTTTGAAAATGGAAAGATAGGTTAGAAAAATTGGGACAAAAAATGAATCCTTGGAGTTGGATATATATATATTTGTTTTTGGAAAAAAGGCAAATTTTATTCCAAATACAACGCAATAATCTTACAACATAAAATCATGGTGGGACTCCCACCCTTCAGTTCTCCATAGCATGTACATCGAATTGAATGTTATGGAGGATGCCTACAAGAGGGGTGATTAACCCCTCAAAGATATGACGATTTCGTTTCCTTCATACATGCCACACAGCGACAGCCAGTCGGACTCTGGCGGTCCGGAACCAGTCCTTCTCTCTTCCTCTGCTATCTCGGAGCACAGTGATGATGTCCCCAACCCACTTTTCGGAATCACATCCACCCAACACCCTGCTTTGCTCAGACCAGATCTGCTATGACGGGTCACATTTAAAGAAAATGTGTCTTATAGATTCATTCTCCACACTGCATAGAACATACTTAGGGTCAGGGACCTGAACCCCAAAAGCACTAATTCGATCCCTCGTCAGAAGACGACCAAGAAGAAGCCGGTAAACACACAATTGCTTCTTCTTTGCAAGTCCCTTACACCATACGAACTCATAGTCAGTACTCAGAGGGAAAGTGCGCCTAACGAGATTATAGCAGCTCCAGAACTAGAACTGTCCAGTGTCACGCCCCGATCCCGGAGGATCGAAAACTAGCCACTGGGCGTGATGCCGTACAAGTCTAGATTGCACTTGTACAAGGCAAAACCATTACAGTTCCTGGTAATTCTCAGAAAACATCGACAATGCAGCGGAACCAAGCAGATAAATTGGAGTCACACAATTTATATAGAAATGTATCTCTTTATTGATATTCAAAATGGATTACAAGACTTGCAGCGGAATACAGAGTTTACAACTGAATACAAGACTCTTGAGTAGCCAACTGAATGTATACACTTGCCCTTTAGGCTACAAATGAATATACCGACTTCTTTACAATGACTTGCCAATTTGGCTACAATCTCACTGGTACATCTGAGTTCCACTGTTCCATACATTATGTCCCGTATAGCAGAAGACATCGTCTTGAAGAAGAGCTTCTGCACACCCATCCGATTCATCGATGCCAAGCACTGATTCACAGGATTTCCCCCAAGCAAACACCTGTAATATTGCCCACAACGTGGGTCAGTACATCATCAATGTACTGGCGAGCGGTGCTGGCCCAACTCACCTAAGAAGACAGCACTAAGTAAACATGTTATAGCACATTATTAACAGTGGTCTTTCTCGTTGCCTTAGGGTCAATTTCATGTTATAGCCGACAAGAAGTAAAGCATGCAAATCTCATAGCCAATATAATTTTAAAGCATGCAGTTATCACCCTTTGGTGATTCTTACCCACGGTCGTGTAGCCATCCCTATACAATTATAATACTTACTCTGCCTGCACAAGACATTGTTAGGAACAATATCATGATTCAATATGAATATCACCGTTCGGGTGATTCTTACCAACAGCCGATATCCTTCCCTGTATTTGAGTAATAACTTACTCTGCCTGCATAAGACATCATTAGCACCTGACCTATCTATATGAAGGTCACTGGCGACATGCCATCTTGGATCATCTTCTGGTGAACGGCTAACTCCAAATGGGGTGCGAATCCATGGGAGGTTTCCGAAACACCGTGCTACTACTTCAGCACCATGGGATTTCAGCGTCCTTTCAGTGGGCGGTAGCAAGCCCCCACTGCAAGTCCTGCAATCCCGATGTCAGTACATCGACACCATCCTTGTTCCCCCTAGGACGAACCGGGTTCCATGGCCCAGGAATACCGTTCGAGGAACGAAACCTTGTCGACAAGTTGTCCATGACCATGCAACTATATGCAACTTATCTAAGAAGAAAACATATAATGCATGATAAGGAAAACTAAGCAAAACCATCATTCTCATCCATCTTGCCATCTAGCCATCTTGCCTTGAGCCAATGCTCACATTATCATCTGCCCATCCAGGGTCTTAGTGAAACCAACATTCTACATCGGCACAGGATAATAGAATGTTGTTTTCCAATCTCTTTGCCACATCTTTGATATCATACCTCTTTCCAACCAACTCAATGTACTTACCGCCCAGTTCCTGGGACTTAGCATATGTTTAGCATTCATTCATTTGAATGCAATTCAAGCATACTCACTGCCCAGTTCTTGGGTCTTAACATCTGTTTTGCCATCTATTCATTGAGCCAAAGCTCGATATACTCACTGTCCAAGTATTTGGGACTTTGCCTTCACCTGTCATGTAATTCATCGCAACAGCGTACAAGCATACAATTCACTTAGCCACAACAGTTTACGTTAATGTGATTATTATCTTTCATTATCTTTCCGAATTCCATATAAGGCGTTATTGAGCAACACAATAAGAAACATAGCACACTATCCTTATTTTAAGCGTGAAACTAAAGGATCTTTGAAGGGTTCAACACTACTCACATTCATAGGACGATTCCCGCCACGATCGCATAGTCTTCCAAGCGATTCTTCACATAATTCCAAGTCCAACAAGGCTTCATCGAACCAACCATCCAACATAAGGCATCTTGCGGGTCGGGGCACTACAATATATACCACCCAGAAAAAGTTTCGTCCTCGAAACTTAAAACAAAACTCATTCCCAAAATTTCAACCAACTCTTCATGAAACTTTCTCAACGATCAACTTTGCACCATCTAATATTTCTCCGCAATCTCTCGATTGATTTCAAGTAAAGTACCGTCTCGATACAGCATCCCAATTAATTCAACATAGTTTACTATCTTTGATCTTTCCTCTGACACTCGTGCAAATCCTTAGCACATGATAATCCTTCCCGTGGCTTCGTTTGAATTCAGCATACCACTTAGTCGGAATCATACACATATTTTAGGCGTCCCCGAAATACATGCACTTCAGCCAAGTTCAGCGATAGAGAAGACGAACGAGCTACGGTGTAACTTCTCTTTCGAACATCAATAATTCTTTTCAAGCATCTCGTATAATCCCACTTGTTTATTCAATATTCTAACCAATTGATAACACAATAGATATTGCCAATTCCAACTCGATAAATATTTCTCAATCGATCCCAACGTTTCCAAAATATTCAGACATAGATGTATCAAGTATTCCTTTCAAGTTCATTGTCATCCATGCCACCAAAGTTGATAAATCCCATAGCCATATTTTATTTCGATACCCCGATTCTCATCGATCAAATCTTGTACTCATCATCGATCGCATCCATACACATTGTTTGTAACTTGTAAATTTCCCAATCATGATCCATCTTCCAAATCGTACCATCCCTCAAATTGTACCACAATTTCTCTCTAGCAACATTTCTTGCTGTCCTCCAACATTTTCTCGTATTGATCAAGCCAACATATTTATCCTCTCGCATAGGCAACTATCATATCCCAGCAACATTAATTCTGAGGGTCATTTATATTCACATTCGCCGATCTCGACTACATGCACTATCCAATTCCGTCATTACACTTATCCTCAATCTTGATCCGGTCAATGAAATTATTCCAACTATCTCAAAGCACTACCAACAATTTTTGCAGCTCAATATCAATCAACCAATCCAACCAGTTCTAACAATTCCCAACATTTCAACCAAGGCAACTCAATTTCCGAAACCAACATGATCCGTCATCCCATCCAACATTATAACATCAAAATTTCCCAAATATCTATTCCATTCCAAAGCCTACCTTCCAACACATCTTATTCATTCCAACTATACTCACGCAACACCAATAGGGACATCCTACGGTTTTCCAATAGTCAACTTAGCATACAATCAAGTCTCTACGGTCAGCTAACCTAAGCTAAACCAGACATTCAGCTAACCCATATGAGATGAGTAGCTATCAGGGACATACTTATCTCTTATCTTAGAGGCAACCAATTCTCAACATAGGGCAACTCTATGGTCTGACCAACTTAGGGATATGGGACGCCACCCCAATCTGAGACTTAAGCAAGCAACCAACAATCTAGGCAACAAACCGACACTCTAGGCAACCAGCCAACAATCTAGGCAACCAACCGACAATCTAGGCAACTAGCCAACAATCTAGGCAACCAACCGACAATCTAGGCAACTAGCCAACAATCTAGGCAACCAACCGACAATCTAGGCAACTAGCCAACAATCTAGGGTCAAGTCTTTCTACCCGTACTCATACTCGAGTCATACCCAACGAAGTCTCATTCTAGACTTACCCGCAACCGACAATTCTATCCAACAATTCTATGGGTCAATCTCGAAGCTATCATATAAAACTCCTCAATAGAATATTCAACTTTCAATTTCCATTTGCATAGACATAGCATCACTTGTTCAATTCGACTTGTATCCTCATATCGTACTCATATGTCTATTCAATCGGGTCAACTATTCTGAATCATCATCCGACATTGTTATCTCAATACTCTATCACTTATGATCTCTTTCCTACGATCTCTTCGCGACATATTCGTTTCCCACATTCTTAGATCATCAATACGGTCCGTACTCTTTTAACCAGCAAAAATAAGGCAACTATAATCATATTTCTTCCGAGGCATCATTTATAAATTTTCTAACACCAACACGGACATCTCTTAGCAATTCACGTTAACCATCAATATTAGTTTTATATCATCTCCTTCTGATTCCATAAGAAGATTTACTATTCATGCACCAATCCAATCTCTATAGCACCAATCATCTCGCATCATATATCGGTCATCTTAGTGGACATGACATAACTCACCGGCTAAATCATAATCCAACAATTCTATATTCCACCAAACTTGTTATTCAAGCGACAACATCATCTACCGATATGGTCTATTACATATCGCTGCACCTCGATACTTATTTGTGTTCCAGCCATTCGACTCTCGTAAGGAACATCTACTCTTTCGTACGTCAACGGACAAGTACCCATTCTCTATGCCTCAAAATAGTCAAGGGTCATAACTTGTTAATTCGGGACATCAATTTCTCTCAAGCACACTGCACCACGTGCTAAGATCATCTATTCCTTAAGCCCATTTTCTACTTTTTGGTCGTTGATGCAACTCTCTCTGCATCGTCTAAATCATTCGCAGCATCCTGATAAGCGTCTAACATCACCATCAATTCTATTGATATCCAACATGCAATTTCTTTCACTCAATTCCAACATTATTCAAAATTCGGTCCATAGCTATTCCCGTAAATCATTCGATAGCAACACCACACTATCGTTACCAAGCCTATAGCCTATAATCCTTCTACCCAACTGATTTAAGTACTCGCCTGAATCTGAAATTCTTTTCTTCCCAACCAAGGTATCATTTCATATTCTCAATTCTCTTATTATCCAACTTAATGCTAACCGACAAGGTCTAGCGATGGTTCATCTGAACACATCACAATCTCACAATGGGTCATCCAACTTAACAATCAAGGAACACGCCTAGCCAACATGTATCAATCGTAAGCTCAGCTACGATTCGATACCACCCACTACCTTATAGGTAAAGCAATCACAAAATCATAGACACATCAAGGGTCAAGGGACATCTTATCACGACGAGGGTATATGCAATATACCACCCAGAGCTCAAGCCATTCCAAACACAATATTCCTTCGCATCAAACCGACATCCAACATGGACTATCCATCCTGCAGTGGTTATGCTAACCACAAATATCGACTCAAGATTCTGTCGATTCCCATTCACTGAAATCCATACACATTCTGTTCCAACATACCAAGCCATCACCCACGATCGATTGCTGCATAACAATCGATTCAAAGAATCCCACAAATAAGACATCCAGCATACATCACAAACTTACGCATCGTATCATTGTTATTCTTTTTGGTATCTTTTAGAAATTCAACAAAGCACACATATCACAGCCCACATATTTAGACTTATTGTATGGAACACCCAGTGAGAGGTTAGAATGATCAACAAACTTTCAGTCAAGGGTACAACATAGAATAGTTTGGAAGCAACACAGAATAATCGCAGAAGCACTATGAGTCATCATAGAGGCAACTTTGATTTCATCGCGGAAGCAACTTTGAGTATTCGCGGAAGCAACTTTGATTCACCGCGGAAGCAACTTTGAATAATCGCGGAAGCAATTTTTGAATCATCGTGGAAGCAGCTTAGAATCATCTTAGTAGCAACATTGATTCGAAACAAATCGAATAGGAATCCAAGGACGTAAAGCCGTGCTCTGATACCATTATGTCACGCCCCGATCCCGGAGGATCGAAAACTAGCCACTGGGCGTGATGCCGTACAAGTCTAGATTGCACTTGTACAAGGCAAAACCATTACAGTTCCTGGTAATTCTCAGAAAACATCGACAATGCAGCGGAATCAAGCAGATAAATTGGAGTCACACAATTTATATAGAAATGTATCTCTTTATTGATATTCAAAATGGATTACAAGACTTGCAGCGGAATACAGAGTTTACAACTGAATACAAGACTCTTGAGTAGCCAACTGAATGTATACACTTGCCCTTTAGGCTACAAATGAATATACCGACTTCTTTACAATGACTTGCCAATTTGGCTACAATCTCACTGGTACATCTGAGTTCCACTGTTCCATACATTATGTCCCGTATAGCAGAAGACATCGTCTTGAAGAAGAGCTTCTGCACACCCATCCGATTCATCGATGCCAAGCACTGATTCACAGGATTTCTCCCAAGCAAACACCTGTAATATTGCCCACAACGTGGGTCAGTACATCATCAATGTACTGGCGAGCGGTGCTGGCCCAACTCACCTAAGAAGACAGCACTAAGTAAACATGTTATAGCACATTATTAACAGTGGTCTTTCTCGTTGCCTTAGGGTCAATTTCATGTTATAGCCGACAAGAAGTAAAGCATGCAAATCTCATAGCCAACATAATTTTAAAGCATGCAGTTATCACCCTTTGGTGATTCTTACCCACGGTCGTGTAGCCATCCCTGTACAATTATAATACTTACTCTGCCTGCACAAGACATTGTTAGGAACAATATCATGATTCAATATGAATATCACCGTTCGGGTGATTCTTACCAACAGCCGATATCCTTCCCTGTATTTGAGTAATAACTTACTCTGCCTGCATAAGACATCATTAGCACCTGACCTATCTATATGAAGGTCACTGGCGACACGCCATCTTGGATCATCTTCTGGTGAACGGCTAACTCCAAATGGGGTGCGAATCCATGAAAGGTTTTCGAAACACCGTGCTACTACTTCAGCACCATGGGATTTCAGCGTCCTTTCAGTGGACGGTAGCAAGCCCCCACTGCAAGTCCTGCAATCCCGATGTCAGTACATCGACACCATCCTTGTTCCCCCTAGGACGAACCGGGTTCCATGGCCCAGGAATACCGTTCGAGGAACGAAACCTTGTCGACAAGTTGTCCATGACCATGCAACTATATGCAACTTATCTAAGAAGAAAACATATAATGCATTATAAGGAAAACTAAGCAAAACCATCATTCTCATCCATCTTGCCATCTAGCCATCTTGCCTTGAGCCAATGCTCACATTATCATCTGCCCATCCAGGGTCTTAGTGAAACCAACATTCTACATCGGCACAGGATAATAGAATGTTGTTTTCCAATCTCTTTGCCACATCTTTGATATCATACCTCTTTCCAACCAACTCAATGTACTTACCGCCCAGTTCCTGGGACTTAGCATATGTTTAGCATTCATTCATTTGAATGCAATTCAAGCATACTCACTGCCCAGTTCTTGGGTCTTAACATCTGTTTTGCCATCTATTCATTGAGCCAAAGCTCGATATACTCACTGCCCAAGTATTTGGGACTTTGCCTTCACCTGTCATGTAATTCATCGCAACAGCGTACAAGTATACAATTCACTTAGCCACAACAGTTTACGTTAATGTGATTATTATCTTTCATTATCTTTCCGAATTCCATGTAAGGCGTTATTGAGCAACACAATAAGAAACATAGCACACTATCCTTATTTTAAGCGTGAAGCTAAAGGATCTTTGAAGGGTTCAACACTACTCATATTCATAGGACGATTCCCGCCACGATCGCATAGTCTTCCAAGCGATTCTTCACATAATCCCAAGTCCAACAAGGCTTCATCGAACCAACCATCCAACATAAGGCATCTTGCGGGTCGGGGCACTACATCCAGTCCCCGTAGAACCTCCAGGCGGGTCCCAGACCCATCGATCAGCCGACAGTACTGGGTCCAAGGCGACTGTCATGATAATTTCACCAAGCTCCTCGGTATAACGGTAAGACTCAGGGCTCCACTCTCCATCACGGATAATCCATTGGCAAGTGAGACCCCTTATGTCCTCCTGATGTGACGGTGCTCCCCTGAGCTCTAACAGAGATTGACGATCAATCTAAGGGTCCCGTCAGAGGTCCGTGCCAGCCCCATCCTTCATGACCCTTCGGATTACAGATTTGAGAACCCCCCTATGCCTCAAAATAGTCTTGAAAGTGACTGAATGGTTGTTATCCATGGCACAATCCCAGAGGTTGCCATTTTTCATATATCTGTTATGCATCCAGTCAGCCCAGAGGGATCCCCTGTTGATGAATCTCTATGCCAGCTTCAGCGCCGATGTCTCCCTGATCTCCAATAATGACCGTAGCCCCACTCCTTCCTCCTTCTTGGGATGACAAAGCTGATCCCAGGAGATCGCATGCATACCACCCCTCCATATGAAGTCTGCACAAATCTGCTCCACTTTCCTAATAGTGGCAATAGGAAGTAAGATGTATTGCAGCCAGAAGTAGGCTACAGCTGATATCACCGATCTAACCAGCTCGATACGTCCTCTAAAGGATAACCCAGCAGCTTGCCAACCTTCAACCCTCCTCTGGGCGTACTCCACCAGACTATGGCAGTCCTGATCCCGCGCATAGTTAACTGTGAGAGGGACCCCGAGATACTTCACCGGTAAATTGCTCCTCTCGACTCCCAGCGTGCCAGCCAACTCTTCCTTCTGGGAACAGAGGTGGCTGAAATACACCCTGCTCTTCTCTCTGTTCATTTGTAGGCCTGAGAGGGATTCCAGCTCTCCCATAATCTCCGCAATCGTGTGCATACCCTCCATAGATGGCTGGATGAACACCAAGAGATCGTCTGCATAAATAAGGTGGGTAAGCGGGGGATCAATCCTCCTGAACAATGGAACCAGTCTCCTATGATGCATTGCCATGTCCATCAGGCATGTAAAGTATTCCATGACAAGCATGAATAGGTAAGGGGAAAGAGGATCGCCTTGCCTAAGTCCACGGTTGCTATAGAAATACCCAAATGGGGTACCCTGGATGAGGACAGAGAAAGTGGAAGTCATGATGCATTCTCGGATCCTCGCAACCCAGCCGTCGTCAAAACCCATGGCATACATCAGATGACAAAGGAAATCCCTATTGACCATGTCATAGGCCTTCCTCAGATCCACCTTCACGCATGCCTTCTCCCTGTCAGATTTTCCGAAGCCCCTCGCCATCTCATACGCCAGCAGGCTGTGCTCCGCGATCGACCTCCCCTTGATGAAAGCAGCCTGGTTCAGAGAAAGTAAGTCCTGCATGATCCCCTCCATCCGTCGGCACATAAGCTATGTGTAGTGCCCCGTCCCGCTCAGTCAATCGGAGGAATCGAAACGCCGACGGCGTTCGGACATAGCCTTGCAACGGCTGCTCGAAGACATCGCTCGGTCGAGGCGACCGCTCGCTCAGGTGGGGTAGTTTCGGTGAACTCGCCTCATCTTAGCCTTCACATAATAAATCACATGTTTTCAACTTGCACAAGTAGGCTTGATAATAAAAGAGACGAATCAACATAAATAAGGAAATAATCCCGACGGGTCGAATTGAGTTAGAATATAGAAAGGTCCAACGGTCGACTTAGAGTTAGTGCATGGCGTGTTTTGAAAATGACACTCGATCCTTCGTCCCGTGGCTTAGGAAAAGGAAAGTTGGTTGAGTAGGCGAAGTTATGAACGTAGCCTAAGTCATAGGCGTCGCCCGCATGAATATTTGATAGAGCATGCACGCTTCCCCCATGCAAGGCTTGGCATAGCCTTTGCTCGTCCCTCGGGTTAAGTTGTAGGTTTTATTAAGTTAGGCAAAGTTATGCCGGTCGACCTAAGACATTCCAATTACTGTCCCACTCTTTTGTGGTTGTCAAGTTAAGTAGTCCCACGATCTCAAGGCCCGTCGACTTGGGCAGTAGTGTCGCATAGAGCACAGTTGGCTTAAGGCACGATGCACGGACTTAGTGTTTTAAGGCACAGATCACGGTTGATCTAACTGAGTTGGAAGAAGGGCTTTCAAATAGTCGTTTCTGAGTCGGGTGAAAAGATAGGACAAGAAAGAGGAATGCTCGCGACCATGGGTCGTCGATGAGGTCTCAGATGTGAAAAGTATCGAACATGGCCCTGGAAGAGATGGTAACACTGAAAATAGAATGACTGTGTGAGACGTCAGTTTGAGTCGGATCTTGCATGATCATTGGACAACTTATCGACAAGGTAAATAGTTTCCCCGTAACGGCGACCCACAGAGCCCGGGGCCGTTATGGCTGAGTATGGAAACAAGGGATAACTGTGCTGAATCGATAGCACCGGGTTAGTCGGGGACTTCCAGGGGGCTAGCTACCTTGCGCTGGAAGGGTCCCGGCCAACACAAGCTATGAGTCCAGGTATAGCTTGTTATGCTAGTGACCTCATATAGATGAGTCGGCACGGGCGGCAATCCGCGTATGCGCCTTTGGATTGAGTTGAGTTTGAATGTGTGTACAGTTAGAACATAATGTTTGGGCCTAAGATTTGGCTTCGACATAGGCGACGTGCTTCGGCATGAGTTGTGGTGTCGAGTCTTAAGTTATTGGCATAGAGTTGCACAAGTTGGTTTGAGTCGTTGGAGTTTAAGTCAGGAAACCGCCGTAAGGTAAAGTCGATTGAGTGACACTAAGTTCACAAGTCTTGATTGGGTCAGTAAGTGACCAAAGTAGCAAGGGCCGCGAGGCGGCGATGTGGTTTAGTCTCACTGAAATGCGAGACACGGCCTCAATATGGGTTTGTAGCACGGTCACACGAAAATTGAGTCTATCGTGTAGTTGCGTATCTAATTTTGGGCCGTAAGGCAAACACGACTTGATAGGTTAACATTGATATTGCAATCACGGGATGGTCTAGAGACACAAAATAGGCCAAGGCGTTGGTCATAAAATCGATCCTAAGACAAGACTAGAAAGACAATTGATAAGTGGGACTATGTTGCACAAAGTAAATCAAACGTGTTGGTTTTGTATGGGTGGGCGAGGAGCTCATTCCACCAGTACAGTTGAGTACTGACACCCACACAATGTTTATATACAGGCACAGGTAGAAGCTCGTGGCGCGAAGCTCGCTTGGATGCGTCGATGCATGGAGTTACTTGACGATTCGTAGCGTGCGGCCGCATGGAGTCAAGACTTATACGGGACATAATGTATGGGCATCGCCTTCCAAAGCATCTGCTGGCTCAAGACTTGTATTGAGAGATGAGAGAGAGCTGAGTGACTTGTAATGTGAAAAGAGTGCACTTGAGTGAGCTTGAGTGACTTGTAATCTTGGCCTTGTGCCCCATTGTAACCTTTGTTTCAATATCAATAAAAAGCTTCTTTTGAATAACTTGTGTTTTGTTCTAAATTCTGTCGCTATTATTCAATGTCTCTGCTTAATTGGGACTTCTGTGCGACGACCCCGTCGCAGCCGCTGTAATCGGCCGTTATGGAACCCGCCTTTCACGAGCACAATCTAGGCTTGTACGGCATCATGCCTTAGCGAGGACGATCGCTCCTACGGGAGCGGGGCATGACATAATGGTATCAGAGCACGGCTTTACGTCCTTGGACTATCGATTGAATTCTTTAACTCCGTTGTTTCCGCAAACTCTGAACTGTTGCTTTCGCAAAGTTGTTATCGTTGGTGCGCTCTCTCTCAAATGTCCCATGGGATGTCCATACAATAAGTCTAAATAATTTGCAAAACATAGGAGAACAGTTTTTGATAAGAAACAAAAAGATGGTTCATGTAAGTACGGTTGGCTAAATCGGGCTGGGCATATACGCCAAAGTTGCGTCGACCTTAGTAAAGTCGAGTGCGGGATTCGTAATGTTTCGAGCTAGAACGAGTTGGAATCGATTGAGTAAATGAGATGACTATCGATAGGGGTACTATCGAGCGACGATAACGTCGGTGCGATAAAGATGAGCGTGCTTGAAAATTTAAGGAATCATTCGGACGGAAATCTTAGGAGATAGATTATGAATCAAATGATAAGTTGAGGATTTGTTGAATGACTTCATCCCTGAGTAGTGTATGCGATAGCCTCAGGGATGTCGATCGATCGATTGAGGATACGAGGTGTCAATGAGTCTATCAGCAAGCGTCGCGTGTATGCAAAGTCGTAGATTGAGTATCGTTGAATAAGTTGTAGTCTTGAAGTTTGACGAGTTGATTTAGACAACCTAGAAATGGACGCGCACGGGATGTGCACGAGATTGAGGATTGTGCGAGTATGAAATGCAAAAAAAATTGAGTAGGTGAAACTGAATCGAAGAAAAGTTAAGGGTGTATGAATGGATTAGTTGATGGAGAAAATTGATACGGATCGTATATAAAAAGTTAGCACGACGGAAGGATAACGTGCATAAAAAGTTTGAGCTTGAAGTTACAAAATGACTGAGAATTGAAATCGATGTTGCTCGATGGTTTGAGTTAGCAAAGAATGATGCGAATTGAGAAAATATATTGGTCGATAACATTGTAGGACCGATTGTAGGAAAAGCACAATACTCTAGAGGGGGATGAATAGAGTAGGCAGCAAAAATTAACTATTTAAAAATGTTAGTAACAAGATCACAGATATGTAAATGAAAAGTAGAGAGTAGAGAGCAAACGCAAACACAAGAATGTATACTGGTTTCCCTCTTGTGAGGACTAGTCCAGTCGGAAGAACTCTAGCTTCCAGTTGAATCCACTATGGAAAATCACCACAAGTTTTCATCCGAAGTTCTTGCAACTTCTACAACGCGAGCTTTGATCCGAAGTACTCGATCAACTTCAATTATGAAGTGTGTACTTTCAATCAAGCCTCTGATTACAATTACTCTGAAACTTCTAGACTGTACCGCACTGGCAAATCGACTAGAGGATTGTAATTGGCTTGGGATTTGAAAATGAATAGCTTAGAACACTTTGGAAGAAGTAGTAGGCTTATAGAGAAGAGATATGAAAGTGAATTGGTGTATGAGTGAATTGAAATGATCGAAATCCTTCTCTATTTATAGTTTTTCTAAAGGCATAATTCTGACAGAATTCGGGCAGAATTCGGACATAACTCTATGAGAAAATCTCGTTGGGATCCGTAACTGCAGGGAGACCAAGTTCAAAAAGCAACGTTCACTAACCGAACTCTGGCCGAACTCTGGCCGAACTCGGGCCGAGTTCTGCTAGGGTTCTGTTAGGGTTTTGCAAATTAGTTTTTGGGCTTTTTGAAAAGTCAAACAGTTTAGAAGTAGTTTGGACTTTTGTAAGTGGACTTGTTTTCAAAATGAAAGGGTATTTTGAAAACGTTTCTTGGGTAGCCTATTTGCCAGTACGATGCATTGTACATAGTATTCCTAGACTCAATAAATATGAAAAATACATTGATGAAATAGGAAAACCAAAAGCCCTTAAATGACGCCTTTCTTCAAATATTTGAGCAGACTTGAAGACGCCTTTTTCACTTGACGGCGGTCGTCCAAAGATAAACGGATCTGGAAATCTGAATACCTTTCGGGGGCTTCGCCCCCGAACCCCTGACGAGGGGTGCTGCCCCCTCGACCCCTGTCCGCTGACCGGGCAGCGGAACCCCCGATGCGAGGCCCCGGATAGGTCGTTAGGCGGTTCAGAGAAATCTTCTTGTATAACGTCGTCTTTGGCCCATTGTATATGTCCTGGTTTGATCATGTTTGATCATGCTTACAGCATGTCTACAAATACATGTTAGGCAAACAAAACAACATGATACAAGCATAGCAATGTAATATAGAATATTTGGGACAATGCTAATATTAGGACAATGCGAAGTTTAAGTAACAACATGATAGTGATTACATGAATATTAGTGATGTCATTATGTTAAACTCAAGTGATTAGCCATATTCAAAAACATGATATAATCATTGGGCTAACAATCTTCTCCTTTTTTATTATGGCAAATCTTTTAAGTTTAATATATATACAATAGATGCATGTATCACTAATAAACACATAATACTAGAATATTGTATGCTAACTTAAACTAATTTCTTAAACTTATTTCTCCCCCTTTGACATGATCAAAAATAAGCTCCTCCGTAATTAGAGCTAAAATAAAATCAAGCATAAGTAAAAGAGGAAAGCAAAAATAATCATGATCAAGAATTAGGAGAACGGTGAAACGACAAGTGTAGAAAATTGTATAATTAAAGTAGAGAAACTTGTCAAAAATAGTTGGTTGAACATAAAAACATTGAAATCAATCAATACATAGTTTATCAACTAGAAATCCAAAAATAAAATATGTTTTGAATGTCATTTGACCAAAAAAAAATCTATCAATATAGTAGGAATCAATCATTGGTCATAAATAAATCATGAGGAATAGAAATTCGTAGATCTAGTATATATATAAAATATATATAAGAATTTTAACAATGATCACCAAAAAAAGTATGATTCATAATTTGCCCATACAAATTAGTGAATCAATTCCATAAAGAGTATAATCATCGAAAAGAGATCAAAATAAGTATACTAGAATCTATACAAAATCTATACCAAAGTTCATGCATTTGAATTCAATTACCTTAGCATGATATATGAATATCCATTAGATAAACATGAAGGTAATGAAGACAAAATACTTGAGAAGGAGAAATTCAGTCGACTTGAATGCTCCCCTGCAAAGTATGATCAGTCTAAATATAGATAATCATGAACTTTGAGATAAAATCCAATAAGAAATGTCAAATCAGTGTAAACTCAAAAGGATTATAAATAAATTAAATTAATTTTGGCAGGATAACTTTTAGAAACTCGAATAAGAGAATTAAAAATAAATAATAATAATCATATATTCTCTCATCTAATACAAATTCGAATATCATGAACAACTCAACAAGATATTTTAAGTAAAAGAATATATGTCCATGATGAACTAGGTATACCACATACTAAGGACATAAAAAAATTAATTTGGTCCCCTTTAAAATATGCGTATATAGTTCAAAAATAATTTATATGCATAAAATAAAAAAATAAATAATCACAAGATCTAAGGGATATCCAAGATATGCATCTTTTTTTTTTCTTTGATCAAATGCATATAAAATTTCAAACTCAAAACAAATATCAACTTTAGGCAAGAAAAAGAAATATCCAATAAATAAACACTTACAGATGAAGAAAATATGTCTTCAATAAAAAAATATAACACAAATCATTTCATGTAAGTAAAAGATTTTTGAAAGCTGTCTTTAATAATAACATTTGAGTACGAGACAGATTCAATAAATCAAAAAGAAATCAAAAAGGCTTTTCAAAAAAGTGGAATTTATTACGAAAAACTGTCTTAGTAAATGTTCGAATGCGTCCATTTAGTCCTCAAACTGAAAGCTGGCGATTCGAATCACAAAAAAAAATTTAATAAAAGAATCCATAAATCATAAATAAATCCATTTGAACAAATAAACATAACTAGATAAATGTCCAAAGAAAAGTGTATGCTAGATATATGGCATGTCAAAGGAATAATTGATTTGAAACAATTAACCGCTCCACCTTTACATGGCTATATCCAAAAATAATAATATTGACAAAATTTTAAAATAAAATTCAGAGACATATTTCCAGAAATAGAAAACTAATTCAAAAAATTAGGTCTTCTTATCAAAGTTTATTTCTTCCCTTTTAAAGCCTTAGCACGGTGTCCACCTGACAACCGTGAGGTTAAAAAAAAGAAATGCTTTGAGAGAGAGATTCAATTTGCTTGACTTCTCCCCGCAAAGAATTACTGCTATAGGCAGTTAGTAACTTGAATAAGAAGATAATAATATAAAGCTCAAAATTATTAATATTACGAATATTACACAACCTAAAGATGAAATCACAATACCATAATATTCAATGAGTAGTCACAAATACGAAAAACAATCATCCTTAGACAAAAGAAGAAATATCCATTAAATGAACATTTAAAAATTAAACAATCAAAAGATATTTCAAATTAGCATGATGAATAATCGTATAAGTCAAAAGATGACATAAATTGATCTATGCTATAGAATCTCACAATCGACAAGATAGATCAACATATGCTACCTTTTGTGAAAATATGAAGAGAGAATATTATCCATCAAATCTAAAATTCAAAATCCATCAAATAACAATTGCAACTAGATCTCAATAAATCTTTAGTTTATAAAACGTTGATCAATCTTGGGTTAGCTGTAGAGATACTGTCCCAGCTAACGGAGGTTCACCGGGGAACACTTAAGTACCGCTTCGCTTCGACCGTAGTCGTGGTGACAGACAGACCCTTTATAGGCTTGTACCCAAAACAAATATCTTCTTTAATAACCGAGGATTTAAGAAGAATTAGTACAATATAAAAAAATATTCTATGGACTTAAAATTTTTTAGAACAATGTAGCATACGGTATAAGATGTATGAATTACATTTATCCATATGTGCTACAAAATCATTGGGTAACAATAAAATATAAAATATTTGTAAATCAAAATGTAGGACCTAGATACGTTGATGTATTTTGGAACCTAGGGAACTGGATTTAGTACCTTGGATCCAGAACTAGACGATAGTTGCAAGTGTACCTTAATAAATCTTAAGTCTATAAAGTATTGATCACTTCGGGTTAGCTGTAGGGGTCGGTTCCCAGCTAGCGGTAGTCCGAAGACTAGTGCACCGTGTCACTTCAGGCTATTTACACCTGTATGACAGAAGGACCCTTTCGACTTGTTCCCAAAATGATTTCTACTCCTAAGAACTTAGATTCAAAGGAATATATGCAGTATTATCGAACAACATTGAAATCCAGAATCTCTAAATATAAATGAAGTAAATATCCAAAGAATGGTTTATCAAGATCAAGATATTTAAAAATATCATGTATCCAAAATGTCAACCAAAAAGCCAAGAAAAATATTATTAAAAGAGGCTTTGAAGAAGAAGCTAATGAAGAGAAGAACATAAATTTGTTCAAAGTAATCAATAGCTGAAGTATGAGATAAGCACAAGTTTGAAAATACTTTTCAAAATAATATAATATAGAACTTGAACTTAACTCATATATCCCCATAAAAATATTTATACAATATAAGAAACATGTGAGCAATATATGAATGATAATGAATTATTCATGTATCATTAACAAGCATAAAAAAATATCATAAGTTCAAAAATATGCATAAATATGCTTTGTCAGACAAAGATGTAATTGATTCATAAGAAATTAATCACAATAAAATTTAAGAATCAATAGTAAATATATTATGCAAGCACAAGGTTAACATAAAAATATATGTATATACTTTTTAAGTAAACAAGAGACTTGTGCTAAACATATATACTCACGAAATACTGATCAAAGTAAATATGACATGTTAAATACAAATCGGTAAGAAGTGGCCATTAAAAAAAAATTAAAGACGAAGAGTCAAAAGCATAAACCAAAAACAAAATTAAGCTCCTATGCATGCTTCAAGAAAAAAAAAAGCATACATAGACAAATGTGTCACACTAGTAGGAAATAACATACTATATAGTGTGAACTAATCATTTAAGTTAGACAATAGTCATGCTAAGATTATGTCTCACATTGATTCAAACAATAAACAATTTAAAAGACATCAATGAAATCTAATAGCAAGACATCAGTAAGAACATGCTAGATATTAAAAACTATTTAGAAAGCATGTTACCAAAGTGGTTCTAGTGACCACACTTATGTTGGTGCAATTGCTTGAAAGATGACCTTTGTAGCTTTGCAATCACCAACATGCTCCATGGTTCTAAGGTTCAGCATAAATACCTCCACCTGAAATATTAGGTGAAGACTTTGGTATCCAATACTTGGATCCACATTTGTTAGCTTTGGGAACCCATTTGCACAAGTTCATATCAACTAGCTTTCGAATCTTTCGAATCTGACAATGATTAGAAACGTGTCCATTCATACCGCAATAATGACAGAAAGAATTAACATTAGTGCTATGTACAGTAGTATGAGAACGTGCAGTGGTGTGATATGATGTGCGTGGATACTTGTAATAGAAAGCATGGTTGTGTGAAGCTTTAGCTTTGCTTGCTTCCTTTCTAAAAGATCTGACGTGTGTGACTTTGTGATGTTCTAAGTGTCCTGTGTTAGACTGAGTCATAGGTTGTATTACCTGCTTTCCCAGTCTAATCTCTAACTTTTTAGAGTTAGCACAGATCTCATCATATTTAACAGAAAGAGCATCAATTCTACATGAAGCAATAAAATACTTCTTCTTTTCTGATTCTAATTCCTCCTTAAGTTTAGTATTTTCTTGAGTGCTTTTTCAATGCAATCAAGTGCCTCATGCAATCTAAACTTCAGTGTGGAAATCTCAGTAGAATTATCAGAAGGAGAACTATTTCTAGCATCATTCAATAAGCAAGTAAGCTTTTCATTCTTCCGCTTATAGGATAGAATATCCTTTCTAGCTTGCTTATACTTATCTAATACTTTCTTGTGTTCTTCTAATAGATCACTGAAAGCATCAGATAAATCATCATAAGTAAATTCATTCTCTTCAAGAAGGGGATTATTCTGTACCTCGTTAGATAATGCCATTGAGCATAAATTTACAGCTTGATGAGGTCTCTCTTCTTCAGAATCGGTTGCTTCGCTTTCACACCATATGCTCGTTCTAGTGTACTTGTGAGATGATGATCTTCCTTTATTTGATTGTTCATAGTGACTCTTCTTTTTAACAGTCATACAATCTTCTTGGATGTGGTCTATCTTCTTGCAGTTGTCACATATAAGCTCTTCTTCGTATAAGGGATTGTGTTGCACCTTAAATCCCAATTTTGTCATGTACATATTTGCATCATTAAGAAGACTATCCTTCTCTCTGGAGTTGCTAGCTTTGCTTTCATACCTGCACTCATAAGTAGCTTCAAGAACTTTCCAAATTTTATGAGATGTTGTGCAAATATTAATAAGATTAAATACATTTGTGTCTACAGCACAATAAAAGATATGCATAACATTAGCATCAAGGCTAGCTAACTTTTTCTCTTCCTCCGTGTAACTATAATAAGGCTTGTTGATTATAGAGGATGTAAGAATAGAAGTGATAGTAGGCTTTTTGTAGCCATTGACAACAATTGACCATAAGTCAAAATCTAGAGACTTCAGGTAGAAGCTCATTCGTGTCTTCTAATAACTATAGTTTGTTCCATCAAATAGTGGGAGTCTATTTGAGGATTGCTCTTCAGTTGTGAAGTACATACTTGCCATATGTGATATAGTAATCTATGTAACAACAGTTATAAATAAGAATATAATAGCAGTGTTACCTTGCTTTACCTGTATAACCCGTTTTGATACAATTGTAGGAGCAATTGGTATGAGCAGCAATATACCAAGCACCCACTCTCTAGTTGTAGCACTGGCTCTCTAGATGGAGTACTGGCTCTGATACCAATTGTAGGACCGATTGTAGGAAAAGCACAATACTCTAAGGGGGTGAATAGAGTAGGCAGCGGAAATTAACTATTTAAAAATGTTAGTAACAAGATCACAGATAATATATCACAGATATGTAAATAAAAAGTAGAGAGTAGAGAGCAAACACAAACACAAGGATGTATACTGGTTTTCCTCTTGTGAGGACTAGTCCAGTCGGAAGAACTCTAGCTTCCAGTTGAATCCACTATGGAAAATCACCACAAGTTTTCATCCGAAGTTCTTGCAAATTCTACAACGCGAGCTTTGATCCGAAGTACTCGATCAACTTCAATTATGAAATGTGTACCTTCAATCAAGCCTTTGATTACAATCACTCTGAAACTTCTAGACTGTACCGCACTGGCAAATCGACTAGAAAATTGTAATTGGCTTGGGATTTGAAAATGAATAGCTCAGAACACTTTGGAAGAAGTAGTAGGCTTATAGAGAAGAGATATAAAAGTGAATTGGTGTATGAGTGAATTGAAATCATCGAAATCCTTCTCTATTTATAGTTCTTCCAAAGGCAGAATTCGGGCAGAATTCGGACAGAACTCTATGAGAAAATCTCGTTGGGATCCGTAACTGCAGGGAGACCAAGTTCAAAAAGCAACGTTCACTAACCGAACTCTGGCCGAACTCTGGCCGAACTCGGGCCGAGTTCTGCTAGGTTTCTGTTAGGGTTTTGCAAATTAGTTTTTGGGCTTTTTGAAAAGTCAAACTGTCACGCCCCAGAACCATAATACTGGAGAGCGGGGGAATGACTCAGCCAGCTACATATTACGAGTAGAGGAATACCGTATAATACGATCAATGTTGTCTAATAAGACGAGGGGATGCATACCACATAAAAGTCACACTATGGTCACTTCACATCTATTGTCTCAATCATTCAAACACGAAACAGAAATAGAGAACATGTAAGATAAAGCAGTAAGGCGTCCCAAACGCTCAGTCAAAATGTTCTTGATATCTGGCTTTACAAAATATAGCCAGATGATGAAGCAAGGTATACACAATTATTTATCAGTTGCAGCCTGACTTAGTTACAATTATGTAAAAGTAAGTACAAGATGATCCGACTAACATGTCGGTGCCAAACGGCAAAATATAAAGTAAGTAACAAAACGAGTGGGGAAGTAAGGAACCCACTCGAGTCCTCATGCGATCATCCCTCTAGTATTGACCATCTTGGAGGTGGAAGTAAGCTGAGTCCTCGGGAACCGGCTATAAATCTGGCCATGCAAAACCAGAGAGGTTAGACCTCTAATAGCAAGTACCGCAAGGAAGCACAATATGAGAAATTGGAACCTGTAATAAGAGAATATGATATATAGACCTCTGTTTGCTACTGTGATTCACATAACATCACGATACTTCAAACCAACTTCCCAACCAAACAAGGACAGAAGTTGGCCTGTCATATCCTGACATTCTGATCATCTCAGTTAGTTAACATAGTAGGTACAGTGCACAAACAAGTCAACTTAAACGGCCATGCAACTACTACGGCTTGCTACGGTGAGTTCCAAGTTATCCTGAAATTATGTAATAAAGGATTCCTCAGTTTTTACTATGTGCAAGCAAG
The DNA here is from genome assembly GCA_029216955.1 of Iris pallida. NCBI lineage: Eukaryota > Viridiplantae > Streptophyta > Magnoliopsida > Asparagales > Iridaceae > Iris > Iris pallida. The sequence goes on along the minus strand of JANAVB010019198.1, from coordinate 1,743,685 downwards.
GCTAGTCTACCCAGTCAATCAATTACGCCAATCATGAATTAGACGAGTCCCAGCGGGACGCCCGTCATCAATATACAATAAATAATATAAGCAGATACCGCTTCCTACCCGTGTGACAGATTTGCAGTATCTGTGGGAACCAGCCGACCTGTTGGGCACTAATAGTCCCAAAGAGGGCTGCCGTGTAAGAACTCGGGAATCCATTCTCTCCATGCAATCATTATTTAACTTAGTAGCCTCTATGTTAAGTGAAATCCCATGTCGTGGATCATGGTCATTCAGAATGAGTACTTCCGTACAAAGTACGATATGCCCAACTCTACAACGATACATGTACGGTTAGGTTGTAGGTCTTACATAGCGTAATGCAACAATTAAAACTAACCACGGAATAAATTATGCCTTGATCATAAAGTACACATGCTGCTTTTGTAGAAAAATAAATAAATTGAAGCCTGCATATACCTGTATGCCAATATTCGGGATCGGCCAATCGATTACAATATTTCATAATTAATATGAACGTGTCTCATTCATTCAATTCAATAAGACGACTAGCCAGTCTCTTAGTTCCAACTAGGAACGCATGATTAATTATTAGTCAAGGTCACAATCAATATCAATCAATGTTAATTCGAGACAAGAATCAGTCAAAAGGCATCCTGGGCTAGAGTTCATGCGGCCGGAAATTATAGAAGTTCGTGCGGCTGAGAATGCATATGAGGTCAGGATCTCATACGGTCAGAAAGTGCCATGCGGCCACAGAAACCAGTAGTCAACAGCATGCGACCACGAAAAACAGCATGCGCCAGGAAACAGCATGCGCCAGGACACAGCATGCGCCAAGAAACAGCATATGCCAGAAAATAGCATGTGTCAGGACAGCATGCGCCAGAAAATAGCATACGCCAGCAAACAGCATGGCAACAGTATTTTGCCAGCAAATATCATGCGCCGTGAAACAGCATGCGCCAGCAAACAGCATGGCAACAGTATTTTGCCAGCACACAGCATACGCCAGGAAACAGCATGCGCCACGACAGCATGCGCCAGAAAATAGCATGCGCCACCAAACAGCATGGCAATAGTATTTTGCCAGCAAACAGCATGCGCCAGGAAACAGCATGCGCTAGGACAGCATGCGCCAGAAAATAGCATACGCCAGCAAACAGTATGGCAACAGTGTTTTGCCAGCAAACAGTATTCGCCAGAAAACAGCATGTGCCAGGACAATATGCGCCAGAAAATAGCATGTACCAGCAAACAGCATGGCAACAGTGTTTTGCCAGCAAACAACATGCACCAGAAAATAGCATGCGCCAGGACTGCATGCGCCAGAAAATAGCATGCGCCAGCAAACATCATGGCAACAGTGTTTTGCCAGCAAACAGCATGCGCTGCTCATCTTCCCCAACCAGCCTCCAATGGCCATGAAAACCCATGAACCAAAAGACCATAAATCACTCAAAATAAGTCAAAATCAGGACTTCCAATAGTTTAAATTGGGTAGAATCAAATTTCCTACAATATGGAACCATCAAAACTTGAAAAATAACAAAGTTACTAGATCAAAACATAAAAATTCTGAAAATATATTAAACTTAGATCTACATGAAATGAGCCATGGAAATTGAAAATGCTAAGTACTAAAGTATCTAAGAATCTTGAGAGGAGGACAATGGAACAACAAAAATGGAAATCCATCAAGAAGCAAGTTGGCACTTGCCTATGCGGCTGGATAGATGGGGGAGAGTTATGGAGGATGAAGAAGAAGAGTAATGGAGGAGTAAATAAAGAGAGAGAAAGGGTTTTGGGGTTTTAAATGGGGGTGGTGGTAGGTGGGTTCATGTTGAACCATCCAAGGCCGAAAAATAAACCAACTCGGGCCGAACCCAAAAGCAAAGAAGAAAGTAAAATACAGAAAGTAAAATACAGAAAAATAATTAGCAAGAAATTAAAGAAATTTAAATACAGAACAATACATGATAAATATTAAATAAATATATTCCAGCAATACATGTATTTAGAATACGTATTTCGGGAACGGGAAGTGACATCTCTACCCTCCTTAGAAAAATTTCGTCCTCGGAATTTCAAATCCAAGCAGGATAGAAACATCGGAGCTAAACTAATCTAAGTATAAGCAATTTGAGTAAGCAATCATTCTACAATGCCAATAGCAAGTAACATATCTATGTTTAACTATCGACGACACCAAGCAATTCTACTCATAAGGTGACGAGCATGAGGAGTTAAGACAACCAAGGTATACAGAAAGAGATATACCTTGTGAGTCAAACAGGTGCGGATACCGTGATCGGATGTTATCCTCACGTTCCCACGTTGACTCCCATAAAGAGTGATAATCCCAAGCAACCCGAAGAAGGCTAATTGTTCGGTTCTTGAGTATCTTCTCTCTTCGGTCCAAAATAGACACATGTTGTTCCTTGTAAGACAAGTTGGTACCAACAACCAGCTCAGAATGATCAAGGATATGGTTTGGGTCCGATACATACCTACGTAACTGAGATACGTGGAACACGTCATGCACCTCTCGTAACGAAGGTGGAAGGGATAAACGATAAGCAACATCGCCTATCCGCTCAAGGATAATAAATGGGCCCACGTACCGCGGACTCAACTTCCCGCGAACGCCAAATCTAATGACCCAACGGGTAGGTGAGATCCGTAAGAACACGTGGTCCCCAACGAAAAACTCTAGCGGCCTACGATGCTGGTCCGCCCAATGACGATGTCGATCTTGCGCAACTCGAAGTCGCTCTCTAATTCCCTTGACCACTTCAATTGTCTGGACAATTATTTCCGGGCCTAACATCTTTCTCTCTCTGATATCATCCCATGCCAGTGGCGACCTACACTTCTTACCATATAGTGCTTCAAATGGCGCCATCTAGATACTGGCTTGATACTGTTGTTGTATGAGAATTCGACTAAGTGCAGGTGGCTCTTCCAAGATCCTCTAAAATCCAGAGTGCAAGCTCGCAACATGTCTTCCAAAGTCTGAATTGTTCTTTCTGATTGTCCGTCTGTCTGGAGATAGTAAGCCGTGCTAAATCTTAACTTGATACCCAGGCTATGATGTAAGCTCTTCCAAAAATGTGATGTAAAACGGGTATCTCTGTCTGACACAATACTGACAGGGACTCCATACTGCCTGACTATTTGTTGTATATACAACTCTGCCAACTTTTCTGTAGATTGCTCTACTCTGAAAGGAAGACAGTGTGCCACCTTTGTAAGCCGATCTACTATCACCCAAATAGCATCTTTACCACTTGGTGATCTCGGTAAACCGGTCACAAAGTCCATTGTAATATGTTCTCATTTTTATTCCGGAATAGGAAGCGGTTGCAATAACCCAGCTGGCATCTGCTGTTCTGCCTTCATTTGTTGACATACCAAGCAACGGAAAACAAATCTAGCTATCTCCCTCTTCATTCCGTTCCACCAGAAGTGCTGCTTGATATCTTGGTACATCTTGGTCCCTCCAGGGTGTACAGAATACTGGAAACTGTGAGCTTCTGCCATAACCTCCTGTCTGATATCTCCACTAGGCACACATAAACGTGATCCAAACCTAAGTGTACCATCTTCATGAATTCTTATCTCCTTTCTGAGTTCTGACTCACATTCTACCCTAAGCTTCTGAATCATTGGGTCCTGTGCCTAAGCTGCCTTGATCCTGTCTATCAAGTCAGATTGAACTTGTAAACTTGTTAGAACTCCTACATCACTAGGAAGTATAACTTCGATACCCATCTCCTGAAGGTCTTCTAAGATATGCCTCTGTGTTGTCAACATAAATGTGCCGCCTCTCCTGCTGAGAGCGTCTACTACCACATTAGCCTTGCCTGGATGATACTGAAGCTCTACGTCGTAATCCTTGATCAACTCCAACCATCTTCTCTGCCTCATGTTCAGCTCCTTCTGAGTAAAGATGTACTTCAGACTTTTATGGTCTGTGTACATGTCCACTCGATCACCATATAAGTAATGCCTCCATAGCTTCAAAGCAAATACTACTGCCGCCAACTCCAAGTCATGAGTTGGGTAACTCTTCTCGTGGTCTCGAAGTTGCCTAGATGCATATGCTATCACCTTCTCATGTTGCATAAGGACACATCCAAGTCCTTTACCTGACGTATCACAGTATACAGTAAAACCTCCGGGCCCAACTGGCAATGTAAGAATAGGTGCTGATATCAACTTCTGCTTCAAGTTCTCAAATGATGTCTGACATTCTGCCGACCAGACGAATGGTATATCCTTTCGTGTCAAGCGGGTCATGGGTGCTGAAAGTCTTACAAAGTCCGCTACGAATCTCCTGTAATATCCCGCCAATCCTAAGAAACTCCGCACATCTGCTACGGTCTTGGGTACTGGCCAACTCTCTACTGCTTCTACCTTCTTGGGATCCACTGCTACTCCAGCTCCTGATACGATGTGCACCAAAAATAAAATATGGTCCGACCAAAACTTACACTTGCTGAGCTTGGCATACAACTGGTTCTCTTTCAGAACCCGTAACACTTTTCGGAGGTGGTCCTCATGTTCCTCCTCACTAGCAGAGTAGACGAGAATGTCGTCAAGGAACACAACGATAAATTGATCTAAGTATGGCATAAAGATGCGGTTCATCAAATCCATAAATATTGCTGGAGCATTGGTCAAACCAAACGGCATTACCAAGAATTCATAATGCCCATACTTCGACCTGAATGCTGTCTTGGGAATATCCTCCTTCCGAACCCTCACTTGATGATACCCTGAACGAAGATCTATCTTGGAGAAAACTCTAGCTCTGCTCAACTGATCAAACAAGTCGTCGATCCTGGGTAGTGGGTACTTGTTCTTTACTGTTGCCGCGTTAAGCTTTCTGTAATCGATGCACAATCTGGATGACCCATCCTTCTTTCCCACAAGTACCACTGGTGCTGCCCATGGTGATATGCTAGCTTGGATGAACTTCTTCTCCTTCAGTTCCTCTATGTGCTGATATACCTTGGCCTGCTCTGAATCCGCTATTTTGTAAACTCGATCTGATATCGGTTTAGTTCCAGGTACCAATTCTATGTTGAACTCAATATCCCTAACCGGTGGTAGACCTAGAAGTTCTTCGGGAAATACGTCTAGAAACTCTTCAACTACCTTCGGGACTTGAACTTCTTCCATTGCCGTTACTACTCCCTGCTCTTGTTGAGTTGCCACTGTTCTGACTAAGGTGAATCTCTTTATGCCTGGAATATCAAAAGATACACTCCCTCTACGACAATCTATTGTCGTATGACTGTCTTTCAGCCAGTCCATGCCTAAGATAACGTCGAAATTTCCAACAGAAAATTCTATCAACCGGGCGGGTAAGGAATACCCGTAAACTACAACGCTACATGCTAGAATAACTCTACTAACTCCTACGAGCCTACTACCAGTGAGTATATTTAACCTTCCTGGCAATGCCTCGAATTCTATTCCTAGCCGTGTTGCAAATTGGGCATATATAAATGAGTGTGATGCTCCCGAATCGAACAATGCTACTGCGGGATATGAGGCGACGAGAATGTTACCTGCCACAACATCTCCCGATGCTAATGCCTTTTCCAAGGACAGTGAATGCCTGCCCTCGACCTCATTGTTGGTTCCCATATTGCGGCCTAGCCTGGTGCTGCTGCTGGCCCCTGCCTTGATGATGCTGGGTGGTCTATGCTGGTGTTACTGCATCGGCGGTCCCTGCTGTCGAAATATCTGAGCTTGAGATATGAACGGGCGCTGTGCCAACGGTCTCACTACCACCGCTGGTCCTCGATACTGGCCTGCCCCTGGTGCTGGCAGAGCAGGAAATTGTTGCACTGGTCCTCCTGACCTCGAATTCATGGGACATGTGGTAACCCGATGATCTGGACTTCCACATATCAAACACAGTCCGTTCAATATCCGAGACACATCTCTAGTGTGCCCTACCTTCCCACAATAAGTGCAGCCCGCCGGGGGTTGCTGGTTCTTCCTTTATTGTTGTTGCTGCTGCCTTGGTGGTGCTGGCCCTCGTATTGCCATATCGTGAATACGAATGCCAAGGGACGGTGCTGTTGTTCGGGGCGCTACTCCCCCTCCTCCTTCAATCTGACTGTGGGATCTCTTCTGGCCCCCAGTCCTTGCCGTGATCCTCTGAATGGTGATCTCATGCCTTCGGGTTGCCGTCAATACTTTGCCAAAAGTCTGATAATTGTGCCCCTCTATCAATGGCAAGAGCTCAAGATGAAACCCTTGCTGGAACCTCATAGCCCTCTGGCTCTCTGTTGCTACCATCTCCGGGGCGAACCTACTCAATCTGCAGAACTCCGCTGAATAAGCATCTACCGTCTTGCCGGCCTGCTTGAGGTTGATAAACTTCTGTTGTAGCTCAAACTGTGTCACAACTCTATAGTACTTCGTCTTGAATCTTGCGGTAAAATCGTCCCAAGCAACAGGACGTATGATGCCTACTTCTTCTGATTCCCACCAATCACGTGCGAGATCTTGAAGTAACAACTTCACTTGATCCACACGTTCTTTCGCCGGCACCTTAGCTGCTGTCAAAATAGCCTCAATATCCTTAAGCCATGCATCTGCTGAGATAGCATCTTCCTTGCCCTCGAAACGGCGGGGGTTGTACTTACAAAACCTGGTTGACGCTCCTGAATCTGCCCTTACCCCTCTTTTCAATACCGTCTGCAATCCTTGGTTGAGGAGTACGTTCTGCTCTTGCAACTGAGTGTGCATGCGCTGCTGGGCTAACATCTGGTGTTGCTGTGTAGCCATCATCCCTCTCATGATCTCCAGAAGGGCCGGTGTGTCCACTTCCACTGGGGTAGGTGGAACTATGGGTGGTGTAGGAACCTTCAGATACTACGGTCCGGCTGCTGGTTCCACTATCACTTTTTCTTGGATAGTCTCTTGAGGTAGTACTGGCCCTTGTAGCTGACCAATCTGGTCATGTTGTCCATGTTGCCCTTGTGGTTGCTGTCCAGTTCTGACAGATGCAGACGAAGTGCCCCTAAGGAAAGGGACAAGAGAGCAATCAAACGACCAGACATGAAGGATCAATGAAGCCGAAGGATACGGGAATGTCAAGCTAGGATTGAGAACAACAAATCATGAGATCAAGGGGGAACATGTGTGATTGAGACATCCTATAAAGCAAAACACCCTACAAGTCTGAAATCAGACCTGCATGGGCCACCACTAAAACCATGTCACGCCCCAGAACCAGAATACTGGAGAGCGGGGGAATGACTCAGCCAGCTACGTATTACGGGTAAAAGAATACCGTATAATACGATCAATGTTGTCTAATAAGACGAGGGGGTACATACCACATAAAAGTCACACTATGGTCACTTCACATCTATTGTCTCAATCATTCAAACACGAAACAGAAATAGAGAATATGTAAGACAAAGCAGTAAGGCATCCCAAACGCTCAGTCAAAATGTTCTTGATATCTGGGTTTACAAAACATAGCCAGATGACGAAGCAAGGTATACACAATTATTTATCAGCTGCAGCCTGACTTAGTTACAATTATGTAAAAGTAAGTACAAGACGATCCGAATAACATGTCGGCGCCAAACGGCAAAATATAAAGTAAGTAACAAAACAAGTGGGGAAGTAAAGAACCCACTTGAGTCCTCCTACGATCATCCCTCTAGTATTGACCATCTTGGAGGTGGAAGTAAGCTGAGTCCTCGGGAACCGACTCTAAATCTGGCCATACAAAACCAGAGAGGTTAGACCTCTAATAGCAAGTATCGCAAGGAAGCACGATATGAGAAATTGGAACCTGTAATAAGAGAATATGATATATAGGCCTCTGCTTGCTACTGTGATTCACATAACATCACGACACTTCAAACCAACTTCCCAACCAAACAAGGACAGAAGTTGGCCCGTCATATCCTGACATTCTGATCATCTCAGTTAGTTAACAGAGTAGGTACAGTGCACAAACAAGTCAACTTAAACGGCCATACAACTACTACGGCTTGCTACGGTAATTTTCAAGTTATCCTGAAATTATGCAATAAAGGATTCCTCAGTTCTTACTATGTGCAAGCAAGGCTAGTCTACCCAGTCAATCAATTGTGCCAATCATGAATTAGACGAGTCACAGCGGAACGTCCGTCATCAATATACAATAAATAATATAAGCAGATACCGCTCCCTGCCCGTGTGACAGATTTACAGTATCTGTGGGAACCAGCCGACCTGTCGGGCACTAATAGTCCCAAAGAGGGCTGCCATGTAAGAACTCGGGAATCCATTCTCTCTATACAATCATTATTTTATTTAACTTAGTAGCCTCTATGTTAAGTAAAATCCCATGCCGTGGATCATAGTCATTCAGAATGAGTACTTCCGTACAAAGTACGATATGCCCAACTCTACAACGATACATGTGCCGTTAGGTTGTAGGTCTTACATAGCGTAATGCAACAATTAAAACTAACCACCGAATAAATCATGCCTTGATCATAAAGTACACATGCTGCTTTTGTAGAAAAATAAATAAATTGAAGCCTGCATATGCCTGTATGCCAATATTTGGGATCGGCCAATCGATTACAATAGTTCATAATTAATATGAACGTGTCTCATTCATTAAATTCAATAAGACGACTAGCCAGTCTCTTAGTTCCAACTAGGAATGCATGATCAATTATTAGTCAAGGTCACAATCAATATCAATCAATGTTAATTCGGGACAAGAATCAGTCAAAAGGCATCCTGAGCTAGAGTTCATGCGGCCAGGAAATTATAGAAGTTCGTGCGGCTGAGAATGCATATGAGGTCAGGATCTCATGCGGTCAGGAAGTGCCATACGGCCACGAAAAATAGCAGTCAACAGTATGTAACCACGAAAAACAGCATGCACCAGGAAACAGCATGCGCCAGGACACAACATGCGCCAAGAAACAGCATGTGTCAGGAAACAACATGCGCCAGGACAGCATGCGCCAGAAAATAGTATGTCACGACCCGCACCCTAGAGTAAGGGCACGAGAAGTGGGTACGTCCAGCCTACGCCGCAGTGTCGGTGGTAGAACGCTGTCCTAGGTCAACATCTAACAATATAAAGGTACCTGTACAGTATATACACTCCGAATGGAGGTGACATAGCAAATACAGTCTCAATCACATCTAAGGTAGAGCATGATAAAAGATAGATAAAATATGAAATCCACAAAGAGATACCGCAGATAGAAGTCTAAGTGTCTAAGATACACAAACCCAGAAAATATCTCAAATCTCAAATACAGTAATCCATAAAGAAAATATAACTCAAGACAACTAAAATAACTATCTATACAATCTCTACTGTGTCTCCTCTAGGCTAGCAGGCAACCTCCAAGCTATCTGTAAAATTTATCAACAGGTCCAGTCAGGACAGGAACGAGCACAATCTTATCTAGAAAACCCAAGTAAATGACAGAGAACTATAAAGCAGTTATAGACAGTTGTATTGATGAATATGGCAGTTTATATTCAGGTGATGGTAAGAAAGACAGATAAAGTGCAAGGAAAGTAAATAACTAAACAAGAGAAGAATCATAGCAATGAAGACTGTAAAAATAGAACTAGCTGAACCAGGGTAATATGATATAAAGTCCAGACAACAATGTAGATAAGTGTAACTCCAATGTAAGTCCAGTACAAGATGAATCTAATACAAGATGAATCGAGTAAGGGACGATTCCAGTTATAGTGATCAATGATTCCAGGGTGAGTCCAGCCTATACTCTAGCAGTGTGTTTTAAAATACCGAGATCGACATATAAACGGCTATAGGTAATCCGACACATCACACACCTGGCCGGGTGTGAGATGGCTATCATTCCTGTTTGATTCCAGCAAAAGGTGATTCCAGAAATGGGGTATGTCTACATGTCTTACTCTAGTATTTTCCCTCCCAGCAAGTGAATCCAGAAATCTGACACAATGATTCAAGATGAGTCCAGCCATAATATAATGATACAAGTAAATGATTCCAGAATGATTCCAGTAATAGAGGCCAGATAATAAATGTATCGTATACATGAATCTAGAATATCCATACGTGTTGTAATAGAGAATCACATACAACTAACTAGAACTGAAGTACAGTAATTGACAAATAAATGAGAGAACTATCAGAGAATGTACTCGCCTGTATCCTGAGTATCTGAAGAATATCTACTGTCCGAGGAGTGGTGTCTGTCTCCTATAGAACAGCACAAGTCACAATATGTCTAAAATGATAATAAGATGCAATTCAATGCATTCTATATGAATCTAGGTCAATCTAGACTAAGGTCAACGCTTGGTCAACTCTAGTCAACCCTAAAAGTCAAACTAGGTCAAACCTAAGTCAAACAAGTCTAACAAGTCTCACTAGGCCTAACCAAGCCTAGACTAGCACTCACACAATCACAAGACAATGTGAACCACAACAATGCATAATATAAAATAGATAATATATATAAATATATACATGCATATCCACATTACATACATATTTATATATATAGGCATATGTTACATCATGCATATTTACATAGTTACATAGATATATACATTCATGCACATTTACATATATACTTTTATACATTATATATGTTAACATTCATTACAATACATTATATTTTACTTATACCTTTGATTGATTCATTCATTCATATATGACATTCATTCATGCATATTACATACTTACATGCATCTATATATTATATACATTGTATATAACATGTAAAAATAGAAGAGGAAAAAAAAAACTGAAATAGAAAGGGAAGGAAAGGAAAATGTAAGGAAAAGAGAAAATAGTGGACATATACATGATTGCATCATATATTCTACATTACCATACATGCTATTATTATATATTACATTATATTATTTATATATTATGCATTCATATCTATCATTACATGTATACCTTGCATTCATATCTAGCATTTATTATATACTTTCATGCATACATTGTATATCATTCTTTCATTCATGTATTTATGCATTGCTTACATACATTATATTAATTGTATTCCTACATGCTTGCATTCAACCATATATATACATTAATATAAAGAGAATATATATCATATATATATATATATATATATATATATATATATATATATATATATATATTATTTTATTCATCTAACATATCATGTATTACATACTCTATATTCATTTAATACTCATACTACATAAGCTCATAGGTTACACAAAATGCATATATCGTATAGTCACTCTTCTACTTAAAACCAATACTGTACCAATTGGGCATTCACTAAATTCTAAGATTAAAGTATGTCGTAGCCCTTTGTGTTAGCTTTTCGAAACTTTAAACGGATCGCATTTTCGTGTCCGGAAGCTCCCGAAATCGCAAAAATACCGAAACACGTTCATTTTTTGTACAGCTGACACTCAAATAATTCTACAGAAAGTTACAGAAATAATTTGGCTTATTAAAATATATATTTGGAAAGTTAACTTCGATACGGTTCTTTTAAAAAAACGAGAGATAAATCGGAGTTCTAAGCTAAAAGTTATGACATTTCTAAGTTGCTTTGGTTAATAAAAACGTGGATGAATATTATGACGAATTTGACAAAAGAACACATATAGGCGAAGATACTTGGATACAAACATAGGTATCCAAATGAAACTCATTCTAACCATCCTAACTAAGATCAATCCACTCTCTAACCATTATAAAACTGAATTTAAATATCTATTTAAACTATTATCATACATATATACACATAGGGTGTCCTAATTTGGGATCTATCAAGTAGGACACAAGACACATATCTAAAATCCTCAAGAGAGCTCCAAATGGCCTCAAATTTGAATCTAAATGGGACACATGCATGAGGATGGATCCTACGGATTCAAAACTAATTTATATACAAAAGAAATCGATTTAGAGGATAGGTTTTACCTATTGGGAGTGGAATCCCAATGAAATCCTTTAGGACACGGCTCCGATACGAAGATCCCTCAAAGTGGACACTCCTCCTTGCACTCCTCTTCCAATCCTTGGTAGCACCCTTTCCTTGGAGAATGGGAATGATTGAGGGAAGGTTTGGTGAAGGAATGATTTGATTTGGAGATCAAATCAATGGGAAGGCTCTCTAAAATTGGGGAAGAACAAAAAGAAAATAAAAGAGGCAAGATTGTAATGAATGAAATGAATCATTCTCTCCTAAAGGTGGTTGCCATAAAGTGTCTATTAGGGCTAATGGAAAATGTCCTAATTGCCCCTCTCTAGTCTCATATGGTTAAGTCTAGACTGGGTTCAAGTTTGGGGTCAAAATAATCTAGTTTTGAGTCTCTAACTTAACCATTCTAACATGATAAAAATTAGTTTAATTAACTAATTTAAATGTTGGGTCTTGTGAGCCATGCTTAACTTAATATTGGGTCCCATCTAGAGTTTAAGCTACCCGGGTCACAATACAAGTCGGAACGAGACGAAACTCAAACCCGAATAAACAAATCCAATAAAAACAATATTAAAAATATAAAATTTTCTCAAAATATTAAAATATGAAAAATGACCAAAATTATAATACATCAATTTAAATATTATTAAAATAATCTAAAATTTACCAATTAATCAAAATCCTAAATAATTCAAAAGTCACAAAATGACCAAAATACCCTTAGCCTAAAAAGTTGTAAATAGTCATTCTAATCACATGGTTAGGTCCCCACGGTCATGGTTAGTCTCTAGGCTCAACAATTCTAGAGTTCACTAGCTAACACATCAAAATTATAATTTACCAATTTTAAATAGTATTAAATTAATTAAAAATTCCTATAAATCATAAATTCTATTATTAAATAATAAACTTTTACAAAAGTTCAAAATTACCCTCAATTTAGAAAAGTAAATTACAGAAAGTAAAATACAGAAAAATAATTAACAAAAAATTAAAGGAATTTAAATACAGAACAATACATGATAAATATTAAATAAATATATTCCAGCAGTACATGTATTTAGAATACGTATTCCGGAAACGAAAAGTGACACAAACAGTTAGGAAGTAGTTTGGACTTTTGTAAGTGGGCTTATTTTCAAAATGAAAGGGTATTTTAAAAACGTTTCTTGTGTAGTCTATTTGCCAGTACGATGCAGTGTACATCATATTCCTAGACTCAATAAATATGAAAAATATATTGATAAAATAGGAAAACCAAGCTTAGCCCTTTGATGACACCTTTCTTCAAATATTTGAGCAGACTTGAAGACGTCTTTTTCACTTGACGGCAGTCGTCCAAAGATAAACAGATCTGGAAATCTGAATACCTTTCGGGGGCTTCGCCTCCGAACCCCTGACGGGGGACGCTGCCCCCTCGACCCATGTCCGCTGACCGGGCAGCGGAACCCCCGATGCGAGGCCCCGAATAGGTCGTTAGGCGGTTCAGAGAAATCTTCTTGTATAATGCCATTTTTTTCCCATTGCATATGTCCTGGTTTGATCATGTTTGATCATGCTTATAGCATGTCTACAAATACATGTTAGGCAAACAAAACAACATGATACAAGCATAGCAATATGATATAGAATATTTGGGACAATGCTAATATTAGGACAATGCAAAGTTTAAGTAGCAACATAATAGTGATTACATGAATATTAGTGATGTCATTATGTTAAACTCAAGTGATTAGCCATATTCAAAAACATGATATGATCATTGGGCTAACAAACTTAAGATAAACGGATGAATAATGCATGAATATGGGTTTGAGAAAAATTGATGTTGTGAATGATTCGAGGGATAATGATCGAACTTGAATTTGAATGTCGAAGAGATTATCCAGTCGAACGATAGCATCATTCGCACGACTCGAAATTGGTTACAAAGGATGATCATCAGGTTACGCATATCGTCGATGGTATTGAGGCATATCAAAGATCGATATGCGATAACTCGAGGGTACTCTGACTCGGCGAATGACGATCGTATAAGTGTTATTGTTCGGTTGGATGCTATACTTAGAATTTTGATTGAGATGAATGTTGGATGAAAAATGATCGTGTCTTGATGGTTACGTTGATAACCGCAACGTCGATGATCTTCTCCTGTGCGAGCGCAACTCTAGCCTCGCACATACGTCACGTCGGATTTGGGGCGATCGTTCTGCGTGAGCGCTGACATGGTGATTCATGTCGCGGGAATGATCGAACTCAAAAAATCAGGACGCGGTAACTTTGATTGTCTCGACTTGTTGGTTTGATGCGAAGGAAAATTCGAGGATATTTGGACTTGCGATTGATGATTGAGTAAACTTGAGGATTGAGTAGGTCCAATTTACACATCGATAATGAATTAGTCTAGACTCAAAACAAGAGTTACGTCCCGATGAGAATAATTATTCTACGGGACCGTTGCATGGTAATTTTATTCCCACCGTGGATAATCGGACTCGCTTGAGATCGGAGCGTGGCATATTGTTAAGTCAGACGACCTTGTGATCGAATACGTGAATTGGAATAGATGACTTAGGGAATATGAAATATGAATTATGGTTTAGCGATGAATTGTGTGTAACACCCAGTTTTTCAGAAGAGGGTAATTTTAAAATTTTGTAATTATAATTATTATTTAATGATATTTATTCATATTATGATTTTTAGTGATTTTTAATTATTTTTAAACTATTTAAATTCATGACTTGTGATTTTTGGTGTTTTGCTAGTGAACAGTAGAGACTGCCTACCCTAGAGCCTAGCCATGTGATTAGGGTATTTTTGATATTTTTAGGGTTATTTGGATTTATTATAATTTATTTGAATTTATGGGAATTTTTAGAAATTATTTTAGAATTGTTTGATTGAGGGTTGACTAGGTTGACTTTGACTAGCAATGACCTTGGTAGGCTAACATAGAAGCTAACCCTAGTTGTGTTTGGACTTGGTTAGGTCATGTAACCCTAGTTAGACTAGAGTTGACCCATGGTATGCTTATTTGACTTAAGTTAGATTTAAGTCATAAGCCATGACTTGTGACTAAACCTTAAATCAATAACTAGTCTTAAGGCCCATAGGCCCACACCATGTACCCAAACCTCACCCTAATCAGCCCATGGCAGCCAACCTAGGGTTTTCCACCCTATTTAATGGCTCTTCCTTTTGTTCTTGCCTCTTTTAATTATTTTTCTCTTAAGCTTTGAAGAAAGAGGTATAGCCATCTTCTCCAATCCATAACTTTTCCATTTTAACTCCTTTTTGGCTCAAACCACTTGCATTAGATTCTAATTATCTTTCTCTTGCTGTTCATGGAGAGTATTCTCAGGCTTGGAGCAATTTGGAGAGTTTGGCTAATAAGGAGAAACCCTCTTTTTGGAGCTTTTTATTGGAATTTCAACATATAGGTAATTTCCTATTCCTTCCATAGAATTTCGTTTTCTTTACATGATTAGGAAGCCCTAGGTGCCCTCTCTCTGTTGGTATAGGCATTTTTAGGGTTCGTGTCCAATACGTATCCGTATCGGACACGTATCATAAATATTGTGCATGTGTTTGATGAAATGTCTGTGAGGAATTTATTTCTAATTTTTGTGGAACCAATTGCATGGATCTCTAGATCTAGGTATGTGTAGCAATGTTTGTGAAGACTGAGATTACTTTCGTGTCTTTTTTGTGTCGGAATCGGACACGCACACATGCGCACAGCCCCGTGCCCATGCCCTGCTGCCCGTGTCCCAGTTCTCCACGGACACGACACTTCGTGACCCAAATTTTTGTGTGTATGTTCCCTAGATGACTGACACGAGCCCCATAAAATTTCATAGGATTTTATGGTGTGGTTTGAGAGATTTTTGGCCCGCACCGATTTCCTCGCTGTGTGCACGCGCGAAAATTCATCCCACTGACACGCACTCACACACGCGACACGACACAGCCTTGACACGAATCAGGGTCCTAGACACCTAGAACTACCCTAGGCGAGCACACAGGTAGGTGCACGTGACACGTGGTGCACTGTGTCGTGTCCACGAGTGGTGTGCACGCGTGCACGACACTGTCTGTTTTCAGTTTTGTGTCTGTGTATATTTGGTTGTTTGGACACGTTTGTGTCAACTTGGTTGGACACGAGGTGACCCTATGACACGTGCACATACTCTAGTTCATTACCAACCTTTTTGAATTAATTATTCATTGTTATTTGATTTCGAAAACAAGAGTTTTTCCACATTTCTGATACATGTACACTGACAGTGAACTTCTGAGAATTTGAATAACTTGTGAACTGTTCATTGATTAATTGTGATGTATATTACACCTATATCTATCTGAGAATTAACCTACTTGTTAGAGTTTATAATGGCTTAAATTAGCTTTCGAATTTCATTGAGTTTTTAAATTGCATTGAATTTGTTAATTTCCCAATTTTTTGATACATTAGTCGAATGATCTATTTACCTGTTAAAACTGTTAATTCTCAGGTTTTTCCTATTCCCTATTTTACACTATTAGCCAATCTCAGTTACACTCATGACACTCACAACCACCACTGTTAGATGGGGTGTTATGTGGATGTAGGAGAATGTATTTGGTTTTCGAAATGATTATGTGAACTGTCACCCTGAAACAGTCCTACTACTCACTGTTAGTTTAAATTCCTGAATTTAATTTTCTTTTCTAAACTAAATTTGATGTCAAATGGTCATGTTAGATTTAGCCACATGTGTGTTAGTCTACTGTTAATGTGTTTACATGTTTTAGTGTTCGAAAATTCGATTCCCTGTTAGGACTGATACTAGCATTAGTTTAAATGTTCATTTTCTTACTTAAGCTGTCAAAATGATTTCTATTTCCTTCCTTGAACTAATTTAAATGTTATTAAGCCATTTTGAGTTTTGGGTTATTAAAGAACTGTCAATAGTTCTCATCGAACTGGGAATTTATCTTCATTACTTCCTTAAACTGAATTTGATTTGTTTTGTAATACATGTTCTATGGGTTAAAACTGAACTTAGGTTTGATTTCAAATGTTAATGTTAAAATCTGAGAAATTGTTGATGTAGTTGGTCCTTGATTTGGTTGATATGGTGGTTTGGGTTGATTGGTAAACTAAGTTTCATATTGACTGAAACCTGGAAATGGATTACTCATGTTGAGGCTGTCAACACAAACTAGAGTTGGTCTCATAACCCATGTACCCTATCTACCCCTGTCACATTGCAAATAAACCTGTGAACTGATATGTATCAATAAACCTGAGACCTATATGTTACCCACACACATGTATCACTCACCCACATTTCAATTTCTTAACACATGTAACCCTTTAGCATTGATTTCAATGTTAGTTCGAATTACAGTTTTTAATGTGTACTGTTAAACTGAAATCTGGAACACATGTAGCTTAATACCCACACACAGGCCCCTCATTTATACTATGAACCTGAGAATTTGTTCTATTTAGCTAAATAGGTTTTGATACTGAAATGTTAATCCATGTTAAATGTTTAACTCCTATATGAAGATTGAGTTGGTTGATGAATGTAACTGTTTTTCAGTTTTATTGATTAGGAGTTTTTCTATATTCCTGAAATGTAAACTGCCACTGTCTCTTGACAGTTCACCCTCTCACCCTCATTCCCATACTCATCACACACACACACTCAAGTACATAGGTTCTACCACACACACTCACATGTCTAAGCCTATCACACACTTTCCTGTACACCACACACTCTCATCTATTAGTCACACACATACCACACACTGCCATAGCACACATGCCACTATCTTCACACATATGTGTAATGTTTCCCCCATCCCTCTCTATGTTTATATATATGTATATATATAATATATATAACTTAGTGTGAAATGCAATGTAATATAATATAGCCTATATATATGTGTGTATGATAACTATATTAACTTGGTATAATATACAATATGTGTGAAATATGTGATATAGCCCATAAGGCCTATAGGCTATATTTATGGCTTAAGGCCTATGTGTATGGTATGAATACACCAATGATTGTGTGTTGGTAGTCTAGTATGAGTTGTGAATGGTGTGTGATTGCTAGACTAGGCATGGTTAGGCCTAGTGAGACTTATTAGACTTGTTCGGGTCAGTCTTGACCTAGTTGACCTAGTTTGACTAGTGTAGTTGACTGGAGTTGACCAAGTGTTGACTTTAGTCTAGTTTGACCTAGACAGCATGCAGATGCATTGTAGATTACTATTATCATCCCCTATATAAATTTTGACTTGTGTTGCTCTAACTAGGAGTCACGTATCTCATCTCGGACAGTACATTTACTTCAGACATTCAGATACGAGGCGAGTACATTCTCTGATCATTTCATATCCTGCTTAGAATTATTTCCTGCATTAAATTACTTTACTTGATACTGTCACATTGGTCACACGGATTAGTACTATATGGATCCCTTCTTGAGATGTTATCCCTTCAAGGAGCATCGGGTACTCTATGGTCTGTGCGTTTCACTTACATGGCGTATCATATGCTTCTTTGGTTCTTTGATCACTTGTGACATATACCCATATGATCACAGAGTCTTCTTTGAATCCTTATCCCATTTATTGGGTCTATCAGAATCTCCATTTATGGGACTACTATGTACCACCCTTCGGGGGCATATCACCCTTTGGGGGCTTATCACCTTTCGGAGGCTTATCATCCTTTGGGGGCATATCACCCTTTGGGGGCTTATCACCTTTCGGAGGCTTACCACCCTTCGAGGGCTGTTACATAGAATCATAACATAACCTAGTTGGATCCTTGTGTATTAGTTGGGGGTACGGGGGAGTATAAATAGCCATGTGAACAATTTCCAAAGTAGAATAGCCATGTACGCCTCTTTAGTATAGCCATGTACAAATCAAGCCGTTCACATGTCGACTTTGTGCTCTAAATCACTAGTCACTGGTAGCTCTCTATTTATAGTAAATATTTCTATTACAGTTCTCTCTCTGTTTACATACTGCATTTCCTTCAGCATCTATATCTTACTTTATTGTATGATTATATTTTCTAACCTGCTATGAACTGTTGAGATGTATTGTGCTCGCTCCCGTCCTGACTGGACCTGTTGAAAATTTTACAGAGAATGATGAGGAGCCCTGCACCCCTTACTTTGGAGCTTACCTAGATGACACTCACGACCTGGACCCCTGGGGAGGTTCAGGCAGCTGCTGAGGACGATACCTTGCTTAGTATAGATAGCTTAGATTGCTTCCTTTTCATGTTTAGTTGTTGTCCTGGATTCCAGAGTTGTATATATTTTAGAGATGTTGAGACTTGTATTTCATTTCTATTGTACCTCAGTTGAGGATTTTCTTATCTATCTATCGTGCCATATTCTATCTCTAGATTGTGATTGAGTTGTACCTCTGTGTTGGCCTCCTTTTGGAGAGTATTTTTTATGTTAGTTATAGTTCATGACCTAGAACAGCGTTCTACCGCCGACACTGCGGTGTAGGCTGGGCGCTGTTACGTACTCGTACCCTCACGGTGGGTGCGGGTCGTGACACGTTTTTAGTGGTGGCCCATGCAGGTCGAGTTTATGTAGTGGAATTCGAATTAGAATATCACTACAGCCTGCAGTAGGATTAGGATTTTTTTTTTAGGTACTCAATCACATTAGAAAAAACTCTTAACTGGATTCCTGCCATCTAAATTCCTGCCGAAGATTGCTTCCTTGAATAACTGTCCTTCCTTGAATTATCGATTCTATCTCAGTATTGATTCCTTGTTTGATCTGTCTCCAGGATGGTGATTGAGACACGATCGCATCGCTCTGGCTCAGCAGACGCTGGTGAGAGGCCTACCACCCCTCGCCTGATCGTGGACGCTGGGACCATAGCACCCCCTATTTCTGCTCACATAGGAGCTTCTGTAGCTTTTGGGAGTGTACCTCCACCTGTCCGGAGGTCTTCCCTCGTTATTCCAGATATTACTCAGCAGCAGTTACCTTCAGGGACAGTTGATGCGGCTCAAGTGTTTACCCTCTTCTAGCGATTCTTAGAGTTTCAGCAGCAGATACAGCATAGCTAGTCTGCTGATATCTGACAGAGCCTACAAGATACTCACCAGTTGGTCAGGACGACAGTGGAGCTGGTGGCTGCTCAGCCACAGGGAGGCCAGATGCAGCCGTATCAGCCGAGGACTCCAGACATCCATTCCTTCAAGAAGATGGGACCCTAAGACTTCAAGGGTACAGAGGACATCATATACGCTGACGATTGGATAGAGCACATTGAGGAGATATTCCGATTGGCACAGATACCAGCAGGATTATAGATCGAGGCAGCCGCCAGTCAGATGCAGGACTTGGCCCGTACTTGGTACCAGACGGACCCGAGGGTTGGTACAGCCGGTCAAACTTGGACAGCGTTCAAGAAACTGTTCAAGGAGAAATTCTTTCCCGATACCGCACTCCGTGCTTTTGAGGCGCAGTTCGAGAGTTTGGTTCAGGAGAACCAGACCGTTGAGGAGTACGCTGGAGAGTTCAGCCGTTTGAGAAGATTCATCGAGGATCTTACCGAGGTCGTGAAGGCGAGGAGGTTCCGCAGGGGTTTGATCGGAGAGATCAAGTCATATACCAAGAGCGATCGCGATGCCACTTTCGAGCAGATTCTGGCAGGAGCCATGACAGTCTAGGACGATCTTGGGCTGAAGGAGAAGAGGATACGAGATACTCAGGGAGCTAGTGGCAGTGCGGGCCCGGCCAAGAGGCCCCACATGCAGATTCAGCAGCAGTATCCGTATCAGATGCCCCGTTTGCAGATTCAGCCACAGTATCCACAGCAGATGCTACCCCTACAGTTTCAGCAGCAGATGCTACTTCTACAGTTTCAGCAGCAGTACCAGCAGCCGAGGGTCTACCTTCAGCAGCGACAGTTTCAGGACCGCGTACCCTTTCAGCAGGCGCAGCAGCCGCAGAGGCAGCAGCAGACCCCGGGACAGCAGCTTGTTATCATTTGCCCTTTTTACAAGAGACCAGGGCACGATTGGGGCGAATGCCGGAAGAGGCTGGGCAGATGTTTGCTTTGCGGAGGATCCGATCATCGTCTGAGAGAGTGTCCCGAGTCATCGGGACAGACGGTTCAGGGGGCAGGAGCTAGGGCTCCGGTAGGCCAGCAGAGGGGATTACCCTTGCCGACTCAGCAGCAGAGGTACATGCAGCATCAGCAGCAGGCCAGGGGAGGCCAGCAAGGGCGAGCTTTCGCCAGGACAGTCGAGGATGCTCAGGCCGTTGGAGATCTAGCTGCAGGTTCCGTTCTTTTGACTCAAATTCTGCAATTGCCTCTTATAACTGCCTTGCAATTTTGATTCCCTCTGTTCCTTATTGATTTATCAATTCTTGTCCTGTTGTTCTTGTGTTATGTTTGATTTTATTCTGAGATAAATCATATGGGCTAGGTCACCCAGTTATGGAATCTAGAATCTTCGATAGTCGTGTTTAGCTGGCATAGTGAGGACATATAGTCAGATTTAGGACGTATTTCTCGGGTGTAGAAATTTAAGGTTTTTGCTGCCAAGCATGCGGCAATGCAAAAATTTTAAATACCATGATTCTAGAGGTATGTGCCTTAGTCGAGGACTCTGTGATTATCGTAGCCTTGCTCACTAGCATGACGAAGATTCTGAGTATCATGATTTTGGACAGACGCATATGATTATCTGACGATATGTTTGAGACTTTGATTGTAGGGTGTTTGACCTAGAAGGCCTGCTACCATCTTAATTTCGAGGACAAAATTTTTATAAGGTGGGTAGGATTGTAACACCCAGTTTTCCAGAAGAGGGTAATTTTGAAATTTTGTAATTATAATTATTATTTAATGATATTTATTCATATTATAATTTTTAGTAATTTTTAATTATTTTTAAACTATTTAAATTCATGACTTGTGATTTTTGGTGTTTTGCTAGTGAACAGTAGAGATTGCCTACCCTAGAGCCTAGCCATATGATTAGGGTATTTTTGACATTTTTAGGGTTATTTGGATTTATTATAATTTATTTGAATTTATGGGAATTTTTAGAAATTATTTTGGAATTGTTTGATTGAGGGTTGACTAGGTTGACTTTGACTAGCAATGACCTTGGTAGGCTAACATAGAAGCTAACCCTAGTTGTGTTTGGACTTGGTTAGGTCATGTAACCCTAGTTAGACTAGAGTTGACCCATGGTATGCTTATTTGACTTAAGTTAGATTTAAGTCATAAGCCATGACTTGTGACTAAACCTTAAATCAATAACTAGTCTTAAGGCCCATAGGCCCACACCATGTACCCAAACCTCACCCTAATCAGCCCATGGCAGCCAACCTAGGGTTTTCCACCCTATTTAATGGCTCTTCCTTTTGTTCTTGCCTCTTTTAATTATTTTTCTCTTAAGCTTTGAAGAAAGAGGTATAGCCATCTTCTCCAATCCATAACTTTCCCATTTTAACTCCTTTTTGGCTCAAACCACTTGCATTAGATTCTAATTATCTTCCTCTTGCTGTTCATGGAGAGTATTCTCAGGCTTGGAGCAATTTGGAGAGTTTGGCTAATAAAGAGAAACCCTCTTTTTGGAGCTTTTTATTGGAATTTCAACATATAGGTAATTTCCTATTCCTTTCATAGAATTTCGTTTTCTTTGCATGATTAGGAAGCCCTAGGTGCCCTCTCTCTGTTGGTATAGGCATTTTTAGGGTTCGTGTCCAATACGTGTCCGTATCGGACACGTATCATAAATAGTGTGCATGTGTTTGATGAAATATCTGTGAGGAATTTATTTCTGATTTTTGTGAAACCAATTGTATGGATCTCTAGATCTAGGTATGTGTAGCAATGTTTGTGAAGACTGAGATTACTTTCGTGTCTTTTTCGTGTCAGAATCGGACACGCACACATGCGCACAGCCCCGTGCCCATGCCCTGCTGCCCGTGTCCCAGTTCTCCACGGACACGACACTTCGTGACCCAAATTTTTGTGTGTATGTTCCCTAGATGACTGACACGAGCCCCATAAAATTTCATAGGATTTTATGGTGTGGTTTGAGAGATTTTTGGCCCGCACCGATTTCCTCGCTGTGTGCACGCGCAAAAATTCATCCCACTGACACACACTCACACACGCGACACGACACAGCCTAGACACGAATCAGGGTCCTAGACACCTAGAACTACCCTAGGCGAGCACACAGGTAGGTGCACGTGACACGTGGTGCACTGTGTCGTGTCCACGAGTGGTGTGCACGCGTGCACGACACTGTCTGTTTTCAGTTTTGTGTCTGTGTATATTTGGTTGTTTGGACACGTTTGTGTCGACTTAGTTAGACACGAGGTGACCCTATGACACGTGCACATACTCTAGTTCATTACCAACCTTTTTGAATTAATTATTCATTGTTATTTGATTTCGAAAACAAGAGTTTTTCCACATTTCTGATACATGTACACTGACAGTGAACTTCTGAGAATTTGAATAACTTGTGAACTGTTCATTGATTAATTGTGATGTATATTACACCTATATCTATCTGAGAATTAACCTACTTGTTAGAGTTTATAATGGCTTAAGAAATTAGCTTTCGAATTTCATTGAGTTTTTAAATTGCATTGAATTTGTTAATTTCCCAATTTTCTGATACATTAGTCGAATGATCTATTTACCTGTTAAAACTGTTAATTCTCAGGTTTTTCCTATTCCCTATTTTACACTATTAGCCAATCTCAGTTACACTCATGACACTCATAACCACCATTGTTAGATGGGGTGTTATGTGGATGTAGGAGAATGTATTTGGTTTTCGAAATGATTATGTGAACTGTCACCCTGAAACAGTCCTACTACTCACTGTTAGTTTAAATTCCTGAATTTAATTTTCTTTTCTAAACTAAATTTGATGTCAAATGGTCATGTTAGATTTAGCCACATGTGTGTTAGTCTACTGTTAATGTGTTTGCATGTTTTAGTGTTCGAAAATTCGATTCCCTGTTAGGACTGATACTAGCATTAGTTTAAATGTTCATTTTCCCACTTAAGCTGTCAAAATGATTTCCATTTCCTTCCTTGAACTAATTTAAATGTTATTAAGCCATTTTGAGTTTTGGGTTATTAAAGAACTGTCAATAGTTCTCATCGAACTGGGAATTTATCTTCATTACTTCCTTAAACTGAATTTGATTTGTTTTGTAATACATGTTCTATGGGTTAAAACTGAACTTAGGTTTGATTTCAAATGTTAATGTTAAAATCTGAGAAATTGTTGATGTAGTTGGTCCTTGATTTGGTTGATATGGTGGTTTGGGTTGATTGGTAAACTAAGTTTCATATTGACTGAAACCTGGAAATGGATTACTCATGTTGAGGCTGTCAACACAAACTAGAGTTGGTCTCATAACCCATGTACCCTATCTACCCCTGTCACATTGCAAATAAACCTGTGAACTGATATGTATCAATAAACCTGAGACCTATATGTTACCCACACACATGTATCACTCACCCACATTTCAATTTCTTAACACATGTAACCCTTTAGCATTGATTTCAATGTTAGTTCGAATTACAGTTTTTAATGTGTACTGTTAAACTGAAATCTGGAACACATGTAGCTTAATACCCACACACAGGCCCCTCATTTATACTATGAACCTGAGAATTTGTTCTATTTAGCTAAATAGGTTTTGATACTGAAATGTTAATCCATGTTAAATATTTAACTCCTATATGAAGATTGAGTTGGTTGATGAATGTAACTGTTTTCCAGTTTTATTGATTAGGAGTTTTTCCATATTCCTGAAATGTAAACTGCCACTGTCTCTTGACAGTTCACCCTCTCACCCTCATTCCCATACTCATCACACACACACACTCAAGTACATAGGTTCTACCACACACACTCACATGTCTAAGCCTATCACACACTTTCCTGTACACCACACACTCTCATCTATCAGTCAAACACATACCACACACTGCCATAGCACACATGCCACTATCTTCACACATATGTGTAATGTTTCCCCCATCCCTCTCTATGTTTATATATGTATATATATAATATATATAACTTAGTGTGAAATGCAATGTAATATAATATAGCCTATATATGTGTGTATGATAACTATATTAACTTGGTATAATATACAATATGTGTGAAATATGTGATATAGCCCATAAGGCCTATAGGCTATATTTATGGCTTAAGGCCTATGTGTATGGTATGAATACACCAATGATTGTGTGTTGGTAGTCTAGTATGAGTTGTGAATGGTGTGTGATTGCTAGACTAGGCTTGGTTAGGCCTAGTGAGACTTATTAGACTTGTTCGGATCAGTCTTGACCTAGTTGACCTAGTTTGACTAGTGTAGTTGACTGGAGTTGATCAAGTGTTGACTTTAGTCTAGTTTGACCTAGATAGCATGCAGATGCATTGTAGATTACTATTATCATCCCCTGTATACATCTTGACTTGTGTTGCTCGAACTAGGAGTCAGGTATCTCATCTCGGACAGTACATTTACTTCAGACATTCAGATACGAGGCGAGTACATTCTCTGATTATTTCATATCCTGCTTAGAATTATTTCCTGTATTAAATTACTTTACTTGATACTGTCACATTGGTCACACGGATTAGTACTATATGGATCCCTTCTTGAGATGCTATCCCTTCAGGGAGCATCGGGTACTCTATGTTCTGTGCGTTTCACTTACATGGCGTATCATATGCTTCTTTGGTTCTTTGATCACTTGTGACATATACCCATATGATCACAAAGTCTTCTTTGAATCCTTATCCCATTTATTGGGTCTATCAGAATCCCCATTTATGGGACTACTATGTACCACCCTTCGGGGGCATATCACCCTTTGGGGGCTTATCACCTGTCGGAGGCTTATCACCCTTTGGGGGCATATCACCCTTTGGGGGCTTATCATCTTTCGGAGGCTTACCACCCTTCGGGGGCTGTTACATAGAATCATTACATAACCTGGTTGGATCCTTGTGTATTAGTTGGGGGTACGGAGGAGTATAAATAGCCATGTGAACAATTTCCAAAGTAGAATAGCCATGTACGCCTCTTTAGTATAGCCATGTACAAATCAAGCCGTTCACATGTCGACTTTGTGCTCTAAATCACTAGTCACTGGTAGCTCTCTACTTATAGTAGATATTTCTATTACAGTTCTCTCTCTATTTACATACTGCATTTCCTTCAGTATCTATATCTTACTTTACTGCATGATTATATTTTCTAACCTGCTATGAACTGTTGAGATTTATTGTGCTCGCTCCCGTCCTGACTGGACCTGTTGAAAATTTTACAGAGGATGATGAGGAGCCCTGCACCCCTTACTTTGGAGCTTGTCTAGATGACACTCGCGACCTGGACCCCTGGGGAGGTTCAGGCAGCTGCTGAGGACGATACCTTGCTTAGTATAGATAGCTTAGATTGCTTCCTTTTCATGTTTGGTTGTTGTCCTGGATTCCAGAGTTGTATATATTTTAGAGATGTTGAGACTTGTATTTCATTTCTGTTGTACCTCAGTTGAGGATTTCCTTATCTATCTATCGTGCCATATTCTATCTCTAGATTGTGATTGAGTTGTACCTCTGTGTTGGCCTCCTTTTGGAGAGTATTTTCATGTTAGTTAGTTATAGTTCATGACCTAGAACAGCGTTCTACCGCCGACACTGCGGCGTAGGCTGGGCGCTGTTACGTACTTGTACCCTCATGGTGGGTGCGGGTCGTGACATTGTGTCATAGCGTGCTTGACTCGGAAGGATCGATAGGCGTATTATGTCAAATGTGTTCGAAGAAATAGACTATACAAAATGGCTTGAATAACGAGTGATATTGATATGTCAAGGAATTCGTTAAAACGTGAGTTGTCGTAGGATGGCTTTGCTGAGTGACTCAGACCCCGTGCGACGAATGTTGGGATGTGTGTAGAAAATCTATGCTCAAAGATTAGAAATTGAAGTGATGCAAGCTTGGGTAGAAAATCCCATACTATCAACTTGGTTTGACCTTAGGATGGAGTCAGTGTTGATATTGTTGTTTGGAAACTATGATTCCAATACTGACGAATGACTTTAGCCTAAAGATATAGCCTAGCGGTTAGGCAGACGTCTCGGTGCGGAGCGATAGAAATTGTGGAGGCACCACTCGTGAGTCTCGGTTGACATGCATGTATATCAAGGACGCTTGAATATGTGTACGATCCGACTCGAGTGGTGATGGCGGATTCTCTATCACGAGGCTTGACTGAAATACATGTATTTTAGGGACGCCTAAAATATGTGTACGATCCAACTAAGTGATACGTTGAATTCAAGTGAGACTTGAGGAATAAAAAAGTGTCAAGGATTTTGAAATCGTATTAAAGGAAAGATTGATAGTAGCACGAGCGTGGCTCAGATTTGGGAAATGCATAGGAGAAACGTGTACGAGAGTCTCAGAACGTTCGAGTGATAAGTCAATGAGTAAGTACTCAGTTAGTTTCGAGGACGAAACTTTTTCTGAGTGGTGTATGATGTAGTGCCCTGTCCCGCTCAGTCAATCGGAGGAATCGAAATGCCGACTGCGAACGGACTTAGTCTTGCAACAACTGCTCGAAGATATCGCTCGATCGAGGCGACCGCTCGCTTAGGTGGGGTAGTTTCGGTGAACTCGCCTCATCTTAGCCTTTACATAATAAATTGTATGTTTTCAACTTGCACAAGTAGGCTTGATAATAAAAAAGACGAATCAACATAGATAAGGGAATATTTCTGACGGGTCGAATTGAGTTAGAATATGGAAAGGTCCAACGGTCGATTTAGAGTTGGTGCACGGCGTGTTTTGAAAATGACACTCGATCCTTCGTCCCGTGGCTTGGGAGAAGGAAAGTTGGTTGAATAGGCAAAGTTATGAATGTAGCCTAAGTCATAGGCGTCATCCGCGTGAATGCTTGATAGAGCATGCACGCTTCCCCTATGCAAGGCTTGGCATAGCCTTTGCTCGTCCCTCGGGTTAAGTTATAGGCATGATTAAGTTAGGTAAAGTTATGCCGATCGACCTAAGACATTCCAAGTACTGTCCTACTCTTTCGCGGTTGTCAGGTTAAGTAGTCCCACGATCTCAAGGCCCATCGACTTGGGCAGGAGTGTCGCGTAGAGCACAATTGGCTTAAGGCACGATGCACGGACTTAGTGTTTTAAGGCACGGATCACGGTTGATCTAACTGAGTTGGAAGGAGGGCTTTCAAATAGTCGTTCCTGAGTCGAGTGAAAAGATAGGGCAAGAAAGAGGAATGCTCGCGACCGTGGGTCGTCGAGGCGGTCTCAGATGTGAGAAGTATCGAACATGGCCCTGGAAGAGATGGTAACACTGAAAGTAGAATGACTGTGTGAGACGTCAGTTTGAGTCGGGTCTTGTATGGTCATTGGACAACTTGTCGACAAGGTAAATAGTTTCCTCGTAACGGCGACCCACAGGCCCGGGACCGTTATGGCTGAGTATGGAAACAAGGGATAGTTGTGCTAAATCGATAGCACCGGGTTAGTCGGGGACTTTCAGGGGGCTAGCTACCTTGTACTGGAAGGGTCCCGACCAACACAAGCTATTAGTCCAGGTATAGCTTGTTATGCTAGTGACCTCATATAGATGAGTCGGCACGCGCGGTAATCCGTGTGTGTGCCTTTGGATTGAGTTGAGTTTGAATGTGTGTACAGTTAGAACACAACGTTTGGGCCTAAGATTTGGCTTCAACATAGGCGACGTGCTTCGACATGAGTTGTGGTATCGAGTCTTAAGTTGTTGGCATAGAGTTGCACAAGTTGGTTTGAGTCGTTGGAGTTTAAGTCAAGAAACCGCCGTAAGGCAAAGTCGATTGAGTGACACTAAGTTCACAAGTCTTGATTGGGTCAGTGAGTGACCAAAGTAGCAAGGGCCGCGAGGCGGCGATGTGGTTTAGTCTCACTGAAATGCGAGACACGGCCTCAATATGGGTTTGTAGCACGGTCACACGGAAATGGAGTCTATCGTGTAGTTGCATATCTGATTTTGGGCCATAAGGCAAACACGACTTGATAGGTTAACGTTGATATTGCAAGCATGGGATGGTCTAGAGACACAAAATAGGCCAAGGCGTCGGTCATAAAATCGATCCTAAGACAAGACTAGAAAGACAATTGATAAGATGGGACTATGTTGCACAAAGTATATCAAACGTGTTGGTTTTGTATGGGTGGACGAGGAGCTCATTCCACCAGTACAGTTGAGTACTGACACCCACACAGTGTTTATGTATAGGCACAGTTAGAAGCTCGTGGCGCGGAGCTCGCTTGGATGCATCGAGGCATGGAGTTCCTTGGCAATTCGTAGCATGCGGCCGCATGGAGTCAAAACGTATACGGGACATAATGTATGGGTATCACCTTCCAAAGCATCTGCTGGCTCAAGACTTATATTGAGAGATGAGAGAGAGCTGAGTGACTTGTAATGTGAGAAGAGTGAGCTTGAGTGACTTATAATCTTGGCCTTGCGCCCCATTGTAACCTTTGTTTTAATATCAATAAAGAGCTTCTTTTGAATAACTTATGTCTTGTTCTAAATTCCGTCGCTATTATTCAATGTATCTGCTTGGGACTTCTGTGCGACGACCCCGTCGCAGCCACTGTAATCGGTCGTTATGGAACCCGCCTTACACGAGCACAATCTAGGCTTGTGCGGCATCACGCCTTAGCGAGGACGATCGCTCCTATGGAAGCGGGGCGTGACAGTGCGTAATTATCTTATAAAGATAATTACAACATACAATAGGTCTAAAATCTGCCAGCGATGTCGCTCCCTCCTTTTTAGGCACAAGTGTCAGAAAAGTGTGGTTCAGCTCCTTCAATAACTTTCCTTTGGTGAAAAACTCCTGAACCGCCTCAAGGACCTGGAACTTCAGAATGTACCAGTGTCATTTGTAGAACCCACTGCTAAAGCCATCCGGGCCTGGAAATTTGTTGGGATCCGCCATCGAGATAATAGTCTCCACCTTCTCCATGGTAACAGGGGCAAGTAGTAGGCTATTCCTATAAGGAGTCACCAGCTTCTTCGTAACTACATCCGAAAACACAGACAGATAGTCAGTCTGAAAATATAACTCAGAGTAGTACCTGACGGCCTCCTCTTGGATCTTTGCCGACTCCCCCACTAGATTACCCTCCGCATCAAGCAGCTGGAAAATATTATTCCGATGCTGTCTGGTCCGAATGACATCATAGAAAAACTTGGTGCAACGTTCACCATCCTTCAGCCAGGAGCATTTAGCGCGCTGTGCCGTACTAACCTCCTTCTGGAGACGAAGGATGTTGACTTCCCCTATCAGCTCATTCTCTCTCATCGCCAGATCCACATTCAACATGTCAGATTGCATATCCTGCTGGATGGACCGGAGCTCTGCCTCCTTGTCTTCTAGCGAAGTATTGGGCAAACCCTGCACCCAGCTTCGTAAGGATCTCTTCGTAGCCTTGAGCCGGTACACCAAACGGAACTGAGCCGTACCATCCTGTCTGCTAGAGAGGCCCTCCGTAACAGCTTCCAAGTAGCCTTCTGAGAGATACCAGCTGTTGTTGTACCGGAAGGGACGCGACCTCACAGTAGGCCGATCTGTGAAGCCAACCCTGATGGGGGAGTGATCACTCGTCCCGACGGCCAGACCCTCAGCCGAAGAGTTGGGGAAGCACCGAAATCACTCCCCATTGCCCAGGGCTCTATCCAGCTGGCAAGCAACCCTGTTACGGAGTGCTTTGTTATGCCAGGTCCAAATAAATCCCGAGCGTGACAACCTCTGAAGCCCCGCCTGAAGAAGGCATCTCTGGAAGTCATATAGGACCGGATCAGGAACCGACCTGCCTCCCACCTTCTTCCCTCTGTGTAGTAGAGCATTGAAGTCCTCCATCAGTAGAAGCGGTAGGTGTGAAGAAGCAGCAGCGGAGACCACACTGGAAATGTCGCTCCACAGGGTCTCCCATCGTCGCCTGTCGTTGTGGTCGTACACTGCTCCCAGTAAGAACCGAAAACCTCTCTTGTTCGTAAAAGAGATGGTAATCAGCTGATCCGTCATCAAGATCAAGTCTCCATCCCAACAGGTAGAATTCCATCTGACCAAAATCTTAGCCATGTCGCAGAGTGCCAAGTTGTGGAGTTGGACCCAAGGAGATGGGGTCCGGAGAGCTAAAGTCTTCTTTCCTTTAATTTTTGTCTCCAGCAGGATAGAGATGTCACACTTTTCCCTGTGTAAGACCCCACAAATCTCCCTCCATCTCCCTAACGAACACGCGCCCCGCACGTTCCAGGCGATTACCATCATTAATTATTTAGAGAAAGGTTCCCCTGAATATCATCCGGACTGGCACCTAGGGGTGGTACCACATCTGTCGCTGTCATATCCTCTTCAATCCCAGTAGTAGGGGCTACCGGGTCGCTGCCTGGGAGAGCACCAGAGCCCAGGCGGGTTGTCCATACAGAGCGCCTCATCCCTGGCAGGGGAATGTCCCCCCACACTGGAGGGACCATCTCGCAGTGGTCCAGCTCGTCTCTTCCTGCTATATACTATATTCTCGGAAGAACCGCCATCAACCCGCTCCTCTCTTCCCAAGGTCACCATACCTCTGGTGACCATACTCCTCTGCGCTGAGAAGGTGATCATAATCCCACTAGTACGAGCCGGCTGGGGCGAGATAGTGAGGCACAGCCCCCCAGCCTCCTCCATCGATCGGTCCCCCTCCTGCATGAAATCCTCCGCTCCGTCATCCCTGAATAGAGACTCCATTATCCGTGGTGGGCCGGGCACCTCAAGAGGTGAAGCAGAAGGTGCCGACTGTGATCCCCCTGACGGGCATGAACTGTCCAGATGTCCGAAACACGCATACTGTGAACAGGTTGGGGGAACCCATTCACACTCCACCTTCTGGGTAAGAACCTCTCTAGAAGGCACTTCATACTCCAGTAGACTCGGTAACTCCCCTCCAGTCCGGATCTTAACGAATATCCGAGCATACATCAGCCTCGTCCGAAAGGCTGTAGCATCATCAGCCTTGATCGGGGTGCCCACCAAGCTGGTAAGTCGCATCAGCAATAGGATACTCCAGAAACGAACGAAGAACTCAGGAAAGCGTATCCAAACCGGGATAGCATTCAAGACTTCCTTCTCACAGCGCAAATCTGGGGTCCACTCCTTCAGGATGATCAACCTGCCATCAAATGTCCACGGACCACCCTGCAAGATCCTGGTATCATCTTCTGCCAGCCCAAACTTCACATAGTAGAAGCCATTTTCCCTAGCAAATATCTCCATACTATCTTTAGGCTGCCAGACGCGTGCCGTATACCCCCTGATCTGCCCATAAAATGGCTTGTTGCCCAGGACGTACAGCACCAGCGTGTTTCTCCAAAAGGCAGTCACCTTCTCAATCTCCTCTGCAGGGAACGAGGCCCGGAAGCCGTTTTCTACCTTCTTCAGTGGCACATACTCCATAGAAGTTGGGCTTTTAGGCCCCACCGGTGTGCAGATCTCAGCCCAGGACCGCCCCGCTGGGCGAGGAACCGGTCCCTGTAAGCGGGTGACAACTCCAGGGTTAGTAGACCCTGAACCCTGACCTCCCCGGTCCACCACTTTGCCCTTCCTTTTTCTGCCATGGTCGCCTTAGGGCGCCAGCCCACTGTTCTCCCAGTAGTCACCGCAGGACCAAGAGCCGACATCCTCAGCCCCGATCCCTCTCCCGGTTTCCTTCCAGCAAGAGGGCGCATCTTTTGGAGACTCTGCGCCCCCCACCTTGCTCCCCGCCTTAGCCTCCTGACGTCTCGTAACCGTCGTCCAGCCACCTCCCTCTATCTGTCCACACGGAGATCCAGAACCGAATCCAGCTTGGAAATCCGGGGTTCCCGTCAGGTCGAGGACCCATCGGTCTCCCCTGGACACTGTCGTCGTCGTCGTCGACCGGTCGGACACACCCCTGCCACCGCCACCACCGACGACCGCCTTGCCGCCCCCGTCGTCGTCCCCGCTTCCGGCCCGCGCTGCCCTAGCGCCCACACCCATGCACTCGACAGCAGTGCTCGCGCCCGTGTCGTCGCTGCAGCCGCCGGCTTTGCCGGCTCCAGATCCGCCCGAGGCCGGGCCGCCGCTACAGGCGTCGGCTTTGCCAGCTCCAGATCCGCCCGAGGTCGAGCCGCCTTCAGCCACCCCACCCTTGCCGGAAGCATCGGGGTCCCAAGTAGGGGACCCCATCTTCTCCCGATCGTCCACTCTAGGGTTTTCCTGATCACCAACCATATATATATATATATATATATATATATATATATATATATATATATATATATATATATGCTTAATTGTAACTTGATACTCTTAATTATCTCAGTTTTTCAACTTAATATCCTAAACTTTTTTACTCAACAACTTGATACCATCAACTATGGAACATTTTCAAATGCATACCCTAACCCCCTCCTCCCCTCCGGCGGTGTGCGACAACAAGGGCTGACGGTGGGAGGAGGAGGGTGGAATTGAAACACACACACACACACACACACACACACACACACACACACACACATATATATATATATATATATATATATATATATATATATATATATATATATATATATATATATATTAAACATGTTATAAATTTATTTTTTGGGCTAAAATACAACTTAATACCTCAGTTATTCAAGTTTTTCAACTTGATACCCTAAACTTTGATAGATACAAACTTGATATTATCAACTATTAACAATTTTTATGTTGATACCCTCTATCACTTATTGTAACTCTTTCGTTATATTTTTTTGGTGCAAAAATACCCTTCCTTCCCTCCCTCTTCCACTGCAGCACCCCTCTCTCCCCACCACCCCACTGTCCTATCTCTGCCAATCGCACCCCCTCTCCCGGTTCCCCTGACCCCCCTACCCCCCCAACTTTTTCTCCTCCCCCACAGCACCACCCTCTCCTCTCCGGTGCCCCCCCTTTCCACTTGCACCCCCTCCTCCCCCGCAGCCCTCCCTCCTCCGTCGTTGCTAATGTGCTGTCGCATGCTGCCGTCGCTGCTGCTACTGCGATGCCGCCGCCCCTACTGTGCCGTCGTCGGAGAAAGAGAGGAGGCTGTCAGAGAGGGGGAGGGGGGTGAATAGGAGGGTATTTTTATCATTTTCAATCTTCAGTTAACACCGATATAAAAGAGAATGTGGAAGAATATTAAATAGATACCTATCAAAATTTAGGATATCAAATTTAAAAACTTGAATTGTTGAGTATTAAGTTGGTAATTTATTCTAGCATTCAAACACAGGTTCGAAGTCCTACAGGAATGAATTCACTTTTGGTTAAGTCCTGCGAAATTGCTCTATGGCTAGCTTAGTACTAGCTCACTACTAGCAGATGCTGATGTGCAGAGAGAGGTAACCAAGTTTACAGGTTTAGCTGGTTAACATTAACATTAATATTAAAATTAACACTAACATTAATATTAGAATTAACATTAATATTAACTTTAACATTAACATTAAATTTTAATATTAACATTAAATTAGAATTAGCTATAATATTAACATTAAAATTAATATTAACATTAAATTAAAATTAGTATTAGCATTAACATTAACAATAATTTTTTTGAGTAATTAATTTTTTAAGTTAAAATATGACATGTCAGCTGCCATGTCACTTTTCATGTAAAATACCACATAATGGAAGATCTCATCATCCAAAATTTTTGTGAGTCAATTAACATAAGAGAAATGTTTAAAGAATATTTTTCAAAAACTGTTGACCAGCTAAACTTGTAAACTTGATTACATCTCTTCGTTACATCAGTATTTGCTAGTAATAAATTAGTACTAAACTAGCCATATGGCAAGATTGCAATTTGCAAGTCCTGGTTCCGCGAACCAAACTGGCGTAAACTCGATAAACTTCCATTATTTTGAGCTATAGATTGGTTATCAGTGTGTAGAGTGACTTGTCCATTTCTTTACTCGAAGATGTGCACAACTGAGCCGAGCAGCAGCAGCAGCAGCAGCAGCAGCAGCAACGCAACATTCCAATGGAACAGCACAATCCGGCGGTCGGGACCGGAGCAGGCCCTCCGCATCTACACCCGCTCCGTCCTCCGCTCCGGCGCGGCCCCCAACAAGTTCACCTTCACCTTCCTCCTCAAGTCCCTCCTCCGCTCCTCCCCCTCCCTCCTCCGCTTCCTCCCCCACCTCCACTCCCACCTCACCATTCTCGGCCTCCACTCCGACCCCTTCCTCCTCTCCTCCCTCATCGCCGCCTACGCCCGCGCCGACTCCCCCTCCGTCGCCGCGCGCCTCTTCCGCCAATCCCCCTACAAGGACACCGTCCTCCGCACCGCCCTCGTCTCCGCCCTCGCCAAGTGCCGCCTCCCGGACCTCGCCCGCCACGCGTTCGACGAAATGCCCCACCCGAACCCGGTCTCCTGGGCAGCCCTCATCTCCGCCTACGCCAGAGCCGGCCGCCCCGCCGACGCGCTTTCGACCTTCCTCCGCATGCGCGCCGCCGACGTGGCCCCCACCGAGGCCGCCCTGGCGTCCGCGCTCTCCGCGGCTTCGAATCTGGGCGCCGCCGAACAAGGGGAGTGCGTGCACTGCGTGGCCGTTCGGAACGGCCCGCCTACGGCCGCGGTATGCACGGCGGCGCTGACGATGTACGCCAGCTGCGGCCGCGTCGAGGATGCGTCGAAGGCGTTCGACGAAATGCTCGACAGGGATTCCGCGGCGTGGACGGCCATGATATCGGCACTGGCCTCGCACGGGCGGGGCGGAGATGCTCTCCGGCTCTTCGATGGGATGGTGGAATCGGGGGCGACGCCCGACTATGTGACGTACGTCGGGGTTCTGCACGCGTGCGGCCATGCAGGGCTAGTCCACGAGGCAGGAGGATATTTTAGGCAAATGACGACGGTCTACGGGATCGTGCCGAGAGCGGAGCACTACGGGTGCATGGTGGATGTCTTGGGAAGAGCGGGGAGAGTCGAGGAGGCTTGGGAGTTGGTCAGGTTGATGCCGATGGAGCCCGATGAATATGTGCTCAAGAGTTTGCTGAGCGCGTGTTGTTCGTCCGATGGGTTTGTCGAGTATGCCGAGTGGGCTGCGGAGAAGCTAAGGAGGTTAGACGTACGACATGCGTCTTCGTATGTGCTGCTGTCAAATGCGTACATTGGAACGGAGAGGTGGGAGGAGAGCGCGAGGGTGAGGAGATTGATGAGGGAGCTTGGTGTTCGTAAATCGTCAGGACAGAGCTCGGTTGATTGACTGTAAGTTCTCTACAGCTTAGTCTTCTCTCTCAGAGGCTAAAGAATAGCAATTATTGGGGGGGGGGGGGGGGGGGGGAAGTTAACAGAAAAAAAAAAAAAACTATTTCAGTTATCTTTATATATATACTATAAATCTCCGTGACTAGAGCATTTCTTACAAATTGTCCCGTGCCTCCGGCAGCCCTTGATAAGTCGGTTTTTAAATTGCTTATCATTTACATCATTTAATAATAATATTTTTAAAATTATTAGTTTTACGGGACACTACTTTAGATGACATATATACCACTTTGTTTTAATCACAACACTTCTTGTTTTGTCGGAAATACTTCTATCAGTTAATCTGGACCCTTCTTTATCCTCTTGTCTTCGGTCACTAAATCCAAGGTTGTTATATGTAGGACCGTTGAACACCTCTAGAGGGGGGTGAATAGAGTGTGTGAGTGTGCAGCGGAAAATAATCACCAATTAAAAATATTAAGCAGTTATATATTATGGAAGATAAAAGACGGTAAATAAAATGCGGTAAAGTAAGAGTCAAGAATTCAAACTTAGTGAACACCATGATGTATACTGGTTTCCCTCTGAGAGGACTAGTCCAGTCGCGATTACTCTTGCTCGCTGTTAATCCACTATAGCACAAGCTTTAACTGAGCGCTTGCAACTCTTTCAACACCGTACTTGGCGACAAGTGCACGACCAACTTCACAACACCGTGCTTGGTGACGAGCGCACGACCGACTCCAGAAGGCAATTGGAAAACTATAACGTTTTCTGAATACAGCCTCCGATACAACTCTTTAGCTCCAAACTCTGGATTAAACAGAAACTGTACTGACTTGGCTAAGAGTCGTAAAGGCTTGTATATGAAAGTAAAAAGCTCAGAATACTTTAGATAGAGAAGAGAAGAGATGAAATTGGATGATTGAAATGAATGGTAATCTCAACTCTATTTATAGTGTTTTTGGGGGACCGAACTCGGACAGAGTTCGGGCAGAGTTCGGATGGTAGAATTTCGCATACGAACGTTGGATGCAGATTTGGTGGGAACTAAAATTCAAATAACCTAGACCGAACTCGGTCAGAATTCTGCTGGGTCAGAACAATAAGAAATGGACCAAATTTGCATAGGTTTTGGGCTCTTTGGAATTGTGAATTTTTGGGATAAGTAGGTTGGCTTATTTTTTATCATGCTTACTGCTTGTCTGCAAGTACATGTTAGACGAACAAAATAATATGATGCAGTATGATACAAGCATAGCAATATGATATAGACCATTTAGGATAATGCTAAGTTTATAGGACAATGCTAAGTTTAAGTAGCAACATGATAGTGATTACATGAATATTAGTAACATCACCAGTTAAACTTAATTGATTAGCCATATTAAAAAACATGATATAATCATTGGACTAACATTATATTGATCAAGTATATATATGAAGCAGAGTGGCTAAAGTTTATTGATGAAAATTGCTAAAATTGCCAATTTTAGACACAATCCAGTAAATATTATAATATTTAGACTTACTTTCTGATCAATTTGTTGTCTTCATCCACTCGCAAATTATTTGTGATATTCTTGAAGAAGTCATGCATATTGCAAACCCTTGTAAAGTCTAGTTCGGAGACTTATTATCTAATTTTGTTTCAATACAATAGGTTTCTTTTTCCTTTTTGGAGAAAACTTGATACTGATAATTATATGTTGTTATGTCAAATGCAGAACTATCAGAAGAAGTTATGTTAGGCAAGGTTTCTCTTGTAATTTTTTCTTTGCAATGATTCTCGATTTATCCTGGCCGGGAAGGACTTTTCTTATCTCTCTCTCTCTCTCTCTCTCTCTCTCTCTCTCTCTTTTAGAGAAGGCAAGTCAACAATGACTGTCCCGACTGTCCTTGTCCTGGGCTACTACCACCAGGACCTCCTCCTACTATTTTATTTTGTATGGACTGGGATTCGAACCCACGACCACTCCTCTCCTCCTTTACTAGTGTTACCACTAGACCACCCCCTTGGTGGTGTTGCTTTTTGTTTATTTGGAGCGATATCTTGTCACAAACACCCTTTGTTACAAAATGGTGGATAGTAGCTGATAAATAAATATAGGATAAACCCCGAAAGGGCTTCTACACTTCGGGGTGGGTGGTAACTATACAATGCATTACTGCGCCAATTCCAATTAGTTTAACAGAGGAATGGATTATACAGGAAGTATCGGTTGAATGCTTGCTCTTTCTAGGAGCTAGGACAAGCTGAGACAGACTATAATTGGTTCGACAGTAAGATGGTTAGCTACAACATCTACATTGTCTCCTCTGCTAGTGAACTTCCAATAGATAAGGAAGGTCAGGAGATCATGTATCTTGTAGACCCATCCATGCCTTGTTCCCCTGCCAAGAAGATCTGCAAGCTTTTGTTCCCCTGGCAAGAAACTCTCTGACAACTCAAGACGGGCTTCAAGTCTCCTCTCCAGATTGCATTCAGGTAACCTAGTGTTTCCTGAATTTGGATGATTTTGCAAGATGAATTAGGAAATAGTTCAGTCAATCGC
This sequence comes from Iris pallida, assembly GCA_029216955.1. Classification (NCBI taxonomy): domain Eukaryota; kingdom Viridiplantae; phylum Streptophyta; class Magnoliopsida; order Asparagales; family Iridaceae; genus Iris; species Iris pallida. The sequence goes on along the minus strand of JANAVB010019198.1, from coordinate 1,704,773 downwards.
CATGGCCCTTAATCGTTTATAATCAGATTAGTTGGCAGCAGTAAAGAGAGTTAACATCTTATTTAATGCATGACACGAACTGTTATTTTCTCCCGATGTATTTGTCTGCTGCCAACTCATCCTATAAAGGGATATGGTGATCGAGTAATGCATTTCTCATGTTTTTATTAGTTAAGCAGTCACTAATGTGGTCTACCTGCATCTCACTATATAGGATCCTGCATAAGTTTACAGAAATAGAATCCAAAGTTGAAGCCCTGCGCTACTGATCATGGGAAAACAAAAACTAAATTATCAAATTTTCTGGCTTGGAGGACTACATTAGGAGTGAGATGGTGAAACATTTACATCTAGATCTGGGGATCACATTTATTCCTGATGGCACTCATTTGGTCCAGAACAGTTCCCCAGCCAGGTGAATAAGCTACATATTTAAATTCTCGGCACACAGGTCTCTGTCAGGACTTCTTGAGGTTTGATATGTCTTCTGTTGCCAGTCAATGTATTTCAAATTCAAGATTCAGATCAATGTTATGTTAGTTGCTATGCAATTTGCCTGAATTCTCAATTGTTTTATTAGCTGGGTTGAGACAAACTGGGTAAATACTTCATCAGGTATACCTGATGAGTATTCAACCAGATACATGGAAAGTATTGTTCAAAATCATCATAAGGAAATCCATATAGTGGGCATGTTTGATAGCAAACTTTCTTTCAAAATCATCATAAGGAAATAGAAATTAAGTTATGTTGCATGGACACAGAAAAATGGTGTCTGTAGTTGTATCGTATATGTATACCAGTCCATGTCTGTATTCATGAATCCTATGTGACTAATATTGCACCTATTGTAAAATGTCAGTATCTAGTATCCTTAGGTCTCCTTAAATGTATATGTGTCCGTATTTGTGCAACATAGAAATTGCGATTAAAAATGGGAGGACACATTTAGATGTCTGTGTACTCTGGCACACATCTACTCAAGCAAAAGTTCATTTTGGATGCCTGATAGACTAGAAAATGTGTTCCATTATTGAGCATAGGAAAGCTCTGGTAGTGACCGGTTGTCGACCAGACGTCAACCCTCTATGTTGGTGCCAAATTCCTAACCTAGGTAGTTATGAACATGAGAGGCCGTCAGACATCTAGTTGGAGGGTGGGTATAATTAGCTTTTAGTTATGCAATTTAAGCTCATACAACACAGACGCCCCTTCCAATAAAGAGTCTAGATGAAGGGTAAGTTAGATGCAATTTTCTGTATGAAATTGCATTAATCTCTGCTACATATCAAGCTAAAGAGTGAAAAGGAACGACATTCCCAAAATGAGCTCCAAAAATCCTTTTCAAATTTGGGAAGATGAATACATGCAAGGAAAAGGGAGAGGAGTAGTGTGGCTGCTGGGGGAATTTTTTAATGTGGAACATAGGTTGGAGGATGCTCTAGTTGATATGGGAATCTCTTTTACTACTGAGATGCAGATGATGGAGCAATTGCTGCCTGATGAAAACTTGACTCACATTAATGTGCAAATGGACGTTGAAGCCATGGAAAACGGGCTTGGCTTGAAGAGTCGGTGATAAGGCTGACTACGTGTTGAGTTCGTGTCGGATCTAATGTCATATCCGAACCTGGGCGCTTAAGATTTTCGATTCGGATTTGGTTCCATCTCAGATTACTTTCCTTCTAATCTGATTCAAGTCAGGTTTCAGATTATATGTAGTTGTATATTAAGGTATTTGAAAGTATTTTTAATGTAATCTCTTAAACTTAAGATGTTTAAACTATTATTTATGAATTTTTTTTTTACGATTTCTACTTCAATCGCAATCCAGACAGAAGATCAATCCAGATTGTTTTCAGAAGTGATACATACTTGTGAAACATCATCGAGTCTATGTTATCTTAAATTTGATAGAACCTTAAAACTTTACCACAAGATGTTTGTGACAAACTTGATATTTGCTATATGTATATTGGTTTCAGGTTTCTTATTGGATTTCTGGTCCAGATAAGTCCATGCCCAAACCCTATCCATTAAGGATTTCGGGTTTACTTTTGAAATCCAAACCCTATAGTTCTAAAGTAATCGGATCGTGTATTCAGGTACCACTGAAAGCCCTACCCAGTGATAATCCAATACCATGCTAGGTGCTTAACAGAAGAAGCACAAGATCCGAACTAGAGTTGAGACACCCAACAGATAATTCCCGTTTTAGACAACAACAAATAGTACTCAGAACTCATAAAGGATAAGAGAATTGAAAGTGTTACAGATTTTTAACACTTCATTTAAACTTCAATCGACAAACATAAAAAAACAGGAGAATCCAGATCCCCAGGTTCTAAATTAACCTGCATACGCCAGTGAGCTTAGTGCTTGATCTTTGGCTGTTTGCTGGCTCAGGAAGGTACTTTTTTGAGAAAGCTAATCAAGATTTGATTCACCTGTTCTGGTAGTTGCTCCTGAACAAAATGAGATCCTTCCGAGAGAAATGATTTCAGATCAGGAACATATTCCTTGACCTTTACACTCCTTATGTTGTCCTCCATGAAGGGAAATTTGAGCACATAGTCTTTCTCGCTCATGATCAACAATGTAGGAAGTTCAACGTTTGAATTGATTATACTTCTTTTAATATTTAGTAAGGGTACAGTGGAGATTAGAATCGTTTGAAGGAAACATAACCCACAGAATGCACTGTTATCTTGCTAGTTAGATATAACTCATCCACTAAAGAATCAACCTATAATGCGTAAATAGTGTTATATAGATTCAAGAAAAGGGAAATCTTTTGATGCAGTTAATGAAGAAGGTGCATGTACTTAAATTGAAATGAAGTAGATATGTGATTTCCTGTAAATGAGAAAAATGAAGAAGAGTTGCTTCATGTGAAGGAGATAAGTTGAAGGAAACAGAAGCATAAAATGAGGGTTATAACACTCGACAGAGTTAAATAAGCACAGATAAAATTGTGAAGGTTCAACAGGTATGTGATTGAAAGATCAGTGCATCTAAAAACTAAAAAAGATGAAGTATGGTCCCTGTGTTCAGCTGATATTTCAATTTTGAACGTATATGTTATAAGCTGTTGGCAATCTTTTGTGAAAATTCTGGATGAAGCTACTTCACTTTGGTTGGGGGTAAATGCACATATGAAATAACTTAATTAAATATCTCCTAGAAGTAGTTATTCATCATATGTGATTCAGTGTGTGTTGGGGGATATTGAGAAGAAATCCTTTTCTTCATCAGGTAATGTGGAACAATCATGTCCGTGAGAGCTGCTATCGATTGAACAAGTTCTCAGGTAACTATAGGATTCTTATCCCCAAGTGTGTTACTGAACCTTCTCAGTTTGAACCAAGGCATTTATGTCTGATATGAGCAAAGCATCAGTCTGTCTCTCTCTCGTCAAAACTCGGAACTGAAGAGGATAGCCTGCTTGTAGCAGCAGCAAAATGATAGGTGGTCTGATCAAGTCTGCTGTAGGTTAAGACAAAGTACCATCTGGTATTCCTACAGTTGAGAACTAAATGCCTGGAATAAGGAAACGAAAGCAATGCTGTTCTTCAATTCTATAGGAACCGAGAGAAATCAGTTGTTGTTGAGCCTCTAAGAAAATCAGAGTAGTCATGATATCGCGTCTAATAGCAACGAGATCAGCAACAAGGTCGTGCTAGTTGTTATTCTCTGGCTCTAGGTGCTAGTCGGAGAGTCCATAGCCACGACACTCAGGAGCTATGGCTTGGTATATGGCTTCATCCACTTCAATCATCATATCTATGGGAAACCATGGAGGAAGACCGGTGTTATAGATATCGGCGATATTGACCGATATATCGGTTTGAGGCCTAAACCGACATATATCGGCTCTCTCTCGATCTCTCGAGCTGCAAGGAAGCGTCTGAATACAACTCTAAAGGGGGGGTGAATAGAGTGTGTGTCACAATATCCAATAAAACTAAGGCTAGTTACCAACTAAAAACAATAACAAGCAAGTATGGAAAATGTAATGAGTAAGAAGTCACAAACGCTAGCACCACGATGTATACTGGTGTCCCTCGTGGAGGAATAATCCAGTCCCAGATACTCTTGTCCAGTGTTAATCCACTATTTGTGAAATAGCGTACAACACAAGTTTTGATCCGAAGTGTTTGCCGACTTCTCACAACCACAAGCTTTGATCCGAAGAGCTTGCCGACTTCAACAACTACAAGATTTGATTTAAAGAGCTTACCGTCTTCAAACAATTGAATGAACATAAACTTGAAAATCAAGCTTTTACAACTATAGTAGACTTCTAACCGAGATCGCACTTGGCATTAAAAGGCTTGGGAGTTGATCTTGGAAATGGAAATATTGTAAAGCTCTCAATAGGCAGGTGAAAGTATAAATGAATGAGTGAAAAACTATGTAGAGTTCAATGCCTATTTATAGATTTTTTTGGGACCAAATTCAGGCATAGTTCAGTGCCCCAACGTTTATATTTTTTAACGTTGCACCATATTCTTCTGGAGCAACGAGAAACTGGGGTTGCTGGGTCACGGGACCCGAGTTCGGTCAATGTAATTCCAGAATGGTTTTGGGTTTTCGAGTTCACGCCATTTTGAGTGGACTTGAGCTTCTTCTAGTTGCCAGTGCGACTCGACTTACAAAAGTCCTAGACTCAAATAAAATTCAAAATACATAATAAAAATAAAATCAAGAGCACTTTGATGACGCCAATCTTTTGTTATTTGAGCAGACTTGAAGACGTTTTTTTTCCTTAATGACAGTTGTTCAAAGATAAACAGATCTGGAATTCTGTATATCGTGGCTCAGGAGATGTCGTAGGCAGTTCAGAGAAATCTTGCGATATAACGCGGTCTTTTGCACAACATATTTTTTTTACTGCATATGTCCATATTTGATCTTACTTATTGCTTTTCTGCAAATAAATGTTAGACGAACAAAACAATATACAGTACCAAATATGATAACATTTAATACATATTTGGACAACACTAAGTTTAAGAATCAATATTGTAGTGATTGCATGAATATTAAAAATAGCATAATGTTAAACTTGATCAATTAGCCATATTCAAAAATTCAACTTAATCGTTGGGTTAACAGCAACCCCCCTACCCTCTTTGTTTGTCTAGCCGTGATCGCGAGGCTCCTTCCCTCTCTCTCTATCGACTAGGTTTTTATCAAGATTGTAAAAGTCGTTAGGCGGGAGTCGGACATGAATAAGGCGCCTAATCCCTCCTAGGTGCCGCCTAATTCTAGGTGGTAAAAAAAAAACAGTCCAATTTTTTTTGCTGAAAATTTTCCATTAATTCCAAATAACCTGGTTGTCGGGCGGACATCAGGCGCCAAGCGCTTAGGCGCCGACTAATTCTAATTTTTAGAACATTGGTTTTTATATTGATACGATATTATTAAAATTACTAGCTTTTTTATGTATCTTTGTAATTTTATAATTGTTAGTTTGTTACCATGTTACGATGCTATGTAGACTTTTTTTTGTTAGTTAGGCCTTCTCCAATGGAGGGCTCTTTTAAAACCTCTATAGTAGAGTCTCTCCACAGGAAAAAAAAAATCTCTCCAGTAAGAGTTTCTATGCCTTTATCCTTGGTGTAACATATTAAAAATAAAGGGGTTCTATGAGGGGCTCTACATGTAGAGCCCTTGATAGAGTTTTCTATGTCTATGTGGCATATGAAAATGTATCCCACAATCTTTTTTTTATAGTTAGATATCTATATGTAAATATAGTTGACACAAAGAAATCTTCTTAAAATGACACGTATGATAAGATTAAATATAGAGACCACTAAAGACATTTTTTGTAGTTGGTTTCTATATAAAAATACCACGTAGACATATAGTTATTGGAAAAGGCCTTGGATACTTAGTTTTGGCCAAATATAGTTGGGTTTCTATATTAAAAAAGCCTTCTTAAAAGGACTTGACACACAAGATAAAAATCCAAAAATAGAGAGAACCATTGGAAAAGGACTTAGTTACTTAGTTTTAGCCTTTTAGGACATTAAGAACATTTAGTACATCTAGAAATTTGATTTTGATAGGGTCGTTTAGTATATGTGATATATAATAAATTATATATTTATTGACGTCCAATATTCCTATATATCTCCGATATCCAACATCCGATACCTCAAAACCCAAACCAATATGAACCCAATATCTGATATCTCGAACATTGAGGAAGACTACATTTCCCTTCTTGGACTTACCCAATTCCGTTACATGAAGGCTGAGGCCATTGATGTGGAGGTGGGAGTATTATATCTCCTTCTGCTCCATTTTTCCTGAGATCCGAAAGCAGATCTCCCTAAGCTTTTACTATTCTCGAGGGATTATTCTTAATGGTCTGTTGAGGATGGTCACTGATTTTGTCATCTCATGGTTGGTAGTTAAGACTTCCAAACATTTTGGAGGGGACAGTGTAAGTTTGTCTTGATTGAGATGCTTGGACCCAACCCTAGCAAATGTGATTGTTTGCAAGGCTTGGTGTTTGCATGTTGGAAACTCGTGTTAGCAATCCTGCCAGCAGAACTGCAATGTGGACAATGACAAACAACAAATTACAGGTTTTCATAGTTGCAAAAGCATTTGGGGCCAAACCATCATAGGACTTTTGTCACTTTGCCCAGTGCCACCCAGATCAGGTGTTGGGTGTGATGGTTATCATGGGTCTCTCTTTCTTCGCAAGCTAGCTCTACTGTTCTTGAACCCCCCAAACGGCTTCTGAAAGTCGAGGTGGGGATGATTACATAATACTTGACTAGCAATTCAGATTAGTTTAACAGAAGAATGGATTATACAGGCATTAATAGATGAATACTTGCTCTTCCTTAGGAGCAAGGACGAGAAGTGATAAGACTTTGGTCAGTTTAACAGCAAGACTGTAATATCCAATATCTACATTCTCTTATCTGGCTTGTACAAGATACTATCTCGGTTATTCAGTAACCAACATAGTTTATTACCTTCACATAGGTCCCTGCATATGTTTACTGAGATGGTTGCTGCTGATCATGGGAGAAAGAAAACTATATTCTCAATTCTCTAGGATTCAAATGGTGAAACATTTTGTTCTATATATGGAGATTACTTTTATTCCTGAAGGCACTCATTTCACTCGGAGCAGTTTCCCTATCAGGGCACTCAGCTACTTATTTAATTTCTCAGCACAAGCTGTCTATGTCAGAAAAGTTTTTCAGGTTTGAGATGTGTTGGTTGATATGGGAATTTCTTTTACTGTTGAGATGCAGATGATTGAGCATTGGCTGCCTGATGAAAGCTCGGCTCTTGTTGATGTGCAAATGGACGCCGAAGTCATGTAAACAACGGGCCTGGCTCGAAGACTCGGTGGTAATCTAATGCCATGTTAGGTGCTTAACTGAAAGAAACACAAGACCCAAACTGGAGTCCATAACACACCCAACAGATTGATCGTGCCCGAGTTTCAAACAACAAATAGTACTCAGACCTCAGGAAGTACAAGAGAATTAAGTTCTTAACACTTTATTTAAAATTTTAGAAGACAAACATAACACAGAAGAATCCAGATCCCTCATGTAGTAAACTTCATTTGCCTGCGGATGCCAGTGAGCGTAGTTCTTAATCTTTGGCTAGTTGCTGGCACAAGAAGGCACTTTGCTGAGAAAGGTAATCAATATTTGATTCACCTGCTCTGGTAATTGCTCCTGAACAAAATGACATCCTTCTGAGAGAAAAATGGTCTCAAGATCAGGAACATACTCCATTACTTTTCCACTCCTTATGTAGTCCTCCATGAAGGGGAATTTGAGGAAGTAGTCCTTCTCGCCCATGATCAGCAATGTAGGAACTTCAACTTTCGGATTGGTTATACTCGAAGTGACATCAAATGCTTCTTTGGACTTCCTACAAGATAATTCATAACCTGAGTGATTGATGGCTTATACTGTCCTCGTAAGAAGTGTTATAATCAATTTATTTTCTCTCTCCATATTCCAACATTCTATTTTCTTTCTGCATACCTCAAAACATTTATATTTCACTTATTTCTATGTGAGTAGATGGAAATTCCAACTGGTTCATGGAACAATGTACATGTTTTATAAAAAGCATGACCAAGAGGACATGGAATATTCTAGAGCAAGGTTCCGATTTTTATACTTAGTTGTGGTTAGGAAGGAGATTAGAATAGGATTATCTTAGATATAAACTTTTCACTTAAGATACAATGTGTAAATAATTTTGTTTAGAGTGTGCATATTGCCATGTATACTGTTCCAAATTGTTTACCTGCAGTTATGTAAGGTTGTATTCTTCCAGATATCAAACCTTATAGTGATATCCATGAAGTGGCATTAAGGAAACTAGTTCTATTACTTTCAAAGTAAAACAGATGTAATGAAGAGTCATATGCAGCATTAGAGAAAATACTACTACTATTTTCCTAATATACGAAAGTGAAAGATTCTACATAGGTCTATATAATTAAAAGAGAACCAAAGTAATAAATTCCATATTTGCTGTTATGACAATTGACAGGCCGGTTTTGGTAAAGCTACATTACTGTTAGAAAGAAAGTTTACACTTGTGAATATTCTCCATGTATTGCAGTATATAAACAGTATATGCAATTCTTTGGTCAACTTACATGTACGGGATTTGCATCGGAAAGCGGAATCCAGATTTCTCATATAAAGCCGCATATGCAGCAAGATCATCTTCACTAAACCATGAAGGTAAAGGAGTGGATGGATCCACCAGGTCCATTATTTCCTGATCTTCTGCAGCTACCTGAAGTTCACTTCGACAGAAGAGAATGTAGATGTTTCGTACTGCGGTTTTGATATCAAAGCGGCTAAAATCTGCTTCAGCTCGTCCTGGTTGCTAGTAAATTGGGAAAAACAAGAAGTGAGATAGATAAAGAGTTTACCACTCTTGTGGTACCAACAATACTAAATACTTGTAGTTGCTGATTTTTTTTTTATTGCAATGAAGGCTTTGTTTTATGTTTCGCTGAATGCTTTGGTCTATATTTTCATATCAGGTATATCAAGCTTTCCCTCAGTACATTTTAGTTTCAACTTCCATTTCTTATCATATCCTATAGGTTGAGTGTTAATTTCAATATGACCGAAATTATGTTGGAAGAATTTATGCTAATAATGTTTTCACTATTAGCATCGGATTGCTGCAGATTCTGCTCAGCTCATTGCATAAAAATGCTTCCAGAAAGCACTCTATTGTCAAAACTTGAAGCTGGAGAGGTTAGCCTGCTTGCAACTTGAAATCTCTTGACAAAATGATAGAAGCGAGAACAAATCAAGTCTGCTGTAAGCTTAAGACAAAGTACCGGCAGGTATTATTCCTACAGACAAGATTAAATGCTAGAATAAGGAAACAAGAACATGATATTCTTCATGTCTATACTCTATAGCAACAGCGAGAAATCAGCTGTTAAGCCGCCAAGAAAATCAGGTTGGTGCTATCAAAGTGAAGTACCTTGGATGAATTTGATCAACTATTCAGATTCGGATTTGCACTGTACAATGGTAGTAAATTAGCAATAACCGTACAGAACATTCATATTTTGTGTGTGTCAAGTACCAAGCTTCTCAATATTGGCATTGGACCCTTTCTATGAGTACCGGGAGCCGTATGTTTCTGATAGGGGGGTATCGGATTTTTGGGTATCGGAAAGCAAATAATTAAGAATTAAGATTAAGAATTTTTAAAAAATACATTTAGGCATAACTTTTATGTATTTCTTATTGTTTCTTAGTAGTTTTGGAATTAAGTGAAATGATAGTCACCCTTGTTGATTGGTTTACCTCCGATAAATAATTTTTTTTTCCTTTCAAATTACATGCTTTCACAACCTTTCTATGTTTTCAGATCCCTGCTGATTTTCTTTTTCCATTATTTTTCTACCGATTTGACTGGAAAAGAGACCCTCAACATCGGTATCAATCACTATCGATAGCGGTAGGTATCGGATCATGGCATGCCAAACTATATCGGTATTGACAATATTGTATCGGCTGATACTATAAACTATGGTGTCAACCCACTTCCGAAAGATAAGTTGAAAATGTCACTATAACTTGTTTTTCTACTTGATTTCCTTGGGTGTCATTCTCGAGCTTCTATGTTCAAATTCAAGCACAGTTCACCTAAAAAAATAAGGACCATTTGATGAAATTACAATTAGTTAATAATAAGTTTGTTATGATGGATAGGATTTTTTTATGCGAGCAAACAAATTAAAAGAAATCAATTAGCAAAACTTAGAAGTAGAATAGTACCTGCCACCTCACAATATAGAAGCCAGGGGGAAGGAGTTCAATAGGTGCAGGGTCATTGAAGTAGGGAATGCCCATCGTGACCAAGCCTGATACCCTCTCTGGGTGAAGTACTGCCATATGGTAAGCCACCATAGCTCCGAAATCTTTCGCCACTACAAATGCCTTCAAAGCTTTACATAGTTAGTACTGCAAGCTAAGATAAAAAAAATTTTACCAAGTTCTTCGTCATCATGCTAGTGTCGGACACGTATCAGACATGACACAGAACACACGGTACTAATCGGAGCCATGTTGTTTATGTGCAGCATACATGATATGCCTTCAAAGCTTTAGATAGATAGTACTGCAGGCTAAGATAATTTTTTACCAAGTTCTTCGTCTTGGTGGTGTCGGACACGAATCAGATATGACACAACACTTGGTACTAATCGGAGCCATGTTGTTTATGTGCTGCATACAAGATATGCCTTCAAAGCTTTAGATAGTTAGTACTGCAGGCTAAGATAATTTTTTACCAAGTTCTTCGTCATCATGTTTGTGTCGGACACGTATCAGAAATGACACATTAACACTCGGTACTAATCGGAGCCATGTTGTTTATGTGCAGCATACAAGATATGCCTTCAAAGCTTAGATAGTTAGTACTGCAGGCTAAGATAATTTTTGACCAAGTTCTTCGTCATGTTAGTGTTGGACACGTATCAGACATGACACATAACACTCGGTACTAATGGGAGCCATGTTGTTTATGTGCAGCATACGAGATATACCTTGGTAACGGAGAGCACGTCCAAGATACCAACAAGATCGGCGACGAGATCGTGCCAGTTGGCGTTCTCCGGCTCCGGGGGCTGGTCGGAGAGTCCGTAGCCCCGGCAGTCAGGAGCTACGGCTCGGTATCCGGCTCCGGCCACTGCGACCATCTGGTGCCTCCATGAGTACCATATCTCCGGAAAACCATGGAGGAACACTACCGTTCCCTTCTCGGCCTTCCCCAGTTGGGCTACATGAAGGCCGAGGCCATTGATGTGGAGGTGGGAGTGTTGTATCTCCTCCTGCTCCATTTTTTTTCTTTTCTGAGCGAGGACTTTGCAATCTGAAAGAATCGAGAGCTTCCTGAGCTTTTATTGTTCTTGAGCGGAGATTCTTAATGGTCCGTGGGGGATGGTCACTAACTTTGTGATTTTGTCACCACATGTTTGGTAGTTGGACATCCAACATTTCGGAGAGGACAGTAAGTTTGCAATGTCATGTGATTCTGTCATCCCATGTTTGGTGGTTAGACTACCAAACATTATGGACTGCAGAGGGGAAAAATCCATACTTTGACACCTGAGATTTCTAATCTCATAACGCTTATATATTTTCGGAGCATAATTTTTTCTGGTAAAATATATTACGAGACATTTTTGGAGAATCTAAGGGTCAAAATCACTCGACCTAAATTGAGATTAAATTGATTGTAGATCGATTTAAGGCCAAACAAGGTTGTTATATAACCCTATCTTTATGATATGGACAAGCGACTCGCTTGTCTGTTCTTAGCCGCGGGTGGATGGACATATCCGTATTCCGCTAGGAGCGCACACGTACGGATGTGTTTCGTTTGCAGGGTGTAATATAATTTACATTATATTGAAAATCTATAGATGTTTGGTTGGACAGATTTTCAATCTTAGTATTGATATCAAGAGTTTGATAGTATTTTAGACATTTGCAATCTTTCTCGATCTTAAAATGGACCTTGTTCAAGCAATTTCTGATTGAAAATTATTTTAAGATTTCTCTGCTTCAATTTGTAAAAAAAAAAAAAAAGTTTGTTTTTGGTTTTGCTGGTCCACTTCTGGCGTTCCTTTGTTGTCTCTTATTTCCTTTCTTTGAATAAAGTCTTTACTTTTGATAAAAAAAAATGTCCATTTTTTTATGTAAGCTAATGGTCATTACAAATCAATACATAATAAAACATTTTTTTTGTATGTAAGCTAATGGTCATTACAAATCAATACATAATAAAATACATGTAATTGCAGTTACATCACAACTTACAACTAACAAGATGAAGGGAAGGCGCACATAGCTAAGGGAATAATTCTGACCCGTCGGAATATCTTAGAACACGGAAAATGGTCCCACGGTTTCCATAGAAGTCGGCTCAACGTGCTTTCAAATGACACTCGATCCTTCGATCCCGTGGCTTGGGAGAAGGAAGTTGGCTTAAGTTGTTAAGTTGTCCCGACACTTGAAATAGCCTAAGTCATAGGCGTCGCCTGCGTGTATGCTTGGTAAAGCATGCACGGTCCCGTCGTTTGCCCCAACACTCGAATCAGCCTAAGTCATAGGCATCGCCCGCATGAATGCTAATAAAGCATACACGGTCCTGTCCCGCAAGGCTTAGCATAGCCTTCGCACGTCCCGCAAGTTAAGTCGTCTTGCACGGCTTGTTGACTTAAGTCTAGGCACCCGAGAACTTGGTGGTTTAAGTCGACCCCGTGCATAGCACGTTCCCTCGATGCGTAGCTCGGCGTAGCCCTTGCTCGTCGAGTCGTTGCCTAATAAGTTAAGACAAGTGTTGCGTTGGGCTATCGAAGCCATTTCTAGCACTGTCCCGCTCTATCTGCGGTTGTCAAGTCGCGTAGTCCCTTGAGAACAAGGCTCGTTGTATAAGTATATGACTTGAGCGATAGTGTCGCCTAGAGAACCAGGCCTATCAAAGGCACGATCCACGGTCGGATTAGTGAAGGGCATGCCACGATCAAAGGAAGTCCCCGCGACTGGTTGTCGTCGAGATCGGTCCCGCTACTTGGGAGTCTCGCAACGTCTTGATAAGTCTCGTTCACGAGATCGGTCCCGCGGCTTGGGAGTCTCGACAGATAGAAGGAAAGCATGGTCATGTTAAGGAAGGACTGGATAGATCGAGTATGCATGGTCATTGGACAACTTGACGACAAGGTGTAGTCTTCTCGAATGGTCACCGGGACGCCATGATCATTCGGCCCGGGGGAAGCGAGTGTGGCTCAAAGCAGGATGCTGGATGACCGCATGGGAGAGTTCGGCCCCACCGGGCTAGCTATCCGTGTAGGTACAGGCCGATATCCCACGAGCCAGTCCAAGATAGCTTGACATTGCTAGTGACCACTCATGTAGATGTGTCGGCAGATAGCGGTACACCGCGTGTATGCCTTTGGATTTGGGTCTAGAGCTTGAATGCAGGTCTAGTCGGTAACACAAGGTCTGGGCCTAAGATTGGGCTGCAGCATAGGCACCGTGCTTGGCACGATAGATGGCATCGGGTTATTCGTGGAATCAACACTATGTTTCACAAGTCTTGTCTAAGTTAGCAAATGAGTCGAACAGGAAATGCCGCAAGGCGGTAGCATGGTTAAAGTCTTGATAAGTTGCGAGGCGCGGCCTCAATCTTGAAGCACGGACAAGTCTAAGCAAAGTCTAGAGGCACGACCTGCACGAGTCGTTCCCCCTTGACGTCGCTAGCACGAGATTTGGTCTAGTAGGCTTGAGTTTAAGTAAAAGTCTTGGCACGGCCGAGTGCGCATAAGTTGCTCCTCGGCGAAGCACTGTCCCGAACATGTTAAGTCATGAATAGAATACGACACGACCCTACTGTCCCGAGTTCAAGTTGGGTCAAGTACATGCACGATGAGGCACTGCCTCGATCGAAATACACGTTGGTATTGTAGCACGACCATGTCGTTGCACGTCGAGTTGGTTAGACGTCAAGTCTTAAAACTGATCCTAAGGCAAGACTAGAAAGGCAATCGAAAGGGTTAAAGCTGCACAAAGTAAATGAACGTGTCGGTTTTGTATGGGTGGGCGAGGAGCTCACTCCACCAGTACAGTTGAGTACTGACACCCACACAGTGTTCATGTGCGGCCGCGTGGATTGAAGACTTATACAGGACATAATGTATGGACATCGCCCTCCGAAGCTTCCGCTGACATCAAACATTGTATCGAGAGATGAGAGAGAGCAGAGCAAATTGTAAATGAGAGAAAAGTGAGCACGAGAGACTTGTAATTCGGCCTTGCGCCCACAAATGTAATCTTGTATTCAATATCAATAAAAAAGTTTCTTTTGAATGACTTGTGTTCATGTGTTCTTGTTTCAAATTTCCGCTGCATATTCAATGTATCTGCTTGGGACTTCTGTGCGACGACCCCGTCGCCGCTGCTGTAATCGGCCGTTATGGAAACTGCCTTGCACGAGCGCAATCTAGGCTCGTGCGGCATCACGCCTTAGCGAGGACGATCGCTCCTACGGGAGCGGGACGTGAATATATATATATATATATATATATATATATATATATATATATATATATATATATATATATATATATATTCACGTCAGAAGCAGAGTAGTATAGTTACCAGAAGCATGGCAGCTACGGAGCATGAGACACGAGGGGAGGGAGGTTCGGCTGGAGGGCAGGTCTATTGCAGGAAGAGGCGTGCGGTCGGACTGCTCCGGGATGGCCCCTCCATGATGGAGGGAGGTACTACAGATAGAGATGAGGTAGTATGTGTTGACAATCCTGCCTGGGCGTTGGTGGTATCTCCGGTCGTTCCTCCTCAGATGGGCCCGACTGATATGATAGAGGATCCTTTAGCGACGGATGCGGCTCCTTCCCCAGGTGCTGTTCCGGGAGTTTTCCAGGAGACCCCTCCTCTCATTAATTAATGGCCATTATCGCCTGGAATGTGAGGGGGGCGTGTTCGATTGGGAGGTGGAGAGAGATTTGTGGGGTGCTCCACAGAGAGAAGTGTGACATTTCTGTTATTTTAGAATCCAAAATCAAAGGGGAAAAGATCCTTTCTCGGCGTACTCCTTCTCATTGGGCCCAGCTGCATAATCTGGCCCTGTGTGACATGGCCAGGATTTGGGTTCGTTGGAACTCGACATGTTGGGATGGTGACTTGATCTTAATGACGGAGCAGTTGATCGCCATCTCCTTCGTGAACAAGGGTGGCTTCCGGTTCTTACTGGGGGCGGTTTACGGTCACAATGATAGAAGGAGAAGGGAGTCTCTTTGGAGGGACATCTCAGGGGTGTCAGAAGCTGCTGAGTCGTCATGTCTTCCTTTGCTTCTGGTCGGGGACTTCAACGCTCTTCTGCATCAGGGGGAGAAGCTGGGTGGGCGGCCGGTCCCTGATTCTATCCTCTATGATTTTCAGAGATGCCTCCTGCTTGCGGGGCTGAGGGAGGTGTCTCGATCAGGCTTCATCTGGACTTGGCACAACAAAGCAATTCTCAACAGGGTTGCTTGTCAACTTGATCGGGCTCTGGGCAACGGGGAGTGGTTTCGTCACTTCCCCAATTCTTCGGCGGAGGGTCTGGCAGCTGGGACGAGTGATCACTCCCCCATCAGAGTTGGTTTATCTGCCCGTTCTCTGGGGAAGTCTCGTCCGTTCAGGTATAACAACAGCTGGTATCTTTCGGACGGCTACCTGGAGGCAGTCGCAGAGGGTTTGTCTAGTGGTCAGGAGGGGACGGCTCAATTCCGATTGGTGCGTCGTCTCAAAGCCACGAAGAGGGCTCTCAGGAGTTGGGTGCAGGGGTTGCCCAAGACTACGCTCGAAGATAAGGAGGCTGAGTTGAGATCGGTTCAACAGGATATGCAAACTGACATGCTTAATGGAGATCTGGCGGCTAGAGAGAAGGAGCTGATCGGCGAAGTCAACATCCTGAGGCTGCAGAAGGAAATTAGCTCGGCCCAGCGAGCTAAATGTTCCTGGCTAAAGGACGGGGACCGGTGTTCAAAGTTCTTCTATGACGTTATCCGGACCAGACAGAACCGGAATCACATTTCCCAGCTTCTTGATGCGGATGGTACTCTAGTGGGGACGCCGGCTGAGATTCAGGGCGAGGCTGTCAGGTACTACACCGATTTATATTTTCAGACTGACTATCTGTCCGTATTCCCAGAGATTGTTACGAAGCGCTTGGTGACTCCATTCGGGAACAGCATCCTTCTTGCCCCTGTTACTTTGGAGGAGGTGGAGTCCATTGTCAAGGGGGCGGACCCCAACAAGGCCCCTGGACCAGATGGCTTCAGCAGTGGGTTCTTCAAACGCCATTGGGATACTCTGAAGATGCAGGTTCTGGAAGTGGTTCAGGAGTTCTTCACTAAAGGGAAGCTGTTGAAGGAGCTGAATCACACTTTCCTGACCTTGGTGCCTAAGAAGGAGGGTGCTACTGCTCTGTCTGATTTCAGACCTATTGCTTGTTGTAATTATCTTTACAAGATAATTACGCATCTTATGTGCCGGCGGATGGATCGTATCATGCAGGGCTTGATATCCCCTAACCAGGCTGCGTTCATCAAGGGGAGGTCGATTGCAGAGCATAGCCTCCTTGCACATGAGATGGTAAGGGGATTCAGCAGACCGGGTGGGGAGAAAGCTTGTGTGAAATTGGACCTGAGGAAGGCGTATGACATGGTCAATCGTGACTTTCTTTGCCATCTGATGTCTGCCATGGGTTTCGCGGATCACTGGGTTGCGATGGTCAGGGAGTGCATCTCGACCCCTACATTTTCTGTCCTCATCCAGGGCGTTCCCTACGGTTATTTCCAGAGCAACCGTGGGCTAAGGCAAGGTGACCCACTGTCCCCTTACCTTTTCACGATTGTGATGGAATACTTCACCTGTCTGATGGACCTGGCAGTTCACCATGGTCGGCTGGTACCTTTGTTTCGGAGGATGGACCCGCCGGTTACGCACCTTATTTATGCTGATGATCTACTGGTCTTCATCCAGCCTTCGATGAGGGGGTTGCAGACGCTTGCGGGTATTATGGAAGATCTTAAGTCCTTCTCGGGTCTCCAACTGAACAGGGATAAGAGCCGGGTATACTTCAGTTCCCGATGTACCCAGAAGGAGGAGCGGGCTGAGGCCCTGGGTATTGCGAGAAGTGAGCTCCCGGTGCGGTATTTAGGTGTACCCCTCACCGTCAATTATGCACGTGATCAGGATTGCCAGGGCCTGGTTGAGTATGTCCAGAGGAGAGTAGAAGGCTGGCAAGCCGTCGGTCTGTCTTTTGGCGGACGCATAGAGCTGATCAGATCGGTGGTCTCGGCCGTGGCACACTTTTGGCTCCAGTCCATCCTACTTCCGGTGGCTACTATTCGGCGAGTGGAGCGTCTTTGTGCTGATTTCCTTTGGAGGGGGGGTATGCATGCGGTCTCGTGGGAGCAGCTTTGTCGTCCCAGAAAGGAGGGTGGTGTGGGACTCAGGCCGTTACTGGAGATCAGGGAGGCCTCGGCGCTAAAGCTGGCCTGGAGTTTTATTAGCAGGGGGTCTCTGTGGGCGGACTGGATGCACAGCAGATATGTGAAGCAGGGCAACTTTTGGACGTGTGCCCCTGATAACAATCATTCTGTCACGTTCAAGACTGTCCTGAGACATAGGGTTGTGCTCAAGACTGCGATCCGGAGGGTCATGCGGGATGGGTCGGACACGGATCTCTGGAGGGACCCATGGATTGATAGGCGGTCCTTGCTAGACATCAGGGGCTCCGCGACTCACAGGGAGGACAGGCGTGGTCTGAAGTGCAGCCGGATATTACGAGATGGAGTGTGGAGGCCGGAATCTTATCGGTACACTGAGGAGCTGGGAGGGATCATTATGTCTACTGCCATTGATCCGGCGTTGCCTGCAGATCGATGGATATGGGAGCCGCCTGGAGCATCTTTGGGATCGGGGGAGTTCCAGTTCCGTAGTTGCTACAATCTTATCCGGCACACTTTTTCTCTGAGTCCGGATTATGAGTTCGTCTGGTGTAAGGGACTGGCCAGGAAGATGCAGCTGTGTGTCTATAAGCTACTTCTGGGTCGCCTCTTAACGAGGGACCGCCTGAGTTCTTTTGGAGTGGCTGTGCCGGATCCCATATGTGTGCTCTGTTCCTCTGCGCCTGAGTCTATTAGACATCTATTTTTCGAGTGCGATGTGACATGGCATATTTGGTCGGAGCAGAGCCGGGTATTGGGAGTGTGTGCCTCTGGTAGAAACATTGGGGACATCATCCCGGTGATACGAGGTGGCAGGGGTCGAGGGCAGGACTGGTTCCGCACGGCTAGAGTTCGTTTGGCGGCTTCGGTTTGGCATGTTTGGCGGGAGCGAAACCGCCGTATCTTTGAGGGACTAGTCACTCCTCCGGTTGGCATTCTTCATAATATTGATTTTGATGTTAATGCTATGGAGATTGTATGAGAGATGAGTGGGAGTCCCACTCTGAATGTATGTTGTATGAGTATGACTTTTCATTTGGAATAAAATTTACCTTTTTCCAAAAAAAAAAAATATATATATATATATATATATATCAATGGTAAGACTTTTGACTATTTTATAAATACAAAGAGGAAAAGTCATTGAAGGATTCCTTGCTATGAGTATAAATCAGAGACTTCTTTCATTCTCTTCTTATACGGAGTTCCTGAAGAACTCCTTACTCTTTTAGACTACAACGCATAACTCTACCACGAAGGCTTACGATCCGTGATCATGCCTATAACAGCTAAGTTATTCCTTGCGAAACACAAAGTTTTTGGAAAACTAAAGTGGTCATCTCTCGCAACAAAGTTGTTCCTCACGACACCACAAAGTTCCTCGGAAACTAAAACGGTCATCTTTGGTAGCAATGTCATTTCTCGCGGCACACAAAGTTCCTCTAGAACTAACATGGTCGTCTCTGGAAGTAAAGTTGTTCCTTGCGGAACACAAAGTTCCTTAAGGACTAACGTGATTCCATACAAAATTAGCCAGAAAGCTTCCGCAGAAGCGCCGCAGGAGTCTACCATAAGTAGAACATGAAGTTTATATTGAACATAAAGTTAGAACCCAAAGTTCAGAACATGCGAAGAAAAAATAAAAAAATAAAAGTCTACTATTATATGTTGTGAACTACAAGTTCCACGTAATTAATCCAATTTTTTTTAGAACCTGATGTTCTAACATCTTGTTTTTTTTTCTCCACTGCAGTGTCGAACCTGAACGAGCTCGATGTTACTGCACTGAAAGTTTTCAAAAGAAACTACTTAAAGTGGGTCCAATATGTCAAACACCACCCCATTGCAAAAGAAAAAAAATCTGAGAGCAACCATTGAGCCTCTGAATAAAGCGGATGAAGCTGACAAGGCAATTGTTGTGATCTTTATCTGCATGCATATTACCTTGTTGAAGAGGACCCGATGTCTCTTTGATTGGCTCTTGAATAACATTTTGATTATCAACTTCTCATCTACTTGCCAGAAGCAAAGCATGATTGGCAAAATCTTCGGTTCCATGGTGTCAAATCCGTGAATGAGTACAACTCAGAAGTATGGAACATCTGATCCTTTCTTAAGTTCTGCAAGGAGGACTTGATTGAGAAAAAATCTCTTAAAAAAGACCTTCACGTGATAGAGGCCCATCACGTGATCGGTCCTTCTTGGGACAAGATGAGCACGTTTATGCTTTGGCATGTCCGTCTGGTCACCTGGATCAAGACTTGATGCGTTGTATCCTTAAATCTACACACATGCATCATTTTACGAGTAATAAGAATTTTGCATATTTCAATAAGAATTTTTCTTCCATTGGAATCACTTTCATTTCCTCCTCAATTTTTTTGGCATCTAAACATAGAAAAGTAATGAATTTTCTTTCCCAACCCCATAATTTCTCGAACCAAACGAGGCCATATAGAAGTCGACCTTAACATAGCCAAAAAAAACAGCAGATGTTTTTTTAAATTTTATCTTAGCTATAACTTATTACTTATTTAGGACCTTAAGCACATAAGAATTGTGATTATGCTTTTTTTTTCTTTTACCAGATAATGTAGCAATTAAATAAAATTGTTTCGCATAATAGGGTCCAAAGAAGAGAGTCAATTGTGACTATTGAGAAGTCGCAATCAAAATCGAGTCAATTGTGACTATTGAGAAGTCGCAGTCAAGCTCTTCGATAGTTAGCTTATTTTACTTATGAGAGCTATTGTTCTGTTCAGTGGTTGGTCATCTTGCAGTATTCTTCGAAAATATCAGAAATACAAACAGCTCTTCCATTTTCTTTCTTCCTTGTAATAGATAGTTGGATAAATTACAAAAAAATTCTCGTTAAATTTGCACATTTTGAGTAGAAATATCTTTTAGTCAAATTTAGCAAATAAAGACTCCCACAATCTATGACTTGCTCGGCCAGCCCCCTACCGTCTGTTGACCGTTAATTTTGACCGTTAAGTGACATTTTTTTATATTTAAAAAATACCTAAACTAATTCCCCCTTCCCTAACCTCTCCCCTCCTTCCTCCTCCCTCCGGCGAGCCACCCCCCTCCTCCTCTCCGCCCCTCTCAGCTCCCCTCCTTACTCCGGCGAGCACCACCCCCTCCCCGCCCTGGCCAGCCCAGCCCTCTCCTCCTCCTCCTTCCAGCCCCGGGCAGTCCCCGGCCCCCCTGCTCCCCGCCTCCCTCAGCCCCCCTCATTACTCCTGCGAGCACGCCCACCCCCCTCCTCCATGCCCCGGCCAGCCCAGCCCCCCTCCTCCTCCTCCTCCCCGCCCCGGCCAGTCCCGTCTCCCTCTTCCTCCTCCCCGCACCACTAGAGAGAGAGAGAGGGGGGGGGGGAGGGGGAGAGAGTGTCACTCCCGTTTTTCGTTATACGTATTTTCAGTAAACGTGTACGAATTTCTGACGTTTGTCAGGTGACCCGTAGTTAGACTTATCGTGCTTAGCCTGATCCTGGTTTAATCTTACCTTGGTTTATTTTGGTTCATCTTGGTTCGGCTTGGCTTGGCTTTGTTTGGTTTTGTGTGGTTTGAGATGAGGGGGGTTAGTATATAAGTCAACTCTCTCTCTCTCTCTCTCTCTCTCTCTCTCTCTCTTCATTACTTTTATTTATTTCCTTCATCTTCTCCATTACTCCTCTCCACCCACCAAAGAAATCCTAGGTAAGTGCAACTTGCTTCATGATGGATCTCAAGATTTATTGTTCCATTCTCTTCTTCACTTGATTCTAAGCCTCTTTAGAACTTGGAGTTTTTAGTTTCCATGGATAGATTTGTGTAGATCTAAGTTTGTAATTTTCTCTTTTTTTTGTTTTGATCTCTTAAACTTTTTTATTTTTGAGATCTAATGGTCCTATGTTGTAGAAAATTTGATTCTACCCAATTTAGACCCTTGAAAGTCCTGATTCTGACTTATTTTGAGAGATTTATGGCCTTTCTAGTTCATGGATCTCATGAACATTTGGAGGCTGGTTTGAGAGGATGAGCAGTGCATGCTGATGCATGCTGGTGCATGCATGCTGGCACATGCATCCTGGCACATGCATGCTGGTACATGCTATTATGGCGCATGCTGTGGATGGTGCCTTTTGGCCCATGACGTATGATGTCCTCGCGCATGATGTCCCTGGCACATGCTGTTATGGCACATGCTGTGGATGGTGCCTTTTGGCCCATGGCACATGTTGTCCTGGCACATGCTGTTATGGCGCATGCTTTGGATTGTGCCTTTTGGCCCATGGCACATGCTATCCTGGTGCATGCTGTCCCTTGCACATGCTGTCATGGCGCATGCTGTCCCTGGCGCATGCTGTCCCTGGCGTATGCTGTCTTAGTGCATGCTGTCCCTGGCACCCCTTTTGACCTTTTGCGCCATTTCTTGCCATGATAATTCTTGTTACATTTATCCATGCTTGTCCCCTTGGTCCTTAGTGTAAGGTTATGATCTTTGCTTGTACCCTTTATTTGACTTGTCCTGTGACGACCTGACTTAATAACTTGTTGAGCATAATAAGGCTTGAACTTGATAAGATTTGACTGGACTTGACATGAACACGACATGATAACTCTTAATAGTGATCCGTCGTAGTGCACTCTTGACAAGCAACTAGACATGATAATTCTTGATAGTGGTCCGTTGTGATGCATTCATGACAAGATAAGTAATCTTGATAAGTAACCTAACATGATAATCTTGATATGCTGTTGTGACGGCTATCTTGACTTGCTAAGTAACTCTTGTCTTGACACCGTGGGTGATCGTTCTTGAATGTGCTCGTATAAGCTACCGGTCTCGTCTCGCATCATGTCTAGGGCTTGCATCCCTGGTTACCACGGTTAGGGATTCATATTGAATCTGACTAGGTTAATAACTAGACTGATCAAAGTAGTTCATATAGAGAGATGTTTTCAGTTACAGGCGATCCCGCTATCCCGGCCACACCCAATGGACTTGTAGCCTGCTGACGAGTAGGGCACATTTCCAGCCTACTGTCATGTGGGGCACTTCTTGAAATAAGTACTATGCATATTGTCATGTGTTGAACTCCAAGTCACCTAATAATTCTTGATAACTCTTACACGAACCTCGCTTGGATAACCTGGATAGCTGCAGGGCTTGTGACTGCTGGAATATCTCATTGCATCTTGTTAGTAACTAGGCTTGTGATAACCCTAGTTAGTTAAAGTATCAAGCCGTACTCTTTGCTTGGCCGTGAATGTTGGATGGAGTCCAATCCTGTCTAGTCTTGTCTAGATCCAGTATATGGCTAATTCAGGACATGCTTGTTTATGCTTTACTTTTGGTAAAATAAATGATTAGGGACTTAGTTCTGTTCAGGTGAAGGGTTACAACTCCGATCCTTATTTGGTTTACGGGTTGTAACCTGGCTTCTAGAATAGTTCTTCGTCATTTCATCATTTATTGCCCTATTTATATTTCATGTCTTCTTGTCATTATTCTGTTCTATGATCTGACATGCTGGTTTTAGTTCTTAAGTGAAACCTCCCTTGTGGCACCTTTTGTCACCCCCAGTTTTCGAATTAGGGGTATTTTCATCATTTTCCAAGTTTTATAATTTTTGGGAATTTTATTTGATTTTATAGGATTTTTAGGGATTTGTTTGATTTAGTTTGAATTTTATCCAATTTGGACTTAAGTTGGAGACCCGTGTAGTCTGGACACTAGTGGGACCCACATACTAGCTGGGCTTGGCCCACATGCCATCTTAACTAGGCTAGAAACCAATAAACCACACTCCCATGGCTTAACTAGTCATTAAGAGGCTTAATTAGTCAATTTGGAGTTGAACCAAAACAAACCGAACCAAACCGAACCAAACCGAATTCAATTCAAACCAAACCAAGTCTAATGGGTTTGGAGGCCTAATGGGTCTCCACCCAAACCTATTAAGACCCCCCCATGGCCGGCCATGTATAGGCAAACCCCCCTCTCTTTTCTTCACTTCTAAGTAAACTCTCTCTCTCTCCATTTCATTCTTTTTTTTTTGAGTTCTTCTTCAAAGCAAAGCTACAATTAGGTAAGCTCTTAAATCCCTCATAAATTCCTCTTTTACATTTATTTCCTTCACAATAAATGTAGAGGAGATCATTCTCTGCACATTGACCCTAGCTTTTATAGGTTTTCCCTAAAAACTAGTTTAGGGATTTTATTAGGGGTTTTCCTTTTTAGAGAGGAATATATGTATATGTGTATATATATTTATATGTATTTGTGTGTGTGTGTGTAGAGGAGAGTTGTGGTGGTGGTGTCATGAGAGAGTGAGTGTGTGTGAGTGTGTTTTAGTATGTGTGTGTGTATATATATTGTAGGTCCTAAAAATCAAGTTGCACCCATCAAAAAAGCAATGAAAACCAAATTGCGCACCCTTCAATGAACTGCACAGGAAGCAGATTGTGCAACAAGTCAACTGCGCGAGGTTGAACTGCGCCAATATCCAAGCACGCAATGCTGACGTGGCAACGTCATCATTACCTGACACAAAATCATATTTTCTGACAACTGACAGCCCGAAAAGCGAGGAGTCTGTTCGTTTCTCGAGTCGCGCAGCATTCTAGGACAGCTGTTAGCGCGGTCCAGCTGTCAACTCCCAGCGCAGTCTGCCAGCCCAACGGAAGTGCAGTCTGCCAGATCCTCTTCAGCGCAGTTCGATCCCAGCACAGTCTGAAGCTAGCGCAGTTCAAGCGGCGCAACCCATCAAGATAACTGACATTTTATACGTGGCCTAGATGCCATCAATTGCTCACCACGTGGCAACCGTCTGTACACGACCATGCGCATTTCAATCAAACAATGCCACGCGTCTAATACAGTTGAGCCATGATCGAGTAACTGTCAGCGCAGTTCGCTGTTTGCGCAGTCCAATGCCTGCGCAATCCAGAAATAACTACTAATTAGTTATTTTCCAGAACTCTATAAATAGAGTTTCAAGTCCTTCATTATCAAGATCAGATCATTATCATCATCAGAGATCAGGAGTTCTTGTCCAAGTGCTGCTGCATTCTTCAGAGGCTATCGTCTTCACAGTTCACATCGTCCAAGGGATAAAGCGATCGTCTTCAGATCGGATTTCTATAGTTGTACTTTCCTAGAATTCAATTGTAATATTCTTACAAAGTTTGTGAAATAAAAAGAACTTTTGTTTTTGCAAACAAAATAGCGACTCTGCTGGGGACGACTTTCTCCTCCGACGAGGAAGTGACAACTCAATGTGACGTTGCGTCTATCGGAAAGACGCAGAAGACGCTGGTTGTGAAGGTCAACCAGACTGCCTACGAGGCGATGATCAACTCTGGGGCTACTCGTCGCACTGCAACCTCTGCCAAGAGCAAGGTTCGTTCAGTGTGGACTCCAAAGTCCTCTACGCAGTCCTCTGCGCAGTCCTATGCGCAATCATCTGTGCAACCTGCTATCTCTGCTGCTAAGGAGCCACTGGCCACTTCTGCTTCTGTGCAAAACACCACTCACGCTACCAAAGCGCAAGCCAGAGCTCCTGCGCAGTGTACTGCTCCTCTTACTGACGCGCAAGCCACTTCCTATGCTGCTATGGCAAAGTGCAAGACTCCTCTCCCCCTGGCGCAATTGGTGACCTCTTTTTCTCCTGCGCAATCCACTGAAGCCAGAACTCCTGCTGCACAAACTACAGTTTCTGTGGCCAAAACGCCATCTGTCAAAGCTTCCCAAGCGCAATCAGCCAATGCGCATATTGCCACTTCAACCTCTGCGCAAGCTGTTCCAGCGCAGTCTAATAGGGATAACCCTTTGGCTAATCTCCCTTCTTCTCACAGCAAGGGAAAAAACTCTACTCCTCTTCCCAAGCACCTTGTTGCTCCAGCGCAATCCACTGGGGGTAGTCTGTTGACTGTTCCTCCTCCTCCTCAGAACAAAGGAAAAGGCCCGTTAGTCTTTTCTCAAACTTCCTCGTTCCACGACTTGGAAGACAACAGAGGGAAACGCTCTTTAGCCAACCCTTCTTCACAAAATAAGGAAAAAGGTCCTTTGGTCTTTTCTCAGTCTTCTCCGGTTTTTACCGTAGAAGATTAATCTGAACGTGCATCGGCACCAATCAGTACAAGAACTCTCTCAAACAAGAGTTCTTCTCTCCCTGCCAAAGGAAAATATACTGATCAAAGAGGTATTCTACCTACTCCGGTAGCGGAACTCCAAGATCTCCCAACTCTCCAGATATTCCGCTCACAGCAAGGAAAATTACTGGTATCTCAGACAGAAACCCCTGGGGGTGAGTTTGCTGATCTACGGGATTATCTCAATAGACCTCGGTCTACATTAACTTCGGCGAAATGCAAGCAGCCAATGCCGAAGATGAAGTTGCATCAGAGGCAAACTTCCAAGATGAAAAATCCTGACACCTATGCTAACAAAGTGAGTACTTCTCTATATACTCACGGGACAAAACCTCTGAAGAACCGAAACCATGTTCCGAATGTGGTCAAAGAACATATCCCTCAGACTTCTTCTCGTCCCGTCATTATTCCTGATCTCCGAGAGCACCTCAAGCAAAAACGAGACAACATCTCAACACCTCCAGTTCAACCACTTGAACATCATTATAATCACAAGGTCGTCATCAAGTGCTGTTGCCAGACAACAAAACGATCTGTTTTCGATCGTCTGAATTTTGCAACGTCTGAACCAATGTCAGAAGATGAAGACGAAGTGTTGTATGCTTCCGTCAACATGGCTTCTCGAGACACTGGGGGTAGAAAGTGCTCCAAACACGGCAAGCCTCGCAGGCTGTAGTGACCCGCTCCGCCCTAGCGGAACGCCGATTCAAACGGCAAGTGCAACGACTCAAACGAGCCGTCGACCCGAAGAGTTGGCATCGACCCGATGAAGAATCGATGCAAGACTTACATTGGCCCGTCAAAGATGAATCCAGACTTAGACTTTCAAAGGCGCACTCGGAGTGTCGCTCGGCCGATGCGAACATCGGTAAGGTGGGTGGCTCCGATGAACCCGTCTTTGCTTAGCCTAGACACATAATAATACAGACACTATCACTAAAATTGCTAGGCGATAACATCGTGCATGCTAATAAATGACCCAACGCACCTAGCTAAGGGATTAATCCCATCTTGTATGCTTGTATAGAATATGGAAAAGAACATAGAAATTGTGAGAACTCTCGCACCGCGCTCCACGCTCGTGCTAAGGCACAAGCTTACGTTTACGTCTCTGATGCGTTCAAACAATGAAAACAATGAATGGTTTACAACAATGAAACGGGGAGACTATCAACATAGTCGTTCCGAGTAGAGTTTATCAACATTGAAAGACTATGGGACCGATGGGTCGCCAAGGCGACTCCCGCACGGGAAGTTGCATAATGTATAAATGAAAGAATGAACGAATAAACGAGTGAATGAATGAATCAACGAAAGGATGAATACGAAAATGAATCAATGAACGAATGGACAAGTGAAAGAAAGAAAAGAAGGAATGAATAAAAGATAAGAAGGAAAGGAATGGTTAGCGACATGTATGACGGGCACGTGCAACGGGGCTCGCTACCCGCGCTACACGGACGCCAACCTGGTCGATAACGTATTGTGGCTAAGGGTTAGCCTATGACGATAAAATACGAAATGGTCGTGGACGGACCCGTGCACGGGTTATACGGATTTCGTGGCATGATCAAAGGGAGGATCGTGGCCGGCCTAGGCGTCACCAAGTCGAGGCTTACGGGCATGCCTGGGTGCGGACTTGGCCACCCGGGGGACGTAAGTGCTGAGGTATTTCAAGAGACTAACGGGGTGTGTGCCAGTCCTCACCCTACGCTAAGTTGAGAAATACCACGGTCGGAAGTGTCCAAAATGGCTTGTGATGCCAGCGACCGGTGCATATAGATTTAAGTGGACTTTGCTGGTGGCAATCCACGTGCAAGTCCTTGCATTGAAATCAAAGTAGTCTAAGTTAACTGTACAAAGCACCTTCTGAATAGGCTTGAATATAACACACAAAACGATCAAGAGTACTTCGAGCAAACGAGTTAGAAAACGTGCCTACGACATGCTAGAACCCGAGGCAAGGACACGCGCTTTACTTTGAATGCTTTCATGAACTACATTAAGTTATTTCATATGAATTGTTGACTAACTTGGTTTACGTTGGACAGGAAAGGCCGGACGGTAAGTATGGGTAAGTCGTGCATGTATTTCCATGCGACACTTGAATTTGGCAACACGGAATAGGTTATGACATATGCCATGAAATTGATCCTAAGGCAAGATTAGAAAGACAATGAATGATAGAGATGCACAAAAGTGAATGGAACGTGTTTGGTAATGATAGCATTATGGGCGAGCTAGCCTCCCCACCAGTGCATAACAATGTACTGATAACCCCACAGTCTGCTTGCAGGATGCAGGAGACGCCGGCGGGTGCGGAGCTTCCATCGAACGTGCTAAGGCGCGGAGCTATCTCTGGAGCCTTGGAGCGTTGCAAGGAGCTGAAGCACCATATACAGGACATAATGTATCGAAACATCGCCATGAATCATTTCATGTTGTAAGCCACTTGGCACGCCTTTTATGTTTCAGAGAGAGAGAGCTTGAGCGATTTGTAATATCGGCCTAGCGCCGCTTGTAAACTTCTTGAATATCAATAAAGAGTTGAATTCGCTTTAATTTGTGTTCATTTACTTTCTGCTGCAAATGGGGACACTCTGTACGACTCTGTGGCCTAGCTCAAATCGACCGTTTCTGGACTTAGCCTTGCACGGGCGCAACCTAGGCCCGTGCGGCTCCACGCCTTAGCGAGAACGATCGTTCCTACGGGAGCGGGGCATGACATATTGGTATCAGAGCACGGCTTTACGTCCTTGGACTTCATTTCGATTCTCTCAGTTTTGAAAGCTCGGTTTTGAAACGAAAGAAGTGTACGCTCTCTCTCGTTGTGCCTTAGGATGTTCCATACAATAAGTCTAATATTTTCGAAAGCTCGTACGAGTACTCGGTTGGACGGGATCTATAGGCGAAGGCCTTTGTGCCACCACGACGGACTTGAGTTGGAAGGAACCGATGCTAAGAGTTAGCAAACGAAGTGCGTGCTTGAATGAGCTTACGCTGACAGCAAACAAGTACACGAGACCAAAGTATAGTTCGAACGGGATGGTTATGCACGCAGCCTTTTGGCTAAGTTGTGTAGAGTATCGCGCACCTAGACCCTTTGGTGCGAATGAGTTGCGAGCGAGATCAATTATCGCTCGAACGAGAATAAGTAAGCGTGCAAACTCGAATATGGTCCGCACGGAATCGCTATGCACACGGCCCTTTGGCTAAGTTGTGCCGCGTGTCGTGCACCTCGACTTTTGGTGCAATCGAGTTGCGAGCGATATCAAGTATCGCTCGATTGAGAACGGAGATACACTTTGAGTGTCTATCGATAGGAACGCTATCGAGTTAACGCTTAGACGTACCCGAAAGATTGGCTTGGATTTTGAGGATTAGTATGAACGACTTAGTACGTCGAGGCGACGTGAGCGATTACGCTAGAGATTCGTCGAACGAATCTGAAGGATGTCTTAGCACATGACGCGAACGTGATTGAGGAGTAGATCGAGTCGCTCGAACCCTGAGTGGTGTATGGACGTCATAGAAATTGTTCGAGCGAAACTAAAGGATTTACGGATCGTACGAGTATGTCGGCAAGCGATGCGATCGCGCAAAGCCTTAGAACGTGTCACGCTTAGTTGGTCGTGACTTCAAAAGTCCCGAACAAGTTGTCGCTGGACAACTTGTCAATGGGCAATGCGAGTTAGAAAATGGTTTGGAACGATGAATGAAAATGAATGGTCTTGATCGAGGAAACTTAGAGGATCGCGCGTACGATTTCGGATTGATTCAAATGAATTGTGACTTGAGTTGGAACAATGATCTTGAAACTAGCTTGAGGAATAGTAGTTGAACTTGATCTTGAATATTAAATAAAATTGTGGAAATATCCAACTCGGACAACAGCATCAACGCACGACTCGAAATCGGTTGCAAAGGAAGATCGTCAGGTTACGCATATCGTCGATGGTATTGAGGCGTATCAAAGATCGATATGCAATAACTCGGGGTACTCTGACTCGACGAATGATGATCGTGCAAATGTCATTGTTTCGTTGGATGCTATACTTGGGATGTTAAAAATGTGTGTTAAGACAAAGATAGACTTGGCTCGAGGATTTTCTAGTTGAACGCATGACGGTCTGTCTGTCGAATTGATTTGGCTTGGATGAAAATGAGAATGCTTGGATTTGCTTCGTTGACAACCACAACGTTGACGTTCTTGTCTTATGCGAGCGCAACTCCAGCCTCGCACATGCGTCGCGCCGGATTAGGACGATCACTCCGCGTGAGCGCTGATATGGTGATTCATACAGCGGGGGTGATTGAACTTGGATGGCGTGGCAATTTGATTGCTTCGACTCGTGGTTTGACGTGAAGGTAAACTCGAGAATGAATCAGTGTGTGTGATGATTGAACTTGAGGATTGAGTAGGTCCAATCCGCGTATCGAGAATGAGTTAGTCTAAACTCAAACAAGAGTTATGCCCCGATGGGAATGATTATTCCGCGGGAGCGTTGCATGGTGATTCATGAACCACCATGGATGATCGGACTCGCGTGAGATTGGGACACAACGTATTGTCAAGAGCTAGACGACCTCGTGATCGAATACATGAATTGGTTAGAATTGGTGAATTGAATGAAATTGAATATGTGCAACGATGTCTTGATACGAATTAGGTGATCGTGCTCGATGTTTAGAAATCTGAGTGACGCGAGCTTGGGTAGAAAATCTCGTATTACCGACTTTGGTTTGACCCTAGGATTGGGGTCAGAGTTGGCATTATTGTTGGGGAACTATGATTCCAATCCTGACATTGACTTAGCCTCGAAAAGAAATAGCCTAGCGGATAGGCGGACGACCCTATACCGAGTGACTGAACCTGTGCGATTAATATTAGAGTATCGTCTGGACGGACGATAGACTTTGGGCAACAAGATATAGAGTAGGACGGGAAATTAGGAGTGTGTGTGAACGACAACGAGAATGGCCCCAAACGAAGGGAATGATAGGAATGGATGATGCGCAAGTAAAGTTGGAATAACGAATTGAATCATTGGTCAGAAGACGTACTCGATGATAGTACAATACTTGGTCTCGAATCGGACGGGAATTACTTAGACTTGGTCGACTCCGCTAAGAACAAATCGTATTGATTTCGTTGACAAGAGCGCTTGAGAAGCGAATCGAATCATCTCGAGGACCGAGATAAACGATATGTGATACACACATGAGTTCAATTTTAAATCGAAGTTAGCAAAACTATCGGCAAATCAAAACTATCACGAGTAGCTTATCCGACTTCGCTAGTCGCTAAGCTTGGTTGAAATGTACGTATTCGGGGGACGCCTTGAATGCGTGCACGATCCAAACTCAGCGACATGATGAACTCGAATGCAGTTGCAAGTGGGTGTTGAGATGCGCATGAACGAATGAGTGAGTTTGCCTCAGCCTACGACTCTCGTGTTTGAGAATTTCAATGCACCTCGTACGACCGTTTCAGTCCCATAATACGTCAAAATAGCAACCAAGTCGAAGAAACGCGACAATTGAATAAGAACCATCAACTCTGAAATGAATGAAAAGCCATTAAATAAAATCGACCAAACGTATGCGACACGGAACTTGGAAAGGTACCGAGCATGGTTCGATGCCATCGAACGATAGAGCCGTTCGATAGAATTGTCTATGAAACACGATGACACGAGTTAAGGAATGGTAGGATGACCTGCACTCAGGAAGTCTCGAGGACGAGACTTGTTTTGAGTGGTGTATTATGTAGTGACCCGCTCCGCCCTAGCGGAACGCCGATTCAAACGGCAAGTGCAACGACTCAAACGAGCCGTCGACCCGAAGAGTTGGCATCGACCTGATGAAGAATCGATGCAAGACTTACATTGGCCCATCAAAGATGAATACAGACTTAGACTTTCAAAGGCGCACTCGGAGTGTCGCTCGGCCGATGCGAACATCGGTAAGGTGGGTGGCTCTGATGAACCCGTCTTTGCTTAGCCTAGACACATAATAATACGGACACTATCACTAAAATCGCTAGACGATAACACCGCGCATGCTAATAAATGACCCAACGCACCTAGCTAAGGGATTAATCACATCTTGTATGCTTGTATAGAATATGGAAAAGAACATGGAAATTGTGAGAACTCTCGCACCGCGCTCCACGCTCGTGCTATGGCACAAGCTTACGTTTACGTCTCTGATGCGTTCAAACAATGAAAACAATGAATGGTTTACAACAATGAAATGGGGAGACTATCAACATAGTCGTTCCGAGTAGAGTTTAGCAACATTGAAAGACTATGGGACCGATGGGTCGCCAAGGCAACTCCCGCACAGAAAGTTGCATAATGTATAAATGAAAGAATGAACGAATAAACGAGTGAATGAATGAATCAACGAAAGGATGAATACGAAAATGAATCAATAAACGAATGGACAAGTGAAAGAAAGAAAAGAAGGAATGAATAAAAGATAAGAAGAAAAGGAATGGTTAGCGACAGGTGTGACGGGCACGTGCAATGGGGCTCGCTACCCGCGCTGTACGGACGCCAACCTGGTCGATAACGCATTGTGGCTAAGGGTTAGCCTATGACGATAAAATACGAAATGGTCGTGGATGGACCCGTGCACGGGTGATACGGATTCCGCGGCATGATCAAAGGGAGGATCGTGGCCGGCCTAGGCGGAACCAAGTCGAGGCTTACGGGCATGCCTGGGTGCGGACTTGGCCACCCGGGGGACGTAAGTGCTGAGGTATTTCAAGAGACTAACGGGGTGTGTGCCAGTCCTCACCCTACGCTAAGTTGAGAAATACCACGGTCGAAAGTGTCCAAAATGGCTTGTGATGCCAGCGACCGATGCATATAGATTTAAGTGGGCTTTGCTGGTGGCAATCCACGTGCAAGTCCTTGCATTGAAATCAAAGTAGTCTAAGTTAATTGTACAAAGCACCTTCTGAATAGGCTTGAATATAACACAAAAAATGATCAAGAGTACTTCGAGCAAACGAGTTAGAAAACGTGCCTACGACTTGCTAGAACCCGAGGCAAGGACACGCACTTTACTTTGAATGCTTTCATGAACTACATTAAGTTATTTCATATGAATTGTTGACTAACTTGGTTTACGTTGGACAGGAAAAGCCGGACGGTAAGTATGGGTAAGTCGTGCATGTAGTTCCATGCGACACTTGAATTTGGCAACACGGGATAGGTTATGATATATGCCATGAAATTGATCCTAAGGCAAGATTAGAAAGACAATGAATGATAGAGATGCACAAAAGTAAATGGAACGTGTTTGGTAATGATAGCATTATGGGCGAGCTAGCCTCCCCACCAGTGCATAACAATGTACTGATAATCCCACAGTCTGCTTGCAGGATGCAGGAGACGCCGGCGGGTGCGGAGCTTCCATCGAACGTGCTAAGGCGCGGAGCTATCTCTGGAGCCTTGGAGCATTGCAAGGAGCTGAAGCACCATATACAGGACATAATGTATCGGAACATCGCCATGAATCATTCCATGTTGTAAGCCACTTGGCACGCCTTTTATGTTTCAGAGAGAGAGAGCTTGAGCGATTTGTAATATCGGCCTAGCGCCGTTTGTAAACTTCTTGAATATCAATAAAGAGTTGAATTCGCTTCAATTTATGTTCATTTACTTTCTGCTGCAAATGGGGACACTCTATGCGACTCTGTGGCCTAGCTCAAATTGGCCGTTTCTGGACTTAGCCTTGCACGGGCGCAACCTAGGCCCATGCGGCATCACGCCTTAGCGAGGACGATCGTTCCTACGGGAGTGGGGCGTGACATAGGCCCAGCCAGTGGTACTTAGATTTACTCCAAGAATCTTCTGAAGGAGTATTTCGACACACCCGATCCCGAAGTCGAGACACAATGGGGCATGGGAATCTTCTCCAGGATCCCTCTGGTCATCTCCCTATTTCCTATTTAGGAGATGATTCCTTCTCTGATTATGATACATACAGCGAAAGTTCTGAACAGACAGTGTCTTCTACTGTACCTAGAGAAGTGACAGCTTATGTTGTCACTGAAGACCCGGACACTTCTAGTTCAGTAAATCAAAAACAACGAATAGCTGCACTGGAAGACAAGCTGAAGACCATGGCTGAAATGGTCGTAAGTATGCATTCTATCATTGTGGCCCAACATACAGTACCATCGACCGCACTTGCTGTAAATCCTGAGACTATAGCATCGTCGGTGCCTGTCAATGCAGGTCTGAGGGTAGTATCTCCTCAAATACCCCCTGTACAAATTCAACCCACACCCAGTCAGTCAGGAGCTGGGGGTAGCACGTACCACGCTGTTCCTCCCCCTAATACTATAATTCAGCCTGCTCCTTCTGCGTCATCGGAGGATGCTAATGAAGCTGTCAAACTCTTGCGCATTCAATTCGAGGCCTTCAAAGAGAAGGACAACTTACAGAGATTGGGGATCAAACAACCCTATCCAGTTGAATGGAAGGAAGTCCCATTTCCTCCAAAGTATAAAATCCCTACAATTTTGCTGTTTGACGGCAGCACTTCTCCAAGTCAATTCATTAACCACTTTGAGGTAATGACTGTTCAACTTCAGCCAAATGACGCTCTTCTTACCAGGGTGTTCGTCGGCTGTTTAGCCGGTGTAGCATACGATTGGTACAGGAGCTTGCCCGATGGCTGTATCACCTCTTTCTCGGGTTTGAAACAAATCTTCTTGGAGCGATTCTACGAGGGAATCAACGATATGACCATGTCGGCCCTCAACAAGATCAAACAAAGACATAATGAAACCGCTGAGAGTTTTATTGAAAGATTCTGCCGAGAAGCATTAAAGATGCCTCCTGGAACTCCGGCCGCTGTCACTATAGATACCTGCAAGGCAAATTTTTTGCCTAACATCAGCATGTGGACGGGGTCAACTCAATTTCAAGACTGGCCATCATTCATTGTCAATGCTAAAGCAGCTGAAGTTAGTGCTGACAAGTTCAAGCAGCTGGGGGTACACATGTCTAATCCCGACCGGAATGAACACCCGACAGCTAGTAGCGGCAATCGCCAGAACAACCGCAAGGGTAAAGAAACTTTAAACATCAATTTGAAGAACAAAGAATCTCTGGCTGTCAACGTAGCTCCACCTACGTCTGCTTCTATTCCTGCTGCCCCTCCACCAAGGAAAACTCGTCCGAAAGTAGAGTACTCCTTTGACGAGAACGACACCGTGAGCATCTTTGATTGCTTGATCAAAAGCAATAAGCTCCAACTTCCAGACCCAAAGAAGTCCGACGAGGTCGGTAAGACTGATCATCCCAAATATTATGTTTATCACAGGTTCATTGGGCATCCCACTCGATGTTACGTGCTTAAAGGCAAAATTCAAGAGCTAGTCAACGCTGGTGTTGTCACTCTTCAACAAGATGAGAAGACTGTTACCGCGAACATGATCTCAGTACAGTTCGGTAACTTCCCTCCACAGATGGTACAGCATGGTGTCATCCCTATCCCCAATGCCACTCTTGAGATCGAGAATCTCCCTCCTCTACGGAATGAAGGTCTCGTCCCCTTATCCCTTGATAATGGTGAGATTATGTGGATTCATCCTGATCTTGTTTCTGACTTCGAGGCTCCTTCTAAGCAAAAAGATCGCTCTAAGGGTAGAACAAAGATCTGCAATATGGTGTCTTTTGACCCCCATAGTTGAAGAGAAAATCCTATTGGGTACCAGATCAGAAAAAGCCTATCTACGGGAGTATCCCGAAACTCAAGAAAACCCTGCTTCTTCTTCTGAGTCCGCTCCAGTGCAACCTGCTTCTACTGAGGGCATCCCTGCTGTGTCTTCACCAGTTTTAGAATCCATTCCCCCTAAGCCGATAGCAGCCGACAAAGGCAAACAACAAGTCCGCTTTGACAAGCCTTTGAAGAAGTTATCCCCTTCTGGACTTGAAAAACTATACAATTTTGATATTTTAGCTCAACTAGCTAATACACCAGCTAGGATGTCGATCTTCGAGCTCTTGCGCCTCTCCAAAGAGACTCGAGAAACCCTGAGTGAAGCTCTCATGCAGGCGGAAACCTGTCTAACTTTTCTAAAGAAGCCAGAATCAGAGCCTGTCTCTTGCCTCCACTGTCACAGTGTGTTGGAGTTAATTCCAAACATTACCTTCACACAGGATGATATGCTGACGGAAGACAATAGGCATGACCGTCCTCTATACTATACAGGATACATCGACTCGATGAAGGTCGATCGTATTCTGATAGATCCCGGGTCCGCACTCAGTATCATGCCGAGGACAATGCTAGACGCGCTGAAGATCCCAGTACATAGTCTTTCTAGCACAATCACCACCATCTTGGGGTTCAACCAGGGAAGAAGTGAGCCTCTGGGGAAGATTCGCCTAAAACTCCAAATAGGCAATCTTCGCATAAAGGTGACCTTCTATATTATAGATAATCATGGTTGTTCTTACAATGCTCTTTTGGGGAGACCATTCCTTCATGAACACAACATTGTTCCTTCAACTCTCCATCAATGTTTCAAGTACGTTGATGACAATGGAGAGGTTCAAAAAGAGGTTACGGATCTCTACCCTTTCAAAGGTGTCGAAACATATTGTAATGATGCTCGCATGTATAAAGATGAGTTCATGAAGGTAGTACTGGCTCTGGACATTGAAGAAGACCAAGAAGCAGTGCCCAATGGCACCCTCATCATACCTGTTAAAGGGCGTGTTTCTCATCCTCAGTCCTCCAAACCACTGGCTATTCACTTGTCAGTCCAGAAGCAACCAACTGATGGTGATCAAAATCAAAGGGAGCTCACCTCTTCTGAGCCACTTGTTATCGACCTACGTCGTAACAAGGACCAAAGGGAGCTCACCTCTCCTGAGCCACTTGTTATTGATTTATCTCGTAACAAGGATAAAAGGGAGCTCACCTCTTCATATTTTGTTGTCCCTTCTCGAAAGAGAGGCGAGAGTCCAATACTTTTTAGTAAAGGGCCAGAACAAAAATTCAGCTATACGGATGATAGCAAAAATAACGATATGGGATGTCTACAACTCCGTCGTTATAGTCAACAATCAAAAGACATCATCCGAAAGATGTGTTATGACTTCAAGAATGGCCTCAACTATGGTAAGGGTAGACGAACTCCTATCCGTACAGTTGTTCCGGAAGGAAAATCAGAGATGTACTACAGCAGGACAAAAAGAGGTCTCGGATATGCGTCACCTCCAGTCTTATCTCCAATAGCCTCCGAGTCTGATAGTGAAGAGCGCTCTAACTCTTCTGATTCCAGATCTTGGAATTCTTACACCAGCATCGGTCAAGTTCATCGATTGATTGTATCTTCTAACATGGTCTCCGCTGAACTTCCAGAAGGTTATGACGAAGATATCGAAGAAAATCCCGAAACAGATCCTTGGGCTCAACGAATGGATACCCAATGGGAACTCCGATTCGAACAACGAGAACCTCCTACCGAAGATCAATTAGTTCAAATTGACGTAGGAGAAAGCGGGTCGCCTCGTCCAATATTCATCAGCAAGAACCTTTCAGAGGCAGATAAGCAAGAATTAATTCTTCTTATTCGAGAATATATTGATGTCTTTGCTTGGAGTTATGAAGACATGCCAGGTTTAGATCCCAAAGTTGCTACTCACAAATTGAATATCTTGCCTAATGCAAAGCCAGTCAAACAACATCAAAGGCGATTCAAGCCAGAAATGATGGACGCTATTGATGATGAAGTTAAAAAGCTTATAGCTTGTGGCTTTATTCGAGAAGAACAACATCCAGATTGGATAGCCAATGTTGTCCCAGTCTTGAAGAAAACTGGTAAAGTTCGAGTTTGCATCGACTTCCGGGATCTTAATGAAGCCTGTCCAAAAGATGAGTTTCCTCTCCCTATCATAGATGTCATGATCGACAATACTTGTGGGTTCGAGCGAATATCTTTCATGGATGGATTCTCTGGATACAATCAGATTCGAATGAATCTTGAAGATGAAAAACACACTTCTTTTCGCACTCCTCGCGGAGTCTACTGCTATACCGTGATGCCATTTGGTCTCAAGAACGCTGGTGTAACTTACCAACGAGCTATGAGTACCATCTTTCGAGATCATTTGCGCAAGACTGTTGAATGCTATGTGGACGATATTGCTGTCAAGAGCCGTCTAAAGGAAGATCACATCCAAGATTTAAGAACTATCTTCAATCTAATACGCCAACATCAGCTGAAAATGAATTCCACCAAGTCATTCTTGGGTGTCTCTAGTGGTAAATTTCTCGGCTTCGTCATTATCTCTAAAGGTATACACGTAGATCCCGAGTAGATCAAAGCCATTCAAGAGATGCGTCCTCCACGCAACCTAAAAGAGCTACGAGGATTCCAAGGTCGACTTGCGTACATTAGGAGATTCATTTCAAATATGTCTGGACGCTGCAGCCCATTTACTCAGTTAATGAAGAAGGGAGTATCTTTCATTTGGACTGAAGAATGTCAACGAGCATTTGACGACATAAAACAATATCTCATGAACCCACCAGTCTTGGTGCCACCAATCTCGGACATACCATTCTTAATGTATATCCGTGCTATGGATCATTCATTGGGTGCTTTACTTGTCCAGAAGAACAAAGAAGGCCATGAACAAGCCATCTACTATCTTAGTCGTACTATGATTGGTGCTGAACATCGTTATAGTCCGGTTGAGAAAGAATGTTTAGCTCTTATGTTTGCTGTTCAAAAGACAAGACATTACATCATTGGACAAACTACTCATGTCATCTCCCGAGTTAATCCTCTTCGGGTACTGATGAAGAAGCCAAGTACACTCAACTCTCGATTAGCTACATGGGCCATTCTGCTAGCCCAATATGACATAGTTTATGTTCCACAAAAATCTGTTAAAGGTCAAGCACTGGCGGACTTCTTAGCGGCTCATCCTATTCCAGAAACATCTAAACTTTACGATGAAATTCCAGACGAGACATTGGAATCAAATATGATCTCCGAAGAATTTCCTACTTGGCGTCTATTCTTTGACGGGATCGGGCCGAATGGTGCCATTGTCACAGGAGTTGGGGTTGTTCTTGTTTCTCCAGACGGGTCAACTATCCAAAGAGCCTATTCCCTAGATGAACCCTGCTCCAACAACGTAGCAGAATACAACGCTCTTCTCATTGGCCTTCAATTAGCTAAACAACTAGACGTCGAATATCTTGAAGTCTATGGCGACTCCAAGCTGGTTGTTAACCAGGTTAGAGGAACCTATGAAGTTCGTCATCAAGATCTAGTGCTTTATCATGAAGTTGTGACTCATATGGCTACATCGTTCAAGACTTTCTTCATTGAATATGTTCGACGAGCTTGTAACACTGAAGCAGATGCTTTGGCCAATCTTGCAGCAGTCTTAGCCATACCTGTTAAAAGATAACAGGTGGTGGTTGTCTCTAATCGGGAATTATTTTGCATCGAAAATAATCGTAATATTGAGTTCAGTAATTTTACTGAGGCCAATGTTATCAGTGAAGATTGGAGAGCTCCCTTCATCGACTTCGTGGTCCATGATATACTTCCTGAAGATCCCAAGGAGGCTACGAGTATTCGTCGACGGTCTCTGCGATTCTACTACAATCAGACTACTAAGACTCTCTACCGACGGACTTATGACGGTCTTCTCTTACGCTGTCTTGCTGGTGATAAAGCAAAGCAAGTGTTACGTGAAGCTCATGATGGTGTTTGCGGAGCACATCAACCCGGCCCTAAACTGCAAGACCGTATCCGACGCATGGGTTACTACTGGCCCTCTATAGTATCCGATGCTATCGAATATGCAAGAAAATGTCGAGCTTGTCAAATCCACACAGATTTCATTCATCAACCGTCAGAACCTTCATCTGACTGCTGCTTCCTGGCCTTTTGAAGCTTGGAGCATGGATATTATAGGTCCTATTAATCCTCCTTCTTCTAAAGGACATCGGTTTATACTAGCTATAACCGATTAATTCTCCAAATGGGCTGAAGCTATACCTCTAGCTGAAGTTAAGACCAGTAGCGTCATCAACTTTGTCAAACATCATGTCATCTATAGATTTGGTGTACCTCGAAGGATCATTCACGACAATGGGCCACAGTTCATTAGCCAGAAGTTTACCAGGTTTTGTGATGATCATCGGATTGACAATGTCGCTTCGACAGCTTACAATCCTGCTGCTAATGGTTTAGCTGAAGCATTTAACAAGACTATTATCAAAATCCTTAAGAAGTTTGTATCTACTAACAAACGGAATTGGAGTGAAAAATTTGGAGAATGTCTATGGGCCTACCGCACTACGGTCCGTAACCCTACAGGCTGTACACCTTTTTCTCTTGTGTATGGTTGTGAAGCAGTTCTACCTTTGGAACTTCAGATCCCATCCATGCGGATTGCCATTGCCGATGAGCTCACTACAGAGAACAATGACCTCCTTCGACTTCAAGAATTAGAAGCGCTCGATGAGAAACGGTTATTGGCTCAACAGCATATTGAGTTATATCAAGCCCGAATCTCAAAAGCTTTTAATCGCAAAGTTAAGGTCAGAGTTTTTCAGAAAGGAGAACTGGTTCTAACCGTCAGACGTCCTATGACCATGACTCATATGAGCAAAGGCAAATTCGACGCGAAGTGGGAAGGTCCATATATTGTGAGCAAAGTCTTCTCAAATGGAGCCTATCAACTTACAGAGTTGGACGGTCGAGTTGCAATGATGCCTATCAATGGCAAATTCCTTAAAAAGTACTATGTATGAATGTAAAAGGAATTTCTTATAAATACGAAAAAATAGTTCATGAATAAAATTTTATTTTTATTTCATCATAAATGGTGTTACAAGATATCATGGACGAGAATCACTATCGTCTTTCTTGAAGACAGGACGAGGACCACTACCGTCCTTTTCAAAAATATAATAGGCAAAAGAGCCGAGAACATCCTTGCTCGAACCCACCAGGAACTTGCAAGCAGCCATCCTCATGGCCTCTTCTTCTTCAGTCTTCCCTGGTTCAAGTAGAAAGTCCAAGATATCCCGCGACGGCTTTGGTGCAGACGAACCTTCGCCCGCCTCTGTCTGCTTTGGCTGGGTCATCTCGATTGGACGTTCCTCAGTGCCTGCTTCAACCTTCGAGGCGACCTCAGCCTTCTTGGATGCATCTCCAGACGACATCTTTATGTTGAAAAGTGAAAGTGATTATTCTATCTAATTTTCTGTTCTATTTATAGACAGACATTCGTGAAACAACGAAGCGACGCATTCTTCGCAACGGTTCGCCCGTTCATTACATTCATCCGACGGTTCGCCCGTTCATTACATTTATTCGACGGTTCACCCGTTCATCCATTCATCCGACGGTTCACCCGTTCATCCATTCATCCGACGGATCACCCGTTCATTCAATTCCTCTGACGGTTCATCCGTTCATTCCAACGATTCATTTCGTTCATTCATTTTGACGATTCATCCGTTCATTCATATCAACAACTTGTCATATATTTGTTACCTTTGATTAAGTTGTCTACTAAAATAATGATATTCAACAAATTATATTATGCCATGTCCACTTTACCTCTGAGCAGATATAATGAATATAATTATTTTCTAAATTAAGAAATATATCATGTCCCGGACATCTGAATATATTTTCTATCGCTATTATTTATATCCGAATGAGATATGCAATAAATAATAGAGCCACAAAGAGAATGTCTTTTTATTGATCAAAATTAAAAGGCATTACAAAAAGACATGTCACAAAACAGAAGATACAAAAAATCTTCCTATTCAGCTGGTGGGGTCATCAAACTAGCCATCTGCTGCTTTAAAGTTTGAAGTCGCTCCTCCCGAGAATCCATCACCCGTCTTCTAGCTTCCTCCATTCTAGATTTATCATCAAAAGTCGGCAAGGTTACTAGTCGGCGGGAGATTTCAGCTTGATGAGTCCTGACATACTCATTTCTTTCGTGAGTCAGAATGTCCAGTTGCTGGACTGCAGCTTGATGTTG
Organism: Iris pallida; assembly: GCA_029216955.1. Taxonomy (NCBI): domain Eukaryota; kingdom Viridiplantae; phylum Streptophyta; class Magnoliopsida; order Asparagales; family Iridaceae; genus Iris; species Iris pallida. Next base: position 1,663,011 of record JANAVB010019198.1, on the reverse strand, counting down.
AGTGGTCTCTTCTTCCAGAGCAAGTTGAACAATTCTCAACTCTTCTTGAAGTCGATCGAACTCTGCTTTCAGCTCAGCAACTTTCTTTTCCTTCTCCCCAGCAGCAGATGCTATTATTTCCATCTGGGAGTTATACTCTGAAGACTGAGTAGCAAAAGTGTCCAAGAAAACCTGGAAATCAGCTTTCGTAACTGCAGCCTCTCGAGACATCCTCTCAAACTCAGCATGTACCAAGGGCTCTACCACCCCCCGATTAAGATCTTTGTAGATCTTAACTGATTCCTCCAGCTCATCCAGTATGTGTTCAAGATAAGCAGCTTGAGCTTCATCACCCTGACTTCGGATGGCACCGATCAGATAAGAGGTTGGACCTCTAACAGTGATGAAACCAACATCTTCTTTCTCCATTACCCTTTCTACTAAGGGTCCTAATGAATTGAAGAAGAGGTTGGTGAAGGAACCAATTATAAATATGTTAGTAGCTATGGCACCAGGTGTAGCAGCTACTCGCATGGACGTTGAAGCAGCAGGTGTCTGCACAGGCGGAAGTTCGGCAGCATGAACTGTAGTCTCTTTGGACAAGGGAGCCATGGTAGAGCTGGTTGCTCCTTCCAGATGTTCCTCTGCGAAATCAAATAAACCCCATCAGTTTGCTTCATTAGCAACTATCGAAAAGGATCAAAAGTAAGGGCAATCTTACCATTGTTGGGACCAGTGACAAGTTTGTCATCTGCTGACATGGGTTGTAGCCTCGCAGAAGTAGCTTCAGACATTACTGCCTGGCTACTACCCGCTTCAGAGCCACCTGATAAATGACGGCTACTGCTGGCTATCGCCTTTATTTGCACTATATCAGTGCATATTGGAGGAATCGAAGAAAGTTGAATATCTACATGGATAAAAATTAAGATGTCAGCCATTTAATCCATAAAAGAAGGGTATTAATATCAGTCAATACCAATACCTCCTTGATGGGTGACAGTAGCTCCTTCCGGTGCTACTTCTTTAACCGCATTCTTCTCTGGGGATGCATGTACATCAGTATCCTCTTCTGGATTCAGAGTGTCATCAACAGTCTCTGCTGATGTATCTTCATCACTTGCACTCTCTTCTCGTGCTTCTTCACTATCAGTTGCGGCAACTGGATCTACATCATCGTAGAAGCCAAAGTCACAATCTTCCAGTGCCTCAATCATTAACTGATCTTCTTCGGCACGTAGTGATCGAGGAGAAGCTGGAAGGTGGGCGGTTTCTGTTGCAAGTGTTGGAGATTGCAGTGCTTCGGGAGATGGTTCTGGCTCATTTGACTTTGCAGCCTCATCTGCTGTCTCCGCGATTTCCTCCCTGGTCTCTACAACCTCGTCCCTCTTCTCTGGACTGAAAGCTTCCTGCCTGGGTTCAAGGGCAGGTGTAAGAGACGATAACATGACTCCGGCGACAGCACTGGTCACGACTGATGACAAGATAGGTCTTGGAGGAGTGGCCACTTTCCTCCTGAAAACTATTTTCTTTCTGCGTAAAGGTCTCTCCGGACTCTCTACATCTACAACATCTAATTGCCTTTGAAGAGAGGTCGGAGTCGTCACTTCTTCTCTCTGAGTCGACTCAGCATGCTGCCGAGATTGCGACCGGGTAGTGACCCTTTCTGAACATTCTAAGACAATCATCCTCTTAGAAACTGGAGAAGAAGGTTCTTCCGCCTTCCTTTTCTTCCTCTCCTTGATTGGAGATCTGACGACCTTCAAAGAGACGCGCAGCGGCTCATTGACTTCTTCAGGAAAGTTGGCTTCCCTCGAAGCTTCTAACGGTGCATCAACTGGCTCATCCTCTTCATCATTATCAGGAAGCACCAAAGCAGGTGCTCCTTTCTTGAATCGCATTACTGTCGCAAAGCTATCTGCTAAGTTGAAATTCTCAGCAAAAGTATTCGCTGATGTGTAGAAGAGCGAATAAGTATATAGCATGCGAGGACCATGATCGCTCTTTAGCGGCATCGAGAACGTCTTTCTCGTGTCCCGAGCATTATAGTAAGCCCAAGCCCGTGCTCCATCGATCAGATAACCTTTTCCCTGTAGGCACGTTATGGCGTTGCCTACATGGAATTGGTCATCGCCGAATTGGCGTACAAAACGGCTAGGGAGATAAGGCTCCAGATAGCATTCATCTTCAAACCGGTACACCAAGTGAGATGGCCGGATCATCTTCAACCAGTCGAAAGTGGCCAAAAGGCTGTGCCCTCCCAGAGTCGACAAGGTTGGTGGACATATGCTTGTAGCCAGCTGGAAGGGGAACACAATAGAAGTTCCATCCCTTTCCGAGATTCAGAGCGCGCCTGCAATCTCTTAAAGTGGTATATATCCACTTGCTTTTGGAGAATCTCCTCAAAAAGCTGCCGCTCACCTCCCCCATATCGGGGTTCATCAGTGAAGGATAGTGCAGAAGCAGCCATCCGAACAGATATGTGTATGGTAGCTCCAGCCGAGGAAAGCTTCCTTTCTCGCCCTTTTCTCGAAGCATTTGATCGACAAAAAGGCGGAGGCCAGCATTCACTATACAAGTCATCGCTGACAATAGATCCATCCGGTAGCCGAAGACTAAGCGGACAGCAGCAAATAGTACGCCTCGATGAAAGCGATCGACGGCGCTGGCTCCAGGAACGAAGTATCGTCGAAGCCAATAAGTGAGGAAATCCGCCAGCTGGGCTTCCTTCGACATGGGCCTGTAGCCCAGCCTCATGTAGCTTTCAATAATGTCTCCTTCCTTGAAAGGAGGACATTGGAGATCATCCTTGATCTTGATATCCATATCTTTGTTCTCTTCCATCAACCCTATCACTTTGTTGTTGCTAAGTGGTCTGAAGAAGGTGGGTTTGCAGTTATCGTGCTCCTTGGTCTTCTTCTCAATGATATGGTTGAGAAAGAGATACGGCAACCATTTGGTTGAGTAGCAGGTGCCGAATGTACCACTCTTGTAGTACAAGGAACAGATCTTGTAGTGGCATAGCAGCTCTTCAAAGACAGCCACCATGTCAGCATTCTCTTGGCGTAATTTGTCCAACTCATCATTAGTCGGGACAAATTCTTCATAGGGGATATCCCCCATTTGCAGGCTGGAGATGTACTTCATCTCGTGTAAAGCCAATCCGATCTCTCCGCATGGTGTCATAAAAGTCCCCGTTCTGTAGTTGTGTCTCTCCGCCAATGCAATGAATAGATGCGAATTAGGCGGGAAACCATAAACGGTGGCATACACCACTTGGTATAGCTCAATCTCCTTAAACCGGTCTTCAAATTGAACCAATATCTAATTGGCTATACAGATCCATCTCTTGTTATCCGGATTCACAAGACCTGTCAATCGAATATCTTGGTCTGGATACCTTTCCTCAACCTTCGTAAACTCATTTGCGAATATCGGAGTTCTGACTGGTAGCAGCAGGGAAAAGTTTTTCGGTGGGATGCAACTGGGTTTCAGTCCTCTGAGTAGGGAGCTGTGACGCTCAGAGGAACTGTAGAACATGTCTTTGCTGTTTGGCCCCTTCTTCACACAGATATTCCCCATTCGAGCTTGCTGAAGTGGAGTTATATCCCATTCCATACTTCTGGGATAGCTCGCAAAAGCATAGCGAGACATGGGAAGGCATCTGGAAATCTCCGGTAGAAGTATCATCTTCTCGCCTCTTTGAAAAAGTCTCTGTTCCATGCGAGGTCTAGGCTGAGAGTTCTTGTCAAAAGCCTCACCGAACAGGAACAACGGCTTCTTATGAGTAACTGTATCTGCAGTTTGGAGTGGCTGCCCGTTCATCAAACACAGCAGAGTTTTATTATCTTGTGCCATCAGGATGGCTTGCCGAGATGACGGTAAGGCATATTGAGGATATGTCACATGGGAAAGATCCTCCTTGAACTCAGGTTCAGCCAAAGATCTTGCAAAGACCTCATAATTTGGATCTTTCCTGAGGTTAACTGCATCAAATAAAGAGATAAAGATCAGTACATGCAAAATTACAAAGTTTCTTTAAAAAGAGTTCATCAAATTGCGCTATGTGCAAAGCATCAGATTGCGCAAATGCAGCCCACATGTGTAAAGTATCCAATTGTGCCAACATATCCACTTGCGTAAGACATCAGGTTGCGCTAACCCACTTGCACAAGGCATCAGTTTGCGCTGGCTCAACCGACTTGCGCAAATCGATGGATTGCGCCGAATATCTGCCAGCGCTTTTCAACCGATTGCGCAAGAATATAGTTTTCATAAAAATGAAAACTATTTTGTGTGCAACCAAAACCCTAAACAGGGCGGCACAATACCATCAATCTCTAAAAAGAGAGAGGTATGAAGGTTCAAAAATGTCAAGAACCCTAAAAAGGGTTTCGATCGAGTTTGTCATCTACCTTGCAGCCCTGGGTGGCCAATCTCATGGCGAGATGCTCGTGGCGCAACACGAGTCGAGGGTTCGGCCGGAGCCTTGCCCTTCTCGGTAGCAGTTCGCTTATGAGCCATTAACGTCGACGGCGAGAGGAATGAGAAGTAGTCGGAGTAGGAGGGAAGCTTTTATCTCTTCAAAAAATCGAAAGCAAGTAAAGGTTGACAGAACGAGAATGGAAACTATTTATAGTTTTCAGAATTGTAACAGTCACCTCAGATTGCGCCACAAAAGTTGGAGCTGATTCCTCCAAACGCGCAGTCAAAGCGCTACTTGCGCAACTTGATTTTAAATTCAAAATTCAAAGTATTTCGAAACTTTGAATATTTTCAAATTTTGAAAACTTTGAAGGGGGTCTTGTAGGTCCTAAAAATCAAGTTGCACCCATCAAAAAAGCAATGAAAACCAAATTGCGCACCCTTCAATGAACTGCACAGAAAGCAGATTGCACAACAAATCAACTGCGTGAGGTTGAACTGCGCCAATATCCAAGCGTGCAATGCTGACGTGGCAACGTCATCATTACCTGACACAAAATCAGATTTTCTGACAACTGACAGCCCGAAAAGCGAGGTGTCGGTTCGTTTCTCGAAACGCGCCGCATTCTAGGCCAGCTGTTAGCGCGGTCCAGCTGTCAACTCCCAGCGCAGTCTGCCAGCCCAACGGAAGCGCAGTCTGCCAGATCCTCTTCAGCGCAGTTCGATCCCGGCGCAGTTTGAAGCTAGCGCAGTTCAAGCGGCACAATCCATCAAGATAACTGACATTTTATACGTGGCCTACATGCCATCAATTTATCACCACGTGGCAACCGTCTGTACATGATCATGCGCATTTCAATCAAACAATGCCACGCGTCTAATACAGTTGAGCCACGATCGAGTAACTGCCAGCGCAGTTTGCTGTTTGCGCAGTCCAATGCCTGCGCAATCCATCCTGTGCAATCCAGAAATAATTACTAATTAGTTATTTTCCAGAACTCTATAAATAGAGTTTCAAGTCCTTCATTATCAAGATCAGATCATTATCATCATCAGAGATCAGGAGTTCTTGTCCAAGTGCTGCTGCATTCTTCAGAAGCTATCGTCTTCACAGTTCACAACGTCCAAGGGATAAAGCGATCGTCTTCAGATCGGATTCCTATAGTTGCACTTTTCCAGAATTCAATTGTAATCTTCTTATAAAGTTTGTGAAATAAAAAGAACTTTTGTTTTTGCAAACATATATATATTTACATATGTGTGTATGTATTTATATATATATAGGTAGGAGTGTGTGTGTGAGTGTCTATATATATATATATGTAGATGTGTTTGTGTGTTTGATATATATATATATATATATATATATATATATATATATATATATATATATATATATATATATATATATATATATAGTTAGATAGTTAGATAGTTAGATAGATAATTAGGGTATATATATATATATATATATAAATATATATATATATATATATATATATATATATATATATATATATATATATATATATATATATATATATATAGAGAGAGAGAGAGAGAGAGAGAGAGGGGAAGGAGTAGTAAGAGGAGAGGAGGAAGTAGAAGGAGAAGAATAAGAAGAATAGCAGCAGCAATAAGTAGAGAAACAGCAGCAGCTAAGCAGAGCAGCAGCAGCAGCTAAGCACTAGCAGCAGCATCAGCTAAGCACTAGCAGCAGCAGCAGTTAGCAGGAATAGCAGTAGGAGCAGCACTATAAGGAGCAGGAGAGGGAAAGGAATAAGAATTAGAAGAAGAAGAATTATAAGAAGAAGAATGAGAAGAAGAATAAGAAGAAGAATTAGAAGAAGAAGAATTGGAAGAATTAGAAGAAGAGGAATTAGAAGAGGAAGAATTAGAAGAAGAAGAATAAGAATAAGGAAAAGAATTAGAATAGGAAGAAGGAAAAGAATGAGAAGAGGGAAAGGAATAGGAAGAAGGAAAAGAATAAGGGAAAGGAAGAAATAAGAAGAAGAATAAGGATAAGGAGAAGGAGAAGGGAAAGAAGAGTAGTATTGTAGGAAAGTAGGAAATCAAATTAGAGAGGGTTGTGAGTGAATCGGATTTGGTGAAAAGGTGAAATTGAGTTCCGAGTGTCGGAACGCGTCCAAAATTGGGTGAGACTTAGATTATGTGAATTAGATTTTGTGGGTAGGCTCTCGAGTTGAATTCGGGATTTCGTGCGGGTGTAGGGCAACGGTATCGCACGATATCATTGAGTATCTCGCGATACTCAAGATAATCGGTGATTCGACAACATACGCCGTAAGATGGACTGGATGTCCACTCTACCTAGGAAGCTTGGTAGGTAATGATAGTGTATGCTAGTATCCTACTACCCTAGGAAGCATGGTCGAAATACCAAGCGTAGGTAGGCTAACTTGGTATTGGGCTAGGTTAGGAATTTACCTTTGTAAAGGGTAAATTTAAGATATTGGCCTACGGCCAAGATATGAGTTTCGAAGTTCAAGATGGACTTGGATATGGATTGTAAGGGCTGGTAATGGTTAGAAATAGTCGCCTAGACCTAGTCTTAACCTTGGTCGACCACGGTTGACTTTTTAGACCAAAAGTCAACCATGGGTCAACACTTTATCCAATTTAGTCCCAAATTCTATTAGAGTTGAACAGTTGACCAAAAGTCAACTGTTAGTCACCATTGACCTAGGGTTGACCTAGGGTTGATCTAGAGTTGACCAGAGTTGACCCATTGACCAAAAGTCAACTGTAAGTCAACTTTTGACCTAGTTTGATTTGGATTGACTTCCAATGTTCTCCTATGACCAAGGTTGACCTAACTAGACCTGTCTTGACCTAGAATGACTTAATAGGATTTAAATTGATTTAACTTTACTTCCTAAACATAGTATTGATACGTCTTGTTATCTATAGGTCCTCGAGACGCTGTATTGGATCCAGTTGACATATTATATCATATCACAGACGAGTACATTCTCTGATAAATTTTTTCAATTTATGATAACTGTTATGATTCATGTACTTAGTGTAGATATGCTTATTCCTGACACATGGTTCTCATGGATTGGTATTCTTGGATCTCGACGAGAGATATTGCTCCTTGTTAGCTTGGATGTATTGTGCAAGCTCCCTTGTAGCTCTTGCACAATATATGGTCACCGATTCTAGAGAAGACTTGCTCCCTTCTCATAGAATCCCGTGCAGTGACGTGTCCTGTTTGGATCCATTCTACCAGTTTGGGGTGGGGGAGTAGTAGCGTATGCCTGTGATCAAATCCATCTTGCATTTCCGAATAGTGTTAGTCATATACCGCACTTATGACTAGCCAGGCCAGTTACTTACAGGTGCCCAAGCCGATCACAAGTTGAAACTACTACTCGTACACATTGGATAGATGGCTTACCCTGATGTGTGTACATACCATGATCAGTTCTACTTTTCTGTTCTAGCTCTAGCTCTACAGCTTACCATGCCATGATACATATATGTATACTCCATGATTTTATTGTATATGCTCTATTTACAGTCTTATGGCTTTTATTCTATCTTGAGATCTGTTATGAGATATATGTACTCGTTCCATCCTGACCGGATATGTTGACAATGTTTACAGATGCAGAGGAGGACTATTATTGCACTTACTACGGCCCACCGGACGTAGTGGATTTAGAGACAGATACCCTAGATCAGCAGGGTGCAGTACCGCAGGGCGAGATACCGCCTATCCTGTAGATAGAGTAGGTTTTTGTACTGGACCTTGTCTCCAGTTGCTCTTGGGACTATTATTATTTTGGCTAGTATTAGAGACTTTGGACTTGGACTTGTATATTCTTTGTGTTTGGACTTGACATGTTATATTTTATTTTCGTGTTGTCTTTATCTTTCAGTATTTACTTTATCATCTTAGAGTTGTGATTGAGTACTCATATATTATCATTGCTTGTCCTCCGTTCGGAGTTGACCATATTCTAGACAGGTTTTGATATTATATAAACTGTTGTTAGAGTAGTAAACCTACAGCGTTCTACGCCGTTTTTACGGTGAAGGCTGGGCGTTGTTACGTACACGTTCCCTTACAGCGGGTGTGGGTCGTGACACGTTTTAAGTGGTGGCCCACGCAGGTCCTGAAGTCGTAATTAGTGCGATGTCGTAGCAACACTCGTCTTAGAGTGTTGACTACGAGCCTGTGTTACATATAGGAGGTGGTAGGCTAAGAGTACTCAATCACAGTAGGATCTTTTCTTGCTTATCTTGCTTACCGTCTTTGATATTGATTTAATGTATTCTAGTTGTCCTCCTTTGATATAATCCTTCTTGTGCCATATTGATATCTTCTTTTCAATCTGTCTCCAGGATGGTTATGACTCATTCTCCCGGTGAGGAGCACGGGGAGACTGAGAGGTCTGCTACCTCTGGCGGACAGGCTCCAGTCACTTCCCCTGCAGTTGGGACTTCAGTAGGGGCTCTCGGGGGTACTCCTCCAGCGCTCTCGATGACTGTCCCTGGGGTCACTGCGGGTGCTCTTCCTGCAGTGCCGGGGGCTACGACGGGAGCTGTCGGGGGCGTTCCTCCTCCTCCTCAGCAGGGGGACTCCTCCGCCGGTGGTAGGAGCTATTCCTCCGTTGCCTCCTCTGCCCACAGACATGGTGCAGATGCTCGCATTCTTTCAGCAGGTGCTGGAGTCCCAGCGGGCCCAGCACGAGGCACAGAAAAGACTGACTGAGGCCATGTGCCAGGGCATGGAGGATGCCCATAGGTTGGCTCTGGCTACGGTGGAGCGTGGGGCTCCACAGCGGGAGGTGCAGCAGCATAAGCCCGGAGACATCCAGGCTTTCAAGAAGATGGGTCCGAGGGATTTCAGAGGGACCGAGGGCATTGTATATGCTGATGACTGGCTCGAGGATATCGAGTGTCAGATGAGGGCCTTCCGCCTGGCAGACGACCTGAAGGTCGAGGCGGTTGGCTTGCAGTTATTAGATGTTGCCCGGACATGGTTTCGAAACGAGCCGGCTCTTGCAGGAGAGGGCCACACTTGGGCTGAGTTTTGGGCCTTGTTCAGAGAGAAGTTCTTTTCTTCCACATACAAGATCGGCCTAGTACGGCAGTTTCAGAACCTGCAGCATGGCAGTTTGACTGTGGAGGAGTATGCGGCGGAGTTCGGCCGGCTGAGCCGATACGTCGAGTACATGGTGAGCGACCCAGTGATCCGAGCAGAGTGCTTCCGGGAGGGATTGACATGGGATATCAAGATCCTGATCCCTTCCTTCTATGCGACATATGCAGAGGCCTATGCGGAGGCTCGGAAGGTGGAGAGAGAGTGGGGCTTGAAGCCGAAGAGGGATCGTAATTTGTTTTCGGGGGCCAGTTGCAGCGTGGGGGCTGCTAAGCGCCCTCAGCTTCAGCATCAGCCGTTCCAGCATCATCAGCAGCAGGTGCAGGCCAGGGCACATGTCCAGAGGGTTCAGCAGCGTCAGGGGCAGGATGATCCTCCGTGCCACTACTGCAAGAAGCCCGATCACCTCTTTGAGTTCTGTAGGAGGAGGCTGGGGCTGTACCTCTTTTGCGGTGCCGCTGGGCATCAGATGCGGGAGTGTCCCAAGAACTCTCGTATTGCTGGAGCAGCTCAGAGGGCACCTGTTCCGAGGGCACCAGCTAGTGTGCCTGTAGTTCAACAGCGGGGTCCACTTCCGATCCAGCAGCAGCAGTTTATCCAGCACCGCCAGCAGAAGGGTGTTCAGGGTAGAGCTTTTGCCCTTGCAGCCGAGGAGATGGAGCCTATAGCAGATGTTGTCGCAGGTTCTGTTCTGCTCGATTCTTTTCCAGCTTTAGCCTTGTTTGATTATGGTGCTACGCACAGTTTTGTGTCTGTTTTTTTGCTCTTAGGCACAATATCATTGCTGAGTATCTTGGTAGGACTTGCAAGATTATGACTGGGAATGGCATCATCCTGGTTAATAATGTTTGCAAGGGGCGGAGAGTTTCTTTGAGAGGCCGGGAGCTGAGTGCGTGTTTGCTCGTAATGCCACTTCCGAGTTACGATGTGGTACTCGGTATGGACTGGTTGAGCATGCACCATGCTAGCATAGATTGCAGGGGAGGCAGAATTCTGTTCAGGCTGCCGGAAGAGCCGGAGTTTGAGTTCACCAGAGGTGCAACGGAGCCAGGAGATGGATTCTGCGGAGCGTTGTTGGCGGGGCCGATGTTGCAACATCCAATTATTGCTGAGTTCTTAGATGTTTTCCCGAGGAGTTGCCCGGGATGCCGCCAGATCGTGATGTTGAGTTTTCTATAGACCTAGTGCCGGGCGCTGAGCCTATTTCACAGCATGTCTATAGAATCAACAACAGTGAGTTAGCGGAGCTGAAGAAATAGGTCGACGAGCTGGAGGACAAGGGCTTTATCCGATTTAGTTCTTCACCTTAGGGTGCACCAGTTCTTTTCGTCCCGAAGAAGCATGGTACGGTACGTATGTGCATTGATTACAGGGCGCTCAACAACCTTACCATCAAGAACAAGTATCCTTTGCCAATGATTGATGACTTGTTCGACCAGTTGAGCGGTGCGAGGGTGTTCTCGAAGATCGATTTGCGTACCGGGTACCATCAGCTGAAGGTGAAGCGGGATGACATTCCGAAGACTGCATTTCGGACTCGTTATGGCCAGTATGAGTATACCGTTATGCCGTTTTGGTTGACCAACGCCCCGGCGGTATTCATGAACTTGATGAACAAGGTATTCCATCAGTACCTTGACAAGTTCGTGGTGGTCTTCATCGATGACATTCTCATATATTCGAAGACGCCAGAGGAGCACCTGAAGATTATGCTGGACACTCTCAGGAGGGAGCAGCTGTAAGGGAAGCTATCGAAGGGCGAGTTCTTCTTGGATCGCGTGGAGTTCCTAGGCCATGTTGTCTCTGGCGAGGGGATTTCAGTAGATCCGAAGAAGATTTCTGCAGTGGAGTCCTGGTCTACGCCGAGCTCAGTAGCAGAGGTTCGGAGTTTTCTGGGTCTGTCAGGTTATTACCGGAGGTTCGTACAGGACTTTTCAGGATTGCCCAGCCGATGACCCGACTTACCAGGAAGGACGAGGAGTTTGTTTGGTCCGAGGAGTGCCAGGCCGCCTTTGAGGAGCTGAAGACGAGGTTGACTACAGCTCCTATCTTGACGCTGCCATCTGGATCTGGTGGTTATACGATCTACAGTGACGCTTCAGGACGGGGTTTGGATTGTGTACTTCAGTAACACGGAAAGGTGATCGCCTATGCATCTAGGCAGTTACGTCCTCATGAGAGGAACTACCCTACCCACGATCTGGAGCTGGCAGCGGTCATCTTTGCTTTGAAGCTGTGGAAACACTATCTGTACGGAGAGCGAGTTGAGATCTATACAGATCACAAGAGCTTGAAGTACGTGTTTACCCAGAAGGAGCTGAATATGAGGCAGAGGCGATGGTTAGAACTGATGAAGGATTTTAATATGTCCTTACAGTACCATCCGGGGAAGGCCAACGTGGTTGCGGATGCTTTGAGCAGGTATCCCGTGGCCATGTGTTTGACGGTAGATCGTCACCTTCTGGCAGATCTGGAGAGCTTGGGCATAGAGGTGATAGTTTCGGGGGTGGAGGTCCAGATGTGGGGCTTGCAGATTCAGTCAGAGCTGATGGACAGAGTCAGGACAGCTCAGTTTGAGGATAAGGCTCTGAGGGTCATCAGGGAGCAGGTCCGGGCAGGACTGTTGGATGAGTTCTCTATAGCGGAAGATGGGTCATTGAGGTATTGTACCAGATTGTGCGTGCCGAGCGGAGGACTTCGGGAGGAGGTTCTTCAGGAGGTGCATCATTCTCAGTACTCTATGCATCCAGGAGCCAACAAGATGTATAGAGACTTGAGACAGCATGTTTGGTGGTATGGCATGAAACGCGAGATGGCTCAGTTCGTTTCTAGATGCTTGGTGTGCCAGCAGGTGAAAGCCGGGAGGCAGAGACCCGGTGGATTGCTCAAGCCACTACCCATTCCTGAGTGGAAGTGGGAGCATATCACTATGGACTTTGTATCTGGGCTTCCGCGCTCTCCAGGAGGGAAGGATGCGATTTGGATCATTGTTGATCGATTGACCAAATCGGCCCACTTTTTGCCTTTCAAGGTGGGTTTATCTACGGAGAGGTTGGCCGAGATGTACGTGCGACAGATAGTCCGATTGCACGGGGTTCCAATGAGTATAGTCTCGGATCGGGACAGCCGATTCACTTCCCACTTTTGGAGGAGTTTGCAGCTTAGCTTGGGCACATCGCTCAAGTTCAGTATCGCATACCACCCCCAGACAGACGGACAGTCGGAGAGGACGATTCAGACCCTCAAGGATATGCTTCATACCTGTGTCTTGGACTTCGGGGGATCTTGGGAGGACCACCTTCACTTGGTAGAGTTTGCTTACAACAACAGCTACCAAGCCAGTATAGAGATGTCACCTTTCGAGGCTCTATACGGACGGAGGTGCCGTACTTCCTTGTCTTGGGATGATGTCGGCGAGAGGGTTTTGCTTGGCCCTGAGATGGTAGTGGATGCTGCAGAGAAGATCAGGATTATCAGAGATAGACTTCGAGTGGCGCAGGATAGGCAGCGGCATTGAGCCGATAGCCACCGGAGGCTGTTGGAGTTTGAGGTATAGTTTAGATTTTTCTAGTATTTGAGTCTGATTGTGATTGTTTTAGATCAAGCTTTAAGTCTTATATTTTTGTTCTAGGTTGGTGATCTTGTATTTCTGCAGATTTCTCCGACGCGTGGCACGATTCATTTTAGTGGCTGCGGGAAGCTTAGTCCACGATACATCGGATCTTTCCGTATCACTACCAAAATACGCTCATTTAGCGACGGATTATTAGCGACGAAATTATTCCGTCGGTATTAGCGACGGTTTCGTGGCCGCTCAGCGACTGTTTACCGACTACAAGCCTTTGTCATTTTTATTTTAATTTTAGGGGGAGGAAAGGTTGCACATCCGTCGCTAGAGTGTCGGTGTTGTAGCGACGGAGTTTCCGTCGTCGCTACACAGTCGATTATTTGGCGGGAATTGTGTAGAAAATTGGCGGGACATATTTTCGACGACTTAGCGACGGATATTCAGTCGGCACTTACCAAAATAGGCGACTGCTGGGCGACGGTCTTTTACCAGTCGCTAGTCCGTCGCTATATAAACGTACCAGACTTTAAATGAAACGGCGGAGGGAACTTTTCGCATTCCCCCCAAATTCACTCTCTCTCCTCTTTCTCTCTCTCTCTCTCTCTCTCTCTCTCTTGCCGGTGTCGGCTTTGGTGATCGGCGTCGGTGTCGTCCTCGGCGTCGGCGTCCTCTCCTCTCTCTCTCCCGAAGGTAACCCCCTCTCTCTCTCTCTCTCTCTCTCGATCTCTCTCTTTCTCTCTCTCTCTCTCTCTCGCGGTATAGGGGCTGGGCGACGCGCTTGGGGCTGGGCCGTCCGGGGCTTGGCGGCTGGCTTGGGTCGGGGGCTGGGCGGTGGGCTTGGGGCGGGGGCGTCGGGGGCTGGGCGGCGGGCTTGGGGTTGGGGCGTCGGGGGCTGGACGGGGGCGTCGGGGTCTGGGAGGCGGGCTTGGGGTTGGGGCGTCGGAGGCTGGGCGGCTGGCTTGGGTCGGGTCTGGGCGGTGGGCTTGGGGCGGGGGCGTCGGGGTCTGGGAGGCGTGCTTGGGGTTGGGGCGTCGGGGTCTGGGCGGCTTTCTTGGGTCGGGGTCTGGGCGGTGGGCTTGGGGCGGGGGCGTCGGGGTCTGGGAGACAGGCTTGGAGTTGGGGCGTCGGGGGCTGGGCGGCTTGCTTGGGCCGGGGTCTGGGCGGTGGGCTTGGGCGGGGGCGTCGGGGTCTGGGAGGCGGGCTTGGGGTTGGGGCGTCGGGGGCTGGGCGGCTGGCTTGGGCCGGGGTCTGGGCGGTGGGCTTGGGGCGGGGGCGTCGGGGTCTGGGAGGCGGGCTTGGGGTTGGGACGTCGGGGGCTGGGCGGCTGGCTTGGGGCGGGGGCTGGGCGGTGGGCTTGGGGCGGCGGCGTCGGGGGCTGGGCGGCTGGCTTGGGGCGGGGACTGGGCGGTGGGCTTGGGGCGGCGGCGTCGGGGGCTGGGCGGCTGGCTTGGGGCGGGGGCGTCGGGGGCTGGGCGGCTGGCTTGGGTCGGGGGCTGGGCGGTGGGCTTGGGGCGGCGGCGTCGGGGGCTGGGCGGCTGGCTTGGGGCGGGTGCGTCGGGGCTATTTGCAACCGACGCACACCCATAAGCACTCTTCATATATATATGCAACCAAACTACTGGGCGACGGGCTTGGGGCGGCGGGCTTTGGTCGGGGGCGGCGGGTGGCTTTGCTTCTCAAATTCATCTGAATTTATATATTGGCTAAATAATGTGTTATCCATATTGGGTGTTCCATTAGTTTGGTGGTGTTTGGATTAGTAAATGTGAATATATATGGGGTTTGGATTCATGGTGTATATATATGTTCACTGTCTCAAGGACAGTGCGAGTAGTATCAGTTGTGTGCTTCTGTATAGATGTATATATCTATACATCTAGCTGTGATATACATATGTGTATGTGACAATCTCAGTTAGCGACGGACTAGTTACCGGTTAGCGACGGATATTTCCAGCTCCATTAATTGTATTAAGCTACGGTACGACATGGTGATCAGGACATTGTCCCTGCAGCCATTCGACTGGCGAGGCAGAAACTATGTTGCCGTAGATAAAGTTGCCTGTCCTCCGACCCTCATCCCTCGGCAATGATGATACGACAACCTATCACTATATCTTATATAGTAGTAGATGATGTCTTAGTATTACATTAGTGAGTTCATCTTGATTTTGTTACGTACGTCCTTCAGATACTAGATACGATAAGGTTAACATATACTACACGATATGTATACAGAATATAGATGATTCACACTAATGTATGCTAGAATGAATCTTGGGTTGTGTTCTGAGCCATCCGTTCTCACACTTAAAACACATAGGAATTAGTAGTGTGACAGCGCCGGAGAGAGTGAGAGCGCCGGAGGGAGGGAGAGAGAGAGAGTAAAATGGTACGACATGGTGAAGTAGTACTGTATTTTGGCTCCAGTTCCAGCTCCATTTGATCTACGGTACGACATGGTGATCAGGACATAGTACCTGCAGTCATTCGACTGGCGAGGCAGAAACTATGTAGCCGTAGATAAAGTTGACTGTCTTCCGACCCTCATCCCTCGGCAATGATGATACGACAACCTATCACTATATCTTATATAGTAGTAGATGATGTCTTAGTATTACATTATGTGAGTTCATCTTGATTCTGTTACGTTCTTCAGATACTAGATACGATAAGAACATATACTACACCATATGTACAGAACATAGATGATTCACACTAATGTATGCTTGAATGAATCTTGGGTTGTCTTCTGAGCCATCCGTTCTCACACTTGGCAAAAAATCAAATTTTTTATACTTTATCGGCTTTCGAAAGTGTACTCAAATTATATGATGGTTCCTTTAGTTAGCTTGCTTATGTTACAATTATATTATTTGTGACTATCGATCTTACCAGATGGCACCCATGACCCGAGGAGCGATACGTCGTTTGAGGAAAATAGTGAATGCTGAGGTGGCTCCTCCTACAGTTAAGGAGGAAGTGGCACCGGTTGCTAGTGAGACCGGGAGTTCTATTCATCCAGCACCGGTAGCTAGTGAGATCGAGAGGACTCTTCATACATTCCTTGCAAGGGACGACAGCTCTCCTCGCGCCAAAAATCTCGCTTTTTCGAGGCGGTTGCGTGAACGTATCACTGAGCGTTTGCGTGAGCAGCGTGGTTCTCATTAGCTATTAGTACTTATTTGTATTGGACTATTTGTATTGAGTTGTTTTTGTATTAGACTATTTGTATTGGACTACATACACTGAGTTGTTTTTGAAACTATATATCCGTAGATAAAGTTGACTGTTCTCCGACCCTCATCCCTCGGCAGTGATGATACGACAACCTATCACTAGAGGATACTCTGAGAGATCCATCTGTGTAGGACGTATACTCTGAGATATCACCTTTACAAGAATGATATCAGTAGTGGGATCGAGTGTTGGAGGAGATACTATCAGAGTATACGTCCTACTCAGATGGGTCTCTTACCGTTACTATTTTTTTCTGACAGCAAGGTGGATGTGCTCCGTCAACAGATTCTTTCTTCGAGCCAAAACTTTGTCCCGGAGCTCAAGTGAACATCCTTCGTGTAGAGCTCGAGTGAGAGGTTCCTGACAGCATGGTGGCCTCCTTTGTCAAAGTATCCGTGCTCATCCAACATTGGTTGTGGGACGAACACGGATACTTTAACAAAGAAGACCACCATGCTGTCAGGAACCTCTCACTCGAGCTCTACACCAAGGATGTCCACTTGAGCTCCGGGACAAAGTTTTGGCACGGAGCAAGAATATGTGGACGGAGCACATCCACCATGCTGTCAGAAAAAAATAGTAACGGTGAGAGACCCATCTGAGTAGGACGTATACTTTGATAATATCTCCTCCAACACTCGATCCCACTACTGATATAATTCTTGTAAAGATGATCTCTCAGAGTATACGTCCTACACAGATGGATCTCTCAGAGTATTCTCTCCGGTTGGGTTGTGTTCTGAGCCATCCGTTCTCACAGAGGGTCCTATTTTGGATTCTATATTTTGTATTTTGGTTTCTGTATTTTGTATTTTGGTTTCTGTATTTTGTATTTTGGTTTCTGTATTTTGGCTCCAGCTCCATTTGTATTAATCTACGGTACGACATGGTGATCAGGACATAGTCCCTGCAGCCATTCGACTGGCGAGGCAGAAACTATGTAGCCGTAGATACGATAATTGGTGTGCATTAAATTCGTATGTGCATATTTGGTCTATGTGATTCTTGGATAATTGGTGTGCATTATATATTGGTTTGGTTTATGCATATTTTTGTGAACAGGAAAAGTGCTGCAATTTTTTTCAAAAAAATTCTCAGTTACCGACAGACTAGTGACCGGTTAGCGACGGATATTTCCAGCTCCATTTGCATTAGTCTACGGTACGCCATGGTGATCAGGATATAGTCCCTGCAGCCATTCGACTGGCGAGGCAGAAACTATGTAAGTAGCCTTAGATAAAGTTGACTGTCCTCCGACCCTCATCCCTCGGCAATGATAATACGACAACCTATCACTATATCTTATATAGTAGTAGATGATGTCTTAGTATTATATTAGTGAGTTCATCTTGATTCTGTTACGTCCTTCAGATACTAGATACGATAAGAACATAGACTACACCATATGTACAGAACATAGATGATTCACACTAATGTATGCTAGAATGAATCTTGGCTTGTGTTCTGAGCCATCCGTTCTGATCAAGCATCTTCCTTCTCCTCTCCTCCACCATGGCTCTGAACAAATCTGCTCCTCCCTCTACTTCCCTTCTTCTTATTTGACTCTCTCAGCCACATATGACATCCAGCTCAAGTGTAGAGTCGGGGGAGAAGAAGTGGACAGGAAGAGGAGGGGGAAGCAGCACAGCCGGCGGCATGACCCGGAGGAAGTACAGAGGTTTTCTTCAACAGCCGTAGGAGAACTATAAGGATATATCTTTTCACAACATGTCATCTTGTCAAAGACCCTTCATGTGAATATCATGTTACCGCGGTGTCGGAAGACTAACATGTCATAAGTTTTTAAGCCGTGTGTTTTGATATAATCTTCCCAACTCTTTCCTCCTATGTAGTAATCTTGCATTATTACATAGCAGGAAAGAGTTTTGAGGATTATGTCAAAACACACGGCTTAAAAAATTATGACATGTTAGTCTTCCGACAACGTGGTAACATCATTGTCACATTAAGGGTCTTTGACAAGGTGATATGTTGTGAAAAGATATATCCTTATAGTTCTCCTACGTCTGTTGAAGAAAACCTCTATACTTCCTCCGGGTCATATCGCCGGCTGTGCTGCTTCCCCCTCCTCTTTCTGCCCACTTCTTCTCCCCCGACTCTACACTTGAGCTGGATGTCATATGTTGCTGAGAGAGTCAAATAAGAAGAAGGAATGTAGAGGGAGGAGCAGATTTGTTCAGAGCCATGGTGGAGGAGAGGAAAAGAAAGATGCTTGATCAGAACGGATGGCTCAGAACACAATCCAAGATTCATTCTAGCATACATTAGTGTGAATCATCTATGTTCTGTACATATGGTGTAGTATATGTTCTTATCGTATCTAGTATCTGAAGGACGTAACAGAATCAAGATGAATCACTAATGTATGCTAGAATGAATCTCGGGTTGTGTTCTGAGCCATTCGTTCTGATACTTGGCAATTAAGCCATTCGACTGGTGAGGCAGAAACTATAAGGCTACTTGCATGTTCTTCCAACTTTAAATTACAAGATTACTATATTAGGTTAAATAAATCACTAACCTCATCACGGTGAGTCTTGGTGTAGCACTCAAATGTGGGGCACCTGTAATCTATGTGAGTTCATCTTGATTCTGTTACATCTTTCAGATACTAGATACGATAAGAACATATACTACACTATATGTATAGAACGTAGATGATTCACACTAATGTATGCTAGAATGAATTTTTGGTTGTGTTCTGAGCCATTCGTTCCCATACTTGGCAATTAAGCATGTGAAATAGAACTGATTATGTTTAGTTTGTCTTACGATACAGATTTTCACATCCAAATTGAAATGGATCGTTACTTCGTTGATCGTACATGGGTGTACTATAGCGGATCAACCTCCTGGACCGTAGGTA
Source organism: Iris pallida (assembly GCA_029216955.1). NCBI lineage: Eukaryota > Viridiplantae > Streptophyta > Magnoliopsida > Asparagales > Iridaceae > Iris > Iris pallida. Next base: position 1,643,782 of record JANAVB010019198.1, on the reverse strand, counting down.
CTTATAAGTATTGACCGTATCGGATTAGTATCGATCTATCGTTTTGGTATGGGCCGTATCGGTTGGTATTGGTCTTAGCGAATTGGTATCGTGCTATCCGATATGTATCGGCCGTATAGCTAGGATTCATATTGGCCTTATCGATTTGGTATCGGTCATATCCTATAGGTATTGACCGTGTTGGATTATTATATACCATTTCGGATTAGTTTCGTGGAAGGTTTAGTAACAACTGTACTTGGATTTCTCTCTTCTAGAGCTAGATTACCATTGCAAGAGAGTCACGAGAGCGTAAATGGCCAGTTACAGAACATTCATACTTCCTTTTCAATCTCGCTTTTCCTGATAGAAAAGGAAGTATGTATGTTACTGTAACTGGCCAATCACGATCTGGTGATTCTCTTGCAATGGTATTCTAGCTCGAGAAGAGAGAAATCCAAGTACAGTTGTTACTAAACCTTCCACGATACTAATCCGAAATAGTCTATACTTATCCAACACGGCCGATACCTATCGGATATGACCGATACCAAATCGATAAGGCCAATATGAATCCTAGCTATTCGGCCGATACATGTACATATCGGATATAGGACGATATCAATTTGTTAAGGCCAATACTAATATGAAACGTCCTATACCAAACCGATAGACCGATACTAATCTGATACACTAGATACTAAGTACATCTGGCCTATACCAGCGGATCCACAAATTACTGCACGATAGGCCCAACGACTCCAGTTACATCCGGTTATTGGTGAGTACATGATTACATAGTAATTCTGTTAGTCTTGTGATACAGATTTTTACTCTCTCATGCTACCAACGTCACAACTTTTCCAGTGCTGCTCCCTCTAATGATGATGAACACAAAAAACCAACGTCACAACTTTTATAACTTGAGTAAATTTCTTTACCCTATATAAAATTTCTGTTGTCAGAAAGATGGCTCCTAGGACTCGTCGAGGTGGTGCTGCTAGTCGAGGAAGGGGTCGAGGCAAGAAACCCTTGGAGGTCGACACGGAGGAAGTCTCCGTCGTCAAACAAGAGCCGGTGACTGTTAAGGAGAAGGTGTTACCAAAGGTCGAGGTCAAGGAAGAACCGATGACCATCAGGGAAGAGATTGCTCCCAAGCTTGAAGCTAAGGAGGAGCCACCGTCAGAGAGTAGTAGCATCGGGATCGACCCTCCTGTCCCTACAGAAGATCTCAACCAGATTGAGCCTTCGTATGCAAAGTGGCTGATAGAATGGTACATGCCTCAACGCAACTATCATCCCTGGCTGTGAAAATTCATCGTCTGACTTGTGGTCATTGTTGAGGCGAAAGTCGATTTTCCTATGTGTTTTGGAATATTTGTGAAAATTTTGGAATATTTGTGTTATGATCGGTCGCCAGGATTGGATATTAGGTTACTGTAACTAGCCAACTCTTTCCTATGTGTTTTGGAATATTTGTGAAAATTTTGGAATATTTGTGCAATGATCGGATTATAACGATGGATATTAGGTTACTCTTCCGGATAATTGATGTCTATTTTATATTAATTTGGTTTGGTCTATATGATTCTTGGATAATTGGTGTGCATTAAATTCGTATGTGCATATTTGGTCTATGTGATTCTTGGATAATTGGTGTGCATAATATATTTGGTCTATGTGATTGTTGGATAAGTGCATTATATATTGGTTTGGTTTTATGCAAATTTTTGCGAACAGGGAAAGCGCTATAATTTTTTTTTCAAAATATTCTCAGTTAGTGACGGACTGGTGACCGTTTTGCGACGCTCACCATCAGTTTCCGACGACTTTTCGACGGTTATTCCATCGCTAACTGGATATTTGGAAATGTTCCCAGGTAGCGACGGATGGTCGACGGATTATCAGTCGGCATGGAAAAATGTTCGACGGAATCGCGACGACCTATCCGTCGCCCGTTTTCTGGAAATAACAAGAATTTCCAAAACAAGATCGACGGTTATTCCGTCGCTATTCCGTCGATCTATGTCGACGGAATAGCGACGACTTATCCGTCGCCATATTGCTGGAAATGACATAAATTTCCAGAAGCTAATCGACGGATTTTTTGTCAGCAAACCGTCGCTAATCCGTCATTTGTTATCGAAGGTGTCGACGGATTAGGGACGGAATGATACGATCTGATACGCTGTCACGACGGGTTACCGACGGAATTTTACGTCGCTATTGTCTACACATTTTAGTACTTAATAGTTGAAATGGACGAAAGTCCGTCGAAAATGCGTCGCTAATGCTTTGTATTGTGACGTCGAAAATCCGTCGCTATTCAGTCATGTGACGACAACTTAGCGAAGGAACGTTATTAGCGACGAGCTGATTGCCGACGGAATTTTTTGGCCAAAATCCGTCGGTTATCGGTCGCTAATAGTAATTACCGTCGGTTTAGCGACGGATGTGGCCGTCGCTAAAACGATAAATTTTGGTAGTGTATCTTGGGCAGGGTCGGTGTAGTGGCTTACCGATTGGAGTTACCGCCCGCATTAGAGGGAGTGCACAGCGTGTTCCACGTGTCGCAGATGAGACAGTACGTGGCAGATCCCAGTCACGTCTTGGACCACTCCGTGATCGAAGTGGGACCGACACTCGGCTATCCAGAGAAGCCGGTTGAGATCTTGGACCGAAGAGAGAAGGTGCTCCGGAACCAGGTCATTCCCTTGGTTCGTGTTGCATGGAGGCACCACTCTCCAGGTGAGTCTACCTGGGAGAGATAGGACGACATGCGGGAGCGATTCCTATATCTCTTCGAGCCTTGAGGTAAAATTCTTTCTTTTCCTTCCTTGTTCTATTCATGCTGCTGTGTTAGTTCTCTCAATTTCGAGGACGAAATTCTTTTAAGGAGGGTAAATTTGTCACCTCCAGTTTTTGAATTAGGGGTATTTTTGTCATTTTCTAAGTTTTATAATTTTCGGGAATTTTATTTGATTTTATAAGATTTTTAGGGATTTGTTTGATTTAGTTTGAATTTTATCCAATTTGGACTTAAGTTGGAGATCCGGGTAGTCTGGACACTAGTAGGACCCACATACTAGCTGGGCTTGGCCCACATGCCATCCTAACTAGGCTAGAAACCAATAAACCACACTCCCATGACTTAACTAGTCATTAAGAGGCTTAATTAGTCAATTTGGAGTTGAACCAAAATAAACCGAACCAAACCGAATTCAATTCAAACCAAACCAAGTCTAATGGGTTTGGAGGCCTAATGGGTCTCCACCCAAATCCATTAAGACCCTCCCCCCCATGGCCGGCCATGTATAGGCAAACCCCCCATCTCTTTTCTTCACTTCTAAGTAAACTCTCTCTCTCTCTCTCTCTCTCTCTCTCTCCATTTCATTCTTTTTTTTGAGTTCTTCTTCTTCAAAGCAAAGCTACAATTAGGTAAGCTCTTAAATCCCTCATAAATTCCTCTTTTACATTTATTTCCTTCACAATAAATGTAAAGAAGATTATTCTCTACACATTGACCCTAGCTTTTATAGGTTTTCCCTAAAAACTAGTTTAGGGATTTTATTAGGGGTTTTCCTTTTTAGAGAGGAATATATGTATATGTGTATATATATTTATATGTATTTGTGTGTGTGTGTGTGTAGAGGAGAGTGGTGGTGGTGGTGTCATGAGAGAGTGAGTGTGTGTGAGTGTGTTTGAGTATGTGTGTGTGTATATATATATATATATATATATTTACATATGTGTGTGTATGTATTTATATATATAGGTAGGAGTGTGTGTGTGAGTGTATATATATATATATATATATATATATATATATATATATATATATATATATATATATATATATATATATATATATAGATAGTTAGATAGTTAGATAGATAATTAGAGTATATATTGTGTATGTATATATATATAGATAGATAACTAGATAGCTAGATAGATATATATATATATATAGATATATATATATATATATATATATATATATATATATATATATATATATATATTTTTATATATATATATATATAGAGAGAGAGAGAGGGGAAGGAGTAGTAAGAGGAGAGGAGGAAGTAGAAGGAGAAGAATAAGAACAGCAGCAGCAATAGGCCTGCAGTAGCAGCAGCAGCAATAAGCAGAGCAGCAGCAGAAGCTAAGCAGAGCAGCAGCAGCTAAGCACTAGTAGCTGCAGCAGCTTAGGCATGAGCAGCAGCAGCAGTTAGCAGGAATAGCAGTAGGAGCAGCAGTATAAGGAGGAGGAGAGGGAAAGGAATAAGAATTAGAAGAAGAAGAATTAGAAGAAGAAGAAGAATGAGAAGAATAATAAGAAGAAGAATTAGAAGAAGAAGAATTGGAAGAATTATAAGAAGAGGAATTAGAAGAGGAAGAATTAGAAGAAGAAGAATAAGGAAAAGAATTAGAATAGGAAGAAGGAAAAGAATGAGAAGAATGAAAGGAATAGGAAGAAGGAAAAGAATAAGGGGAAGGAAGAAATAAGAAGAAGAATAAGGATAAGGAGAAGGAGAAGGGAAAGAAGAGTAGTAGTGTAGGAATGTAGGAAATCAAATTAGAGAGGGTTGTGAGTGAATCGGATTTGGTGAAAGGGTGAAATTGAGTTCCGAGTGTCGGAACGCGTCCAAAATTGGGTGAGACTTAGATTATATGAATTAGATTTTGTGGGTAGGCTCCCGAGTTAAAATAGGGGTTTCGTGTGGGTGTAGGGCGACGGTATCGCACGATATCATTGAGTATCTCGCGATACTCAAGATAATCGGTGATTCGGCAACATACGCCGTAAGATGGACTGGATGTCCACTCTACCTAGGAAGCTTGGTAGGTAATGATAGTGTAGGCTAGTATCCTACTGCCCTAGGAAGCATGAGTCGAAATACCAAGCGTAGGTAGGCTAACTTGGTATTGGGCTAGGTTAGGAATTTACCTTTGTAAAGGATAAATTTAAGATATTGGCTTACGGCCAAGATATGAGTTTCGGAGTTCAAGATGGACTTGGATATGGGTTGTAAGGGTTGGTAATGGTTAGAAATAGTCGTCTAAACCTAGTCTTGACCTTGGTTGACCTTGGTTGACTTTTTAGACCAAAAGTCAACTATGGGTCAACACTTTACCCAATTTAGTCCCAAATTCCATTAGAGTTGAAACTGTTAGTCACCATTGACCTAGGGTTGACCTAGAGTTAACCAGAGTTGACCCGTTGACCAAAAGTCAACTATAAGTCAACTTTTGACCTAGTTTGATTTGGATTGACTTCCAATGTTCTCCTATGACCAAGGTTGACCTAACTAGACTTGTCTTGACCTAGAATGACTTAATAGGATTTAAATTGATTTGACTTTACTTCCTAAACATAGTATTGATATGTCTTGTTATCTATAGGTCCTCGAGGCGCTGCATTGGATCCAGTTGACATATTATATCATATCACAGGCGAGTACATTCTCTGATAACTTTTTCTCAATTTATGATAACTGTTATGATTCATGTACTTAGTGTAGATATGCTTATTCCTGACACATGGTTCTCACGGATTGGTATTCCTGGATCTCGACGAGCGATATTGCTCCTTGTTAGCTTGGATGTATTGTGCAAGCTCCCTTGTAGCTCTTGCATAATATATGGTTACCGATTCTAGAGAAGACTTGCTCCCTTCTCATAGAATCCCGTGCAGTGATGTGTCATGTTTGGATCCATTCTACCAGTTGGGGGTGGAGGAGTAGTAGCGTATGCCTGTGATCAAATCCATCTTACATTCCCGAACAGTGTTAGTCATATACCGCACTTATGACTAGCCAGGCCAGTTACTTACAGGTGCCCAAGCCGATCACAAGTTGAAACTACTACTCGCACACATTGGATAGACGGCTTACCCTGATTTGTGTACATACCATGATCAGTTCTACTTTTCTGTTCTAGCTCTAGCTCTACAGCTTACCATGCCATGATACATATATGTACACTCCATGATTTCATTGTATATGCTCTATTTACAGTCTTATGGCTTTTATTCTATCTTGAGATCTGTTATGAGATATATGTACTCGTTCCATCCTGACCGGATATGTTGACAATGTTTACAGATGCAGAGGAGGACTATTATTGCACTTACTACGGCCCACCGGACGTAGTGGATTTAGAGACAGATACCCTAGATCAGCAGGGTGCAGTACCGCAGGGCGAGATACCGCCTATCCTTTAGATAGAGTAGGTTTTTGTACTGGACCTTGTCTCCAGTTACTCTTGGGACTGTTATTATTTTGGCTAGTATTAGAGACTTTGGACTTGGACTCGTATATTCTTTGTGTTTGGACTTGACATGTTATATTTATTGTCGTGTTGTCTTTATCTTTCAGTATTTACTTTATCATCTTAGAGTTGTAATTGAGTACTTATATATTATCATTGCTTGTCCTCCGTTCGGAGTTGACCATATTCTCGACAGGTTTTGATATTATATAAACTGTTGTTAGAGTAGTAAACCTACAGCGTTCCACGCCGTTTTTACGGTGAGGGCTGGGCGTTGTTACGCACAAGTGCCCTTACAGCGGGTGCAGGTCGTGACACCTTTCTCTTTCTAGGGTCTGACCCAGCTGGTTTGTGTAGCCAGATTTTGGAGTAGCTCCCGAGGATCTCCCAGCCTTCCAGCCAGATGGTAAACACTAGGCGTAACCATGACAACGAGTGGGTTTTTATTTTGCTCTCCCACTCTATTGTAAATTATTCATTTGAGGCATTTAGCCGTCGAGCAAGTGTTAGCTCGTGTTGAATTTACATTCCTGTCTGCCTAAGGGCTGTAACATGATTGACAAATCCTAGGGTTGATCATGTATGACTGAAACTCTTACTAGTCCTCGTATTTTGTATGACTAGCTTCATGATCATCTGAATGTGTGATGTATGGAACGCCTTACTTTGTATGTCTGATGATCTACCATCTTGTTACATGTACTTACTTGCTTGAGATTGAGACACTAGGCTTGTTCTTGACCATAAGAGACTGATGGCTTGTAGTTAAACCCTCATGCATCTAGACAGCCGTGACCGTATGCCGAAGTAGATTACACTTCTATATATGTAGCTGGCTGTGTCCATCCCCGCTCTCCAGTATTCTGGTTCTGGGGCGTAACAGAGAGTGGAGGGGTAAAATGGTCATTACACACCCCACTTAACATCAGTTAACGGAAATGGGGCAAAATGAGCAGATTTCATACTTTCAGAAATTTTAAGAGCATGAGATCTTTTAGTGCAAAAAACGAAAATCTAACAAGGGATTTTTTGCACTTTATCCTAGATAGTTTCACTTCTATAGGCTTTTTATAAGGGCACATCAAAAGTTGATCAGGGCTAGCCAAGTCTTAGTTTTCTATTATTTACAAGTTTGCTACTGAAAAATTTACTCAGGGCTATCCAAGTTGTAGGTATAAAAGATAACTCTTATAATTTTGGTCTTCTTCCTCACTCTCCATTCTCTCTCCCCCTTTTTCTCCAAACCCTAGTTCTTTCTACTTGTGGTCCCAACTTTTTTCTTAACCCCATATTTCTCTAAATCTTAGAAGATTCTCCAAGGAAGATTCTTAGTATATTCGGTACGATTACGTCACCTAAACGACAAATTTTCTTAAATAATTGGTTCTTTTGAAATAATCTTATATTTTGTCCCAATGTAGAAATTATAGAAGAAAGTGGATCATCACGTCTATCAATCGAGCAGTCCGGACCTTCCGAAGAACACGACAAAACATCCAAAGAACTCACGGTAAATTCCCGACCGACCAAATACGTAGTTGAAACATAGACTTCTCCCGAAGACTTTGACACTAGGACTACCACATATTGTGGCAGTCCCGAAACAAACATTCTGTAAAGGTGGACTGCCACAAAACATGGCAGTCCACTCTATATGCCATTGGACTTGATGATAATCACTTCGTCATCCTGCGGTTGATCGGACACTGTCCTATTCGTCCCCCTGCTCCAGTCTGGTATAAATATGCTCCGGAAGAATCGATCGCTTGGATGACACTCTACACCGATGCGATCAATGTCTACAAGAAGATAACAAAGTACGTGGAACCTATACCAAGGCCGAAAGACCACTACGATGTATTGATTGATTGATAGTGGGTCCTACACCGATACTTTTGTCACATTTTGTAAATAGAAAGAAGGAAGTTTGTATCTTTTGTCACATTTTGTAAACATGAAGAAGGAAGTTTATATCTTTTGTCACATATTGTAAATAGAAAGAAGGAAGTTTATATTACTACTTGGAAACTTTATATTATAGTATCACATTTGAGTATCGGTTTTGGTATGAGTATCTTGCTAGTTGAAAGTATCACATTTATATTTCACAAAATATAAAGTGTAGTTGAGTATCACATTTGAAGGTATCACATTTATATTAGAGTACCATATTAGAAAATATAAAGCGGAGTTGAGTATCACATTTGAGCGTATCACATTTGAACGTATCACATTTATATTTGAGTATCACATTTGACTTCACAGCAAGGTTTAACAAGGACTGTCCAGAAAACTGGGCAGTCCTAGTTCACAGCAAGTTTTAACTAAGACTGTCCAGTTCTCTGGCAGTCCTTTATGCATGAAGGACTGCCAGAGAACTGGACAGTCCTATGGACAGTCCTAGTTCACAGCAAGTTTTAACTAGGACTGGTCAGTTATTTGGCAGTCCTTCATGCATGAAGGACTGTCAGAGAACTGGGCAGTCCTAGTTAAAACTTTGTGATACATGATACTTGATACTTTGTGTGATACATGATACTTGATACTTGATACTTTGTGTGATACATGATACTTGATACTTTGTCATACATGAAACTTGATATTTGATACGACTTTATGATACATGATACATACTCAAGCAAACAAATACTTGATACTTGATACCTAATACTTCAATCAAATACGACGCTCAAACGATACTCAATCAAGTAGGATGCTCAAACGCAATATGATACTTATACGACATTAAGTATTCAAAACATATTACAACAAACTGTTAGTGTTCAACAAAAGCGGCACACAAATTGTTCAAACAAATACAACAAAGTCATTTTTTTATGACGCATCTTAGTGTGTCGCTCGTTTTCGAGAAATGGATAGTCCGATGTGATGTTCTGCATCTGGTTAGCAACGTCCACGTAGTTCTCTCCCTTGCACAGCAGGAGACTTTTTCCCAAGTTTCTTACTTTAGAAGCCTGAAGGGAAAAATAAGGATTAAAATTAGCCAGGTTAATATACTTGTAAACATTAATTCGACATACTACTACTTGCCATCTTTTGCAGTACATCAAGCAGGCCTGCTTTGGTTGGTAGAGGATGAGCTACCGGCACTTCATCACCTCGCGTATCTGGATTCAACATCATACCATGTCCGGCCTCTACATAATAATTCATATAGTCATCACTACAATCCCACATCTGCACCACCGAAGTCGTTTGGTTTTACCGACTACGTGACGTTGCCACTCGGTGAAGAAGTAAGAGCCCCAATGGTAGTCCGGCGGGACATAGGTTGATGCTTTGGTCCCTTTTGAAGAAGCTGACGAAGCACTCTGTCTGGCATGTGAGGCTCCTCAATTTCACCTTGAAATAGTGAAACTCCTTGCAACGGACGAGAACTATTTCGAAGATTCCGAAATGGATGCCAAATAATCTACATCATAGTATAAGTAATCAGGACTTAAGAAGTTAGTATTGTTTCACTAGAATGAAATCATAAGTAAATGATAATTTAAGTTAGCATTGTTTCACCTCCTTTTCGTTCATATCTTCAAGTGCGACACGTAGGGAAGCCAAAGTATGCGGATGTCTGCTATCTATCTTAACTGGATTCCACTTACACATTCTAGGTAGCTGCTCATCGTAGTCTTTATTAAGAGTAGCCCTCTTTAGCGTCAAAAAATGTTTGTATATCCATGCATGTACATGAAATGTAGAATAAAGACATATTAATCGATCTAATTTTATATAACCTATAAACAAAGTACGATTTAATTGACTCACATGGAGCAGAGTTTGACAACCAGCTATAGTCTTCGATCCGACTCGAGATGCAGCCCCAAGTTCGTGGTAGAGATAAGCTAGTATACCGCTTCCAAAGGATATTTGATCCACAGTGCCTAAGTTCATAAAATTGTTTACATATTTGGCGTGAATCGAGGTTCCGGACTTGTCCGGAATGCAGACGGCTCCCAAGATGAAATACATGTATGTTCGGGCCACTACATTATCGTCGTCATCGTCCTCATCATCATCTTCATCGTCCTCATCGTCATCATCATCAATGCGTGTATTCCTCAGAAAACTCAAAGGAACTCCGTGCAACTTCTTAAACTCGGGGAGACTGACAAAATTCTCTGCCTCAATACCGAGTGAATTGGCGGCCAATTCTACCATCTCGTCATACATCTCAAAGTCGTCCGTAGAATAATTCATCATCATTGGACGATCATCAACTCTAAGTCCCAAAATGTGGTGGACGTCGTCGAGGGTGATCGTCAACTCCCCGGATGAGAAATAGAAACTGTTTGTTTCTGGATGCCACCGCTCCACAAACGCAGAGATCATTGCGTGATCCAAGATCTTATACGAGTGTTTTGCAGTATGTTGCAATCTAGTGGGGATGATTTTGGCCTTCACACCTTCTTTCAAATTATCAAAATCTCATGTCACATCTTAGCATGGTTAATGACCCACAAGATACGCGAGCTTTTCTGAAAATTAAACAAGATAAAGAATATATAAATATAAAATATAACTACTATTTTCAAAAGTCAATTTACATCTAAGGTAATGAACTTGCCAGATCCTTCCAAATTTGGTAAGATATGTGGTTAGGCATAGACTTCAATAGTGAGCAACCGATTGGGCTCACTTCCCGATCGGCTCTATCAGAAGCGGCCTTCTCGTGAGAAGGTCCGTAACCATCGTCACCTCCTTTATCAACAATGGCCAAATCATCATCGGAGGAGGAAGAATCAGGGCGAGTCTTCTGTTGCTTCGATTTACTTGCAACGCATTTGGTTCCACGTGTTGTAGTCTGAGTGGGTGCCTCCGGTTCTCTTATCGTTATTGGTTTCTCGCGAACCCGCTCAGCTTCACGTGCCTTCCGCTCCGATGCGGTAGGACGTTTTCTTTTAGGCTCGACGTCAACGTCCTTCGTCTTCAGATTCGGCTCGTGTCTACGAATATTTAATATCAATCGAAGAACTTAATAAACAGCAAACAAGAAGTGCAATGCAGGACTGTCCATGTTTCTGGCAGTCCTGATACGGTTAGGACTGCCTGAAACTGTGGCAGTCCACTTGTACAGCAAGTATAACACAGGACTCCGCACTTTGTGGTTGTCCTAGATGTATAAAGGACAGCCATATTGTGCGGCAGTCCTGTGTCATACTTACTGTACAAGTGGACTGCCACAGTTTCAGGCAGTCCTAACTGTACATAGGACTGCCAGAAACATGGACAGTCCTAGTCGACTCGAGATTTTCTAAACTCTTGGAATTGGCAAGATGTATGTAACAAATTCGTGATCATCTAGAACGACTGTCCATGATCTTAACTATCATTCCATTACAATGTATACTTGGGTTTTTTGAACTAAATTATTAGGGTTTTGGGGGGAAAATGACAACTATTAAGTATTAGGGTTTTAGTAAGAAAGAGAGATAGTATTAGAGTTCTTACCTTGATTGAGCGGAACGTTTGGGTGCCATCGTAGGGAGAGAGAGTTGGAAAATGGTGGAGAAGAAGATCCAAAATAATATGTAGCTTCAGGAGTAGGAAATGGTGGAGAGGAAGAAGAAGAAGAAGAAGAAGAAGAAGAATAGGGAAAATAGGGTTTGTGAAGAGAGAGAGAGTGAAATTTAGAAATGAGATTAATTTTTTGGGGTTTGGGGGTGTGGGCTTTGGACAGCCCCTTGAGTAGAATATTTGGATAGCCCAAGTAAAATCTCCTCAAACATTGGCTAGCCCTAATCCTGACTAGTCCTGATAAACTTTTGATGTGCCCTTATAAAAAGCCCTTCTATATGAACTATATCCAAAGGCAGATCTAAAGGGAGTCCAAGGGGGGCCATGGCCTCCCCAAAATTACTAAAAAAAATTCGTATATTTTTATGCATAGATATTTGAAATATTATGTGCGGTAATTTTTTTGCACAGAAAGTGCAAATATTTACGGATAAGTGGTGGTAGAAACTGGTAAATATTTTCGAATAGATAGGTGCTGGTGGATTTTATACAAAGAAACTTTTAAATGTTATAATGACTCCATATATAACGGTCCGCCAAATATTAAAAACTAAAGATATGATAACATTCTTTTGAGATTTGATTTGATTACATCTATCTCAACATATATTTCAAAATTATTTCATTAATTTTTATTTATTCTAAACCTACATTAATTAGCTTATTCCTTTCTCAAAAATTTTACCAAAATAAGAGAATGTACTATATTTCCTCAAAAAAAAAAAAAAAAGATCGCTTCTTTTAATCTCTATATCTCCATCTCTCCTTCAACCTTGTTCCAGAAAAATCTCAAGGTATATTTAGCTTATCCCTTTCTCAAATTTTCTTTATTTTTCGACGGAGCGACCATATTTTCTATTCATGGGATGATGTTTATACTTTATTTTACAATAACACTCGTCGATTATATTTTCTCTTCATAAGTGATGCATGAAAGAATATTGTTTGCTATTTTACAAGTTCTACATATTAAATTGTTAATTTTTTTTTGTAGTCATTGACAATAATGTTATTGTCTTTTTATTTTAGTTTCATGTTTGGATCTTATTTTTACAAGGTTATTGTCGTTTATTTTGAATATCTTTTATGAACAAATTTTTCTTTCCTTTTTAGTATCACTTTGGAAATATTGACTTTGCTTTTTTACTCATTCTTGTTTGAGTTCAATTTAGAATTTTTATATACGACTAGTAAATGCCGTGTTTTACACCTATAATAATGGATAATAAAAATATTATCCAATTATAGTCAAGTATCTCTTCTAACTTATGTGGTTAAGGTGTAAGTTATTTTTCTTGTTTGATTGAGTTCCACACCGTTACCAATTATACCCTTGGCCTTATTTGGTTCACGGAAAGAAAAGGAAATTGATTATTTGATATTTCATTTCCTTTGGGAAATTACAATTCCAATCAATTTTCTTTCCGGTGTTTGGAAAAACCAAGAAAATTGGAGGGAAAGTAAATCCTTAGAAGGGAAAAATGAATCATTAGATTGGTAAAAGGAACCACTTTTCCTCCTTATTTTTTTTTTCTCTTGGGAACCAAATTTCTTTCCTCCTTATTTTCTTTTGGCATCCAAACAAAGGAAAGAAATCACTTTTCTTTCCCAATGCTCCAATTCCGCGAACCAAACGTGGAGCTAAGCTATGGTTTCACAAGACTGGAATATTGGTCAGTTGGACAACAAATTTGTAATATGCAAGGTCTACATACTCTCTGTTAGCTCTGATTTACCGAAAACTAAGATTGGCTTCTACAAGATGTTATAAATATATTTTCTTCGGTATGGATATAAATATATATATATATATATATTCGATAACTAACATGGTTTATTACCTTCAAAATGTATAGGTCCCTGCATAATCTACTGAAATAGTTGCTGCTGATCATGAGTGAGAGAGAGAAGATTATATTCTCAATCACCTTTCATAAACTTCGGTTCTGCATAATGGAATATAAATAATAAATCAGAAGTTGGTAGCAAAGCACTATCACCTTCATAAAATAAGTCGAGTCTTTATGTATGATGTCCTACCTACCTACAAGCCTTACCTAATCTCTACATATATCTATGTTAATATACATCTAAAAATGATACAGATTTCGAGCATGTGAGATGACAAGGGCACATATATACCATGGATGATGGATAACATAATCCCTAGTAGGGACCTTGTTAGCAATCACCAGAATAAAACTCGTATTATACGTAAATTTTTTTGTATCTTTCAGAAACATATAATATTTGCGTACTTTTGACATATTCAAATCAGTACGTAAATTTTAAACATGCAAAATTTTAATATAAATTATTAAAAAATTTAGCACAAAAAACGTGGTGAAAAACTATTTAATTAATAAATTTTGACAACATATTTAAAAATGTATAGTTTCTAACCTCAATATTTCTTTTTTACAAATATTTGAACGTATTTTATTTGCATTGTCGATTTATACTCGTACTTTTGTCGTCCCGAATTTTTTTCGTTTGCCGAATTGCTAACAAGGGTAGGGACAAACATTATTGGGTTTTGGACCGAGAACAAGATTTAGTTCAGTTGAAAAAAATTAAGTTCCGAATTCACTTTGGAAGTACTACAAAATTTAACCGGTTCCGGTTTTTGTTTTTGTTTTGAGCTCCGATTCAAAACCGAAAATCAAATAAAAATTACAAACTTTTGTAAATACACTCAATTCTATATATATATATATATATATATATATATATATATATATATATATATTTGTGTTCATATTTTCAATCAACAATTATATATATGTTATCGAAATCCGAGTTTAATAATTTACCTTCAATTTTGTGCCCAATTCTAAAATACAACAATTGTATGTATAAAATTAATTTTTTTTTTTATATATAATTTACCTACAAGTCCAATTTTGGGCTCAGATTATTAAACAATAAAAATAGTCAACCGAAAAAAATGGACCAATTATACCATTTCAGTTTGGTTCGATAATGGCTAATTCTAGTTCGATTTCAGTTTAAAATTTTAAATTTTCGGTTTATTTGATTTTGACTATTTCTATTCAGCTGAAACCTAATAAACAGAATGTCACTCAGGGAAAGAAAAAAATATATCCATCTTCCTCAAACCGAGATAAAACTGCTAAAAAAAAGTTTTAGCTTCTTTTGCTTATAATTTTGGTGAATCTCCATATCAAGAATCTTCCCAGCTACTTCCTGATCCTTTAGTACCGAACTCTCAACTTAGGTTAACAAATTGCTAATAAATCTTTAGGAATGTCCATAGCTACAACATATGACATGGAAATACGAAACTCTCTACAAGCAGCGGTCAAACAATAACACCTCAGGAGCCATACTACACTCAAATGTACTGAATTTTGAACCTCTTTCATAAACCATTGCCTAAAAGATGCTGGGATTTTCTTTAGTCTGCTTAGAGACTCCGGTGGATGGAGCTGAAAAATGCAATCTTGTATCACATGTTTATTAATGAAATAGATAAATCTATTATGGATGGGGGGCAAGTGAGAATAATAGAAAATGGATTGCGGCACATTTAAACTATTTTCTCCCTCATTTCACTCATTTTCAAAATCTATTCCACAAAATGAGCTCATATATTCTGGATGAAGAAAAATCTATTCCACAAAATGAGCTCCTATATTCTGGATGAAGAAATTCTCGGACGGAGACTAAAGATCATATGGCTGGGACAAATATCATGGGGCTCAAATTGAGTACAACTATTCTACAAAATGAGCTCATATGAGACTAAGCATTGCCTCATACTAGAGAGCTCACTCCATTTTATCAACCAAGCATGTTTTTATTAAAAAAAATTCTTCAGCCCCTGAATTCTTGACTCCTAAAATACCAAACTGCAGCCAAAAACTTTCTTCGCCATTTCACGGCAGTTTGGTTCTGCATCTTCTAGAACAAATATATGTTAACCTAACAAATACTGAAATAAACACAACATGGATAAGATATCATAGTTTTAACCAAAACTACTATGTTACACAACATTTATGCAATACTCATGCACCTGCCCATGTGTTACAACCCAAAGCACAAAATACCCCAATAACCAAATTTTTAAAACCAGAAAACAACTTACACTTAAAGTAATCAAGAACAAAATAAAGCATCATCGACATGCCATAATTCTACATTCATGTGAGAAAAACCAACTTGAAATCTCTACTTTGCTTCAGTAACCATGAAAGCTATATATTTTATATTTTCACCATTTCTCTCTTTTTGCATCAGTAGATGGACACCGTCACTAATTTCACCATTTTTCTTCATGCCGTTCAATATTACGAGAAATTGTTGGAATAACTAGATAGTCTTTCCTCCTTCACAAGCATCTTCCACTGTCACACTAAGTTTTTTACACCCATTAGCTGTTGGGTATCCAACCTACAGGCGGGGTTGAGTAGTCTGGAAGTCACGGAGTCGGTGGCGGAGATCGCCGAACGACGTTGAAGTTATCGCGAAGACCGGGGTCATTTCTAGCCAAAACAGCAAAACCGAAATTCCGATGGGAACCAGAATCCAGGGTTTTCCAGCATTCTCGAAATTGACTTTCTATTGGCTATTGGTGGCATAATCTATTCTGCTTGGTTGATAGTAGGTTAATAAATGAGTGGCAACCATTATCAGGTGAGAGAATCTTGTAATGGGTTCACTTTCTATTTGCGATCTCAAATGTACTCTTGTATCTCTTCGACCATATCAAATAACTTCCAATCATGTTTGTGTTCATGAACATGAGTGACTGATGAACCATGTCTAGAACGAGTGTAAATAGTTATCATGTCTGATAAGCATAGGATATGGATACAGACACAGTTCCCAGAGAAGTATCAGTGCAACCTAGTTTCATATCCAACCAAATACAGCCTTATCGATGCCCCTGTTCTTTCATATGACCCATGCATGTCTCTCTTTTCTAATCATCTATAATATGAATATGATGATTTATGATTCATAATCCAACCCACTAATAATAACCCTGAGACAATGCCATGCTAACTTAAAATAAACCTAAGCAGATCTTGTTACCAACCAAGTATCAAGCATGTAACCGAAAAATTGCAAACGCAGATTTCTAGACCATCCAACTTTGACAAGGGTACACCTGTTTAGAATAGCTCAAGCTTCCCCTATAAATGGGGAAGCACAGACCTTGATATAAAGAAATGGCAAAGACGAACATTTCAGTACCAAAAAATGTTTTTGCAAAATTTTATTGGCATGGAGTTAGAAACTTAGAATCATTCTAAAATAAATCACATCTACAACAATGGAAAGCGTTAGGAAACCTTTGTTCTCATAGTATAAGTCCTTCAAGTTTGAAACCTTGGTAAATTAGCCATACCTAGTCATGGTGGACAATATCATCTTTAATTGATTGATCGAGGACGGAGTAACTATGGCCTTGACACAGTTCTCGCAATCATAGAGCTAACTTGCTAAGCACATTCTACTTTGTGTAGGGTGCTCACAAGAGGTTACAAGATGCATGCAAGGTCGACCTGCGAAGAATGACAGTGCAGTGACAGTCTATCGTGATATAGTTTATAAATAAGAAACCTGATTGTTCAAAAGGATGAGCATGAGTAGCAAAGATACGAAAGTATACCTCTACATAGCCACTGCAAGCAAATCTCCAGCATGTCACTACCAACAATTTTGTTTCGCATCCCAAAAAGGTATCGTCACCAAATTCAATTCAATCTATTGTCTAATAATTACATAGATATTCTATAAAACCTTTGTGCATCGAGTTTTCCCCTTCTTTTTTGATATTAAATCTGCTACAGAACCATGGATTCCTAGGTTATAAGAGGATGGAATCAGGACGAAGTTCATGAGTATAGAAGCGTTAGTAACGAGGGAGCGACTAAGAGAGGATTTGAGAAAAAAATAGGGATGGATGTAATGTAGAGGACAAATTGTTTACACCTTCAAATTTGCAAACGCGTGCTTGATATTTTTTCTGATTATTTGTCTCTTTTGGTCTATATCTAATTGGCTTTCTAGTTCTGCTGGAAAGACTCTTTGAGAAGAGAGGTATTTCATATTACAAAAACCATAGTGAAAATCAATACAGATTTGGTGCCCCTTTGCGAAGATCACCCTTCCTCCATATTCAACAATCCTCTTGTCAGCCCTCCCTATATCTTCGCCGGTTGAATTCCCTTCAGGTTCAAAAAAGCATGATGGCCAGTTGAATACACTTATTCATGTCCAAAAAAGTGTGATGGCTTGAGGTTGAAGAACCCTTCCACTCACTTTTAGGGGGATCAAAGAGAAAGGAAAAAGAAGTTGAGTTCCAAAAGGCCTAGCTTGTGCGCTCCTTACCTCAATGCTACAATTCGGCAGCTAGGAACTAACACGCTTCAGAAGCTACATCTACTACCTCCATTCACCCCGCTCAGGCTAACCTGAGCGTACCACAAGCAGAACCCCATATTTCTTCCAGAGAATCTCTTTCTAGATGCTCTGGGTCTCCTCCACCTCACTTCACTTCCATCGCATTTTTTGGTTTACTACTGAGGTAGATCAGGGTTATCAGAGTTACTTGGTGAGCTAGGTGCTTCCCGGAGTCAACAGAGTTCTTGGCAATGAAGCAATCTTCATCAGCTTCTTAAAATTTTCCAGAGATGAGTTTCCCAGTCAACCCTAATCTTCAGATTCTAAAATTGGGTATGTTTGGAAAATAGAGCTATCGATAGATCAATGCTTTTGTTTCATATCAAATTGAGTTTCTCGATTAGGACGACACAAGGATTTGATTTCAATTTAAGAACCGTTGTGCTAATCTTGATGAAGTCATAAAACCATAAGAGGCATCCGGTTTTGCTAGATTTTCTCTAATGGTGAATTTCTGAATTATAAAAGCTTAGATTGCTCCAGTAACAGCCATCTGAATATATTTTAGTCAATTGTCAATTGGAGCTTTCTCAACTTTATATGGTGTTCAACAGTTGAAACTGCTGACGGAAAACTATCGGATGGCAGTGACCACTCTCAAGGACGATGGTAGTTATTGCTCGCAATGCAATATTCTATACTACAAAACGTACAGATGATTATGAAGAGATGTAGGAATGTTCGACTCACAACCTAAGAAGCACTGACACGCCAAAATTCATGCCATGTCGGACACACCAAGCACACTCCGAAATAAAATAGGACACAACAATCCATATCCGTGTCTGAAATCTGTCGTGTAGAGGTCTAAGTCGAGAAAATACAGTCAAGGGAAAGGAATATTATATCCTATTTGAATCGTGATCAACAACATTTGACTCACAGTTAGATCAAAATCACTTTCAATCTCATATTAACTATTAGTCTATTATATGTTTCATCTATGTTGAAACTGAGTTACCTTGTGTTAGTAAATAGCTCTCGCAAGTCCCAAAATACGTAGGACTAGAAGATCGTATACATGCCAGCTACGTATCAAGTGGACTCCAGTCCAGCTCGAATACATATAAGCTGTCTTGTTGTTCTAAATCAATTATATCTCTAAATATTGGTAACAATGCCGAATCAAGTGCACTAAGGTTGATCAAACCGTAATACACTGATTCTAGAATAGATAAATATATTAGAGTGAATCATCAAAAATACATGTATCATGAACAAGCTAGAAGAAAATGAAGCTTGTAAAAAAAAAGTAGACTATAATAACAGCACGAGTCAAATATTGGACAAATATAAACAAGGAAGAGAATGATAATAACTACAACTAAATATATACATGAAGTCTTGGTGAAACACCCATCAATCCTCCATCTAATCTACAAACGAGCTCAGCAAAACCTGGAGAGATCATCAGGTCCTCAGGAGACTAGCAAGATACAAATAAACATGCCTACTATGACAGCAAACAACATGTGAGAAAAAAAACAGGAATCAACTGCTAGAACGAGAATAAAGATCATATGGAAGGACTCTAGATCATGTCACATGAAAAATAATACAAAGTATGACTATAGATAAATCGAATGATTCGTAGTCCTGCGTAGTGCTTATAGAAAGTAGTCATGTGTGGTGCTTCCAATCTATAGTAAGTCCATATCGTAGCCCTACGTGGGTCTTCCCAGTCGAGAATGATCAAGTAGTCAATCCTAATACCGGTCGAGGGTCAAGACAATATTATGGAACACGTGATCAAGTCAAGTCGTCCAAGTAAACAAAACTATCAAAGTCGTGTGTGGAAACATATAAAAACAACTAATGATAAAAGCAAGTGATAACAAGTACAAGACATGGAAATAAATCATAGCAAGGCTGCAGATACATAAAATAAAATAAGACATGAACAAGAAAGAACAATGCATGTAAATAAACTGTACAAAGTTGGCAAGGTATACTTGCTTGGTGGTAGCTCGTAAAACCAACAATGTCCAATCAATCAATAAGCCACAAAAGCCAAACTTCCGCAAACGTCTCCGGATGCTGAAACAGACACCACGAACGTTTTCGGCATAAAAAAAATGTCGAAGTTTGACTACCCATAAGTCCAGTTCTGGACACATAGACAAAACGATAATTTTGAGCCAAAACAGTATCCGCCGTTGGACCCGCTTTGCACCAAAAAAGGTATCATAACCTATGGTCTCTAAAGTCAACAAATTATATATCTACTAGTCCAGTTTTTCGATACGAACTCAACGATATGTCCAAATTGGATTCCGATAAGCCGTGCACAAAATCGTCTGTTGAGTCAGATCGTGGGCCCGCCAAAATAGCGTTCCGGTCGACCTTCTCAGAATCGGACCAAACTTGACTCACAAGACCAGAAAAACGATACGAATCCAGTGGCGCAAGTTTTATCGCGATGTGACGAACGTGCACAAAGTATTTGAAATTTTTGCAAAGGGACCGATACGGTGTACCTCGACCGATACGTATCAAATTCGTTGCACACACGCAACCAATTCGAGTTCCGTCGAAGCCCATACGTCCGCAACATCCGTACGCACCTTTCGATACCTTCAGGTTGAAACCAAGTCGACCGGTTTGTTGGAACAGATCCCGTATCAATAAAATTCTAAGTTTTCAAAACTGTTTTACGTAGTTTTTTCCCCTAATTTTCAAACTGATTTAACATGTGAAACAATCCAGTATAATTAAAAGTAAAAGAAGGATTTTAATCTCGGTTAGGTTGTCTAAAACTGTGTTCAAACGGTTTTCTAAAATTCGCGATAACCTGGTCGCAAATCGGCTTCCAACTTGGAGTTTCGGGACAGTTTCCAGCGTCCAAAAATCGAACTTTTTTCTTGATTTTGAAAGTCGATTTTCGTCGCGTACATCGCGAATTAAATTATTCTACTTGAAGGAAGATGAAGAGGGTTAAGTTGTCTACATAATGGAGAAATCCGTTCGTGAAACGAACGAGCGTGGAGGGAGTAATATCAGCGTAAAGGGAGATGAAGAGGGTTAGCTTGCCTACGATTTAATTCCATATAGAAGAAAAGAGAATGCACTGTTCCACGAAAAAGTGCCACCCATGTGAACCTGAGAATACCCGACCCCCTCCCTCTTTATATATATTTGATATCAAAAAAAATAACCTAACCCCAAAACTATTCAACCGAGCGACGAACCCTGACCTCCACCTAGCCGCACGCGCAACCTGGGTCGTCGCCGGCCACCGGCAGACGCGCGGCAGAGTTCGCAACAGTTGTAGTAATTGCAACAGTGCCACCTTCGCACAAATATTACTCCCTCCATGATCCTTCATTTCACGAACGGATTTCTCCGGTATGTAGACAATCTTACCCTCTTCATCTCCCTACAAGTAGAATAATTTAATTTTCTCCGGTATGTAGACAATCTTACCCTCTTCATCTCCCTACAAGTAGAATAATTTAATTCGCGATGTACGCGACGAAAATCGAATTCCAAAATCGGAAAAAAAAAACTCAATTTTTGGACGTTAGAAACGGTCCCGGAATCCCAAGTTGGAATCCGATTTGCGACCAGATTATCGCAAATTTTAAAAAATCGCTTGAACACAGTTTTAGACAACCTAACCGAGATTAAAACCCTTCTTTTACTTTTAATCATACTGGATTGTTTCACATCAGTTTGAAATTAGGGAAAAACTACATATAACAGTTTCAAAAACTTAGAATTTTATCGATACGGAGTCGATCCCGACAAACCGGACGAGTTGGTCGCAACCCGAAGGCATCAAAAGGTGCGTACGGATGTTATGAACGTGTGGGCTTCGACGGAACTCTAATTGGTTGCGTGTGCGCAACGAATTCGAGACGTATCGGTCGAGGTACACCGTATCGACCCCTTTGCAAAAATTTCAATTACTTTGTGTACGTTCGTTACATCGCGATAAAACTTGCGCCACTAGACTCGTATCATTTTTCTGGTCCTGTTAGTCAAGTTGGTCTGATTCTGAAAAGGTCGACCAGAACGCTATTTTGACAGGCTCACGATCCGACTTGACGGACGATTTTGTGCACAGCTCATTGGAATCCAAATCTGGACATGTCGTTGAGTTCGTATTGAAAAACTGGACTCGTAGGTATATAATTTGTCGATTTAGAGGCCATAGGTTCTGGTACATTTTTCGGTGCAAAGCGTGTCCAACAACGGACACTATTTTGGCCCAAAATTGTCGTTTTGTCCCTGTGCCTACAATTGGATTTTTGGGTAGTCAAACTTGGACTTTTTTCTTATGCCGAAAATGTTAGTGATGCATGTTTCAGCATCCAGAGGCGTTTGCGAGAGTTTGGCTTTTGTGGCTCATTGATTGATTGGACATTATTAGTTCTACGAGCTACCACCAGGCAAGTATACCTTGCCAACTTTGTACAGTTGCAGCCTTGCCATGATTTATTTCCATGTCTTATACTTGTTATCACTTGGTCTTATCATTAGTTGTTCTTATATGTTTCCACACATAACTTCAATAGTTTTGTTTACTTGAGCGACTTGACTTGATCACGTATTCCATGATACTTTGTCTTGACCCTCGATCAGTACTAGGATTGACTACTTGATCATTCTCGATTTGGGAGACCCACGCAGGGCTACGATAGGGACTTACTATAGATTGGGAGCATCACGCATGACTAATTTCTATAGGATCAGGAGCACCACGCAGGACTACGGTCATTCGATTTATTTGTAGCCATACTTAGTATTATTTTTATATGACATGTCATGATCTATAGAGTCCTATGTGATCTTTGTTCTTTTTTTAGCAGTTGATTCCTATTTTTTTCTCGCATGTTGTTTACTGTCATAGTAGGCATGTTTATACGTATCTTGCTAGTCCCCTGAGGACCTAGTAATCTCTCCAGGTTTTTGCTGAGCTCATTTGTAGATTAGATGGAGGATTGATGGTTGATTCACCAAGACTTCAGGTATATATTTAGTTGTTATTATCATTCTCTTCCTTGTTTATATTTTATCCAATATTTGACTCATGTTGTTATTATAGTCTAGTTTTTTTACAAGCTTCATTTTCTTCTAACTTGTTTATGATACATGAATTATTGGGGATCCACTCTAATACATTTTCTATTCTGGAATCAGTGTATTACGGTCTGATCAACCTTAGTGCACTTGATTCGACATTGTTACCAATATTTAGTGGATTGAGATATAGTTGAATGAGAACAACAAGACAGGTTATACGTATTCGAGTTGGACTGGAGTCCACTTGATACGTAGCTGACATGTATACGATCTCCTAGTCCTATGTATTTTGGGACTGGAACATTATACCAGTCGACGCAGTGTTCCCATTAGCCACTTCAAGCAACCGCTATCCAGATTGCAGGCTACTTTGACAGCTTACCCTTGCTCTATCGAGCATTCCCTTGGCCTTCTCGTACGTCTCCAACCTAGTGAGGGCAAGCCATAGCTCGACATGGAGCAGGCAGCAGTCGACCGCCCTGCGGAGCAGGAGCCGAGCTCCTCGTCCACCAGCTCGACAACGACCCTCGACAACCACCTTCATAGCCCAATCAAGTCCAGAACATGCCCGAGCCCCCTCCTTGACAACCCTGCTCCAGCCCCCATCCTTGACACCCTGCTCCAGCCGATGTCGTCGCCCTATAGCTTGATACAGGCACGGATACAGTCCACTCGAGGAGTATTCATGCAACATATAATGACAATCTATTGTGACAGTATACAATAACAAGGCTGATTTACTCAATCTGAAAAGTATGGGTGTAGCAAACACACAAGAAAGTATACCTCTACATATCCATGATGCAAAATGATCAGCAAGTCTTTAACAACAGTTTGTTGGGCATCCCCAAAATATAAGGCTAAATTACAACTTGATACCCTCAACTATTCGAGTTTTTCAACTTAATACCCTCAACTTTTATAGGTACTAACTTAATACCCTCCCTCAACTAATATTTTTAATTTGGTACCCTCCGTCACTCCAGAGTTACATTTTTTGTTAATTTTTTTTATATACCTAAACTACCCCTAACCATGTTGCCCTATCCCCTCGCCCCCCCCCCCTCCCCGGCGGCAAGCGTGTCGTGCACCTCACCTAACCCTAGCCAGCTATGTCTTCTTCTTTGTTACTTGTTTTCTTCTTCTTGACTACCACATATGGCAGTGGTGGCTTCTACGTGGACCTCATCCACAGGGACTCCCCGAGGTGTCCCCTCTACAACCCATCTTTCTCGTCCTTCGAACGACTAGTCGCGGCCGCCCACCGCTCCATTGCCCGCGCAAGCTACTTCCACCGCCGCTCGACAACGCCCGTAGCAAACGCAAACTCATCGTTCCAATCAGAAGTCATTCTGGTCACCTACGAGTACTCATGGTCGTCAACGTCGGCACCCCGGCCTCGACCATCCATGCCATAGCCGACACCGACAGCGACCTTACCTGGACCCAGTGCGCGTCCTGCGCGAGGTGCTACGAGCAGCGCGACCCCGTCTTCGACCCGAGGAGCTCGTCGACGTACCCCACCCCACCCCCGTCCTGGCCGTGCGCCTCCCTCCCTTCCCCAGCGCCTCTGCCCTTCCCAAATGCCCCCGCCCTCCCCGTGCGCCCCCCCCCCCTCGCCGTGCACGCCTTAGCCCTCGCCGCCACCGCGCATGTCCTAGCCCTCGCCACCGCACCCCCAGCCACCACCGGGCACGCCCTAGCCCTCGCCGCCGCACCCCCAGCCGCACCCGCCCTAGCCCTCGCCGTCGCGCCCTCCGCCGCCGCCGTTGGTTGCTGCGGCTGCTTGCTGCTACTGCTGTGTGCCCCCCCGCGGATGCCTGCACCGAAGAAAGAGGGGGGGGAGGCTGCTGCTGGTGAGAGAGGAGAGGAAGAGAAAGGGAAGGGCAATTTTGTCATTTCCTTCTTTCGGTTAACACCGTTAGGACAAAAATGGGAGAAGGGTTTTAAGTTAGTACATATCAAAGCTGAGGGTATCAGGTTGAAAAATTCGAATAGTTGAGGGTATCAAGTTGTAATTTAGCCAAAATATAATCATATTGTCACAGAATACAGTTCATGCTGTTGTCTAATGGCTTCATGAACATTCTCTAAAATTCTTTACGCTTCTTTTTCCTTTTTGACACTGTACCTGTTATGGAACCTTGGTTGCAAGGTTACATAAGAGAATGAAATAGGGGATGAAATTCAACAAAATAGAAGCTTTAGCAACTAGGAGAAAGAATAAGAGATGATTGAAGAAAAGATACAGATGGATATTTCTAGTTCTTTGTGTCTCATTTGGTCTAAATCCTATTGGCATTCTGGGTTCTCTGCTGGAGATAACCTTTCAGAAGGGAGGTATTTTCTTATGGGAAAGAGCTTGATTTGAAGACCCTTTGGGAAGATCACCTTCCCTTGCATTCTCCATATTGAATAGCCCACTTCTCAGACCTCCCTATCTCATCGTCTTCTCCACCTCTCCTCTCCACTCGCATCTCATTTTTAACTTTCTACAGAGATGAGAAAAGCTAAATGTTCTCCATAGTTATCAGAGTAATTGGCAATGGAGTTATCTCCAAAGTTTCTTAAAGTTTTTCCAGAGAGGTGTTTTCTCGTCAACCCTAACCTTTATATTCTAAAATGGTTTCTTCTATAATTGCCTATTTCTATTACTATTTTTCATTGGATGTTCTTGTATTAGAAAATAGGCCGAGCTATTGATAGATCAATCAGATTTGGTTTCATATCTGCTTTCAGTTTCTTGGTTAGGAGTCTCAGGAGTATACATGGATTCGATTTCAAGTTTAAGAATCTTTGTGCTAATGTTAATAATGAAGTCATACAACCATAAGAGGCGTCTGATTTTGCTAAATTCTCTAATGTTGAGTCATATAAGCTTTGATTGCTCCAGTAATAACCAAATGAAAATATTTTAGTCAACTATCTTTTGGAGCTTTTTCAAGTTTATATGGTGTTCAATAGCTGACACTGGTCACTGGTGATGATAAAAATACTGGACGTCAATGACAACTAAGTATGATGGTAGTTATTGTTTAGCAATACAAATGTTCTAACATTTACAAACTGTAGAGTATATGGCAAATGGAAGAAATGTTGGAATGTAGACTCAAAAGAGAAAAATTACACAAAGGTAAAGAAAGATTTGATCATATTAGTATTATCCCCCCATACATCGTGATCGTCAGTATTTGAATAACAGGTAAATCAACATCACTTTCCATCTCATACTAATTATAATACGGTGGGTCCATCACAACCTCATTTTCAACAAATGTATAAAACTCAAGCAAGCAAGCAAAGCATATTCATTTCTATTAGAACTCAATTACCGCATGGCAAGTCCACGAATGCACGATGAATATACTCCTTATGCCTCTCATATTTCTTCCTACCATCAGCAATCATTACATAGTCCTGCAATTCTCACAGATATCAAACACACAAAATTAGCTTAATAAATGCAACTTTGCATGCTGATGATTGTTAAATATCAAGAATTAAACTGATTCACTGATACTGTAATATAAGTTTGAAGTTTAACATTAAAATGCAATCCAATGGTGGAAAGCAACTCAACATTAGGAAATTTCATTGGTTCACATCAACAGTAGTTTGTATTATGAATTGCATAGGCAATGCATGATTACAAGGTACAGCTCGATAGAAGTCTGTATTCTGAACTACTTCATCAGTAGCATGAGTGCACAAGGGGCAAGAAAGATGGCACATGAAGTCTTAAAGATGACCCAAGCAAGAATTGCTCAAAATTTATTTTTAAACCAGCCTCCAGTTAGTCGAGCTTTACCTAGTTTGGAATGTCACATTGTTTCACAGGCACAGTTCAGCTTAATTAGGACATTCCTAGTTAACAAACAAATGTTTGAAGTTTTGAACTTGACCTGTTTAAGCTTGCTCCTAATATAGGAAATTGCAAAATTTGATACTTAATTAGAAAGTACAATTCAAACACAATAAGAATATAACATAATTACCAATCCTAAACATACAAGTTAAGAACAGCTTTAACTTGAGCAGTCATAAATGTGCATTAGTTGACTAGATAACTTAAATAAAATGCATGAAAAAACTGCCTCCAACAAATTCACAAAAATAGAGGAAAGTGCACCATCACAAACTATTGTCTTCCATGAAACTGATAATTCAAGCCAAAGATAAAAGATTCAAGCCTAAGAACAATAAATTCAAGCCGGACTAGAAGAAAACAAATTAATAATAGACTAGTACCAGACCTTGTAAGGTGGAGAAAGTTGAATGCACTCTAAGCATTAATACCATCAGCAACAACGGGATTTTCTTCTTTCCCAAGAGCAGCCACGACTTTCTTAAGAATGGCTTCAACAGGCAGGTGAGAGTTCTCTACAGCTTTCGAAATCGATGTCCATCTCTCCCCATGCTTAGGCTCTGCAGCAATGCATCTCTTCAGGACATCCTTCTGGTTTTCCTCGGGCCCATGCTGAACCTCAAACTTGTAGTAGAAGGCCCAGAAATCTCCAATATCAGGGGCAAGAGTTACTGCTCTATTGAACCAGCTCCTCGCCTTGTCCACCTTCCTGTCCTGCCAGAAAAGTTTTGCGACGGCCGCAATGACATGAGGATCATGATCACACTTTTTAATAGCATCAGTGCTCTTTCTTCTCCTCTGAGCCCTCGGAACCATCTCGATAGAAGCAGCCCACAGAATCCCACTGTATGGGCATTCCTGCAATGCCTTAGCCATTAGTGAGTCTGCTTCCTTAGTGTTTCCGTGCCTATATTCGGCCCGTATAGCTGCAAGCCATAGCTCAGGATTCTGAGGATTCTTTTTCCTTGCCAAAGTAAGAACTGCACGAGCTCTGCTCAAGCCACTCATACTTTCTTCCAAACTTGCCAGGGAGAGCCAAAGAGGAACGCAACCAGGGCAGTGCTTCAAACCCAACTCATAAGCTTCTTTTGCCTG
The DNA here is from genome assembly GCA_029216955.1 of Iris pallida. Taxonomy (NCBI): domain Eukaryota; kingdom Viridiplantae; phylum Streptophyta; class Magnoliopsida; order Asparagales; family Iridaceae; genus Iris; species Iris pallida. Next base: position 1,615,575 of record JANAVB010019198.1, on the reverse strand, counting down.
TTCTCGACGACCCAACCGGTCCTCCATCTGGCCGAGCATCAACCATAGCTTAAAGAAAGAAGGGAAGAGCTTCAGCCCTTCTTCCAGCAACCTCCTCTCCTCTTCAGTGTTCTTCAGTTCCCTCTCGACAATAACAGACTTCATCCACACCCTTTCTGTTCCCCCTCTCTGCCGAGCTTTAGCAAGAAGCATCCTTGCCCTCTCTTGCTCACGGTTCTCAAACTCGAGCTTGAACGCTGCCAGCCAGATCTCCTCGGAGTTTGGAATGGCAGCATAAGCTTCCTTAAGGATTGCTCGTGCAGCATGCACATCTCCAGCAAGCCACTTCTCTTTTGCACCCATCAGCCATAGAACCTCAGCCTGTGGCCTATAAGTAACCGCTTTCCTTAGAAGCTCATCAAGAGATTCCCTAGTCCCATGGCTCTTCTCGAGCTGAGCTGCCTTGAGCCAAATACTCTTCTTAGTGAGGAAAACCTTGAGCGCGTGTTCATAAATTGCTCTCGCAGTCTCGATCGAGCCTCTCTTCTTGCACTCCTCAGCGTCAGCAACCCAAGTCCTCTTGCGATCCTCCTCCTCCACTCCAATACCAATAGTGTGCTCAATTATAGCTTTGCAAGTCGCCACTGACCCAGCTCTCTCTGCAGCCTCTGCCTCCTTCATCCAGGCCTCTCTATCGATGTCCACACCTTCTCTCTGCAACGACCTTATACCCCTATCGATGACCTTGCCAACCGACCCAGTGTTTCCATTAGCCTCTTCAAGCTTCGCAGCTGTTATCCAAATTGTAGGCTCCTTGGGCAGCTTCTCTCTCGCTTTATTAAGCACTTTCTTGGCCTGCTCATAAGTCTCCAATCTAGCAAGAGCCAGCCACAACTCGACATGAAGCGGGCAGCACTCGACCGCCCTGTGGAGCAAAAGGCTCGCATCCTCCTCATTCGCCAGCTCGACAACGGCCTTCCAAAGCCTAACTGAGTCTGGAATATGCTCAAGCCCCCTCCTCAGGACCCGGCTCCGGTTCATATCGTTACTCTCCAACTTGGCAGCCTGCATCCAGAGCTTCACAGAGTTCGGTATGGCCTTGACTCCCCTTGCAATCACAGCCTTAGCCTCATCCGGGTTCGCCAACCGACAAGCTTCGAGCCACACATCCTCACTCTTGGGGCACTCCTCGCACCCTTTCTGAATCAACTGCCTTGCGGCAGCGATCTTGCCCGCAACCTCCTCCAACCTTGCAGCAGCAATCCAACCCGGCGGGTGCTTGGGATTCGTCTGCGTCACCGACTTAAGCAGAAGCCGTGCTTTCTTAATATCGGAAATCTCGGCATCGCTAGTGATCTTCATACTCTTAAGATCAGTGAGATACCCCTTCGGATCAACAACAGTCAGCCCCGAGACCGAATCCGACAACCTATCCAGCTTCAACGATAGCACGGTCCCTCTCCCTTCTCCGACCGCAGTCAGATCCGTGACAGGAGTCTGCGACCATGGCGTCTCTGTACCGCCCGCGGCCCGACTCTTCGGATCTAGCGCCGTAACGTGCTCCTGCTCCTGCCTCGCCTTCTCGAGCAGCGTATCCGGCACCGGAACGAAGCTCTCGAACCTCTTCTTCTTGTTCCTCAATGTATAGTCCCCGATCTCGGGAATACTATCCCACTGCTCGGCACTCATATCGGCGAGCTTCCGCTTGAGATCCGCAAACTGTTCGGTGATTTTTGGGTTCGACGCACGATACTTCTCGATTTCCTGCTTCAGCCTTGCCTCCCGCCGGTCCTTGCGCCGCGAGTCCATCCTTTTGTCGATGCTCTCCCACACGGCGTCCGCCTCCCTGTCATCCTCGTCGTACTCAGCAGAGGCGAAGAGGCCGACGTCGTTGCCCTCGAACTCGTCGAACTTCTGGTTCTCGTCGTAGCCCTTGTCCTCCGCGTCGGCGTCCTCCTCCTCGTCCTTGCCGCCGCCGCGTCCGGCGGGGGCGGGAGGGGCGCCGATGGGGGACGGTCCCCCGGCGGCGGCGGCCGCGTTGCGATCGGGGAGGTCGGGGGCGGAACGGGCGGGCCCGATGTCGGACCGGGTGGTGAAGCCCGTCGCGCCTCGGCCGAGGCCGGCGACGTAGTTGGGAGGGGGCTTGGAGTTGAGAAAGTCGTAGCGCGGGGCGCGGGGGACGGGAGGGGGGACCGGGGTCGGGGGCTGGGGCGTGGTGCCGCCATGGAAGGGGAGGTGGAGGGTTAGGGTTGAGTTCGCGGTGACGGAGAGGGAGGAGAGGAGGGTGTGGTCACCGCCGGTGAGGATGCGGCCGGAGTGGATGAGGCTGCAGCGGAGGGGGAGGCGGAGGCGGTGGCGAAGGGAGAGGAGGGAGGTGGCTTGTGGGTTGAGATCTAGGGTTAGGGTTTTCCCATCTAGGGTTTGGACGAAAATCATGGCGTCGGTTTGTGGGATGTGCGAAAGGAGAGGAAAGTATAAGGGGGAGGGATGTGAATTTTTGACCATATATATGGGGGTAAAGTGCAAAAAACCCCTCGTTAAATATGTGTCTTTTGTACTAAAAAGATCTTTTAGAATTTTTTGTCAGTTTACCCCTCTTTAGATTAATATCCGCTCGCTTAGGCCCCTCCAGGCAAATTTTAAAAAAATTATACCAAAAATATCCCTCCCCCCATACGGCGGCGCCGGCGCCGGCGAGCCCCCAACCCTCCCATCGCCGGCGATCCCCCAGCCCCCCCCCCCCCCCCCGACCATCCCCCGCCGGCGATCCCCCGGCCCCCCTGACCCCCCCCCCCCGATCCCCCCTCGCCGGCGAGCCCCCAGCCCCACCCTCCTCGCCGGCGAGCGCGAACCCGACCCACCCCCCCTCCTCCTCCCTCGCCGGCCTCGACCCCCCCGCTCCCTCGCCGGCCTCGACCCCCCCTCCTCCTCCTTCGCCGGCCCCGACCCCCCCCCCCCCCCGCTCCCTCGTCGGCCCCGACTCTCGGCTCCCTCGCCGGCCCCGACCCCCCTGCCCCTCATCGCCGGCGAGCGACCCCCCGCCCCCCCCCCCTCCCCGCCCTCCCTCCTCTCTCCCCCCCTGCCCCTCATCGCCGGCGAGCGACCCCCCCCCCCCCCCCCCGCCCTCCCTCCTCTCTCCCCCCCACCCCCCCCCCCCTCCGCCTCCATCGCCGGCGAACACAGCCGAAGAAGGAGGGAAGAGGGATAAAATTGTCATTTGGGGGCAAAATGAGCATATTTCATACTTTTTGGTATTTTAAGAGCATGAGGTCTTTTAGTGCAAAAGGCACATATTTAACGAGGGGTTTTTTGTACTTTACCCTATATATGGGGATTTCAGAGGCGGTTTGATGTAGGATTAATTGGACTTTGAGAAATATTAAAAAAATTAGTGTCCCTACTCAGTTTAGAATTTGGATATTAAGTTATTGATTGATTCATATTTAACTCATTAATAAATATTTTAGGGTTAATTAGATCCCATAAATATTTAATTTTGAAAATTTGTATTTGATAAAAATGTTTTTTTCCGAAAATTTTTATGTACGACTAGGAGAGGGAGATCTTTCATATCTTTTGAGATCCATCCTACATTATAGAGTCAAAAAGTCAAAAGAAATTATTCATTTTTTAGCCCTTGTAAAAGAAAAACTGATCTAGAACCTCTTTCATGCTCATGTCATGTCTAGGTACCACAGAAGATCCAATATATGGTAATCATGTTGGTTAATTGTATTCTAAAACATGGAGAAGAAAAAATCATTGGCTTATCAAATTAGCTATCTAGCCGTGAAAATGATTCAACAAAGGACGAAAATAAAATCATTATTTGTTTTACGTCAAATAATAAGAGGAGTAACTCCTGATGTAACAGTAAAAGCAAGACATGTAGGCGGATCGACTCATCAAGTTATAAGTTATAATTCAATTTATTTATTAACATTTTTATCACGCCCCAGAACCAGAATACTGGAGAGCGGGGGCAGACATAGCCAGCTACGTATAATGAAATGGAATCCACGTCACTATACGGTCACGGCTGTCTAGATATATGAGGGTTTAACTACAATCCATCAGTCTCCTATGGTCAAGATCGAACCTATTGTCTCAATCACAAGCAAGTAGTAGCAGTCACAAGATATTAGAGCATCAATATACAATAGTAAGGCGTCCCATAGATTACATATTGGATGATCATGAAGCTAGTCGTACCAAAATGTCAAGACTAGCCAGAGTTTTAGTCAATACATGATCAACCCTAGGATTTGTCAATCATGTTACAGCCCGTAGGCAGACAGTAAATAAAGGTGCAATACGAGCTAACACGTGCTCGCCGGCTAAACGCCTCAAAAGAATAATTTTACAAGTAGAGTGGGAGGACAAAAGAAACCCACTCGTTGCCCTGGTTATGCCTGGTGGTCACCATCTGGCTGGAAGATAGTAGGTAGATCCTCTGGTGCTGCTCCGATATCTGGCCACACAAAACCAGCTGGGTCAGACCCCAGAAAGAGCAAGTGCCACAAAGGAGGCTTCACTTAGGAACTAAAACCAGCATATCACAAATAAATAGTAAAGGTAATTAAAAGATACTGATAATAACTGAGATAATCAATAATATATTGAGCACGGAGAAACCATTCAAGTAGCCAGACTGCAACCCTTAAACCAAACAAGGACCGGGGTTGCAATCCTTCGCCTGAATAGAAACCCGCCTCAATTACTATTGATAAGGTAACACGACAATAAATGAAGAGAGGACACAGAACTGCTCTGGAAGCCAGGTTACAACCCTTAAACCAAACAAGGACTGGGGTTGTAACCCTTCGCCTGAACAGAACTGGACCCCTGATCTTTATTGTTAAGGCCAGTATAAATAATCATGGTATTGAGTAAAGGTAAAACATGACGAGCATGACAGGGGTTACAATAAGACAATAAATGAAGAGAGGACACAGAACTGCTCCGGGAGCCAGGTTACAACCCTTAAACCAAACAAGGACCGGGGTTGTAACCCTTCGCCTGAACAGAACTGGACCTCCGATCGTTATTGTTAAGGCAAGCATCAATAAGCAGGACGATATATGATAAGATAACCATGGGACTATTCAGATAGCCAAGTTACAACCCTTAAACCAAACAAGGACCGGGGTTGTAACCCTTCATCTGAACAGAACTTGGTATCCCATCATTTATCGATACAAGATATCACGTCCTGATACAATCTTGTACAGGATCAGGATAAGACTAAGCTGGAATAAACTTCATCCAATCAATCACGGCCAATCAAGAGTACGGCTTAATACTTTTAACTAACTAGGGTTATCACAGGCCTAGTTACCAGCAAGATGCAACGAGATTATCCCGACAGCCACAAGCCCTGCAGACCATCCGATTATCCGGGTCGAATGTCCGTTTATGAAGAATGCAACACGTGACTGTGTGCTGGAAATGTGCCCTACTCGTCGGTAGGCTACAAGTCCACTTAATGCGCCCAGATAACGGGATTGCCTGTAGCTGGGAATCTCTTCATGACTACTGAATCATTCTAGTTAATTAGCCTTAGTCAATTTCAGTAGGTACCCCTGACCGTGGTACTCAGGGATCCCCATCCTAGACATGATACAAGACAGTACTGGTTTATTTGTACAAACGCAATCGCCCACGGTGTCCAGACCTTTCATACTTGTCATATCAGTTTACTTGTCAAGAGTGCGCCACCGCGGGCCACTATCGTGTTCTATTCTTACATTATCATGAATGAGAAAGATTGTATAAATAACTAATAACATATTCTTGAAGCCAAGGAAAAGATCTATAACTTTCATGTTTTGAGTTTTTCAAGATTCTAGCTACAAAACAACTTAAACAGGCAAAAACAGTAAATTCCTGCACAATCGGCGCATGAGATTTCTGCGCAGTCGGCGCATGAGATTTCTGCACGAATCGGCGCATGGGATTCCTGCGCGAATCGGCGTATGAGATTTCTGCACGAATCGGCGCATGAGATTCCTGCACAAATCGGCGCATGAGATTTCTGCACGAATCGGCGCATGGGATTCCTGCGCGAATCGGCGCATGAAATTTCTGCACGAATCGGCGCATGAGATTCCTGCACAAATCGGCGCATGGGATTCCTGCACAAATCGGCGTATGAGATTCCTGCGCGAATCGGCGCATGAGATTCCTGCACAAATCGGCGCATGAGATTCCTGCACGAATCGACGCATGGGATTCCTGCACCAATCGGCGCATGGGATTCCTGCACAAACCGGCGCATGAGATTCCTGCACGAATCGGCGCATGAGATTCCTGCACAAATCGGCGCATGAGATTCCTGCACGAATCGGCGCATGAGATTCCTGCACAAATCGGCGTATGAGATTCCTGCACGAATCGACGCATGGGATTCCTGCACCAATCGGCGCATGGGATTCCTGCACAAATCGGCGCATGAGAAACTCACGTTGCGTCCTCAATACATGCGCGTAGGGAACCTACGCGCATGACACGCTCGGAGTTAAGGGATGCGTTGCCGGGACTTCACGGCACATGGCCTCCCGGCGCATGGCCTCCCGGGCGCATGGGGTTCATCGTCCCCAAACAGCAAGTTCAGCCATGAAAGTTCCGAAAACTTGTAATGGCCATAACTTACTCATCCGGAGTCGAAATCAAGCGAAACAAATGCCAAAACTGAATGAAATTGAATTCTCTACAACATAGAACCATTAGTTTTCGAAAATAACCAAGTTTTAGAGATCAAAACCAAGAAAACTAAACAAGAAGGGACTTAAAACTTAGATCTACAAAAATATAACCATCAAAACCGAAAACTTCCAGTTCTAAAGAGGCTTAGAATCTAGTAAGGAAGAGAATGGAACAATAAAACATGAGATCCATCATGAAGCAAGTTTGCACTTGCCTAAGCTCTCTCTCTCTCTCTCTCTTTCCTGGTAGGTGTAGAAGTAAATGTGGAGAAGAAGAAGAATAATGAAGAGAGAGAAAGAGGAGGGGTTAATAAATAGGGATGGTGTGGTAGGTAGGGGTTCTCCCCTTGGTTCATGATGAACCAAGGCAACCCAAGCCTAGCCGAACCAACCCAAAACAAACCGAGCCAAGCCAAGAGATATACAATACAAAATAAAATACGTACACGTATTCCAAGATACGTAATACGAACTACAGGCATTACAACTCTACCTACCTTAAAAGAATTCCGTCCTCGGAATTTAATTAAGATGCTAGGATTGCAAGGACAAGCTATTCTAATCGTAAGCTATAACAAGCAGTCTATCATGCAGTCATTTATTCAAGCAAGGAATTGAAAGCATAAGGCATAAGGAAGACATTATACCTTACGAGTCAAACAGGTCGGGATATCACGATCGGATATCATCCTCACGCTCCCACGTTGACTCACTGAAAAAGTGATGACCCCAAGCAACACGGACTAAACTAATAGTCTTGTTCTTAAGTATCTTCTCTCTCCGGTCCAATATAGACACGGGCCTCTCCTCATACGAAAGGTTTGTACCAACAACCAATTCCGAATGATCCAGGATGTGGCTCGGGTCCGGGATATACCGTCGCAGTTGGGATACATGGAATACGTCATGCACCTCACGTAGCGACGGTGGAAGAGCGAGACGATAGGATACATCTCCTACTCGCTCCAGAATGTCAAACGGCCCTATATACCTAGGACTAAGCTTTCCTCGTACGTCGAAACGAATGACGCCGCGGTTAGGCAAAATCCTCAGGAATACATGGTCGCCGACAGAAAACTCAAGAGGGCGCCGATGAGAATCGGTCCAATGACGCTGGCGATCTTGGGCAACTCGAAGATGATCTCTGACTCTTCTGACCACTTCAACGGTCTGAGCAATCATTTCCGGACCAAGCGTCTGCCTCTCTCCAACATCATCCCAGGCTAGCGGGGATCGACACTTCCTACCATACAGTGCCTCGAACGGTGCCATCTGGATACTGGCCTGGAAACTGTTGTTGTACGAGAACTCCACCAGGTGCAGGTGATCTTCCCACGAACCACCGAAGTCGAGTGTACAAGATCTCAACATATCTTCAAGAGTCTGGATCGTGCGTTCTGACTGGCCATCAGTCTGCGGATGATAAGCGGAGCTGAACTGGAGGCGAGTTCCCAAACTCTCTTGCAGGCTACGCCAAAAGTGCGACGTAAATCTGGCATCTCTGTCCGAGGTGATACTGACTGGTACTCCGTGAAGCCTGACGATCTGCCTGAGGTACATCTCTGCTAGCTGAGCCGTCGACTGACCAACTCTGAACGGGAGAAAGTGAGCCACCTTCGTGTGCCTGTCTATGACAACCCAAATAGCGTCTCTGCCAGCCGGGGATCTAGGCAATCCAGTCACAAAATCTATGGTTATATGCTCCCATTTCCACTCAGGAATCGGCAATGGTTGAAGTAGTCCAGCTGGTCTCTGATGTTCAGCCTTAACTTGTTGGCAGACTAAACATCGAGAGACAAACCGAGCTATCTCCCTCTTCATGCCATTCCACCAAAAGTGCTGGCGGATATCACGGTACATCTTCGTGCCACCGGGATGAATGGAATACTGCGAACTGTGGGCCTCTGCCATGATCTCCTGTCTGATATCTCCACTGGGTACACAAAGACGCTTACTATGTCGAAGTGTACCGTCTTCATGGATACATAACTCTGGTCTTCGTCCTGCCTCACACTCTGCTCTAAGTCGCTGAAGCTTGGAATCTGCTGACTGCGCCATCCGGATCCTCTCGACTATAGTGGACTGGACTTGCATGCTGGCCATCAATGCCATACTGGAAGGAAGGACAACTTCTATACCCATCTTCTGAAGATCGGCTAACAGTTCTGGTTGTGCTGTCAGGAAATAAACTCCTGCCCTCCTGCTCAATGCATCTGCAACAACATTAGCCTTTCCTGGGTGGTACTGCAAGTTGTCATCATAATCCACAAGCAGCTCTAGCCATCTCCTCTGACGTATGTTGAGATCCTTCTGGGTGAAAACATACTTCAGGCTCTTGTGGTCGGTGAAAATCTCTACCCTATCTCCATACAGGTAATGTCTCCACAACTTAAGTACAAACACTACAGCTGCCAGCTCTAAGTCATGAGTTGGGTAATTCTTCTCATGATCACGAAGTTGTCGTGACGCATAAGCTATTACCTTCCCATGCTGTATCAGAACACATCCCAAACCTCTGCCTGAAGCATCACAGTATACTGAAAATCCTCCGGTCCCATCTGGAAGCGTGAGAATAGGAGCCGTCATCAAGCCTCGCTTCAACCTCTCAAAAGAATCCTGACATTCTGCTGTCCAAGCAAACTGCACATCCTTGCGGGTCAACTGGGTCAATGGCGCAGAAATTCGAGCAAAGTCTGAAACAAATCGCCGGTAGTAGCCGGCCAAGCCAAGAAAACTACGAACTTCTGCCACTGTGCTAGGTACCGGCCATGTTTCAATGGCCACGATCTTCTGGGGATCCACTTCAACTCCTCCTCGGGTGATGATATGACCCAAGTACGAAATGCGATCGAGCCAGAACTCGCATTTACTAAACTTGGCATACAACTGGTGCTCTCTGAGAATCTGAAGAACAACTCTGAGGTGATGCTCATGCTCCGCTTCACTCTTATTGTAGACCAAGATGTCATCTAGGAACACAATCACGAACTGATCCAAATAAGGCATGAAGATACGATTCATGAGGTCCATGAATACAGCCGGCGCATTGGTTGCTCCAAATGGCATCACAAGGAACTCCCAATGCCCATATCTAGATCTGAAAGCTGTCTTCGGGATGTCCTGCTCTCTGACTCTGATCTGATGGTATCCTGACCACAAGTCAATCTTCGAAAATACTGATGCCCCTTTGAGTTGATCAAACAAGTCATCTATCCTCGGGAGAGGGTATCTGTTCTTGATTGTCACTGAGTTTAAGGTACGATAATCAACACACAATCTGGACGTACCATTCTTCTTTTTCACAATAAGCATCGGGGCTCCCCAAGGCGATCCACTAGCACGAATGAATCCCTTGGTTCTGAGTTCTTCAATCATCTTGTACAATATCTCTAGCTCTGATGGCGCCATCCTGTAGACTCTCTCTGACACTGGAGCTGTCCCGGGAATCAAGTCGATGGTAAACTCGATCTCTCGCTCTGGCGGCATCCCTGGAAGCTCTTCTGGAAAAACATCTGGAAACTCTTCGACTATCCGAGGCAACTGCACTGCTGCTACTGCCATCCGCAATACTGGAGGAGAAGGTTCAACTTCGCCTCGGGAGAAGGAAAACTCCGGCTCGCCTGGAATGGCAAAAATAACCCTGCCAATGTGGCAGTCTATCCTAGCATACTGGTCCCTCAACCAATCCATCCCTAAGACCACATCATAATCGGCCATCGGGAACTCTATCAATCTAGCGGGGAATTCTCTACCGCTAACTACGATCCGACACGAGGAAAATACTCTATCTACTCCCACAAGTCCATTACCAGTAAGTATATTGAGCCTCACTGATAATGACTCGGGCTCCAATCCTACCCGTGTCACAAATCGTGCAGACATAAATGAATGCGAGGCACCAGAATCAAATAATACTGAAGCTGGAAAGGTGTTGACGAGAATAGTACCTGCCACCACCTCACCTAGTGCTATTCCTTCTTCTCCCATGGTCAAAGCCAGCACTTGACCATGTCCCCTGGGTGCGGGTCCCCTCTGTTGAAAATTCCTCTGCCTGCTCTGGATCAGGGCTTGGGCTTGGGCATACTGCTGCGGTCTCTGCTACTGGAATGCCTGGGCCTGCATCGGCAATGGCCTCGGGAACGGGTACTGCAGCTGCTGCTGCTGCTGCTGGATTGGTGCTGGTCCTCTAACTGAAGGACTAGAGAAAGCGGATGAACTCCCCCTGTTCGGGCAATTCCCAACCCTGTGGTCCGGGGCACCACAAACCAAGTACAAACCCTGTGCTCTGCGACACTCTGACACCACATGCCCTGGCTTCCCGCAGTGTGAACATCCCACTGCGGAAGACTGCTTCTGCTTCTGCTGCTGAAGGTGCGTCGGGATGGAATGCTGAACCGACGTTACTGAGGCCGCCCGCCTCGGAGCTCCAATGGTCAAAGCCCTGGCTGCCGGGGCTGGTGCTGATGACTGATTCATCTGGCCGTGAGATCGCTTCCGACCTCCGGTCCTATCCACGATCCTCTGGGATGTATACTCATGCCTCCGGGCTGCTCTCAACACTGCATCAAAAGTCTGATGCTCAAACTGCTCCACCGCCAATAAAATCTCCAGATGAAGCCCCTGCTAGAACCGCTGGGCTCTATCGAACTCGGTCGCCACCAAGGTGGGAGCAAACCGACTAAGCCTGAAGAACTCGGCCGCATATCCATCGACCGTCCTGCCCATCTGCTTCAGATTGGTGAACCTCGTCTGTAGATCATACCGAGCTACAGCATCAAAATACTTGGTCTGGAATCTCTCCCTGAATACTGCCCATGAAATAGGGGCCACTAATCCATCGGCCTGCGCTGCCCACCAGCTGCGAGCAAGATCCAATAGCTGCAGGCGCACCACGGCCACCTTCTCGTTCTCTGGAGTCCTGGCTGCTTCTAGAATCACCTCTGTGTCCTGAAGCCATGCATCTGCAGCGATCGCATCTTCACTGCCGTCGAAGAAGGGAGGGTTCAAGCGCTTGAAGCTGTTGGCCGTGCTATTACCCTGATGACCTCCTCTGGTCAAGGCATCTGCCACCGTCTGGTGCAAGGCATCTCCGCGACGATCCTGGGAAGCTAATAGCGTCCTGATGAGACCCACCAAAGTGCCATCATCATGCTCTGCTGGCTGGACGGGCTGAACTGGTGGTTCTCCTTCGGTGGGCACGACTCTGGAGGCTACTCCTGAATGCTGGGCTTGATCTCCAGGTTGCTGCTGGTCCGCGGGAGGTGCACCGCCTTGCTGATCGGCAGGTCCAGGAACAATGCCGCTGAAGAAGACGACATAGGGAACAATAAGGAAGGACCAGGACAGATCAACGATACAAGCATGTGATCAGGTCAAGATTTTCAGGGATCAAGAGGATACGAGTAGAGATCAAGGGCGAGTACTGATTGAGACATCTATTCGGTAAACCCTCATATATCTTGAATTACAAGACCTGCATGGGCCACCACTAAAACCATGTCACGCCCCAGAACCAGAATACTGGAGAGCGGGGGCAGACATAGCCAGCTACGTATAATGAAATGGAATCCACGTCACTATACGGTCACGGCTGTCTAGATATATGAGGGTTTAACTACAATCCATCAGTCTTCTATGGTCAAGATCGAACCTATTGTCTCAATCACAAGCAAGTAGTAGCAGTCACAAGATATTAGAGCATCAATATACAATAGTAAGGCGTCCCATAGATTACATATTGGATGATCATGAAGCTAGTCGTACCAAAATGTCAAGACTAGCCAGAGTTTTAGTCAATACATGATCAACCCTAGGATTTGTCAATCATGTTACAGCCCGTAGGCAGACAGTAAATAAAGGTGCAATACGAGCTAACACGTGCTCGCCGGCTAAACGCCTCAAAAGAATAATTTTACAAGTAGAGTGGGAGGACAAAAGAAACCCACTCGTTGCCCTGGTTACGCCTGGTGGTCACCATCTGGCTGGAAGATAGTAGGTAGATCCTCTGGTGCTGCTCCGATATCTGGCCACACAAAACCAGCTGGGTCAGACCCCAGAAAGAGCAAGTGCCACAAAGGAGGCTTCACTTAGGAACTAAAACCAGCATATCACAAATAAATAGTAAAGGTAATTAAAAGATACTGATAATAACTGAGATAATCAATAATATATTGAGCACGGAGAAACCATTCAAGTAGCCAGACTGCAACCCTTAAACCAAACAAGGACCGGGGTTGCAATCCTTCGCCTGAATAGAAACCCGCCTCAATTACTAGTGATAAGGTAACACGACAATAAATGAAGAGAGGACACAGAACTGCTCTGGAAGCCAGGTTACAACCCTTAAACCAAACAAGGACCGGGGTTGTAACCCTTCGCCTGAACAAAACTGGACCCCTGATCTTTATTGTTAAGGCCAGTATAAATAATCATGGTATTGAGTAAAGGTAAAACATGACGAGCATGACAGGGGTTACAATAAGACAATAAATGAAGAGAGGACACAGAACTGCTCCGGGAGCCAGGTTACAACCTTTAAACCAAATAAGGACCGGGGTTGTAACCCTTCGCCTGAACAGAACTGGACCTCCGATCGTTATTGTTAAGACAAGCATCAATAAGCAGGACGATATATGATAAGATAACCATGGGACTATTCAGATAGCCAAGTTACAACCCTTAAACCAAACAAGGACCGGGGTTGTAACCCTTCATCTGAACAGAACTTGGTATCCCATCATTTATCGATACAAGATATCACGTCCTGATACAATCTTGTACAGGATCAGGATAAGACTAAGCTGGAATAAACTTCATCCAATCAATCACGGCCAATCAAGAGTACGGCTTAATACTTTTAACTAACTAGGGTTATCACAGGCCTAGTTACTAGCAAGATGCAACGAGATTATCCCGACAGCCACAAGCCCTGCAGACCATCCGGTTATCCGGGTCGAATGTCCGTTTATGAAGAATGCAACACGTGACTGTGTGCTGGAAATGTGCCCTACTCGTCGGTAGGCTACAAGTCCACTTAATGCGCCCAGATAACGGGATTGCCTGTAGCTGGGAATCTCTTCATGACTACTGAATCATTCTAGTTAATTAGCCTTAGTCAATTTCAGTAGGTACCCCTGACCGTGGTACTCAGGGATCCCCATCCTAGACATGATACAAGACAGTACTGGTTTATTTGTACAAACGCAATCGCCCACGGTGTCCAGACCTTTCATACTTGTCATATCAGTTTACTTGTCAAGAGTGCACCATCGCGGGCCACTATCGTGTTCTATTCTTATATTATCATGAATGAGAAAGATTGTATAAATAACTAATAACATATTCTTGAAGCCAAGGAAAAGATCTACAACTTTCATATTTTAAGTTTTTCAAGATTCTAGCTACAAAACAACTTAAACAGGCAAAAACAGTAAATTCCTGCACAATCGGCGCATGAGATTTCTGCACAGTTGGCGCATGAGATTTCTGCACGAATCGGCGCATGGGATTCCTGCGCGAATCGGCGCATGAGATTTCTGCACGAATCGGCGCATGAGATTCCTGCACAAATCGGCGCATGAGATTTCTGCACGAATCGGCGCATGGGATACCTGCGCGAATCGGCGCATGAGATTTCTGCACGAATCGGCGCATGGGATTCCTGCACAAATCGGCGCATGGGATTCCTGCACAAATCGGCGCATGAGATTCCTGCGCGAATCGGCGCATGAGATTCCTGCACAAATCGGCGCATGAGATTCCTGCACGAATCGGCGCATGGGATTCCTGCACCAATCGGCGCTTGGGATTCCTGCACAAACCGGCGCATGAGATTCCTGCGCGAATCGGCGCATGAGATTCCTGCACAAATCGGCGCATGAGATTCCTGCGCGAATCAGCGCATGAGATTCCTGCACAAATCGGCGCATGAGATTCCTGTACGAATCGGCGCATGGGATTCCTGCACCAATCGGCGCATGGGATTCCTGCACAAATCGGCGCATGAGAAACTCACGTTGCGTCCTCAATACATGCGCGTAGGGAACCTACGCGCATGACACGCTCGGAGTTAAGGGATGCGTTGCCGGGACTTCACGGCACATGGCCTCCCGGCGCATGGCCTCCCGGGCGCATGGGGTTCATCGTCCCCAAACAGCAAGTTCAGCCATGAAAGTTCCAAAAACTTGTAATGGCCATAACTTACTCATCCGGAGTCGAAATCAAGCGAAACAAAAGCCAAAACTGAATGAAATTGAATTCTCTACAACATAGAACCATTAGTTTTCGAAAATAACCAAGTTTTAGAGATCAAAACCAAGAAAACTAAACAAGAAGGGACTTAAAACTTAGATCTACAAAAATATAACCATCAAAACCGAAAACTTCCAGTTCTAAAGAGGCTTAGAATCTAGTAAGGAAGATAATGGAACAATAAAACATGAGATCCATTATGAAGCAAGTTTGTACTTGCCTAAGCTCTCTCTCTCTCTCTCTCTTTCCTGGTAGGTGTAGAAGTAAATGTGGAGAAGAAGAAGAATAATGAAGAGAGAGAAAGAGGAGGGGTTAATAAATAGGGATGGTGTGGTAGGTAGGGGTTCTCCCCTTGGTTCATGATGAACCAAGGCAACCCAAGCCTAGCCGAACCAACCCAAAATAAACCGAGCCAAGCCAAGAGATATGCAATACAAAATAAAATACGTACACGTATTCCAAGATACGTAATACGAACTACAGGCATTACAATTTTGTATGGTCAACACAGATCAACTGTCATCTCATGACCAAGGTCGGCCCAGGGGTAAGCCTGACA
This sequence comes from Iris pallida, assembly GCA_029216955.1. NCBI lineage: Eukaryota > Viridiplantae > Streptophyta > Magnoliopsida > Asparagales > Iridaceae > Iris > Iris pallida. Next base: position 1,600,083 of record JANAVB010019198.1, on the reverse strand, counting down.
AGATTTCGGACTTGGGCACCTCTAGGCTTAGCATGACCCTATAAGAGGTTGGAGTCACGGGTGAAAACCTAGAACCGGTCCATGATAAGGGTCAAGGGACAACCAAATTACATCCGGATAGGACAATCTAACCCTCCGGGTCGGCCCTCCTTATGACTTAAAATCATAAGCTTGACTTCTTTAGGATCCATGTATTATGGGGTTGGACCTTGATCTATAACCCTAATAGCACAATAATACCCTTGTCAGCAAAATGAAACTTCCTTACATGAGCTCAAATATCACATCATAAATTTATATATGGGACGCGGCTATACGCACCCCATGACTTTCTAAGCACACCCCATATAACTTAAGTTGAAAATTAGATTAATGTTAAAAGACTCATATACCCACAAGACCTTCCTAGCACACCCCACCAGCCTCCTCCATAGACCCATATACCACATGACCATCCTAGCACACCCCACCATCCTCATTCTTCTTTCTTCTTTCATTTTCACCTTCTTCTTCAAGCCAATCCAAAAACCCAAAAACCCTAAAAAAAAACCTACATTAAAATTGTGAAGAAGGCATCATGGAGGAAGGAAGTCCACTTCAAAGATACAATGTACGTTCTCTCTCCACCTTCTTTCTCGGTTTGAAGCAGTGTAAGAGAATTATTGAACCCAAAAAAAAATCTGCGATAAGCACGATTAATACAGGTCAAACAGACTACTATCTGTTCGACCTGTATTGGCCGAACATTACATGTCCTGTTCAACTGGTATTGGTCGAACAGAACATATAAACTTCGAACAATGGTTGCCGAACATGATCAGTCATGTCCGACCTATATTTGTCGAACATAAGAGCTTTATTCGACTAGTGGCGGTCGAATATTGTGTTATTTTATTTTATTTTTTATTCAACTTATTAAGCTGTAGGTCTCTTTCTTTACAAGAAAATACTCCAAATGACACTGAAATGAATAATAAAATGAGCATTAATAACCATCCCATGTATAAACAACTTGATTTCTCAGAAGAATTTCGGATGGATGAGATATTTGATAATCGTGAATCGTTGGTGAGTTGGACACATACGATAGGAAGACGTCATAATATGGTCGTTTTGGTTAAACGATCGGATAGCGGGGATGGTGGAAGGCGATCTCAGGTAATTTTGGGTTGTGAGCGCGGTGGTAAATATCGGCCTCCTAAGGCAAAAGTTGCTCAAGCAAATTCGGGGAACATTGACAAGAAGCCAAGACACAAAAGGCTTACGGGCACAAAAAATGTGAATGTTCGTTTTAATTGAAGGGAGTGCAATTCAATGACCTAGGACAATAGTCATTAATGGTTATATGCGGCTCACATAATCACCCAATGGGACGAAATTTGGTTGGACACTCATATGCCGGTCGACTAACACCCGCTGAAGATCAACTTGTCGAAGAACAATACAAGGCCAAAAGCTACATTAAGCACGTTGAAAGAATCTTTTAGTAAGAATGAGTCGACATTGAAGACAATTTATAATGCTCGACAAAAGCATAGAGTTGTCGGACATGGAGGCCTATCTCAAATGCAATACTTGTTGGAAAAGTTGGACTAAGAAAAGTACTACTATCTAGATAGAAGATGTGAGCAAACCGATAAGATAAATGATCTTTTTGTAGAACCCTAGAGGGGGGTGAATAGGGTACTAGAATAATTACCAAGGAAATTAAGCAATTTATATGATAATAAAAGAGAGAGAGAATCAAACATTCAATGTATCCTGGTATCCTCCCAAGGGGCACTCCAGTCCCGGAACTCTCTCCGGCTTTAATCCACTATTTGAGTAAATAGTTACACACGAGTTTGGATCCGAAGAACTCGCCAACTTCAACACGAGTTTGGATTCGAAGAGCTTGCCAACTTCTTACACATGAGTTTTCTTCCGAAGGCTCGTCAACTTCTTGCACACTAGTTTTCTTCCGAAGGCTAGTCAACTTCAACTTTAAGAAAGAAGGAAAAAGGGCTTTTGATCTTCTTTAACACTTGAAGATCTACACCACTTAAATATTCTAGCACTTTTGATTTGATGACAAATGGAGGCTTGATAGAGTAATGGTAAAGCTCTCTTGGTAGCTGAAACTTTAAGGCTTGAGTGGATAAGTATTTATGAAGAAAGAGGAAGCCTATTTATACAAATCCAAAGTCAATAGAAGCTTTCAGCCGACGATTGGATAATCCGGCGAATTCCAGCGAAAATCCTTCGTATAATCCGGTCAACAGTAACGGCTAGAAATAAAGCCGTTGGATGCATTTAATGCAGCTGACAGATGTCGTTGAATTCGAATTTGAAAGAGGCTAGCAAGGCAATCGAATTATCCGACAAATTTCTGCGGTAGTCCGACGGATGATCCGAACTTTGGCTCACAAAATATTATGTGATCAGTCGGATAATCCGTCAAATTTCTGCGAAAGTCCGACGGATGATCCGAACTTTGCTCACAAAATATTTTGTGATCGATCGGATGATCCGTCGGATTTCTGCGGAAGTCCGACGGATGATCCGAACTTTGGCTCACAGATATGATGTTTGTGAACGGAACATCCGTCGCATTTCAGCGAAAGTCCGACGAATTTTTTGTTTCTTCATATATATTTTTTCCAATATGTACCAAGTTGTTTTATCATCTTTACTAAAGTACGTACATAATCTCCCAGACACTTACAGACTCTAAGACAGACAAAGGAGCTTATGATATGACTCTTTTTAGCTTTATCATCGTCTTCTTGAGTGCTTTGAGTAGTATGTCTTGTAAGGAGTTTTTGAGAGACCAATAACGTAACTCTACCTACCCAAATTTTTGAGAATTTTAAAGTTTTCTAAAAAAATGATTAAACAATTTTGAATATTATTTTTTTATGAAATTTTGGAGGGAGTTTTGAATTAATGTCATGGAGGGAATTCCTAATTAGTTACACCTACTAGCATGGTCCCCACCTTTCCTAACCAATTCTCTAACTGATTTTTAGCAATTCTTTGTAATTAATGAAAAGGGGTAGGACTTAGTTGTTAAAAAGCCAAATGGTGGGAGGACTTATTTGCTTATATCTCATTTTCTATTTATGGATGAGTTGGAGAGAGAATAAGCATCACAGCTCATTTTATTTCATTTTCTCAAAACCTTCACTCTTTCTCCCCAATCCTAACCTAACCCTAATTTCCTCCAACTCCGGCGCTGGCCATGGCAGCTGTGCTTTTTTTCTTCGAGGGGCGACTGAACCGGCATTGAGCAAGCCACCGCGAACCTCCGAGCGATACTCTCCAGCGTCTGGTGCTTGGCGGAGCACGACTACCTCAACGTCCGAGCTCTCTTCCCAGTAGTGAGACACGACGTAGAGGGTGTGCAACTTCCACGAGTCCTTCTTCATCAATCGCTCCAGTGACCTGTATGTCCATGTCCTCCTTGCTCTGGAAATCGATTCGTGGTGAGTTCTTTGAACGTCTCTTCCTAAATTATTCCAATATTGAGTCGTTTAGCCATTTTTGACCGAGTTCTCATAGATCGATCAAAATTATTTCCTGTACTCAGGAGTACACTTGTGATTCATTGTGATCTGGACTCAGCGCCAACTGAAGCAGCCTCGATCCGGTTGGCATCAACCAACGGTGAGTACTTGATTTATATTCTTGAAATTTTGGGAGAATTTCTTGAATTAGTTCGTTCGTTGTGAATCAATCCTTTCGTTTGTGTGTCCTGTTGTTGATGCAGAACCTTAATAAGATCGTATCCGGGATTGGAAGTTACGTGTCCTCTTCATCGATCTATTCTATCAAGTAATTTTTGTAACTCCTCTTCCCAAAATTTTGTGATATATTTTTATTTTTTATTTGATTAGCTTACATTTAATTTTTCTATGATCATTGGAGTTGTGACTAAGCCCACAGGTGAGTTATGACCATCTTGTGGTCACATGATCTCTAGATAGGGTCTATATGCATTCTATAGCTATATTATATTTTATTATGATTCTTAGACATTTTTATATATTTTTAAATATTTATTCTATGAAGATTTATATTTATGAATGACTTTCATAATTTATTTTGAGGCCATTTGTGACTATTTTGAGACCCAGTATTTTTCTTTAGGCTCTATTAGGTTAAATATATTTTCTGTATTTTTCTACAATTTTTCTGGGATTTTTAGATAATTAAATATAGGAAAAACCTATTTTTTAAGACTTCTAGAATTTACTGTGCAAGCCTATGAGCATATATTGACCCCAAATATTTTTCTAGGGTTCATTATGCTATTTTATATTTTCTAGAATTTTTCCATAATTTTTGGCAATATTTAAGTATTTATTTATTAAGGTTTATATACTTTTAAAGGCTTCCAATATTTATTATGAGGCCATTTGGGACTAATATGAGGTAAAACATTTTTATTTATATTCTAGAAGGTTAAATGTATTTTCTATAATTTTCTACAATTTTTTGGATTTTTTCTGATATTTATTTGGAGTTATTTGGAGTTAAAATGGGGTTTTAACGATTTTTGCATTTAAATTAACTAATTACACAGTCATCTGCACAGTCAGCTGTACAGTCAGCACTGGGCCCACCTGTCGGTGCCCAGCAGCCCACCGACTCTCTCCTATATATATTATTATATTCGTTAAACCTAGAAATTTTAGCAGCCTTTTGTGGGAGAACTCATCTAGGGTTTTCGACTTCCCGAAGCGATTGTCGTCAACTCCGACGTGATTTTCGTGCACCGTTTTTTTGTTGGATTTGTATTGAGATAAAATTTCTGAATATGTAATTTATTTTCGTAGATATTATTCATAAATTTCTGGAAAATTCGTAGAGTGTCAGTTGTCTGAAACTTGACACGTTTCGATGTTTTTGAGATTTAGGGAGAACTAGAAATCGAAATCATGAACCGTTTGAAGTTTCGGAAAGGAAACACAGAGCTCTACGACATAAATTTTTCCCAGAAATTATTTCGTTCATCTAGTATTTTATTTATTCTGTTGAACTCAGAATTGATCGGTTGATCACCGTTTTGGTTACGATTAGCCATAACGGCGATATCTTTTGACCAAAGCGTGATTTTGCGGCACGGTTAGTTCCAGAGCACTCGTGGTGCTGAAATTTACCAAGGTGCACTTTCAAAATCTAAAGTTCACAGTATTTGACTAAATAGTCGACGATACGCCTCGATTTGCGTGCCATGGTTTCCAAAATTGGAAACATAACTTTTGATGGCCAAACTTGCATATTTAGATATATTTAGATTATTATTAGGTTAAATTAAATTTTTAAGTGAATTATTATAGAATTAATTATTATTAGATTAGTAACCCAACTAGCCACTATTCCATGAATTTAGAACTAGAACATTAGAATTGATTTATAGTTTTCGTGCACGGTTCATGGTGCGATATGTGTTATAGGTTGACAGCTCCTAGATCGGCATCCCTTCATCCTCGACTTGTGACTATGGTTTGTGCAAGGACCATAGGCAAGTATACCTTGCCTTCCTCTACAGTTTTATTTACATGCATTGTATTTTATTTTCCAATTTTGATTGTTTATGGACATGTGCTTTTCGTATTATATTATTTTGAGTTGTTTTATTGCATATAGTCGTGTTCATATTTGGTCTGGTGGTTCACACTTGGAGTTTCTCGTCAGTACCTTGCTTGAGTCGTGTCATAGAACGAGTACGTGTAATTGAACTGCTAAAATCCTTGATATTGTTTCCTTGACACTAGAGAGTCCACACTCGGGACGAGAGTGTTTTTCTTGATCTGTTTATATCTGTGAGTCCACACTCGGGACTAGGATATCGATTATTTGCACCAGAGAGTCCACACACGGGACGAGGGTGTTGACTTGACTTGACTTGTACCAGAGAGTCCACACTCGGGACGAGGGTGTATACATCAGAGAGTCCACACTCGGGACGAGGATGTTATACTTGCACCAGAGAGTCCACACTCGGGACGAGGGTGCCTTGCCGTAAACTAACCAGAAAGTCCACACTCGGGACAAGGGTTAGTACTAACCAGAGAGTCCACACTCGGGACGAGGGTTAGTGTTTAGTTCAAACCCGTGAGTCCACACTCGGAATGAGGGTTTGGTTCTTCCATTGATCTCGTGATTCGCCTGACAGTTCATTAATACGTAGTTGTTCTAGTATTCGTGTGTTCGTGTTCGTAGTCATTTGTCGTGTTCATGTTTCTTCTTGTTTATTTCTCACGCATGATAAAACTGTTAGATAGGCATGTATATTATGTATCTTGCTATGTCCTCTGAGGACCAGATGATCTCCTTAGGTTTAGCGGTTGCATGGAGTTAGCTAGTAGTTCTGGGTGGCGGAGGATTTACGATTCTTGTGGGTTTCGGATGCGATGATCCGCTTGTGAGATTCAGGTATCATTATTACATTGTTATCCGTTCGTGCTTTCTTACTTTATCATGTTTCCTGATTCAGTTTAGACTCTTGTTACTTTCTTAGAGTCTTATCGGACATATATGCTAGTGGACTGTAAACCACGACCCATACTTGTCCATTCATGATATTTTATTCTTATTGTGGATTGAGATATAGTTTTGTCTTGTCTTGATTAGTCCCATTGCCATAGCTGTGACAGCGTTTACGTATTCGAGTCGGGCTGGAGTCTGTTTGATGCGTAGCTGGCTTGCTCACGCTCTTGCGTCCGAAAAGCGGGTGCAGATCGTGACAAGTTTTTTTGGTGGCCCGTGCAGGTCAGAGCATATCGTATCGGTTACGTAACTGTACTGATACGAGCCTGTAAATTTGACTAAACCTTAGAAATCTCAATCCACTCTGCCTTGAAAATTCTCTTAGAAATTTTGCTACCGTCTTTGAAACCTCGTATTCATTCTCGATTATTCTTTCTTGCCCTCCCGTACCATTGATTCTCGTCCCTTCCTATTTCGTGGTGACGAATGATCGTGTTGTCTAGAATTCATCAGAGATTCCTAAGTTATAGTATAATATTGCTTGATTATTGAATATTTGGTTGTTTATAGATATGAGGGATTATAGATGCCATACGCCCTAGATATCTGTTGGTAGAATCATTAGCAACTAGTTAGAATGTTATAAGATTTTAGTGACCGTATTTTGAGGAGTAGTGTGACCAAAGGTGGGTAGAAGTCCTCAAGTATTCTGAGTTATAAAATGACTAGAGAATGTCATAAAATATTTTTGAGAATTAAATTTGAGGAGATTAAGGTAATAGTAGACTTTGATTTTTAAGGAATAGTTACGAGTTAGAATTTTGAGGACGAAATTATTTTTTGAGGTAGGTAGATTTGTAACTCCTCTTCCCGAAATTTTGTGATATATTTTAATTTTTTTATTTGATTAGTTTATATTTAATTTTTCTATGAACATTGGAGTTGTGACTAAGCCCACATGTGAGTTATGACCATCTTGTGGTCACATGATCTCTAAATAGGGTCTATATGCATTCTATAGCTATATTATATTTTATTATGATTTTTAGACATTTTTATATATTTTTAAATATTTATTCTATGAAGATTTATATTTATAAATGACTTTCATAATTTATTTTGAGGCTATTTGTGACTATTTTGAGACCCAATATTTTTCTTTAGGCTCTATTAGGTTAAATATATTTTCTGTATTTTTCTACAATTTTTCTGGGATTTTTAGATAATTAAATATAGGAAAAACCTATTTTCTAAGACTTCTAGAATTTACTGTGCAAGCCTATGAGCATATATTGACCCCAAATATTTTTCTAGGGTTCATTATGCTATTTTATATTTTCTAGAATTTTTTCCATAATTTTTGGCAATATTTAAGTATTTATTTATTAAGGTTTATATACTTTTAAAGGCTTCCAATATTTATTATGAGGCCATTTGGGACTAATATGAGGTAAAACATTTTTATTTATATTCTAAAAGGTTAAATGTATTTTCTATAATTTTCTACAATTTTGTGGATTTTTTCTGATATTTATTTGGAGTTAAAATGAGTTTTTAACGATTTCTGCATTTAAATTAACTAATTACACAGTCTTCTGCACAGTCAGCTGTACAGTCAGCACTGGGCCCACCTGTCGACGTCCAGCAGCCCACCGACTCTCTTATATATATATTATTACATTCGTTAAACCTAGAAATTTCAGCAGCTTTTTGTGGGAGAACTCATCTAGGGTTTCCGACTTCCCGAAGCGATTGCCGTCAAGTCCGACGTGATTTTCGTGCGCCGTTTTTTTGTTGGATTCGTATTGAGGTAAAATTTCTGAATATGTAATTTATTTTCGTAGATATTGTTCCTAAATTTCTAGAAAATTCGTAGAGTGTCAGTTGTCCGAAACTTGACACGTTTCGGCGTTTTTGAGATTTCGGGAGAACCAGAAATCGAAATCACGAACCGTTTGAAGTTTCGGAAAGGTAACACAGAGCTCTACGATAGAAATTTTTTCCAGAAATTATTTCGTTCATCTAATATTTTATTTATTCTGTTGAACTCAGAATTGATCGGTTGATCATCGTTTTGGTTACGATTAGCCATAACGGCGATATCTTTTGACCAAAGCGTGATTTTGCGGCACGGTTAGTTCCAGCGCACTCGTGGTGCTGAAATTTACCAAGGTGCACTTTCAAAATCTAAAGTTCGCAGTATTTGACTAAATAGTCGACGGTATGCCTCGATTTGCGTGCCATGGTTTCCAAAATTGGAAACATGACTTTTGATGGCCAAACTTGCATGTTTAGATTGTATTCAGAATATTATTAGGTTAAATTAGGTTTTTAAGTGAATTATTCTAGAATTAATTATTATTAGATTAGTAACCCAACTAGCCACTATTCCATGAATTTAGAACTAGAACATTAAAATTGATTTATCGTTTTCGTGCACGGTTCATGGTGCGATATGTGTTATAGGTTGACAGCTCCTAGACCGGCATCCCCTCATCCTCGACTTATGACTACGGTTTGTGCAAGGACCACAGGCAAGTATACCTTGCCTTCCTCTACAGTTTTATTTACATGTATTGTATTTCATTTTCCAGTTTTGATTGTTTATGGACATGTGCTTTTCGTATTATATTCTTGTGAGTTGTTTTATTGCATATAGCCATGTCCATGTTTGGTCTGGTGGTTCACACTTGGAGTTTCTCGTCAGTACCTTGCTTGAGTCGTGTCATAGAACGAGTACGTGTAATTGAACTGCTAAAATCCTTAATATTATTTTCTTGACACCAGAGAGTCCACACTCGGGATGAGGGTGTTTTTTTTGATCTGTTTACATCTGTGAGTCCACACTCGGAACTAGGATGTCGATTATTTGCACCAGAGAGTTCACACACGGGACGAGGGTGTTGACTTGACTTGACTTGCACCAGAGAGTCCACACTCGGGACGAGGGTGTATACATCAGAGAATCCACATTCGGGACGAGGATGTTATACTTGCACCAGAGAGTCTACACTCGGGACGAGGGTGCCTTGCCGTGAACTAACCAGAGAGTCCACACTCGGGACAAGGGTTAGTACTAACCAGAGAGTCCACACTCGGGACGAGGGTTAGTATTTAGTTCAAACCCGTGAGTCCACACTCGGGATGAGGGTTTGGTTCTTCCATTGATCTCGTGATTCGCCTGGCAGTTCATTTATACGTAGTTGTTCTAGTATTCGTGTGTTCGTGTTCGTGTTCGTAGTCATTTATCGTGTTCATGTTTTTCTTGTTTATTTTATCACGCATGATAAAACTGTTAGATAGGCATATATATTATGTATCTTGCTATGTCCTCTGAGGACCTGATGATCTCCTCAGGTTTAGCGGTTGCATGGAGTTAGCTAGTAGTTCTGGGTGGCGGAGGATTTACGATTCTTCTGGGTTTCGGATGCGATGATCCGCTTGTGAGATTCTGGTATCATTATTACGTTGTTATTCGTTCGTGCTTTCTTACTTTATCATGTTTCCTGATTCAGTTTAGACTCTTGTTACTTTATTAGAGTCTTATCGGACATATATGCTAGTGGACTGCAGACCACGACCCATACTTGTCCATTCTTGATATTTTATTCTTATTGTGGATTGGGATATAGTTTTGCCTTGCCTTGATTAGGCCCATTGCCATAGCTGTGACAGCGTTTACGTATTCGAGTCGGGCTGGAATCTGCTTGATGCGTAGCTGGCTTGCTCACGCTCTCGCGTCCGAAAAGCGGGTGCGGGTCGTGACAAGTTTCTCTCTAAATTCTTGACTTAGTTAGTTTTACTTTGGTCGTATTACCAGTATTGTTTCTGCGTTGCATTCTGTATGTTGGTGTCTGCTCCTTGTGATATTTGAGCCATGTCCGAGGACCTACTGTACATGTTCGTATGATGAAGTGTCCAGGCGTGTCGTGTTGGGTACCTGTTCGTGGGGTGTATTCTTCTAGCTGGTTTCAGGGTGATGCATTCTGCATGTTCATGTCCGAGATCTTACCAGTTCGTATCATGTTGGGTTCGTATCCTACTGGATGCTTCGAGTCCAGCCGTAATCATTTTAGTTAAGCAACTGTGTTCGAACAAATCAATCCAGAGGTCCAGAGTCGAGGCAATGGCTGATTTCTATACTATTTCGATTTGGTTGTAGATTTATTTTCCTATACTATTTTCTGGTATTTAATAGTATGGAGTTCTGTTATTTTTGAAGAGTTGAATTTACCCAGCCTTTTATGATCTTGATGTTTTATGATCAGCACTAAGTTCTATTGAGAAGTTCATTTTAGTTTCCTTCTTGCTGTGTATTGTGAGTAATATGGGATAGGATGGCTAGATGTTGTGTTGGCAGGAATCTGAAATATGGTTTATTTCTTTAATTGTTGACTAATTTGTTAAGCACAGTTGAGTTGTATACTCACTGTGGTTAGGTTTTGGTTGGTGGTTTAACTTGTTGTGGTGAATGGCAAGGAGAGTAAAGCTTTTGCTGCATTCGTTTCCTGTGGGTGTTCTGCAGCCAACTACATTTGCTATTTGGAATTTTATTGTATCATAACAAGTGGGTTCGAACCTTAGGAGGACTCCATGGAATAGAGTTTGATTACTGGTCTAGATTTAATGGACTAATATTGTTGTTTGAAGTCATGTGGTTGTCCAATATTAGTGTATTGGTTAATGAATATTTTTAACTATGTGTAATTGTTCACCATTTTGGTAAGAGTTAGCATTTATGTTCTACTTAAAGAAAGCTAAGCTTCTTCAAAGCAGATTAGAAGAATACTAGGTATACTAGCTTAAACTTCTAATTTCCTCTTGAGTTATACTTTTTCTTAATTGGGAGAAAATTAAATAAAATATTATACAGGCTCTAAGTTTTTAAAAAGGAATAGCTATTTAATAGTAATCTTAAAGCCAAAATTAGCTAGAGTATTCTTAGAACTTAATTAATTTTGTATCTATATACAGGAGAACATCCAGATCTACTACCCACTCTTGATCACCTTGAGCAAGGCAAGTATACTCCTCGGATTTTCTTATTTATTTCATGTTTTGTGCATCTATTTCATGCTTGTACCTTTCTGTTGGACACGATATTACACGGTCTTGTCTTATGTCTTGTTCCATGAGTTTGATTGTGTCTGGGAGGGGAAATACTACAGGTGTGTGATCAAACCCAAGTTACGAATTCATGTTAATAGCTTAGGCATCGCACTGTGCACGTGGGCCCTAAGTCGTACCTTCATGCTTGTGCCATGTTCCATGTTCTACCCAAGCCGATCACACACTCTGGAAGTATTTCAAATATATCACACATGTCAGGTTCCTTGTATATTCATGCTCAGGTACCAGGTTATATTTCAGGTTCATTTTATATAGTCTTGTGTTTCATTTCAGCATGCTTGGTCTAGTTTCTTGTTTTGAGATTCATTGCCTGTTCATATTTCATCTTTATGTTGTTCTTGTTCATTTCCTTGGATATACTTAGCTCCGCTCCTGACTAGGATATGTTGCAGATGGGATGGAGGCTATTTGTGATACCTACTACGGGCAGGAGCCTAGAGGTACCTTTGAACTAGCTGATGTTGCTCTGGACCTAGAGGCCGAAGAGGCCTAGTACCTTTCCCTTTTAGCTTTTCATTGTATTAGAGACATCAGATACTTTTACATTGCTGGATAAATGTAATAATTCATAGTTTGTACTTTGATTCTGGGATTCGATTATATAGATGTTGTGGTTTATATTCATTCATATCTGGACTTGTAGTTCCCTAGAGATTGGTACAGCTTACTTCATCGTGTCTAACGACGAAGGCTGGGCGTGTCCGATTATTCGGGAGCGGGTCGTGACAGATAAGCTTCATATGATCTGTTTGGAAGCATCTTTCGTCTATTTTTGTCTTTCTCTTTTGTTCATGTAGATGGATTAGAACTAACACAGTACAAATGTTAAATAATCAATATATCAAAATTGATGTGCCAACAATCTCTCCTATTTTGATAATTGACAAAAAATTACGGGTTATGGAGATAGCTCCCCCGTAAACAGATATCTCCCCCTCAACACATGTTCTCTCCCTTTGGCATTTAGCCAAAATGGAGTAACAAAAACAAATAGCATGAGATACAGAACAGACAGAGACATAAAAAAAGATAAAGGTAGATTGGATTAGAAGATAGTCATGTAGCAGAACAACAATAACAAGGCCGTAGAAGCCGACATAAAAGCAAATATTTAAAATAACACATTTTAAGTCCCCGAATGACTGCACAAAACATAAGAGACTAGATTACTAGACATCGAGAAACTTCAACTGTCAGGAGCACCAGATGGACCTGCCTCCTGATCGTCATCGTCTGTGGGGGCTGGGGTGAAGGCACCATAAGGGTCAATGCCATCAGGGTACATGAACCCGTAGACGTTGTGATCAGTGAAGCAAGGTCCAGGAAAATCAGGATGAGGAGTGTTGGGATTGACATAGGGATTGCGCTCCTCAAGCATGCGCTGAAAGTAGTAGGCCTGATCCTTGAAGCCGTGGTTGATGAGGGTATTGAGGCCCCGGGTGTTTGCTTGAAGACGCTCCTGGGTGGTGAGATGGAGATGGTCGAATTTGCGATCGATGTAGCGACAGACATCTGGAGTGAGAAGCGAGGTAGGAGGAGAGGTAGGGGCAGCAGCAACATGAGGAGCAGCACGACCACGAGCCTTTGATTTGGCAATAGGAGTAGGACGAGGTTCACCTACAGGGCAGTGAGTTAGATTAACGCCGTTGGCCTCGAGAATCATGGTAATGTACATGCCAAAGAGAAGAGAGCGATGAGGAGATTCGCAAATCAGGATCATGGTGAAGATGATCGATTTTGCCAGAGAGAAGGGTTGCTTGGCGACTAGGTAGTACATGGCAATCATTTCTTTATTAGTCGTGCTGTCCATGTTCCCAGATTTCGGAGTAAGAGTATGACAGCGATGCGATGAAAGTCGTGGAAGAAATGACTGAGATCTTTGTCCTCCGGGCGTTAAACAAGAGAACCGCCGCAGATATTGAAGAGAAATTCCTCGTAATTGAGGTCAGGAGAGATGTTGATTTGGTCGTGTAGCTGCCCTTTCCAGAAATTTTTGAAATATTTATTTATTTATTTATTTATTTGATTTAAATGGTGATTTTTAAATTTATTTTTATAAATAATTATTTAGTTAATTATTACGGTGGATGACTTTAGCCATGGTTGAGTTTTGAAGTACAAGACGACTAGAAATTATGGCACGGATAACATAGTCGTGTGCCTTGACTAGTGTATTAGCCAAAGCAGGGAAGACCTAGCCATAAGTGTATCCTAACTAAGAAAACCAGGCTAAGTTGTGACATGACCCCTTTAAATATTTTTAATTATTTATTATTAGATTATTGACTTTTAGGAGACCCGACTATACTATTCTGGCACGGACTTGACCCAAGCCAGTCCAAACTCATGTAGACATATCGTACGCCCAAAAATGACCATGTAGATGTATATGGTATATATCAAATATTTGTATTGGTATTTTACTTTTATGGCCAAGTAAATAGTTTATAATAGTTATATATGATATATATATTTTTTTACTAGCATTAAATGGATAATATATTTTATAAATAATGTCCTTGTATATTCTTTTGGAATCAGTAGGTTAAATACGATCTTGCCTGTATTTGATTATATGTACATACATTTATTTAATTTAATTATAAATGTCTACACTTATAATAGTTTTATTTATATATTGATTATAAATTTTAGTATTTATATTACATAAGGCTTATTATATAATTTCTTGTAAGTTATAATGTATTTATTGTAAATGTTATATATATATATATATATATATATATATATATATATATATATATATATATATATCCCCGTGGCCGTAGCCCGTTGGGAACGGTGGAGCACCCCGACGCAATGGCGCGGGCTCGAGCCCCCTTGGAGGCATGCCTCCAAGCACCATTAAGAAGTGGACACCCTAAATATATATATATATATATATATATATATATATATATATATTGAGTGTAACTATGCCTTGTAACAAATATATATACGTACATTTACTTTATTATATAGGGATTTAATTTATATAAGAAATAAGATTATTATTATTATTATTATTATTACTATTATTATTATTATCAAAATGGAACAACCCAAGCCCAAGCCCAGGCTCACAGGCTCGAGCCTACCCCCCAAGCTTTCAAAAGCAAATCAGCCCAGCTAACCCCCCCCAAACCGCACAGCATAGCCCAACCTGAGAGTATATATATATATATATATATATATATATATATATATATATATATATATATATATATATATATATATCGAGACATAGAGAGAGGGGAGTTCGACGAAAAACCCTAATGCCTTCTCCTCCATTGCCCTACCCCCCTAGGCGCACCCCAGCCATCGTGCGCCACTGCAGCAGGACCGGGCCACCACCGGAGGCCAGCCACACAGCCGCGCGCAGCAAAGACAGCAACAGTGACAGGAGTCCCCAAGCCCCCAACTTTGTGGTATGCTTTCTCTGTCAATGTTTGTTCGTTTTTGATTCTGTAAAGTTCTTGAGGAAGCCTATATAACCATATAGAAACCCTAGCATTTAGGATTCGACATAGAGAACCCATCAGCCCATAAATTCGATGCGAAGTCGTACATAAAACTGTCAAAATAGGACATATACGACAGTTACCCGATTTGGATGGCAAACCATTGCAAATCCAACGACCTATTCGAAAATATAATTGAATAGGTGTTTAGACAACATATGCGACAGTAAAACCCTTTTTATGGATCCTGATTTCATCGAGTAGGTACAAAGTTATTCGATTTCCAAAATGGCCAAAAACAGTTTTTAAAATAGTGAGAAAAGTTAGAAAAACATCCGATACGACGTGCGTTCCGCCAAACCGGGCGACGTGGTCGCGAACCGAAAGCATCGAAAGGTGCGTATCGACTTCGCGGACGTGTGGGCTTTGACGGAATTCAAATTGGTTGCGTGTGCGCGACGAATTTGATGCGGATCCGTCGAAATTCACCATATCGGTCTCTGTGCAAATTTCTCAATTACTTTGTACACGTTTGTCAGATCGAGATGAAACTTGCGCCAATAGGACGGTATTATTTTTCTGGTCCTGTATACCAAGTTTGGTCCAATTCTGAGACAGTTGATCGGATCGCCGTTTCGCGGGCCCTACGATCCGATTCAACGAACGATTTTGTGCACGGCCAACCGGAATCCAAAATTGGACATACGGTTGGGTTCGTATCATCAAAACGAATCCGTAGACATATAGTTTGACGACTTTAGAGACCATTGACTCTGGTACGCTTTTCGGTTTAAAATGGGTCCAACGGCGGATACCGTTTTGACCCAAAATTATCCTTTTGCCCCTGTATCTAGAATTGGACTTAAGGACAAGCTATCCTAGGTAATTTGACTATTCTGAAAATGTTGGCAATATCTGTTTCAGCTTTCAGAGACAGTTGCGAGATTTGGACTTTATGGCTTACCAGTTGACTATATTTTTGTTGGCTCTGCGTGCAACCTCCAGGCAAGTATACCTTGCCTCCCTCTACAGTTTATTTACATGTATATTATTATTATTATTATTATCTAGTTGTACTAGTTGATTATTTACATGTGATTTGTATATCATGCATGCTAGTATAAATATAGTCCTTGTTCATAGTTAGCTTTGTAGTTCCTATTGGATCTGTTCTCCCATGTATCTTGACTGGGTCATATCATGTCGTCACCTGTACTTCGACTGAGTTGTATTATATCATAGGATGAGTAAGTCATAGCGAAACTACTGTACCTGGTATTCTTGAAGCTAATCTGCGAGTCCACACCAGGGACGAGGGTTAGTAGTTATTTGTACCTTGATTTTGTGAAGTTAACCTACGAGTCCACACTAGGGGCGAGGGTTAGTAGTTATCTGTTCCGGACCTGTGAGTCCACACTAGGGGCGAGGGTTAGTAGTTATCTGTTCCGGACCTGTGAGTCCACACTAGGGGCGAGGGTGATTCTTGATGCTAGCCGACGAGTCCACACTAGGGCGAGGGTTTGAGTATCTATTGATCTCGTGACATATTTTTTCTTGTTCTCATCCAGTAGTTCATTTATGCGTAGTGGTTCTTATACCCGTGTTCATGATCAGTCTGTCATTAGTCACTTGTCTATAGCCACTTGTTAGTAGTCATCATGTCAGTAGTCAGTTGTCATGATTTTGTCTCTTTTCTTGTTTATACCCTGTTTATATTTTAATGCATGATTAAACTGCTAGATAGGCATATTTTTATATATCTTGCTATGTCCCCTGAGGACCTGATGATCTCTTCAGGTTAGTTATTGCATGGAGTTAGTTAGTAGTTCTGGATGGTGGATGATATGACACTTGTAGGTTTCAGATGATTACGATATTGCTTGCGGGATTCAGGTATCAATATCACGTTTAATATCCAGCTCGTGCTTTCCTTTCATCATCATGAGATATCCTATTTATTGATTGAGTTTATAGACTCTTGTTATGTTCTTTGGAGTCTTATCGGACGTTTATGCTAGTGGGCTGCAGGCCATGACCCATAGTTGTTCATCCATGCTTATATTACTCTTGTGGATTTGAGATATAGATTGCATTGCCATGATTTGGCAGTATACCATAGCCTTGACAGCCTTTACGTATTCGAGTCGGGCTGGAGTCTGCTTGATACGTAGCTGGCTTGCTCACGAGCTCGCGTCCGAAAAGCGGGTACGGGTCGTGATAGGTCGATGGTGCTTGGAAGAGAGCGATGGGCGGCCTGCTCTTGGAGTCCGAAAATGCTAGCCAGGGAGGTCGCAGTAACAGTGATCTTGACCCCACCAACTTTGGTTTCAAACTCCAGGCCGTTCTTGGCGGGAACTAGATTGCAGTAGAACATCGTTACGATATTTGGGTAGTAGTCCACTTGCCGTTCGAGAAGGTCGTCAATCCCCGAGAATCGAAAGAATTCTCGATGATCTTTGAAGTTGAGCCAAGAGATAGGCTTCCCAGAACACACAGACGCTTTGTGGTAGAAGTTGAACCACTTGCTGGAGTGATGGGCAGATTTAAAAATTATGGGATTTAAGCCGTGAGTAGGAGTAAGACAGAAGAGTGCAGTGGATGGTGGAGGAGCGGAGGAGGAGCCACCGCCATTGCGGGAGCGCTTGCCTTGAGAAGCCATGGGAGGAAGGAGGAGATGAAGGAAAGCAGTAAGGGAATGAGAGAGTAAAGGAGAGGGAGTTTATAGGGAGGAAGGGGGTGGCTGGGGGGGGTAAATGAGGATCATAGCCGGTCATAAAAAAGGGGAAACGGATATGGAGGAACTGAGAGGGGTGTGATGCTTCGGTTTCTGCACCTGTTCATCGGAACCGAAAAATTCGGCAAAAAATGATGGAATACCGACAAAAAATTCGGAAGAGATAAGTATGAAGTAAATACGGGTAGGTGAGGGGTCTCATCACAATTAAGAGGGCCAACTGTCAGCGTGGGAAAAGTGCACAAAAATTAATGCGAAAAATTTGGCAGATTTTTGCGAAGATCCGACGGAAAATCCAGTGTGGATTTTTGGAAGCTGTTGGAATTAATCGGATTATCCGACGAATTTCTGCAGAAATCTATTGGATAATCCAGAAAATTCAGAAACATGGATCAAAAAGATTTGTTAAGGAGGCCAATTTCGTGATAAATGAAGGTGAAACGATCTTCAGCAAGAGGTTTGGTAAAAATGTCAGCAAGTTGATGGTCAGTGTCGACAAATTCCAGACGAATGTCTCCCTTGAGTTGATGGTCCCGTAAAAAGTGATGTCTAATCTCAATATGTTTGGTGCGAGAGTGACAAATAAAATTTTTAGTGAGATTAATGGAGCTAGTATTATGACATTTTATAGAGATGCCATTAGAGGAAATACCATAATCTACTAGTGTTTGTGTCATCCAAAGAATTTGTGCACAACAACACCCGGCCGCTATGTATTCGGCTTCAGTTGTAGAAAGAGCAACATAATTTTGTTTCTCGCTAAACCATGATACCAATGATTTCCCTAAGAAATGGCATGTGCCGCTAGTACTTTTTCGGTCAATCTTACATCCGACAAAGTCCGCATCCGAGTAGCCGATGAGCTCAAAGGATGTGGACTTTGGATACCAAAGGCCCAATGTTAATGGTGCCCTTGAGATACCGAAAAATGCGCTTAACGGCACATAAGTGAGATTCTTTGGGATTCGCTTGATATCGTGCACATGAGCAAACACTAACATAATGTCGGGACAACTAGAAGTTAAGTAAAGCAAGCTATCTATCATACCTCGATACTTACGTATGTCGATGGAAACGCTATTTTCATCTTGATCAAGCTTTTTCATGGTGGTCATAGGAGTCCTCATTGTTTTGGATGAATCTAGTTCAAAGCATTTGAGAAGGTCCTTTGTATATTTCGCTTGATTGATGAATGTTCCTTGAGGTCCTTGCTTGATTCGTAGACCAAGAAAGAATGAGAGTTCTCCCATCATACTCATTTCAAATTCCTCCTACATAACTTTGGCAAATTCTACACACAATGTCTTGTTAGTGGAACCAAAGATAATATCATCAACATAGATTTGGACTAATAGAAGTGTCCCATTAAGAGACTTGATAAATAGTGTTGTGTCAACTTTATTCTTAGAAAAATTGTGAGAAATAAGAAATGAGCTAAGACGCTCATACCAAGCACGGGAAGCTTTTTTGAGGCCATATAGGGCTTTGTGAAGTCTAAAAACATGATCAGGGAATTTGAAGTCCTCAAAACCTATTTGACATAAACTTCTTCTTTAATAACACCATTTAAAAAAGCATTTTTGACATCCATTTGAAAAAGCTTAAAATTATTGAAATAAGCAAAAGCACAAAGCATCCTAATAGATTCAAGACGAGCAACCGGAGCATAAGTTTCTTCGTAGTCAATGCCTTCCTCTTGGTTATAGCCTTGAGCAACCAATCGGGCTTTGTTACAAGTGACGAAACCATATTCATTAAGTTTACTTCGAAACACCCACTTTGTCCCAATAATGGAATAATTGTGGGGTTTGGGAACGAGTTCCCAAACATTATTTTGCTCAAATTGATTTAGCTCTTCTTGCATGGCAATTATCCAAAATTCATCATTGAAAGCATCATTAACATTTTTAGTCTCTATTTGGGAAATAAAAGCGACATTTGTACAAAGATCACGTGTAGTAGCTCTAGTGCTAACCCATGAGGAAGGGGCACCAATAATAAGCTCTTTTGGATGATGAGGGACAAATCTCCATTTTTTTGGAAGATCCTCCGGAGGAGGCTCAATTGGTGGAGAACTTTCGGGTGGAGTAGGCTCAACTTCATTGTTAGATGAGGAAGTGCTAGTATCTCCAAAAGAAGAGTTCTCCAAACCAAAAAAGATGTCATCAACAACCTTGGAGAAGGAGGATGTAGAAGTGTTAAGTTCATCAAAAGATATATTTATTGACTCTTCGACAACGAGACTTCTCTTGTTAAAGACACAAAAACCTTTGCTATGCATAGAATAACCAAGAAAGATACCTTCATGGGCTTTGTCTTCGAATTTGCCTAGGCTATCCTTGGTGTTCAAAATAAAATATTTGCATAACTTTAAAATATTCAATTGAGGGAATTTTGTCAAACCAAAGTTCATATGGAGTTTTCTTAGAAATAGGTCGAATCAAGACTCTATTTATAACATAACATGCCGTATTAACGGCCTCCACCCAAAAGTATTGGGGAAGCTTATATTGATTTAACATGACCCTTGCCATATCGCCAAGGGTTCTGTTCTTTCTTTCCATAACTTCGTTTTGTTATAGAGTTCTAGGACAAGCAAAATCATAACCATAACTATTTTTTTCACAAAATCTTTTAAAATCGGTATTATCAAATTCTCCCCCATGATCACTTCTAATCTTTTTGATCATAATGCCTTTCTCAATTTGAACACGTTTACGAAAACCAACAAATTCACGAAATATATTACTTTTGTTTGCAAGAAAAATGACCCAAGTAAATCTTAAAAAAATCATCAACCAAAACAAATGCATAAAGTTTACCACCAAGATTAGCTACTCTACTAGGACCGAATAAATCCATATGAATGAGTTGAAGTGGTATAGTAGTACTTACTGAGTTGATGGATTTGAAGGAAGATTTGGTCAACTTACTTTTCTCACATGCTTCACATACCATATCCTTTTTGAACGAGATGCTTGGAAGTCCTCTTGCGAGCTTCTTGGTGGCGAGTCGGGAGATGGTATCCATGTTAGCATGCCCAAGTCTCATATGTCAAAGCCAACTTTTATCGTTCTTTGCTACTAAGCATCTGTCATTGTTATCGCTCTCAACAAGATAAAGAACATAGATATTATTTTCTCTAATGCCTTCATACACAGTAGATCCACTAGTGCTATCGGTGATGAAGCATTTGTGTTTAACAAACTTAATATCATAACCATTATCCGTAAGATAACTAATGCTAAGAAGGCTGTACTTGAGATTAGTAACAAGGCAAACATTTTTAATACATGGATAAGGAGGGGACCATTTCCTAAGATATACCCCTTTAGATTGTTGTGGAAGGAAACATGTCCTTCTTTCTTCATCGATAGCGTTGTGAAGAGTGAAGTATCACCGGTCATGTGCCGTGAGCAACCGCTATCGAGGATCTACTTGCTTTTAGCATGCGAAGGAGGGTTCACCTACAACACAAGTTGAACATGAAGACGTTGGTACCCAAGAACATTTGGGTCCTTGATTGTTAGTTTTAGGAACCCATTTAAACATTCTCATATCAACATGCTTTGTCATTTGACAATAATAAGTCCGGTGTTCGTGCTTATATAGTCATCCTACTGCCTGAATTTCTTCGGCCTTGGATAAACTCATGATGCATAGATCTTGTGTCAAAATCATGATAATAGGAAATATAATAATTAAAATTATACGTGTTATGATTTCCCTTGCTGGTTTCTCATTCTCTACTGCTAGCGAGAAGGTATACCGGTAACTCTGATTGGGGTCACGAGCTCTAGCCTTGTTGTACTGTACACCTTGGGGACATAATGGTGGACGAGGTGCTGAAGATATAGGCCTCAAGGCCTGATGTGCATGTACTAGTGCCTGCTGCTCGGGGCAATCACTGGACAAGTGTTGTCCTGATCCACATCTCATACATAATCCCAGGCGAAGTCGATAGTCATTTCTGATATGACCTTGCTTTCCACAAAAGTTGCAAGTGGGCTTCTGGTAGGGCGTAGCCCTGTGCTGGTACTATCCTGTGGACCTCATGATTGGTCCATTCGATATAGCTCTAGCCATTACAACCACTGGTGTATGATGTCTTGATGTTTGCTGTTGCTCATTGTGAAGAATCTCCTCAGCATGAGCTTCCTCTAAGACAGCCGAGTGGGAGACTCGAGACCGTGTAGTCGTATAAGACTTGAGCTATGGTGCAAGCCCCTGATGGAATCTCTTCGCCTTGTCTAACTTTGTCGGGATCAGTCTCGCACCAAATCTACTTAGGCGATTGAATTCTGAGTCATACTCATCAATTGTCATATTTTTTTGCTTCAAACGAAGGAAATGGTCGTATAGACCGTCTCGAACAAGAATGGGGAAGAATATCTCATAGAATAGATCATAGAACTCCTTCTAAGTGATCCCAGTGCCCAATCGTCTTTCTTCTGCCTTCCATTAGTGGTGAGCATTATCTTCTAATAATAGGTCCACTGCTGTCATCCAATCTCTAGCTGGCAACTGGGATGCCTTCAGTAGCTTCTCCATACTAATAAGCCATTGTGACACCTCTAGTGGCTTCTCCGTTACTCTGAAGGCCCTGGGGTTCATGTCCGTAAAATTCTTGATAGAGCCTTCATATAGATGCAGAGCCGATACTGGTGCTGGTACTAGAGGTGGAGGTGGAGATTATAGTCTGTCTTATCAGCTCAGTTTGTTGCCACTGGGCCTGCATAATTTCATACATAAACTAGAAAGTAGGGCTCCCATCAGTTGTTGGTGGAGGCATCTGAGGTCCCGACTGTGGTGGAAATTACTGAAGGAATGGTGGTGGTGGAGGCAGTGGTACATTCCCTTCCGGTGGCACGGTAGTGGTCTCCCCAGCCTTGCTGACTGGGGGTGCCACAATCTCTAGATGCACCATCATCGACGTCGTAGTAGGTTACGACTATTCCGGCTAATATGGTGTCATCGAAGTCATTGGAGGATTCTGTCCCTCCGGGGTAGCCTCTTCACCAGATGTGAGGGCCAAGGCAGAAGTGCGTCCACTTCTTAGATTCAGACTATTGGCACAAGAAAGAATATGACGATATTAGGAAAGGTTATGTCACAACCACATTTCTAGTGTGAGGGTATTTTGTCATTTTTGGGGTAATTTAAAATTTATTAGAATTTATGGGAATTTTTAGGAATTATTTTGGAATTGTTTGGACTAGATTGATTTTGGCTAGTCTTGACCCTTGTAGACCAACCTAGAAGCTAACCCTAGTTAGTATGGACTTGGTTAGGTTATATGACTCTAGTCTAACCTAAGCTAATCCTTGGTTTGGTCATTAGACTCTAGTTAGCAATAGGAATTAGAAAGTCATAAGTCATGGCTTATGATTTAGAGCCTTTGATAAATTATTTTAACTCATAGCCTTGTAGGTTGGCCCAAAGCCCAAGACAAATTCCAAAACCCTAGCCTAGACTAAGTGGCCGGCCACCCCTATCTACGTTGGGAACATCACCCTATAAATACTCTCCTAATTTTAGGGTTGCCTCTTTTAAGGAAAGCTCAAGTTTAAGAAAAGGTTTGTTTCCTATTTCATTTAATCCCTAAAATTCTATTTCTTTTCCTTTTTCATTCAAATCTCTTCCATTAGGTTCTAATATACCTATTCTTGCTGTTATTGAAGTTTCATTTCAGTTTGTTGTGATTTGATTGGATTGGGACATCAAGGAGAAGAGCTCTAGAAAGGGGATTTTTATAGAAAGTTCAAGTATAGGTAACTTTCTCATTTCTCCATGAAATTCCGATTTCTTTACATATTTAGGAAGCCCTAGGAGTCCCCTAGGTGTCTGCATTAGTTTCGTGTCGGATTTCATAAGTTTCGTGTCCGTTTTGGACACGTATCAGGACCTGTCCAGAACTGTTTGTCGAAATGCCTCAGAGAACTTTTTGACCTAATTTCTAAGAAGTTTTTGAATAGGAAATTTGTTTGTGATGTTGCTTATGCATTTATGTTCCTCTGAGGTGTTGTTTGTGTTGGGTTGTGTCGGATTCGACGCGTGGACATGCACTGCACGCGCGCGCGCGCGCTCGGGTTGGATCCCCTGCTTTTCGGGGGCCACAGCTGCCAGGACACGCCACGTCGACACTTGACACTTGACACATGGGTCGTCCTCGTGACTGACACGATGTATGTCGAGTCTCAGACCCCCACGTGTCGTGTCGGACACGTACGAACACGTGTATTGTTTTTGCACTGAATTGGGTTCAGTAGTTTTCGTGCACTGATACGGCACTGTATCTCAGGACATGACACTCTAGGACACAGTGCAGGTCGACCTAGTCCTAGCCCTAATGTAGGTGTACACGTATGCACGAGCACGTGGCCTAGTTCGTGTTGTGTCGTGTGCACGACACGCGTGCACACGTGTACGATGTGTGCACTGAAACAGTACCTGTGTGCACTGTTTTGTGTCTCGTTTTTGTTGGACACATCGTATCCACTTGGGTGGACGCCTTTGTATGGTAGGACACACATGTATTATATATTTTAATTACCAACTCGTTATTGTGTATTTTAATGATTTTTCATTGGGTATTTATCAATTTACCTAAATTCTGAACTGTATATGTATCCTGAATTTCCAGTTTTCAAATACCAAATTGGACACCTATTTTAACCTATTTATTACTGCTCAAATATTGGTTTTAGTCCCATTTAGTGTTCTTCTATAGGTTAACTAGCTGTGTGTCGATTTTGGTGAGTTTTGGTGGTATGTGGGAATCAAAATGGGGATTTAATGAAAACTGGAAATTTGGTTCAGTTTCCATTACATGTTCTGTGCATTTGTGTCCATTTCCTGATTCAGTCCAATATTGTTCACCCTCTAAAACACCCTCACAGCTGACACACTAATTCACACTCTATCACTCACTGTTTTCTCACACACATTTATGTTTCACTCACAATTACACACACACACACACACACACACACACACACACACACACACACACACACACACACACACACACACTAGTTCTCTCCACACACATGTCTAACTTCATTCACTCACACACATAACAGTGACACCAGTCCACTCTTCTTCCCACACACACACACACACACAAGCCACACACACACACAGCTCTCATTATCACTCACCTGTGCTTATTTCATACCCACACACACTGTTTCTACATGGTGTACACACAAGCACACATGGCAATCACTGATTTCTGATTTCCTGCTACACCACACACACCCTCATGTCTTCTCTCTCTCTCTATACCTATCCTAGTTTCCCTAATGCAAAGTATATATGTAATGTAACTTTTCCTCTCTATCTATATCCTATTTTCTATGTGATTATTTGCTAAATAGGTAATATATATATTATGTAATGTGCATATATAATATAGTTTGTGTATCATATAGGTATTTAATATAGATATTGGCATTGGGTGTATAGGTCATGTTAGCATATATATATATATATATATATATATATATATATATATATATATATATATATATATATATATATATATAAGTATCATATACATATAATTGTGTGTGAACTATATATGTGTATTCTTATATATGTGTGTATGGTTAGATTACACAATATATATCATGAGTGTTAGGTTTAGATATAAATTTGACTTGTGTATGTTTTAGTGATGGCCTATAGGCATGATATAGCCTATGGCCTGTATGTGAGTCAGTTTGACTAGTGAGCCTAGTTTGGGCTTGTACAACCTTGTTAGACCTAGTACAGACTAATGTAGTCTAGTGTAGACTAGTTTGACCATAGTTGACTTAGATTTGACTTCTTGGTTGACCAAGGTTGACCAAGAGTTGACTTTGGCCTAGATTGACCTAGAATCATGTAGAATGCATAGTAGGACTTCATTATACCATTTTGGACTTGTTGTGACTTGTTCTATTTTGATTAGGAGCCAGACACCACTCCTCGAACAATACTTTTATATTGGACACTCAGATACCAGGCGAGTACATTCTCTAATTTTTTCATATCCTGCTTAGAATTATTTTCTGCATTAAATTACTTTACTTGTTACTGTCACGTTGGTAACACGGATTGGTACTATATGGATCCCTTCTTGAGATGTTATCCTTAGGGAGCATCGGGTACTACATGTTCTGTGCGTTTCACTTATATGGCGTATCACTATGCTTCACTGGTTCTTTGATCACTTGTGACATATACTCTTATGATCACAGAGTCTCATAGAATCTCTTATCCTATTTACTGGGTATCCTAGAATCTCCTAGAATCCCCATTTACGGGACATCCATGTATCACCCTTCGGGGGCCTTGCATGGAATCATAACATAACCTGGTTGGATCCTTGTGTATTGATTGGGGGTACGGGGGAGTAGAAATAGACATGTGAATACTATCCAAGTAGTGTAGCATCAGAATCTCTTCTATAGTGTAGCATCAGAATCTCCTATGCCATTTACATGTCTATATTGTACTCTGAGTCACTAGCCACTGTTAGTCTCTATCTATAGTAGATATTTCTATTACAGCTTTCTCTCTCTGTTTACATACTGCAATTCTTTCAGTACTTGTATCTTACTTTACTGTATGATTATATTTTCTAACCTGCTATGAACTGTTGAGATGTACTGTGCTCGCTCCTGTCCTGATTGGATCTGTTGAAATATTACAGAGGACGAGGAGGAGGCCTGTCTGGATACTTTCTACGGGGCAGCCTTAGATGATACCTGCGAGCTGGACCCTCAGGAGGACCCAGCTCTAGCTGAGGACATCACCCCCATTGCCTAGACTAGTTAGTTAGGCTTATCTTATTTTATGTAGTCTTGAGACATGTTTAGCTAGACTTTATTCTGAGTTCTGAGTTGTATATATTCTTTCATTCTGTATCTGAGACCATGTACCTCTGGATATTTGCTGGGATTATCTTAGACTACTTATCATCTATTTTCCTTGAGTTCTATTTCATATCATGCTATCTCTTCCTTAGTTGTGATTGAGTTTATTTACTGCTATGTCACCCCCACTCGGGGAGTATAAACTGTTTAGATATATATATTGTTAGATGTATGTTGACCTAGGACAGCGTTCTACCGCCGACACTGCGGCGTAGACTGGACGTACCCACGCCTCGTGCCCTTACTCTAGGGTGCGGGTCGTGACACGTTTTTAGTGGTGGCCCATGTAGGTCAAGACTAGAAGTGTAGTGGTATTCGAATTAGAGTATCACTACAGCCTGCAGTAGGATATAGGACATTCATTTTAAGATACTCAATCACTTTAGGAAAAATTCTTTTATTTGCTATCTAAATCCTTATTGTCAGCTGATCCTTTAAATTTTTAACTGTCCGCCTTTGTTATTTCGCTTCTTTCTCAGAAATTGATACTCTTGTTTGTCTATCTTCAGGATGCTAGAGACTAGATCGCAGCGTACCATCTATGGGGATGCTAGGGGACTGCTACCTCCCAGCCAGTACAGTGAGGCCAGGGGACTGCAGCTCCTGCCACCTCTGCTCGTATTGAGACCTCGGCAGCAGCAGCAGGGGGTATGCATCCACCGGCTCGGAGGCAGGACCCGGTCATCCCAGAGGATCCCTTCCAGCAGCCGCCTCCAGGATACATGGACGCAGCGCAGATGTTCGCATACTTCCAGCAGTTCATAGACCGGCAGCAGGCTCGTCAGGATAGGGGCATGGAGCTGGCCCTTACGACGGTTGCAGCTCGACCAGTGGTCCATCAGCCGAGGACACCGGGGATCGAGCAGTTTCAGAAGATGAGCCCTAGAGACTTTCTGGGGACAGAGGGGATCCTATATGCCGATGAGTGGATCGAGCATATAGAGGAGATCTTCCGCTTGGCCAGGATACCAGCAGATCTTCAGATCGAGGCCGCAGCTAGCCGGATGCGAGATCTTGCTCGTACCTGGTATCAGTCAGACCCCAGGGTGGTGGTAGCTGGGCAGACTTGGGAACAGTTCAAGGGCTTCTTCAAGAAAAAGTTCTTCCCAGATTCAGCATTCAGAGCCTTAGAGACGTAGTTCGAGAGCCTAGTCCAGGGAAGTCTCTCAGTGGAGGAGTACGCCGGGGAGTTTGGCTGTATCGACAGGTTTATAGAGGGCTTGAGCGAGACGGCGAAGGCCCAGAGGTTTCGGAAGGGTCTAGTTAAGGAGGTCAAGTCCTTGACCAAGGGCAACCGGGATGCCACGTTCGAGGAGATCTTGACGGGAGCCTTGCTAGCAGAGGATGATCTTGAGCTTAGGCTCAAGAGAGGGCGAGACCCAGTTGGGGGCAGCAGCAGCGGGGACCAGGCCAAGAGGCCCCACTTTCAGCACCAGCAGCTGAACAGTTTCAGCCGCAGCCGATCCAGCAGAGGCCAGTTCATCAGCAACAGCAGCCGAGACAGCACCAGCAGGGTCAGAGACAGGGTGGTACTTGTGTCTACTGCAAGAAGCCTGGGCACGTCTTCAATGAGTGCCGGAAGAGGCTGGGCCAGTGCCTGGTGTATGGCTCAGCAGATTACCAGATGAGGGAGTGCCGCATAGGACGAACAGCCCAGGGAGGAGGAGTCAGAGCTCCAGCAGGCCAGCAGAGGGGACCAGCCCTGCAGACGCAGCAGCAGAGGTTCGTCTAGCACCAGCAGCAGGCCAGGGGAGGCCAGCAGGGGCAAGGATTCACCATGGCAACAGAGGATACGGAGGCCATCGGAGAGCTGATTGCAGGTTCGATTCTTCTCGACTCCAGTCCAGCTTTTGCATTATTCGATTTCGGTGCTTCGCATAGCTTCATATCAGTATATTTTGCGATTAGACACGGTATCGTAGCTGAATCATTGCCTAGGACTTACAAGATCATGACCGGGGGTGGCATTATCCTCGTGAGTGATGTTTATAAGGGTCGGAGAGTAGTTTTGGGAGGCCGTGAGTTGGAGGTGAGCCTGCTCGTAATGCCATTATTGAACTATGATATAGTACTAGGCATGGATTGGTTGAACAGGAACCACGCCAGCATTGATTGCAGAGGGGGTAGAGTTCTCTTCAGAGCACCGGGGGAGCCAGAGTTCGAGTACTCCAGACGTTAGGCAGAGCAGAGCAGCGAAGTCTTCTGTGGAGTCTCGGTCGAGGAGCAGACGATTCCACACCCCTTGATAGCAGAGTATATGGATGTTTTTCCAGAGGAGTTGCCAGGATTGCCACCAGACAGAGACATAGAGTTCTCGATAGACTTGGTTCCAGGAGCGGAACCCATCTCTCAGCATGTCTATCGGGTGAACAACAGCGAGCTGGTGGAGCTGAAGAAGCAGGTGGATGAGCTACAGGACAAGGGCTTCATCCGCTCGAGTTTGTCGCCATGGGGTGCACCAGTGTTGTTCGTGCCAAAAAAGGATGGGTCAGTACGCATGTGTATTGACTATAGGGCACTCAACAACCTCACGATCAAGAATAAATACCCATTGCCGCGGATCGACGATCTTTTTGACCAGTTGAGCGGAGCTCGGGTATTTTCCAAGATTGATCTGAGGTCGGGATATCACCAGGTGAAGGTGAAGGGGGAAGATATTCCCAAGTCTGCTTTCAGGATGCGGTACGGGCAGTTTGAGTTTTTGGTTATGCCGTTTGGGCTAACCAATGCACCAGCAGTGTTTATGAACCTTATGAACAAGGTATTCCACCAGTATCTGGATCAATTTGTGGTAGTATTCATTGACGATATCGTGATATATTCCAAGACTGTGGAGGAGCACGAGGAGCATTTGAGGATAGTGCTGGAGATTCTCAAGAAGGAGCAGCTTTATGGAAAGCTCTCCAAGTGTGAGTTCTTCTTGGACCGGGTGGACTTCTTGGGGCATATAGTGACTGGAGATGGTATCTCAGTTGACCCCAAGAAGATTGTAGCAGTTGAGGCATGGGCAGCGCCGACTTCAGTTGCAGAGATCAGGAGTTTCCTGGGGCTGGCAGGATATTATCGGAGATTCGTGCAGGATTTCTTCCGGGTTGCAGAGCCGTTGACTCGGTTGACCCGGAAGGATGCTGAGTATGTTTGGTCAGAGGAGTGTCAGGCAGCTTTTGATGAGTTGAAGAAGCGGCTTACGACAGCTCCGATTCTGACATTGCCTTCAGGATCAGGTGGTTTCACTATTTATAGTGATGCTTCAGGGAAGGGGCTGGGTTGCGTCTTACAGCAGCATAGGAAGGTGATTGCCTATGCTTCCAGGCAATTGCGTCCCCATGAGAAGAACTACCCTACCCACGACCTGGAGCTGGAAGCAGTGATATTTGCTCTAAAGTTGTGGAAGCATTATCTGTATGGTGAGAGGGTAGAGATCTTTACAGATCACAAGAGCTTAAAGTATGTGTTTACTCAGAAGGAGTTGAACATGAGACAGCGCAGATGGCTAGAGTTGATAAAGGATTTTGACATCCTACTTCAGTATCACATAGGGAAGGCCAACGTGGTTGCCGATGCCTTGAGTAGGTATCCGACAGCCATGTGTTTGACCATGGATCGGCATTTTCTTGCCGACTTAGAGAGCCTTGGGATTGAGGTGATCATGCCCGGAGTGCAGATGCAGTTATGGGGGATGCAGATTCAGTCAGACTTGGTGTGGAGGATCAAGTCGGCACAGTTTGAGGATGTTGCTCTGCAGTGTCTCCGAGAGCAGGTTCGAGCAGGATTGCTGGAGGGCGAGTTTTCTCTTGCAGAGGATGGTGCCTTGAGGCACGGTTCCAGATTATGTGTGCCCAACGGAGATCTCAGGGAGCAGGTTATGTAGGAGGCCCACAGATCTCAGTACTCTATACACCCTGGTGCCAACAAGATGTACCGAGATCTGAGGGAGCATGTTTTGTGGTCAGGGATGAAGCGGGAGGTGGCTCGCT
Organism: Iris pallida; assembly: GCA_029216955.1. NCBI lineage: Eukaryota > Viridiplantae > Streptophyta > Magnoliopsida > Asparagales > Iridaceae > Iris > Iris pallida. Next base: position 1,569,386 of record JANAVB010019198.1, on the reverse strand, counting down.
TCGTGGCTAGGTGCTTGGTCTGTCAGCAGGTCAAGGCAGAGAGGTAGAGGCCCGGTGGATTATTGCAGCCGCTGCCCATTCCCGAGTGGAAATGAGAGCATATCACTATGGACTTCGTATCAGGATTGCCGCGTACTACAGGAGGAAAAGACGCGATTTGGGTCATCGTTGACAGGTTGACCAAATCGGCCCACTTTTTGCCATTCAAGATGGGTACGTCTACAGAGAGGCTGGCGGAGATGTATATACGGCAGATAGTCAGGATTTACGGAGTTTCGGTCAGTATCGTCTCAGATCGGAATAGCCGTTTTACTTCCCATTTCTGAAGGAGTCTGCAGACCAGCTTGAGCACTCAGCTCAAGTTTAGTACTGCATACCACCCCCAGACGGACGGACAGTCGGAGCAGACTATTCAGACACTTGAGGATATGCAACGGACGTGCGTCCTGGACTTTGGAGGTATCTGGAAGGATCATCTTCATTTGGTGGAGTTTGCTTACAACAATAGTTTCCAGGCCAGCATTGAGATGTCACCTTTCGAGGCTCTGTACGGGCGTAGGTGTCGTACACCCTTATCTTAGGATGATGTTGGTGAGCGAGCTTTACTGGGGCCAGAGATGGTTGTTGATGCAGCCGAGAAGGTGAAGCTCATCAGGGACAGACTTCGCGTGGTGCTGGACAGACAAAGGCACTGGGCCGATAGCCACCGGAGGCCGTTGGAGTTTGAGGTACAGATTAGAGTAGGACTAGATTTAGGTTGTTTGTTTATGACTTTTGATCATGTTTGTTTATTATAATTAATTGAGATCTTGCTTGTGATTAGGTCGGAGACCAGGTTTTCTTGAGGACATCTCCGACTCGTGGTACAATACGTTTTGGTGGAGGCGGGAAGCTTAGCCCGCGCTTCATCGGCCCTTTCGTTATCAGCGGGAGAGTCGGTGACGTTGCGTATAGGCTAGACTTGCCGCCTGTGCTAGTGGGGGTCCACAACGTATTCCATGTATCACAGTTGAGACGGTACATGGCTGACCCTAGCCACATGCTCGATCATTCAGAGATAGAGGTTGGGCCTTCTCTCAGCTATCCAGAGGAGCCAGTGGAGATTCTGGATCGACGGGAGAAGGTTCTGAGGAACCAGGTGATACCCTTGGTACGCGTCGCATGGAGGCATCATTCTCCAGGAGAGTCTACCTGGGAGCGGGAGGATGAGATGCAAGAGCGCTATCCTTATCTTTTTGGACCGTGAGGTATACTTTCTATCCTTCTCATCAGTTGTATTTCGCATTTCAATTTCGAGAACGAAATTCTTTTAAGAAGGGTAAATTTGTCACTACCATATTTCTAGTATGAGACTATTTTTGTCATTTGTGGGGTAATTTAAAATTTATTAGAATTTATTTGAATTTATGGGAATTTTTAGGAATTATTTTGGAATTGTTTGGACTAGATTGATTTTGGCTAGTCTTGACCCTTGTAGACCAACCTAGAAGCTAACCCTAGTTAGTATGGACTTGGTTAGGTTATATGACTCTAGTCTAACCTAAGTTAATCCTTGGTTTGGTCATTAGACTCTAGTTAGCAGTAGGAATTAGAAAGTCATAAGTCATGGCTTATGATTTAGAGCCTTTGATAAATCATTTTAACTCACAGCCTTGTAGGTTGGCCCAAAGCCCAAGACAAATTACAAAACCCTAGCCTAGACTAAGTGGCTGGCCACCCCTATCTACATTGGGAACATCACCCTATAAATACTCTCCTAATTTTAGGGTTGCCTCTTTTAAGGAAAGCTCAAGTTTAAGAAAAGGTTTGTTTTCTATTTCATTTAATCCCTAAAATTCCATTCCTTTTCCTTTTTCATTCAAATCTCTTCCATTAGGTTCTAATATACCTATTATTGCTATTATTGAAGTTTCATTTCAGTTTGTTGTGATTTGATTGGATTGGGACATCAAGGAGAAGAGCTCTAGAAAGGGGGTTTTTATAGAAAGTTCAAGTATAGGTAACTTCCTCATTTCTCCATGAAATTCTGATTTCTTTATATATTTAGGACGACCTAGGAGTCCCCTAAGTGTCTGCATTGGTTTCGTGTCGGGTTTTGTACGTTTCGTGTCCGTTTTGGGCACGTATCAGGACCTGTCCAGAACTGTTTGTCGAAATGCCTCAGAGAACTTCTCGACTTAATTTCCAGGAAGTTTTTGAATAAGAAATTTGTTTGTGATGTTGCTTCACTACAACAAAAAACCCTTTTAATGACGGCTAAAAAGCGTCATTAATGACGTACCATGACGTTTTTTTTTTCCACAGCAACCGTCATGAAAACGGGTGTTATAAATGTTTTTTAAAAGCGTCATAAAATAACCGTCATGAATATGATGAGTTTCTGCTACACTTATTTTCAGCATAGTTTGAAAGCGTTATGAATAGATAATCTGTATAGACTCAATTCAGCACATTTATAACGCTCAATTCTGCACATTTATATATTACTTTCCAAAAAATTATAGATCAATGCTCAATGTTGCTCAATTCAATTTCAAAACATTCATTTTGAACCATATTCACAAGAAACATCTAAATGTTATAGAGTACCATTTAATCCATTTACAAATATATACATAACATATATCACCATCTTCATTACATTTTTTCAAAATAAGACATCCAAATACATATATTTACAACTACTACTAGTAAGTAGACCCTCAAAACTATTAGTACATTGGCTTCAACTTTGAGCACATCAAAACTGTCGGCATCACGTAGCAAAACCCTGAAAAATGTCTCCCTCCATCATACACTTTGTGTTAAAGAAGTAGCCAAGTGATAAGTAGGTCTAGTACTGCATCACCAAGAAATTCAAGCCTCTGGTTTTGAAAAAATAAAGAAAAAGAAGTCAAATGCATGATTATAAATATGAAAAGTAATTTTGAGTGTCAAACAAAAAATGATAAATATATCAGTATCTAGTATCAACTAGGAAAAAACTTCCAAACTTGCTTACTTGGTAGTAGTAGCTAGTTCCAATTTCAGAAGCATGAGTTATTGCCTCCAATAAAAGGCGTTTAATAGCAAACTTATAGCGTAATTTCTTTTCCAGAATTTCCATGTCATCAGATCTGGGAACACAACTCCAAAATGACATAGAGATGGTCATTGCTTTCCCAACCATTTCAGACTCAAGTTCAATATCAATGCCTAACTATTTCAATACAGCAAGAGCAGCAGTTAATCCGCCACCAACATAATATGCCCCAATTAGAGCCGCTACGCAATCAGATATTGTCTTAGATCACTATACCAAGAGAATGTTGTTTTGAAGCATAAAGGTGCACAAAATGAACTAGTTTGAAGCTAAACCAATCATAACAAAACAATTTATTTTATAAATAGATAGAAATGTGTATTTCACATAGAAAAGTATATCAAAACAAACTCGAAAATAATTGCAAACAGAGCAGACACCTGGAATAATTCAAGAATGCCATAGCAAGACTGCACTACAAAAAGAATAAATGTCAAAATTCTTATACTTACTCTCCCTTCAACAAAATCCTGTGTTCCAATATTAACCAAATCCTGAATCATATTCACAAAGAAATGAGACACAGAAATTGAACCTAGAGCAAGAACTGTTTGTAATATAAGAAACATAGAAACTAAAGTATCACAGGACTAGTATTATACAGAATCTAGCCATTAGATAATAACCATATGTGTCTTAGTTAAGTGGTCCAGTTGGGGATGTCTCACCATTCTTAAGTAAACCATCCAAGTTGACATACTCTTAGAAAACCAGTCATTTCAAACCATCTCTTGGTTGTGGTTTAAATCGACTGAATGCATTCTGATGCACACTCGTGCATAGTTAGTATAGACTGTATAGTAAGCCACTTTAAAGAAAAACAAGAAATTTGCATCAAATTTGTATCGACTCTTATGTCTAAATATTCACTTTTGTCAATCAACAGGACAAAAAATCCATGACACAGGCAATAGATAGGAAATAAATAGCACTAAAATTGTCTTCTGTCCAAGCTGATGGACGGTTCTTAACTTCTTACTCTGATCAGTTGGCTTTATACTAAACCATCTGATTAGGTTGAAGAACAATTTTAGACCCAATTTGGGTTTGAGCCCATCAGATCCAAGCCAACGAAGCTAATCATTAAACAAAAAACTGTTTCTAAACCAGTTGCGCCTTGCCCAAACTCTAAGTTAGGAATTTTTCGTTTATGTTTTAAGCTAAAAAAATTATCGTAAAGTGCACTTGAAATAGTGACCTGTATACTGCCTTTCTACAATCTTTGAGTTGCTCATAATGAAATCTTGCAATGTAAAAATGACAAGGAAACACTGCCGACTGGTATAAAAAAGTGAATAGTTATTCAGGGATGGAACCTGAATCTGCCCCTCAGCACTTTGGCAGTTAATCTCCCCACCAAGAAACAAGGCCCATTATCATGAACATGCTTCATGGGAACAAAAGAAAATTGCAATGTGTACACAACTAATGGTAGAATCAGTACTAAACGTAACGAGTTTCAGTATTTTACCAAACAAATGATCCTCCACGCTTCCCTGCGGCATGTACTTGTAAACCAGGAGCCTCTCGTCCCCCTCGGCGCAGTACCCGTGCAGATTTACGAGGTTGGGATGGCGCAGCATGATCAGCATCAGGGTCTCCACCAGGAACTCCTTGCTCCCCTGGACCCCTTTCCTGTTCAAATGCTTGACCGCCACGACCTAGAAATGGACGATTTTACAATCGGAAATCGAAATGAATCGCTCGAACAAATTTCGAACAGGATCGGATCATAATTTGCCTGTCCCGACTGGAGTTGGCCCTTGTAAACCCTCCCGAACCCGCCCTCGTCGATCAGATTGGCCTCCTTGAAGTTCATGGTGGCGACCGCCAGGTCGCGGAAGGAGAAGCTCTGGGCGCAGTTATTGGTTTCACAGTGGGCAGGCAGCGGCGGCTTCCTCCTCTGCTCTGCCCCCCACACACAAAAAAAAGCCCATAAATTTCAACAGAAGTCGAAAAAAGAAAAAAAGATGTGAACTTTAGGGCAAAACGAGTACCGAAAGACGAAATGCACCGTACGATGGAGCTGTCCTCGATCCGGTTGCTCCCGATCTCCTTCCGTCGGGGCCGGAAGAAGGAGAAGCAACCCATGGCTCCTTCCGAGCTCCGCCGAAAACCCTAGCTCTCTCGAAACCGGAAGAAGGAGAAGCAACCCATGGATCAGAAACCCTAACCTAACTCTTGAGGAAATTGGGGAAGAAGAGGTTTGGAGAGATGCTGCTCCTTAGAAAATGGATGAGAAATGAATTTTCTCTCTCCCATTTAGCTTTTATACAGTGAAAAAAATTACAAGTTTGCCACCGCTCTAAAGTATTAATGACGGTTTGTTTTATAAACGTTATAAAAAGTCCAAAATTAGTCCAAACCGTCATAGAAAAAAGGTATTTTTCAACTTGATAACGCTTATGTATCAGCCGTCATTAAAACTCCCTGTCGAGCGTCATTAAAAGGGTTTTTTGTTGTAGTGCTTATGCATTTATGTTCCTCTGAGGTGTTGTTTGTGTCGGGTTATGTCGGATTCGATGCGTGGACACGTGCTGCACATGCGCGCGTGCACTCGGGTTGGATCCCCTGCTTTTTGGGGGCCACAGCTGCCATGACACGCCACGTCGACACTTGACACTTGATACATGGGTCGTCCTCATGACTGATACGACGTGTGTCGAGTCTCAGACCCCCACGTGTCGTGTCGGACACGCACGAACACGTGCATTATTTTTGCGCTGGACTGGGTTCAGTAGTTTTCGTGCACTGATACGGCACTTTATCTCAGGACACGACACTCTAGGACACCGTGCAGGTCGACCTAGTCCTAGCCCTAGTGTAGGTGTACACGTGTGCACGAGCACGTGGCCTAGTTCGTGTTGTGTCGTGTGCACGACACGCGTGCACACGTGTACGATGTGTGCACTGTTTCGTGTCTCGTTTCTGTTAGACACATCGTGTCCACTTGGGTGGACACCTTTGTATGGTAGGACACACATGTATTATATATTTTAATTACCAACTCGTTATTGTGTATTTTAATGATTTTTCATTGGGTATTTATCAATTTACCCAAATTCTGAAACTATGTATGTATCCTAAATTTCCAGTTTTCAAATACCAAATTGGGCACCTATTTTAACCTATTTATTACTGCTCAAATATTGGTTTTAGTCCCATTTAGTGTTCTCCTATAGGTTAACTACCTGTGTGTCGATTTTGGTGAGTTTTGGTGGTATGTGGGAATCAAAATGGGGATTTAATGAAAACTGGAAACTTCGTTCAGTTTCCTTTACATGTTCTGTGCATTTGTGTCCATTTCCTGATTCAGTCCAACATTGTTCACCCTCTAAAACACCCTCACAGCTCACACACTAATTCACACTCTATCACTCACTGTTTTCACACACATTCATATTTCACTCACAATTACACACACACACACTAGTTCTCTCCACACACATGTCTAACTTCATTCACTCACACACATAACAGTGACACCAGTCCACTCTTCTTCCCACACACACACACACAAGCCACACACACACACAGCTCTCATTATCACTCACCTGTGCTCATTTCATACCCACACACTGTTTCTATATGGTGTACACACAAGCACACATGGTAATAACTGATTTCTGATTTCCTGCTACACCACACACACCCTCATGTCTTCTCTCTATCTATATACCTATCCTAGTTTCCCTAATGCAAAGTATATATGTAATGTAACTTTCCCTCTCTATCTATAAACTATTTTCTATGTGATTATTTGCTAAATAGGTAATATATATATATATATATTATGTAATGTGCATATATATAATATAGTTTGTGTATCATATAGGTATCTAATATAGATATTGGCATTGGGTGTATAGGTCATGTTAGCATATATATATATATATAAGTATCATATACATATAATTGTGTGTGAACTATATATGTGTATTCTTATATATGTGTGTATGGTTAGATTACACAATATATATCATGAGTGTTAGGTTTAGATATAGATTTGACTTGTGTATGTTTTAGTGATGGCCTATAGGCATGATATAGCCTATGGCCTGTATGTGAGTCAGTTTGACTAGTGAGCCTAGTTTGGGCTTGTACAACCTTGTTAGACCTAGTATAGACTAATGTAGTCTAGTGTAGACTAGTTTGACCATAGTTGACTTAGGTTTGACTTCTTGGTTGACCAAGGTTGACCAAGAGTTGACTTTGGCCTAGATTGACCTAGAATCATGTAGAATACATAGTAGGACTTCATTATACCATTTTGGAGTTGTTGTGACTTGTGCTGTTCTGATTAGGAGCCAGACACCACTCCTCGGACAGTACTTTCATATTGGACACTCAGATACCAGGCGAGTATATTCTCTGATCATTTCATATCCTGCTTAGAATTATTTCCTGCATTAAATTACTTTACTTGTTACTGTCACGTTGGTCACACGGATTGGTACTATATGGATCCTTTCTTGAGATGTTATCCTTAGGGAGCATCGGGTACTACATGTTCTGTGCGTTTCACTTACATGGCGTATCACTATGCTTCACTGGTTCTTTGGTCACTTGTGACATATACTCTTATGATCACAGAGTCTCCTAGAATCTCTTATCCCATTTACTGGGTATCCTAGAATCTCCTAGAATCTCCATTTATGGGACATCCATGTATCACCCTTCGGGGGCCTTGCATGGAATCATAACATAACCTGGTTGGATCCTTGTGTATTGATTGGCGGTACGGGGGAGTAGAAATAGACATGTGAATACTATCCAAGTAGTGTAGCATCAGAATCTCTTCCATAATGTAGCATCAGAATCTCCTATGCCATTTACATGTTTATATTGTACTCTGACTCACTAGCCACTGTTAGTCTCTATCTATAGTAGATATTTCTATTACAGCTTTCTCTCTCTGTTTATATACTGCACTTCTTTCAGTACTTGTATCTTACTTTACTGCATGATTATATTTTCTAACCTGCTATAAACTGTTGAGATATACTGTGCTCGCTCCTGTCCTGACTGGACCTGTTGAAATATTACAGAGGACGAGGAGGAGGCATGTTTGGATACTTTCTACGGGGCAACCTTAGATGACACCTGCGAGATGGACCCTCAAGAGGACCCAGCTCTAGCTGAGGACATCACCCCCATTGCCTAGACTAGTTAGTTAGGCTTATCTTATTTTATGTAGTCTTGAGACATGTTTAGCTAGACTTTATTCTGAGTTCTGAGTTGTATATATTCTTTTATTCTGTATCTGAGACCATGTACCTCTGGATATTTGCTGGGATTATCTTAGACTACTTATTATCTATTTTCTTTGAGTTCTATTTCATATCGTGCTATCTCTTCCTTAGTTGTGATTGAGTTTATTTACTGCTATGTCACCCCCACTCGGGGAGTATAAACTGTTTAGATATATATTGTTAGATGTATGTTGACCTAGGACAGCGTTCTACCATCGACACTGCGGCATAGGCTGGACGTACCCACGTCTCGTGCCCTTACTCTAGGGTGCGGGTCGTGACACGTTAGATATGAGGTAAATCAAATAATCAAGGAAGTTTTGAAAATGTTGGAAGTTAAAGGAGGTAGTAGTTCTGGATGAGATACTATTTTTATTCCTATATGCAGGCTTGTTGGGCACAGTCATGTAATCCAACAATATTGTCTGATCTGCATGGGCCACCACAAAAATATGTAATGCCCCAGTCCCAAAATATATAGAACCAAGTACGTGAACATGCCAGCTGCACCTATACGAAGAATACTCCAATATATTGAACCTTCGTATACGTACATAAGCTGTATATATAAGATAATAACAGGCCAGAATAATATAATCTAATCTTATCACAGCTCAACGCAAAAGATAATAAAATCCAGATAATAAATGAGTGTGTCAAGAGATAGCCGGGTAGACATACCCACTCCAAACAGCTATGAAAAATAGTCTCACAAGATCGGAGTCCAACCTCCACAAAATAGAAGGAAAAGAGATGTAAAAAAATATCTACTAATATTTCAATGAATGAACAGACTAAAAATCAGCAGGACATGCCTCGTCATCAATATATGATAGATCCAGTGCCGCTTCGTACTCATAGAAAACTCGTCTAAACCTAGAGAGATAACCAGGTCCTCAAAGGAACGTAGCAAGATACAAGAAAATACCATGCCATATAAACTGTGATAATAAATAGAAAATAAAGTGATGCAAGCAATATGGTACCTAACCATTCTACCGTGAATATGCAGTTGAGATACAATCCTTCGACGCATGAGCCCTGACTAATAATAGGATCCAGTATAGTCCCCTCTTGGGCACCAGTGACCAAGCGTATAACGTTTAAGAACGTTAGTGGCCAACTTGAGGGGGTAAGCATACCCGTATCTCCAGCGGAGCTTCTGGGTTACAAGGAAAGTGTAATCGAATTCCATATGTCAGGTACTATTCTTCTCACCCAATGTCTAGTATCGTCATTTCCATGACCAATAATAACCTCTAGTAACTGCCAAGTCTTCTAGTATGCAATTCTACTGGCAGTTACTCCTATCCTTCGCACGCTCCATACATATCGGTGGCCAGCCGACTATACGGGTACGTATCCTACATGTGACTCACAACACGTGGTAAAGCAAGTGTCAAGAAAGTATGAGATATACCAATACGTCATCAATAATGGGTGGTCACTAGGCTAAGTTAATGCAAGAGAGATAAATAAAAGCAAGAAAACGACCGATATAGTCGCTTGCACCCAAGTGTGACTTGGACGTAAAATTTTATAATAAAAAATAAGAAATGCTGAAAATAACAACTAAAAATAGGAATATGTAAATCACATAGTAAGGTGGCAAGGTATCTTGCCTGGTGGTACGAAGGTGGCAAGTCCAAGAATCACAATATCAGCAAAAGAAACGTCAAAATCGCCAAACAACTCCGGATGCTAAAATAAACATCAAGAACGTACTTGGAATAAGTGATATACCTAGGAATGGCCTGTACAAAAGTCTAATTTTGGAATAGAAGAAAATCATAATTTTGGGTCAAAACGATATCCGTCGTTGGACCCGTTTTGCACCGAAATACGTGCCAATATCTACGGTCTCTAAGATCATCAAACTATATGTCTACGGATCTGGTTTGAGGATACAAACTCAATGGTATATTCAATTTTGGATTTCGATGAGCCATGCAAAAAATCGCCCGTTAGGTCGGGTTGGGGCCCGCCAAAAAGGCGTTCCGATCAGCTTTCTCAGAATCAGACCAAATTTGGCATACATGACCAAAAAATCGATGCGGTCATGATGGTGTAAGTTTTGTCTCAATCCGACAAACATGTACGAAGTTATGGCCTTGTTTACAAAAGGTGAATACGGGGGTATCTCGACGTATACGCACTGATTTCGTCGTGCATGCAAAACAAAATCGGGTTCCGTAGTTCCCATACGTCGGCAACATCCATACGCGTCTTTTGATGCATATAGTGCACGACCACGTTGCTCGGTTTGTCGAGACGCACGCCGTATCAGGAAGTTTTATAGAAATCTTACAGTTTTAGTACAGTTTTCTACCACCTTTAATAATACATAACTTCCTGTACAATAATCAAAATATAGATTTAACAGATGCATTAAAATCTCGGTTATGTTGTCTTTAACTGTTATAAACTAGTTTTCAAAATTACTAAGTGTTTTGATCATAATCTTCCTTCCAAGTTGAGGGTTCAGGCTGTTCATACGCCCTATTTTTGGGCTGAATCGACTTAACTTCGCCTCGATTCTGCAGCCGATCTAGGAGGTGATATCGAAATCCCTTTGAGGGGCTTCACAGTGGGTTATATTGGCTATCTACCTTAAGTTGAAAAATCAAAATTGATCGAGTATACAGAAAGGAATTAGGTTCGATACCTTTGTACCTGGACAATTGCCGAGAATAGGGTCTCTGTTCGGTCGGGTTTGAGCGGCACGGTGAAGCTGCAGTATCCGAAGACGGCTTACAGGGAGCTAGATGAAGTCACTTGGGAGCCGAGGTCGTGCTGGGGTTGAAGGTTGGGGTCTGGGATGAGAGGTTGAAGTGCGCGAGGGTTTGGAAGTCAGAAGGGAACCCACGGCTTATATAAGGCTTTGAGATGGATTTCTCCAATTTTTGCTCGGATTTCTACTTTGTTTAGGTTAAGGTTGTGTCCAGGTGGGAGAGAATCTCCTTAGGATTAGATAGGCTTTTATTTGGAGTGATTTGGTGGTGAATTTGGAGGATAAGGTGGGATTTCATTTTTTCTTTCCTTCTTTCTCTGTTACCCTCGGGGAAGGGGGAGGGGTTGGTCATGATTTTGTTATTACTATAGCTGCGGGTACATTAATCACCCTTTTTTCTTTTTCTTTTACTCTTATAATTATTTATTTATACCCTATTATTAGAATAATGTGACAAAATGAACAAAAATTCCAAATATATATATATATATATATATTCTATATATATATATATATATATATATATATATATATATATATATATATATATATATATATAGAATATACTAAATTTAAATTTCTAAAAATATATAAAATATATTAAAATTCTAAAATTTGTAGTCTACTAATAATAGTATAATGTACAATCACATATACCTATACATTATATATATGCATATATTTACTAGCATCAAAGGAATTAATTCAAATTAAATATAACAAAAATAATGAAAATACTGAAAATAATTAGGAATAAATATGGGGGTTTACATACTACCCAACTTTTAGAAGTTTCGTCCTCGAAATTAAACTAACGTTGGGGGGTATGCAATGCAATGTGGAATTTAAGGAACTAGCATCGAAAAGTCGTACCTTGGTTTTCGAGCAATGGGGTAGTGGATTATATAACCATACTGGCTTCACATCTTATAAGAGATGGTGATCTTGGTTCAAGGCTCTACCCAACTTATTAAAGTTGGCTAGTTCGAGTCGATTTGGTTAGATAGGTACCATAAGTCTGAGGATGTGCCTTCTATGACTTTTGTGTATAAGCAGGCACAAGGGAGCTGAATTAAATGCCATACTAGGGCAGGTGCATAGTGGGCTTCGAGTAGATCACAACCGTATATCTGGTCAAAAGTTTTGAGTTGAGTTTGGTTCTCAAATTGAAGTCGAAAGGTTCATCGGTATTATGGTAAGGTTTATAATTTGCCTTTTTTACTCGAGAATCGTATGAAAATAGAGTACAAGGGGATATGTTTTAGTAGGACATGATATATCTACATGAAGGTGGACTCGTCTACGTCTCGCATATGAAATTTGTTGGAAGATAACAACTAGTCTTGTGCTCCGAATCTAAATGCCACGGTCTGGGACCCAAAATGACCTAAAATAGAAAGTGGGAGTTCATGGGGCAGTAATTATCGTTCTAATAGAAACCACTTATTCTAATCAATAGGCAATCCTAGTACATTCTAAATTTTACTGGGGCTCTACGATCTATATTCTACAATAATTCATTTTTAGAAGTTAACAAAAATACCACTCTATGGTTTAGTGGAGTTAGAAAGGTTCGAGTCGGAAGGTCATACCTCAATTTGTGGAAGAATATTATACGATGTAATAGGATACAAGATGCGATAGATATGAGTCAAGTTTTAAAGATCGTACTTCGATTCCAACAAATGTCAATGATTGTATGAATATAGCTTTCCTGGCTATAAATGGTATGGTGAACTGAGGAGGATATTCCAGGTCTATCTTTCCTCAATACGAGCAAATGTCTTTTCGCAATCCATAAAGGCGAAAATAATAAGTGTTCCGGGGAGAGAGGATCGAATACGAATATGGGGTTCCGGAGGCGTTTTAATAATTCAACTAGAGTTGTCAAGGCAATTGCGGATGAGATCCTAGAGTCTTCTATATCTCAATCAACATAGGATAAGTAATTAAAAAGTAAACCAATTGTACTAAGGTTGATCAGACCATCATACACTGAATTCTGATTAGACAATATGTTAGTGGGCGTCCCCAATAAACACATATATTAAACAAGCTCGATAAAGGACCAGCTTGCAGAAACTAGGCTATAATTGCATTATTTAGTCACGATAGTCCAAAGTATAGATTTATGATTGAAAAAAACACAAGTAGTTCAAAGTTTAAGAATCTAAGCCGTGTCCGGTGTTCGTGCTTATACAGTCATCCTACTGCCTGAATTTCTTCGGCCTTGGCTAAACTCATGATGCATGGATCTTGTGTCAAAATCATGATAATAGGAAATATAATAATTAAAATTATACGTGTTATGATTTCCCTTGCTGGTTTCTCATTCTCTACTGCTAGCGAGAAGGTATGCCCGTAACTCTGATTGGGGTCCTGAGCTCTAGCCTTGTTGTACTGTATACCTTGGAGAGGTAATGGTGGGCGAGGTATTGAAGATATAGGCCTCAAGGTCTGATGTGCATGTACTAGTGCCTGCTGCTCGGGGCAATCTTTGGACAAGTGTTGTCCTGATCCACATCTCATACATAATCCCAGGCGAAGTCGACAGTCATTCCTGATATGACCTTGCTTTCCACAAAAGTTACAAGTAGGCTTCTGGTAGGGCGTAGTCCTGTGCTGGTACTATCCTGTGGACCTCCTGATTGGTCCATCCGACATAGCTCTAGTCGATGCAACTACTGGTGTATGACGTCTTGATGTCTGCTGTTGCTTATTTTGAAGAATCTCCTGAGCACGAGCTTCCTCCAAGACAGCCGAGTGGGATACTCGAGTCTGTGTAGTCATATAAGACTTGAGCTCTGGTGCAAGCCCCTGATGGAATCTCTTTGCCTTCTCTAACTTTGTCGGGATCAGTCTCGCACCAATTCTACTTAGACGATTGAATTCTGAGTCATACTTATCAACTATGATATTTTCTTACTTCAGACGAAGGAAATGGTCGTATAGACCGTCTCAAACAAGAATGGGGAAGAATATCTCATAGAATAGATCATAGAACTCCTTCTAAGTGATCCCAGTGCCCAATCGTCTTTATTCTGCCTTCCACCAGTGGTGAGCATTATTTTCTAATAATAGGTCCACTGCTGTCATCCAATCTCGAGCTGGCAACTGGGATGCCTTCAGTAGCTTCTCCATACTCGTAAGCCATTGTGACACCTCTAGTGGCTTCTTCGTTCCTCTGAAGGCCTTAGGGTTCATGTCTATGAAATTCCTGATAGAGCCTTCATATGGATACAGAGCCGGTGCTGGTGCTGGTACTAGAGGTGGAGGTGGAGGTTATAGTCTATCTCATCAGCTCAGTTTCCGTATCTTATGTTGTCTTTTTAATACTCGGTCTGCGCCTTTATATCATCGGTGCTATGGTGGAGGAATGCAATTAGCTGAGATTTTTTATGCTTCTACAATCATATTACGCAGATCCTGAGGGGAGAGTTTCATATTTGTACCCCTTTAGGCGCATGGCAAGACCAAGCACTGGGATGATTATATGAATGCTGTGTCCCCTGATCTAGTTCCAGCGCATAAGATGTACCTAGATCATTGGTGGGAGACATGTATTACAGCTTGAACCCACTTCATGCGCACAACCCACATGGGCACATGCGTTCAAACTCACAAGATTTGCCCTACCCGACTTGGTTCCATATACAGAAGATGCACCCAAGTAGGAAGCGGACTTAGAGAGTAGACTCGTGGCTGGTGCAAAGGCACTAGAGTCAACCCTGTACAGCTTACCATTGCTTGTGCGCATGACTTTTAGCGTGCATCCCTGATTTACTGTTGGTGTAGCACGTTTGTGGCGCATGGCCCGTGCTGCATTAGACTTCTTCGCACTAGCCAGCGAAGGCTTATAGTACTTAGAATCTAATACATCCTCGCCATGACAGCGAGTAATTCTGTCAAAGACAGAAGTCCTCTCCTATACGCCAGAGTTCATACGTTGGAGCTGGATGCGCCTTTGTTCCGTCAGCGCATCTTCTTCGACTGGAAACAAAAAAGTTGGGAGTTCCAGTCAACACTGCATTTCCCTGGCTGATGCGCTGCACCAGTGGGCACATCTCGTTTGTCGAAAATGTCAGCAGGAAGGGTAGGCTTCAATGGCACATCCTGTTCAGTGGTGTTCGACGTAACAAAAGGTTGAACGAACTTTTTACTTTATTGAACGCATAAGGTATTTGTGTACAAAGAAGGAAGTCCTAAACATGATATTCTAAGTACATGAAGAAGAGGTTTCTAGGAAAGTGTGACGGTAGAGATCGAGCACCGTAGCGGTTCCTTTACTCCGTTGACGATCTGACGATGAATCAACCTTGCTATAACTCTCTGGCACCTTTGATAGGACTCTGGGGTCATCGATCAAGAGGCTTTCTGGATGAGAAGATCCCTTGAAGATGGTTGGTTGGTTCTTTGGTTGATAGGTGGTTGAGGATGGTCGACTCTTCATGGATAGAGATCGCTGCTCCTTTGAAGATTGTCGATTGTCGATGTTTCCTCTATCAATTTTGATGCTTTTGTGGAAAAAGAACTCGTTCTATTTATAGAGAACCGAGCACATATACGACGTGTATTAGGTTTCCTGAGATATGAAAGAATCTGATGTCATTGCACGGTATGGGCTTCTGCGGTGCTGACACGTGGCGGATATCGAGATTCCCCTCAAACGAGATCTCTGGTGGTTATATGTTAAAGAAGTGACACGTGGCACGTGCCGATTTGCTTGCTCGGACACAACCGAGTAAATGTTAGGATTTATCTTAGATTTGGAGTTTAATTGATCCTCGTCTAAGATTTAAATCAATCTGATATGATATCAATCATGACTTAATCCCAATCTTCTCTGCAAGAGGCAGTTTAAACAAACCAATTGTGGTGGAACCATGTTTTCTGTGCCTCTGGTGAGGACTAAGTGCTGCTGCACTTCTGTGGCGACGAGTAGACCGTGCTTCTAGAGACGACAAAATCTCTGTGCTTTCAAACGACGAGTAGACTTGGCTTTGAATGACGACGAGACTTCTGTACATATAAAGCAACTTACGAAGCTGTGTTTTGGGCTACCAGAGTCACTGTGAACAAGTAGGCTTGTGCTTCAGGTTGGTGAGGTTATTATGCTTTTAGAGCGACAGGTTGACTTGTATTGGTTACGATGGGAGTTCCCAAGTCTCTTGTAGAGAAGTGACTTAAGCTTCTGATCCGGAGCTGATGACTACGCCGTGGGAATGGAGATGGTGTGAATATATCACCATCCTGCGCCTCATGCGAACGTAGGTAAGTAGTTGCACCTCTGAATAGTGGAGACGTTGGCTCCGAAAGGAAGGATATGATACCCTTGGGTTTCTGAGATTGGCGCAGGCAGACAGCTATGCCTCTGGATTGTATACACTGGTTTCGGAAATAAAAGAACGGGAGGAGGGCCCTACCACCATCTTGTTCCTGAGGTTGGCACAGGCAAGTGGTTGCACCTCTGGCTTGAAGACTCTAGCTTCTTCAAAGTGCTGAGTTACTGATATACTTCTGATAGGCTGCGCCCACTAAAATATCCGAACATGCTTCGGTGGAGGTCAATCCTCCAGCGTGTGTATCGAGAAGAAGGAATGCTGCGCTTCGATGAAGATTGCATCCCTTGTGGATCCTTCTAGGATTCTGTCGAATATGTACTAGATCCTATGTGGAAGAATAGAATTAGTCCCTTATGTGTGGTCTTGATGTGTCTGTACTAGACTTTGGTAGACATGACAACAAAGGAACTTCTCTCTATATCTTCTATTTTGTCTTTTTAGCGTTGAGCTTGAGTCTTTTGTATCTTTTGCACTTTGGCGAAGGGATGTCTTCAGCTGAGATTTTTCATGCTTCTACAAGACCTCCTTCAAAGTGTCCCGAACTTGAGTCAAGCTCGGAATACTTTGAACAGAAGCATGAACATGTGTCAAGACTGTACGAGCTGGGTGATGGCTGGTGTCATGCCTAGATCTTAGCAATAATGGTCCTGAGTCATCATTTCAGATCATGGGCTCCTGATGGCTTCTTGATATTGGAGCCTCTTGCGTCTTTGTAGGGATCGCAAATCTCTTTAGCAGAGGATGTTCAGATCCACGTTCCTTCGGTCACTCGTAGTACTGCCATCTGTCATGGAGTGGAGCTTTAGCTTAACTTGTAAGCTTCCTTCTGATTGATGTCTCGCTCGTGCTTGGACCATTCGAACAGCCTACATAAAGGAAAAGAAGACTCATCTGGTTCAGTAATGGCCTTGCTTGCCCGATGTTCAGCTCCTAACGAGCCTGGAGTTTGCTTTAGACGGCCGTTGGTAGCAAATCTTTTTATCCAAAGAAGCTGTAGTAGACCTACCATTGGATCTCGAGACGTCCCACGCCCTGGATGTCGTGGGCGTCAATGGCATCTCGGACCTCTGCTTCTTCGGTTAGGATTGCTTACAATTTTGACCGAGGAATAGCAAGGCCTGCTGTTGTTGTTGCTCTCGTCGGCCAGCTGGGGAGATAGGGGAGTCCTGTGCTGGTCTTCATCCCCGGCTCGAGCCAGTAGCAGCTTCGGGTGGTGGCTTCCTTTTGACCAGGAAGTGATTGGCTCTGTCACCGTATCGTCCGTGCTACTGGGAGCTTGTACCGCAATTTCAGTTCTCTTTTTTGCTTCTGTGTATGTAATTATGAAGAGTCTGTAATAGGGCTTTTTAGCCACATGTTTTTATATATAGAAGCCTTCTTGTTCCCTTTGTTTTTACCTCCAGAATAAAGAGGGAATCTTCATAATGGATTTGCCTGACTAGAGGTAATATGGACGTGGTAGGCTTGATCTTGGCCGGGGTATCGAACAACAATCCAGAGGTAATATGGACGTGAACTGTTTTCTAAACTGCTGGGATAATCATAGAACTGATGCGAGAAAAACAACTACTCAGCGGTAATGTGGATATGGTAGTCGCATCTTCCAGGCGTAGAGGAGCAATTCAGAGGTAATGTGGATGTGAAATGCTTCATCTACTTGAGAGAATATATAGGAGGGAGAGTGAGAGATCCCCTTACCAGAACTCATAGGCACCCTTTTCAGGGGATGTGGGTGCCTATGCTGGTTCTGTCTTCAAACGTAATACTTCTTTAGGAACTTGTCGTTGATGGACATCATTAACAAGTCCCTATTAGTCTTAGCTAGCAGATAAGTACCGTTGGAGTACATCATTTCTATGACGAACGGTCCTTCCCACATGGGCTCAAACTTTCCAGCCGTCTTGTAGGTCATCACCATCGATCTCCGAACTGCCAAGACGAGGTCGCCCACCTGGTAGGATCTTTCGCGGACCTTTTTGTTGAAGGCCCCAGAGATGCGAGCTTGGTAAAGCTCAATCCTTTATTGCGCGAGCAAGCGCTTTTCATCCACGCTTCTAGCTCTTGTAATCGCCTGTGCTGATTGCCTTCGACGGTTAACTGATTGGTGATCATGTTAGTAGACAACATCTTCTTAAGGACGTGACCCATGCTGGTATCGGAGTCCCAAGTTGAGGAGTCAGAAGAGTGTGAGTGCCTCATGACTTCTTCTTCTAAATCTTCTGAAGTGGTCGTAGGTGTAACATACCCCTGCCTTCGATGAGTACGCTGGTAGTAGTTTTTAGCTTTTCCCTTTTGGGTGTGAATTTGTATGGGAAGGCACTTTTGCCATATTGAGTATCTTTTTGCTTTTTAGGTCGTAGCCATCTTCTGGATAAGGTTTTTAGCCTGCGCTGTGTAGCGGTAGAACTAAATTTTGTCGCTGTCGAGATCTGGTTCTTCAGGAGTTATTCGCTGCAGATGCTCCAATCGACCAAATATGATGGGTTCTACTTCTTTTTTCCTGGCTGGAACTATGAAGTAGGCGCCTCGGGCAGGGACAACCCAGCTCATATAGTTGGCAATTATCACTTGCGTTTGTAGTTTACACAGAAAATTATCCAGGAAATACTTGGTGTTCCAGCACGCGCTAGAGTAGTTCGATGACAACTTTCTAATTATGAAGTAGGATATCTTATCCCGAGGGATTACGTCATCGAAAGAGTGGGCCTTTGTATCGGTACAGACGTAATCTTTTAGCTCTTCGTCAGTGAGAGCTAGAGTTGCCGCCGGATGAGAAGGAGGACGCCTTCCTTTCAGCTTGAACATCAAGGGAATGGTGGTCCGATGCTCCTGCGCCTTCATAACCGGCCTTGTGGACCTCCGGGGTAACTTCATTCGTATAGGCTCCTGACCATCTTCCATCATCACTGGAGGCGAAGGTGGAGCTTTGTTCCGAAGCTTAACAACAAGAGGCGCTGACACCTTGGGGGGCCTCCCTTTCAGTCGAATCTTTAAGGGTTTTTCGGCTATTGCTACGCTTTCTGAAGCTGCCTCTGCCTCGTCTTCAGCATCATTGCAGTCGTCATCCCAGGGGACTGACTTGTATAGATCGACATCCGTACAGTAGGATTCAAGTCCTCGGAACGGGTCGATATCAGCAAACTACGTTTTGATAGTCTCATCACTGGCCACATATTTCAAACACTAATGTAGGGTGGAAGGGACAATCATATACTCATAGATCTATGGTCGCCCCAGCAGCATGTTATAATTTATGTCTGCATCAATGACGTAGCAAGCCACTTCAGTATGAAGGTCGCCGATCTGACATTTCAGGCAAATTTTGCCCAAGGGCCCGCTCTTTTCCATATTGAAGCCACTGATTGTTGTGTTCGAGGCTGTCAATCGGTGCATTGGAACCCCTAAAGTTTGAAGCCGGCTTCTTGGGATAATGCTCAAAGAGGAACCTGGGTCAATGTGGATGCGATCGACCTTAATGCCACCACAAAAATGTATTACGACCCGCACCCTGATTAGGGCACGAGCACGTGGGTACGTCCAGCCTACGCCGCAGAATCGGCGGTAGAACGCTGTATAGGTCTACTAAAAAGTATAGCATCTAAACACGATATATATATATATATATATATATATATATATATATATATATATATATATATATATATATATATATATATATATATATATGTACCTGTCACCTCCGCACAGAGGTATATAATCTCAACTCAATCATAAGACATCTAAGGAAGATGGACACGAATATCACAAAGATATGATGGAAATATATGAACCAAAAAGATGCGAAGTCACAACACAGTTTAGGGTTAAAGATATAACACAAGAATCCCAAAATATAACATATAACATAAGTCTCAATACTAGATGGAACGCAGTCCAGTCAAACCTATCTAATAGTCTAAACTGGAGGTAAATTCTCTACTGGCACCAAGGAAAATGTCTCATCAAAATCTCTATCCTGGCCATACCCGTAAAGGATAGAGCAATCAACCAACATGTCCTCTGTAAATATCAACGGTTATCCTGTCAGAAAATTGAGCAAGTACACCTCCAACAACAGTTCTATAGTATTGATGCTGTAAGAGACAATCATAATGGAATACAAGATGATATATCAAGACTGTAAGTAAAACATGATATAAAAATTGGAAATCATGTCAGGGTGTAACGTACAAGAAAATAGAACTGTACATGAATATCTGATGTATAATGTAAACATAAAATGTGTCTTGAGATATTATATTATTATGTGATCGGCTTGGGTCAAGATCAGGCTGTTCCATTTGGCCCGGCTATCACAGGAAAATCTCAAGAAGGGTCAAGCCGGCCAACATGGAAAGCGAGCACAAGAAATATACGATCTCGCTACACCCTACGTGCAGTGAAGGTGGCACAAGCACAAGAAATAGTAACATGGGGGTATTGATCACATAATCTATAATAACTCTCCATTCCCGAATAATATATGGATCCGGACATAGCACGTCATGACACGGGATTCTCCAAAAGTGTAGCTAATCCTCCTCAGGAATCGGTATCTATAAAAGTACAAGAAATAAGATCGAACAATGTACCAATATACCAAGAAAGTCCAGGAATAACATCTCATGCCAGGATCCGACGTATAATAGTCCGTGCACCATCTGACAAGAATCAAGTAAAATACTATAACTGAATCGGATGCAGAAGATATCAAGACAAGGAACTACTATCAGAAAATGTACTCGCCTGCGGTCCTGAGCTGTCAAATGGGGTCGATGCTTAAAGTGATGTCACAGACCTAAAGATGATATATATATATAAGCTAATTAGGGTTCAACAGTGTTATGCATGATTTTATAATGTATGATATGCAATCTAGGTCAATCTCAGTCCAAGTAAGTCAAACTAGGTCACACTGGGTCAAACTAGGTCAAAGGTTGACTTACAATTGACTTTTGGTCAACTTGTCAACTTTAGTCAATTCTAGTCAACTCTAGGTCAAAATAGGCTAATATTGACTATCAATTGACTTTTGGTCAACTGGTCAACTCTGGTCAAGTTATAGACATTTCTAGGCCAAATGTTGACTGATAGTTGACTTTTGGTCAAAGCAGTCAAACACGGTCAACCGAGGTCAAAACTAGCCTAAGCATACTATTCCTAATATTTACCTACAAAGATACCATATATCTTGGTCAAACATTATCGACTCTAATCTAAGAATTAAAATATCAAGTTATACCTCGTTATTCGTACATCAAAACCTAAAACACGCAAATCGAGATAAGATAATCAACGGTAAGGTTAATAATCTTATCATAGTGATCCACATGGTCATCTTGTCAATTTCAGCGATGTGAGATCACTAGAATCGACTGATCTCAGTTTCGTTGCACTAATTCCGAAATACGAATATAATAAGAATTAATTGTAATAAAAGGTGATACATAGAGAAATATCTTCAAACATTGTCATATGATGAAACAGACATCACCAACGTGTCCAGAATGGTCAAATTAGCTAGGATAGCCTATCTATAAGTCCAATTTAGACACAGGGGTAAAAAGATAATTTTGGATCATAACGGTATCCGTATTGGACCCGCTTTGCACCAAAAAATGTGCAAGGATACTAGTCCACTAAACCTAATAAATTATATGTCCACGAATCCAGAATGACGATACGAACCCAACGGTATACGAGAATTGGATTACGTTGACCCGATCTCAAATTGGTCCGTTGACCATGACATTAAAATTCTGATTTGCACGAAAAAGCATGTCGGAGCCAATGTCCTCAAAACTCAGCAAATTATGTGTCAACGAGTCCATAATGATGATACGAACTCAACGGCATATCCAGAATTGGATTTCGATGAGCCGATCTCAAAATGCCCCGTTGACTCGAACTATAGTGCCCGCTTTGCACTGAAAAGTGTGTCAGGGCCCACGTCCTCCCAATCTAACAAACTTTATATGAATTCATGCCAGAACGACGCCCGAGTTTACTGGTGGTGTCGGAATTGAAATCCGGAGTCCCGGGTTTAAAAATAGAATTTAACAAGTTGAAAATTACGAATTCAGATGGCCAACTTTAGCGTCAAATTCAACCAATCAAACGTGCTCACAATGAAACAAAACATAAGAAACAGGAAGAGGGTTATACCGGTTGTGCATAGGAACTAGTGGTACGCCAAACGAAGCTGCGATGGAGGAGATATGAGCCGACAAAGTTGGCTCCGTAAAACTGTCCAAAAATTATACAATTTAAACGGACAACTTGGCGACCGATTTTGATGTTTCAAACGATAAAATTAATGGATGAACTTGAGAGGGGTGAAGGGGTATATATCAAGATTAAGACGGAAGAAACGGTTCGACGATCCAACGGTTGGATTGTCTAAAAAATATACACAAAGTCGCTGTCCCGAAATAAAATTCTGATTTCGATCCCGCACTCGTCACGACGAAAACTCGTGCAAAACGTACAAATTGCCTATGTGGTGCATCGGGGAAGAGGGCTCATGGCACCGGGAGGCCGCCTGGGGTTCGTCGAAGTGGGGTGGCCTGCCACACGGTACCACGGCGAAAAAGGTGGCGCACGCAACTGCTGTTGTTGCTGCCAGCCAGGGCGGCGACGACACAGCCAATGGCGGCAGCGCAGCGGAGGGGCCTGGCCTGGCGGGGCACGAAGACGAAAGTGGTTTGTCGCGGCGGTGGTGGTGTGGGTGATAAAGAGGATGGATATGATGTTGATGAATAATGGTGAATGAAGAAGAAAGAGAAGAGGAGAATGATGCTGTGGAGGGGCTCGGCCATAAGGAAAGGGTTGCTGTCGGCCTACGAAGTCGAAGGAAGAGAGGGAGATGTATGTGGGAGAGGGTGGTGGCTGTGTTGTTTCAAAGGTGGAGAGAGAGTGATGTATATGAGAAAGAGAGAGAAAAAGTGAGGGATTCTCCACAAGTTATGGTCGACTATGTGTTGGGGGGTTATGTGTGTTGTCATGAGGGAATGTGGGGTTGAGAGTAAATCTAAGGCTAGGATTTAATGTAGCTGTAGGAGCGTAAAAAGTGCTTTATTTGACTAATTCAAAGGGATTGAAGACTTTACGCAAAGCAATTCTCTTTGAGAGCTATTTTTACGCCAGGATTTTGTTTTTTACGCAAGCTAATCTGTACGCTGGCTACCCTCTACGCTAGCTACTTTACGCTGGAAAGCTGTCAGATCATGCATTTAATGCAAGTGATAATAACTCTGACATAATGATTTGCTGACAACATGCAACACAGAAGTCAAGAATATCGAATTTTTACCAAGCTCGATACTTGTCGTATGGTGTGCAAAAAAGGCTACTTTACGCTCAATAATTACTTCTTTTTACGCACGATAGTTATGTGAGTTTTTACGCTCAAGGCTATTGTGAGCGTAAGGTCTATTTGGGCTAAGTTTTACGCTCAAGGCTATTTTAGCCACTTTACGCTGAGAAGTTTTATTTGGATTATTTTTACGCCAGTTGCTACTTTACGCTCGGAGCATATTTTGGGTCGTTTTTACGCCCGATCCTTCTTGACTACTTTGGAATGTGGTTTATCCACGTGGCTTTCATGCCACATTTATTGAGGAACGTGTGTACGTGCTCCCTATTTTTGTTGAAATAATGGGACACATGTCAACATACGCAGAGGGTGACTTCCATCGTGGGTGACAGTTACCAGCGTAAAAACCCAATTTTGGTGCTTTTTATGCACAATGGGTTAAGTCTATAAATAGACTTATTTTTCATAACAAAAGGATGAGGAGTAGAGAGACAGGGGAGAATACAGAGATCAGAGCCCAGAGACTTTGATTTTCCAGAGCATTCTTCTTCAACTTTTCTTCCAGAACAGAGTGAAGCAAAGCAGGAAAGCATTCGACCTCGCCATCAGTGCCCAAGTGCATCGATACCTTTCTGGTGACTTAGTTATTCCGGTTGTTCATCTTCTAGCAGTGATCTTCATCATCATCGTATGGTCCAAGGAACAAAGTGATCGCTTTCAGATCAGACTTCCATAGCAATACTTCCCAAAACATTTGTACTTTTTGTACTTTTTCTTATTTTATTTTCAAAAGCCAAATTTTAGGCATTTTATAGAGTGAAACAAAATGACGACTCTGCTGGAGACGACCTTCTCCTCTGACGAGGAGGCAATTGCTCAATACGATGATGTGTCGATCGGATCGACAAAGAAGACTCTGGTTGTACACTTCGACCAGACTGCCTACGAAAAAATGCTCCGAACTGGGGGTGGTAGTCGCTGCTCCAATGTTCAGAAATCGAGGAAGGCGCAAAAAGTTTGGATTCCCAAATCCAAAGCATCCTCGGATCTCCCTGCTGTCTCTGAAGGCAAATGAATCCTTCCTACTCCTGTTGTGGAAGCTCCCATCGGTGATGGAGCAGTCTCTACTTCAGTGATACGTCATAGGCGTAAAAATTAGTCTTTCGTTTGTAATGTGGCAGACCCTCCAGTTTTACGCTCTGGGCATAAAAATCAAGTTTTACGCTCTGAGCGTAAAAATCAAGTTTTACGCCCTGTGCGTAAAAACAAGTCTCCCGTCTGTGACGTGGCAGACTCCAATGCTTTACGTTCTGAGCGTAATAATAAGTCTCCCGTCTGTGACGCGGTAGACACACAAAATTTACGCTCCACGCGTAAAGGAAAATCTCCCGTCTATGACGTGGCAGATATTCATGTTTTGCACTCTGTGCTAAAGGTAAATCTCCTGTCTGTGACAGTGTAGATAAAATTCACAATGATGCTTCTGCATCTAAAGTGAATGTACCTGCACGCATAAAGCATAAAAACATAGTTGGTAAAACCTTTGTTTTCAACCAACAACCTTCTTATACTGCTGTACGTAAGGTACCAAATCTTCAAATTACACGCAATGAAGATGGAGCCCTTTGTGCTCAAAAATATCAGGATTTACGCACACAACTCCAAACGCATAAAAATGTAAGGTTTGGTTCTGCAAATACAGCCAGTAATCTTCTTTATACACAAGGGACTAAACATTTTTCAACCCCAAATGTAATAAAGAAGACTACTCCCTCTACTCCTTCTGATTTACGCGAATTGCTAATGCAAAAGCGTAAAAATAGACAATCTCCCGTGACACTCTCCCAAGAAAATTACCATTATGAGTGTCACCAGATTGTAATCAAATGCTGTTGTTCGGCTTCTAAACGGTCTGTTTTTGACCGGTTAAGTTTCAATATGCCTCAACGACAAGCTGATGACCAAGAACATGAGTTGTCATATGCGTCAGTCAATATGGCATCTCATACCAACAGAGGACGACGTCCAAGATGTAACACGTCCCAGACTCTAGGTCAACAACAATTCAACAGACTTCTTGATTCCTTTGAAGGAGTGTATCAGAATACTCGATCAAGAAGGCAAAGACAGTTGCAGATTTCTGATTCAGAAGCTGGGGGTACTCAATCTTTTGAGTCCGAAACTGATAGTGTCGATTCATACCTCTATACCAATCCCTCTGTATCTTCAAGAGAGGTTGAATCCTACGCTATTGGAGATGAACCGGAGACGTCATCTGCTAATACAGAATAATGTCTCACTGTCATTGAGCAATTATTAAAGGACATGCTTATCATAATGCAAAGCATGCACCCGATAATATTGACTCAGCAAACTGCTCAGCCGGCAGTAGTAACACCGGTGTAGGTAGCAGCACAAACTCAAGATAGTCAAGGGATTGATATACCTTTGAATATTCAAGAACCTGCTGTTAACCAAAATTTTGCATCCCTAGATCCCATCATTTCAGAAGATGTGCCACCTCCGGTGGGGGTTACGGTACATCCAACAACCATTCAATCGAATGTGCTTCCTCAAACTAGTGAAGCTATTCAAGCAGTACACGAATTAAAAGCGCAGTTTGAAGTTTTGAAGCACAAGGATCAGGTCCAGAGGTTAGGGATTAAGCAACCTTATCCTCCTTATTGGAATGATGTACCCTTTCCTCTGAAATTTAAGCCACAATCAGTGGTATTGTTTGATGGAAAGGCTTCTCCTAGTCAGTATATCAATTACTTTGATATTATGACTGTACATCTGCAAAAAATGATGCTCTTCTCACTCGAGTGTTCATTGGGTGCTTGACGGGTTCAGCTTACGATTGGTATCATAGTTTATCCGACAATTGTATTTCGTCCTTTGACGAATTTAAAGCAATGTTTCTTTCCCGCTTCTATGAAGGAGGCATGGACATGAACATGTCTTCCTTAATAGAAATCAAACAAAAAGAGAAAGAAGATACTTGAACGTTTATCGAACATTTTCGACAGGCGACTCTAAAGATGCCTCCTGGTATGCCAGATTCAGCGTTGATTGATACATGCAAAATGAATCTGTTACCATCTATTACTGTCTTTACGGGTTCCCAATTCACAGATTGGGCCTTATTTATTATAACAGCAGTTTTTGCTGAAACCAATGGTAGGTTGGCTCGTGAGCATGGGATAATTTTTTCCTCAGAAGATAAAGGAAAGAAAGGCTCTTTTGGTAATAATTCCGACAATCGTAACGGGAAAGGAAATGATACCCTTATGGTTAATCTTTCCAAGAATAAAACGATGCTGAATAATCAGGAGTCTTCTAAGCCAAAAGAAGAATACTCTTTTGACGAAAGTGATATCCCAGGAATATTTCAATGTCTGGTAAAGAGTGGCAAACTCCAGATTCTAGAGCCAAAAAGGCCTAATGAGGTGAATCTGACTGATAATCCCAAGTATTGTATCTATCACAGATACATAAATCATCCCACCAGGGCTTGTTATGTTCTAAAGAAGAAAATCCAAGAACTGATCAATGCCAATGCTATCGCTTTAACTAACGATGAGCATACGGTCACAACCAATATGGTTTCTCTTCAATTTGGAGGTTTTCCTCCTCAATAAGTCCCAGATGGAATTGTCCCAATTCTGAAGGCGACGATGAAGATAGTGAATATCCCGCCTGCCAGAGAGGAAAATAAAGGATTGTTGCCTCTCACATTAAAGAATGGTAAAATTATGTGGGTACATCGTGACTTAGTACCTGAAATGGAAGATGAAGGTAAAACTTTAAAATCCAAGAAAGGTAAGAAAGTCAAAACCTGCAACATGATTTCTCATGTTATTCCAGATCCTGATGATTTGGATCATCTATGGGATGGCATTCCTTTGGAAGATCGACTGAGAGGTTTGAACATATGCCCTCTAAGTCTGGCTCCTCCTACCAAACTCAAGCTTACTCATCAGCAGTGGCTAGCTATGAACAGTGTTCCCTTACACAGAGCACAACAAGTTTTCGCTGCTTATGAAAAAGCTCCTACAGAAATTTTTCAGCGTATCCCGAATCTTTCTCCTCCTGTAGCTACAGAGGCTTCTATTCCTCATTCTCCTATAGTTACAGAGATCTTATCTTCTTTCTCTGTTGAACCATCTGTTAAAAGTCCATTGTCTATTCACTTATACAGTCAGCAATCAGTCCTTCTCATGACAAAGATGGGCTATGACTTTCAAAAGGCAGAGGGTTTGAATTGTGATAAAGGAATGCGACTTCCTTTACAAATTCAAAGTCAAAAATTCACTTTTGGATTGGGTTCTGAACTTCCTTGCAAAAAGAAGGGAAAGAAGATTAAATCCTGCAATATGGTACTTCCTTCTCATGAGTCTGAAGAAGAAAGTTTTGCTGGTACAAGATCTGGGAAAGAGTACCATAAGGATTATGAAGGATCCTCCAAAGAAGCAGAAGACGTAGTGGAAACACTACCAGCTCAACCTTCTCCTGTTCCTGCTAAACCAACTGTGGTTGAGAAAGGGAAACAGAAAGCAGTACACTTTGATGTCCCTTTGAAATCTGCTTTCAATCAAGGGGTGATGATGAAACCCTACAAATTTGATATTCTAGCCCAGTTAGCAAATACTCCGGCTAGACTATCTATATTTGAACTGCTTCGTCTTTCTAAAGAAAGCAGGGAGACTCTGAGTGAAGCTTTGCTACAAGCCGACTCATGTTTAGCTCAACTCAAAAGTCCTGACAACACACCAGTGTCTTGCCCACAATGTCATAGTATGATAGAAGCGATTCCCAACATCACCTTCACACAAGAAGATATGATGTTGAAGCATAACAAGCATGACAGGCCTTTGTGCTACACTGGGTATATTGGATCTACTGAAATTGACATAATTTACATTGATCCTGGGTCTTCTATTAGCATTATACTTCAGAGTATGCTAAGACCGTTGAGGATTCCTACTAGTGATTTGACTTACACTAGTACCATTATAGTTGGTTTCAATTCTGGCAAGAGTAAACCACTGGGAAAGATTCATCTGAAGATTCAGATTGGTGATCTTCGAACCATGGTAACCTTTTATGTTATCAACTCAGACGTATCCTACAACATCCTTCTCGGGAGACCGTGGATACATGAGCATAACATTGTGCCTTCAACTCTCCACCAGTGCTTCAAGTACGTGGATTCCCAAGGGGTTGTAAAGACTGAGTTTGCTGATATCAATCCTTTCAAGGGTGTCGAAGCCTATTTTTCTGATTCAATACTCTACAAACAAGAGCATGTGAAAGAGATATCAGATATGGCTGAAGATCAATCACCTGCCAAAGATCAGTCCATCAATGAAGATCCTCCAGAAGACCAACCTTTGAAGATCAAGGTCAAAGGTCGAATCCAACCTCAACCTGTCAATGATCAACCTCTGATGATCAAGGTCAAAGAAAGAACTCAAGCTTCATATAAGGAATCAATGAGTATTCCTGTCAAGAGCCAAGTTCAACTTTTATGATCAAAGTAAAAGGACATACTTCTCGTACGAATGATCTAGAACCACCATTGGTCATCAACCTTGACAAGTCTACGCAGAAGACGGATGATGGTCCATTAATGATCAATCTGAAGCATAGTAGTCAAATTATAAATGATGTAAATATTGATCATTCTGTACTTTTTGATATCAATAAAGATTTCCTTTTTGAGTATATGGCTGTCAAATTTGTTGAAAGAATGACTTTATCTCCTGATGATCAAAGTCATCAATATAAAGATAACATAGATACTGAGAAAACTTTATACATTGACCATAAGGAAAATTCTTTTCCTTCTCATGTTGATGTAGGACCTTATGCTCAAAAGTTCTTAACATCTTCTTCCTATCTTCTTCCTGTAGCTGTTACATCACAAGCTTGTGTAACTTTTAGACATCATGAAGAATCTTATTTTGTGATTCCGTCTAATAAGAAAAACAAGCACCAAATTGTGTTTGGCCTGGCTAGAAACATCCCTGTTGTTCAGACAGATGATCTTTGAAATAAAGATAAAGGAAAAATCCGAATTGACAAATATAGTCAACAATCTCTCAAGATTATCCAGAAAATGGGATATGATTTAAAGACTATGCAAGGTCTCAATCAAGGCAAAGGTAGACGATTACCATTATGTGGTGATCCATTTTACCAGAAAACTCGTTATGGGTTGGGATATGATCCGTCCCATATGATTAATGACGATATATAAGAAGAATTCTCTTCCTCAGATTCAGAAGAAATCTATTTCATTGAATCTGATACATCCCATTCCTTATATGTTAGAGAAGACTATTATGATGAATCTGAATGTATATTCTCAGTCAACATGGTTCAAACTGATGGCGAATCTAAGCCATTTGAGAATGACCCCTGGGCTCAATAGATGGACACACAGTGGGAACTCCGTTTTGAATAATGACAACCACCTACGGAGGATGAGATTCTCCAGATTGATGTTGGAGATGGAACAATGTCCAAGCCAATATTCATCAGTAAGAACCTTTCTGAAGATGAAAAGGAAGAGCTAATAAAACTGATTAAAGGATATATTGATATCTTTGCATGGAGTTATGAGGATATACCGGGTTTGGATCCTAAAGTTGCTACTCATAAACTTAATATTCTTCCTAATGCCAAACCTGTAAAACAACAACAACGACATTTTCGACCAGATATGATGGATACAATTGAAGCGGAAGTCAAAAAGTTGATTAGATGTGGCTTTGTTCGTGAAGAACAACACCCAGATTGGGTTGCCAACATTGTTCCTGTAATGAAGAAGAACGAAAAAGTCCAAGTTTGCATAGATTTTCGAGATCTTAATGCAGCTTGCCCAAAGGATGAATTTTCACTTCCGATTACTGATGTCATGATAGATAATACATGCGGTTTTGAACGCATGTCTTTCATGGATGGATTCTCAGGATACAATCAGATCAAGATGCATCCAGAAGATGAGAAACATACTACTTTTCGAACACCCCTTGGAGTTTACTGCTATACGGTTATGCCATTTGGTCTCAAAAATGCTGGTGCCACGTATCAATGGGCTATGAGCAACATCTTTCAAGAACATCTACGAAAGACAGTTGAATGTTACGTAGATGACATTGCGGTCAAAAGTCGATCAAAAGACGATCACATTCAAGAATTGAAGACAGTATTTAAATTGATGCGTCAGCATCAATTGAAAATGAACCCCACTAAGTCTTTCTTAGGGGTTTCCAGTGGCAAGTTTTTGGGATTTGTCATAACTTCTCAGGGTATTCATGTTGATCCTGATAAAATCAAAGCAATTCTTGAAATGCGTTCTCCACGTAATCTAAAGGAACTTCGAGGATTCCAAGGTCGTATTGCTTATATCAGGAGATTTATATCCAATCTCTCGGAGAGATGTCAACCTTTATCCCGTCTATTAAAAAAAGGTGTATCCTTTGTTTGGGATGAAGTGTGTCAGAAGGCTTTCAATGACATCAAGCAATACCTTACAAATCCACCTGTTCTGGTACCACCAGTGGTAGGAAGACCATTTTTGCTATATGTTCGAGCCTTAGATCATTCGCTTGGTGCTCTTCTTGCACATAAAAGTGATATGGGTCATGAACATGCAATTTATTATCTCAGCCGAATGATGATCGGAGCTGAACACAAGTATACTCCTGTAGAAAAGGAATATCTGGCTTTGGTCTTTGCTGTTCAAAAGATACGACATTATGTGTTAGGACAGACTATTCACGTCATATCCAGAATAAATCCTATTCGGGTATTGATGAGAAAACCAAGCATTCTTAATTTCAGGTGAGCTACCTGGGCAATGTTGCTCACTCCTTATGACATGGTCTATGTACCTCAAAAATCAGTGAAGGGTCAAGCATTAGCTGATTTCTTAGCAGCTCACCCTATACCTGAGACATCAAAGCTATATGAAGATATTCCAGATGAAGTTGTGGATTGCAACATGACTTTGAGGGATGATATATGACAATTATACTTTGATGGAGCATCACGGGTTGGACCTAAGGCAATATCGTCTCTGGAGTAGAAATCATCTTGGTTTCTCCTGATAAAATGGTCATATACCGTGCTTATTCTCTCAATGAGCCATGCTCTAACAATGTAGCGGAATATAATACTTTGCTGATTGGTCTCCAAGTAGCAAAACAATTGGACATTGAATTCCTGGAAGCTTATGGAGATTCTCAACTGATTGTTAATCAGGTTAGAGGGACTTATGAAGTCAGAAATCCTGATCTCATCCCTTATCATCAAGTGGTAATCGAGGTAGTCCTTTCTTTCAAAAGATTCTTCATCGAATTCGTACCACGTTCTCAGAATATGGAAGTTGATGCTCTTGCTAGCCTAGCTGCAGACTTAGCTGTTCCAATTCGAAGACAAAACACAATCACATTGTTAGACCGAAACTTATTCTGTGTTAAGAATAATCTGTATATTGAACAGAGTTATATTACAGAGTCAAGTTCCCAATAGAGGGA
This sequence comes from Iris pallida, assembly GCA_029216955.1. Lineage (NCBI taxonomy): Eukaryota > Viridiplantae > Streptophyta > Magnoliopsida > Asparagales > Iridaceae > Iris > Iris pallida. The sequence goes on along the minus strand of JANAVB010019198.1, from coordinate 1,537,118 downwards.
TTGGAGAAGTCCATTCATTGATTATGCGGTTCATAGGATTTTACCTGAAGATCCAAAAGAAGCTGCATCAATTAAGAGACGATCATTTCGATTTTATTATGATTCGTCTTTACATATGCTATACCGTCGTTCATATGATGGACTTTTGCTACGCCGTCTCTCAGAAAGTGAAGCTAAACAAACACTTCATGAAGCTCATAATGGTGTCTGTGGTGCTCATCAACCAGGTCCGAAATTACAAGACCGTATTCGAAGAATGGGATATTATTGGCCATCCATGATAGCAGATGCTGTAGATTATGCCAGACGATGTAAAGCATGTCACATTCATGCTGATTTTATTTATCAACCGTCTGAATTCTTGCATCCTACAGCAGCTTCTTGGCCCTTCGAAGCTTGGGGCATGGACATTATTGGTCCAATTAATCCTTCTTCTGTCAAGGGACATCGGTTTATATTGGCTATAACCGATTACTTTTCTAAGTGGGCAGAAGCAGTTCCCCTTGTTGAAGTAAAAACATCTAATGTGATTAGCTTCATCAAACACCATGTCATTTATCGCTTCGGGATTCCTCGACGGATAATTCATGACAATGGACCACAATTTGCCAGTCAGGCATTTTATCGGTTTTGTGATAAGAATCAAATTCAAAATCTGGCTTCTACAGCTTATAATCCAGCTTCTAATGGTTTAGCCGAAGCTTTCAACAAGACGATCATCAAACTTCTCAAAAAGTTCGTTTCTTGTAATAAACGTGATTGGAATGAGAAACTCGGAGAATGTTTATGGGCTTATCGAACGACAGTCCGAACTCCTACTGGTTTTATACCATTTTTACTGGTCTACGTATGTGAGGCTGTCCTTCCATTAAAAATTCAGATTCCATCTCTTCGAATAGCCATTGCTAATGAGCTAACTACAGAGAATAATGATCGCTTACGACTCCAAGAACTTGAAGGTTGGACGAAAAGCGTCTTCAAGCGCAACAACATAATGAGTTATATCAAGCCCGTATATCTCGAACTTTCAATCGTAAAGTTAAAGAGAGGGTATTCAAGGTCGGTGAATTGGTTTTAGCTGTTCGAAGACCGATGGTAATGACTCATAAGAGCAAAGGAAAATTCCAAGCAAAATGGGAAGGCCCCTATGTAATCGAAACCGTGTTTTCCAATAGTGCCTATCGGTTATCTAAGCCCAATGGAGATTTACTCATGATGCCGATCAATGGCAAATTTCTTAAGAAGTACTATGTATAAAAAAACAGAATGAAAATAAAATCTTTTTTATTTTTGTTCAGAACAAAGGATTAAGGATGAGGACCACTGCCTTCCTTATTGAATACATAGTCAGCCAATACATCGAAGACATCATTGCCTGAGTTCATAAAAAACTTGCAGGCAGCCATCCTCAACGCCTCTTCTTCAGGAGTTTTTCCTGGCTCTGTTAATAATGCAAAAATGTCTTGTGGTGGCTTGGGCGTAGAAGAGCCTTCGCCTATTCCGGTTGGGCCTGACACAATTGGTTCAACGGGGCGTGTTTCGATGACGTCCTCAACCTTCATGGTGACTTCGGTCTTTTGCAGCACGTCATTGGAAGACATTTCCGATAAAAGAGTGGAAACAAAGATGAAACTTTACAAAAAAGTTCTCATCTATTTATAGGAGAGAGCTATTAATGAACTGGTCTTGGAAATTGAAACAACTTTTCATTCCCGAAAAGACCTATCCATCCATTATATCAGATTCATCCATTTAATTGTGGAATTGAATTGATCTGTCTTTTTCTAAAAGAAACGTTGGTTCATTCATTCTTTCATCGATATTGGCATGACATCTGTCTTCTTCCCCAGCTACCAATGTTTGGTTAAGCTGATTACTTGTCTCTTCGGAGAGAAATTTTAATCTTTTATCTTACCAGTTGGTATAAAAAGTTGGATTTATTATTTATCACGTTCTCATGACCTCTGAATAAATATTAAATCTACTTCTTTTCCTATCTATCATGTCCATTTGGCCTCTGAATAAATATTAATCTATTTTTCTTTGAGTTGTTACGATCTATCATGTCCATATTACCTCTGATAGTATTGTATACTCTGAAACAGAAAATGAGATTTCATTTATGTCTTATTACCTCTAGATAGATACAAATTATTGAGTATAGAAGTCTTGTCATTTCCATTCTCACTTTATCATCATAAAAGTCTATTACATTTCTTAGACTTTCTTACAAATCATAATGGAAATCTATTACATCTTGGATTTTCATTCTATACGACAACGATGACCTAATGGAGATCTATTACTTCTTTGGATCTTCTTCATCAGATTCGTTGTTGGTGGCAATTCCTTGCTGTCTGAGCCTCAATGGCGACAAGAGCAGTAGGAATTAACTCTGGTCTTCTCTCCCAGACAAGAGGAGAACCCTAGAGTATGGCAGCCCGAAGGCGTGTTGCTGCCAATACAACTGGTGGAGAAATGACGGCCCTTCAGAAGAGATAGGAATGTATCCAACATTGGGATACGATTCCTAGTTCTGCCGTGAAAGGAACTCTACTACCCAATTTCTCGGGTTAGAGTTGACTCCACCATCCAACTCTCCGTGTATAAAGGCTCTTCCTACCATCTGAGGAAGACCCTTCTATCCCACGAAGAGTTCTGAGTTGTCTGATTTGTGTTTCAAAAACGCATGAGCTCCCTGATGTGTATGTCAGAAGAATGCTCCCCACAGCATCTATATCACCAATGCCAGTTCTGGAAAAGTTCTTTAACCAAGCTTCTGCAGAAAACAACGCAAAAAGAGAACTAATCAATAAAAGTGTCATCATCATCAGGCGTAAACTGGCCCATCAAAGACGGGCATACTCTGTTCAGTTAAAGACAGATGCTCGCGCACTTCGTTTAGACAAATGTTTGTCTTCAACAGGCGCACCTTATTTATCAAGAGTTTTGCGCTCGTTTTTTAAGCGCACCTTTTCTATCAAGGATTTGTGCTCATTTTTCAAGCGCACCTTATCTATTAAGGATTTGTGCTCGTTTTCAGCAGGCGTACCTTATCTATCAAAGATAGGCACTTGTTTTCAACAAAAGCTCAAAGGAAGCTGATTGCGCACCTTGTTTAAATTAAAAAAGAGCACACCCTGCCCCTTTTATGTAAATCAAATACCTATTTCGGTGAAATGTGATGCGCATAACAATAGATAAATGATGATTATATACAGAAAATCTACTGTTTCACGATGGGCTTACCATTAAGATCAGATAGTTCGGCCCTAAGAGTTGTTGAATCAACATCTGGTGACATGACGTATAGGGGAACGACATCGAAAAGCATCGCCATTATCAATCTCTTGTTGGAGAATGGAATCTTGCAAAAAGCTATCTTCGGAGAAGAAGAAGAATAAAGGAATGAGAATGCATTCTTTAACTCAGCTATTTATAAAGGTTCAAAGGAGCAGATGTCGTAAGTTTATTTCGGGAAAGATCCTAATAAGAGGCATTCATAACCACAGAACAGCTGCCACGTGTTGTTTTGTTTCTTTTGGGAATGAGCAAACATGGAAACAGTCAAAAAAGGTGTAGAATGATCCTATACCAATGCACCACAAGAATAAAGGTGGAAATAACACCATGATTTTATTTTATGAAAAAAGAGAGAGTAGTCCCCTACAGATAAGTTGAGTGTCATAATACATAGATGACACTCCTACACAAAACATTATTTCTTCTTCTCTCCTTCGTTGGGCTGACGAAGGGAGGCGCCTAACTCGTACACATTGTGGATTCCTGAACGACGTATTAGATTGAGGAATGCTTCTGCATCATCGGATCCTTCGTAGGCAGTTGAGGGACCACCATTTATACGATCGAAGATCGCTGGAGTCAGTCCAAAGCTTTCCATGAAGTTGCGTGCTCGCAGCGATTGATCGACCTCCGTCTCTATGTCAAGCCTTGAGCCTTGAACCTTGAACCTTTTCCTTGTCTGCCTCTATTTCTTTTTTGGTGCCATGACAATATGAGGATGAGGAGTGAGAATAAAAAGCTTTTCCTTATATATAAAATCAATCAACCCTTCGTATTCCCTATGGGAAACTGAACGTTATCAATGCAACTCGGGGAGACAAAGAGGCGTTCGAATGTTTCGAGAGAAAATTCATTATGACGGTTGAGTATTGACCGGCACCATTTCTTGACTTTTCATATTCAAAGTATTTCAAAATTTTTGAAGTCTTTTCAAATTCTGAAAACTTTGAAGGGGGTCTTGTAGGAGCGTAAAAAGTGCTTTATTGGACTAATTCAAAGGGATTGAAGACTTTACGCAAAGCAATTCTCTATGAGAGCTATTTTTACGCTAGGATTTTGTTGTTTTTTATGCAAGCTAAATTGTACGCTGGCTACCCTCTACGCTAGCTACTTTACGCTGGAAAGCTGTCAGATCATGCATTTAATGCAAGTGATAATAACTCTGACATAATGATTTGCTGACAACATGCAACACAGAAGTCGAGATGATCGGATTTTCACTAAGCTCGATACTTGTCGTATGGTGTGCAAAAAAGGCTACTTTACGCTCAATAATTACTTCTTTTTACGCACGATAGTTATGTGAGTTTTTACGCTCAAGGCTATTGTGAGCATAAGGTCTATTTGGGCTAAGTTTTATGCTCAAGGCTATTTTAGCCACTTTACGCTGAGAAGTTTTATTTGGGTTGTTTTTACGCCAGTTGTTACTTTACGCTCGAAGCATATTTTGGGTCGTTTTTACGCCCGATCCTTCCTGACTACTTTGGAACGTGGTTTATCCACGTGGCTTTCATGCCACAATTTTTGAGGAACGTGTGTACGTGCTCCCTATTTTTGTTGAAATAATGGGACACGTGTCAACATACGCAGAGGGTGACTTCCATCGTGGGTGACAGTTACCAGCGTAAAAACCAAATTTTGTTGCTTTTTATGCACAATGGGTTAAGTCTATAAATAGACTTATTTTTCATAACAAAAGGATGAGGAGTAGAGAGACAGGGGAGGATACAGAGATCAGAGCCCAGAGACTTTGATTTTCCAGAGCATTCTTCTTCAACTTTTCTTCCAGAACAGAGTGAAGCAAAGCAGGAAAGCATTCACCTCGCCATCAGTGCCCAAGTGCGTCGATACCTTTCTGGTGACTTAGTTCTTCCGGCTGTTCATCTTCTAGCAGTGATCTTCATCATTATCGTATGGTCCAAGGAACAAAGTGATCGCTTTCAGATCAGACTTCCATAGCAATACATCCCAGAACATTTGTACTTTTTGTACTTTTTCTCGTTTTATTTTCAAAAGCCAAATTTTAGGCATTTTGTAGAGTGAAACAGTAGCTAAAATAAGCCATTCTTTAATTATTTAATCAAATGGTTGTTCATAGAATATTTAATATTTTGTAGGGAAAAATAGTGTGTGGGTATTCATGAAGAGGACAACATGAAACTTGGGTTGGGTTCAGTTGAGCCGGGTCCGGTCAAAACAGACTTGGTATAATAAACAGATTAATTTTAGATATTTATGATCATGGATAAATAAGTAGCATACGGGGGCTCAAATAAATGGGACACAAGTATCATGTGGGTAGTAGGCTCAAAATGGGTCAAAACCATATATTGGGTCGACTAGGTTGGATCGATGTCGGGTCCTGAAATTAAATTGAAAGTCAGGTCATATTTTACGGTGGATAATTAATTGGCCTAAATTGACCCAAAATTTGTGTGAAGCAAATGAAACACAAGATGGTGTGTCTGAGTGGGACACGAAGGTCATGGGTGTAGGGTGTCTCGAGTAGATCATGCATGATAAGTTGGTTTCAAGAAAACGACTAGACTTGTGCTCCTAAATTTAAAGTCACAGCAATGTGTATATGATGATCAAAGATAAAAGTGGAAAATTAATTAATAATTAATCAACGATCAAATGGTCTAAATTGGCCCAAAAGTTGTGCGAAGCAAAAAGAGTACAAGGGAACAAGTTTGGGTGGGACATGATATATCAAAATGAAGATAATTTTGTCTACTACAAACTCATGAAAAGAGTTTCCAGAGATTGGCATCTCTGACGCTTCAGAAGTCAAAGTCACGAAAAAGAACATTAAATAAAAAATAATAATCAAATAACAATATTTATTAAAAATAATTGATTTAGAAAATAAAAAATAACCCTAAATTTTAGGAGGCTTACATCCTACCCACCTTATAAGAATTTCATCCTCAAAATTAAAAACCATCTAATAGGTCAAGCTAAGGTATGTAGCAGCTAGGGCACAGTACTCGATCTGCTATTCTTGCGATCATCTATTCTGTTTCTCTCTATAATTATTTTGGTTCAGGTTCAACAAGCTTCTTCCATAAAAACTATGTCATTTTACCCATAAGAATCTTCATATCAATAAGAAGCTTTACATATATTCTAAAATATAGGCCATCCTCGATATACGTATGTATATCAACAATGATTGGCCATCAACCAAAATTCCAATCTCAATAGTAATTTGTTTATTTCCTTATCCCATCCTAAGTATCTTTATCCTATTAATCACAAGCTTCTTGAAATTATACATTCAAAACCTATTCTTGGCATTGAGCCTTCTCTCTTTTTACTCAAGAACTCCTAAATATAAACCCTCAAGTTCTCTTGATTCATTTACCGATTTATTTATTACTTATGTACATATGTCCTTGTTTTGTTCCTGCTATCTTACGATCTTGCACGCAATGTTATCTCCTTCTATTTTATTCCTCATATCGATCTATCCTCCAATCATAAGTAAATGGCTTGTAGATAACCAATAATCACTTGGTCATCAAAGTCCTATAATGCTCAACCCTCAAATCTAAGCACAAGATTCTAGTCCTTAATCTGTAGTCACAAAAATATAATATTTCATTACTTCATCTTAGATACCTTATCATCAATCTATACTATCAAACTAATCATTCTTAATGGTTTCTAAGTCCACTATAGTCAATCACTCATATCTGTCTTATAAGCTTAATCTAATAAATCACCAAAAAAATATACTCATCACAATCATATAATAACATATTATAGTTATAAAATCCGTTAACGAGGTTTGGCTATTTCAGTCGTCAATTAAAAAGAAGGTAACAAGGGCCTAAGACTGGGTTGAGCAATCCATATCAATATTCAGACAAGTTAAGGGTCAAGACAAAAAAGATTATCAAAATATTTCCAAGAATAGTACGAGGCCAAACGAGATGCATAGGATGTAGTCGAAGTAAAACTCAAGAACCATATACATCCGTAATTATGTCACATGAAGTTACTATCGCGCTAGTGTGCATCTGGCTGTGATTAACTTTCTTATTCTATAATACGACGGATGGCTGCAGTGCACAGCAGCCATGCCAGATAATATAGGTTCCTGAACTTAACTTGGCCAAATTCGTCAAATATTTCCAAACTAACTTTTTGTAAAGTAAATGAGAAGATGTGAGTCAAGATGCTTAGGAAGCGGTCCAAGTAGAATTCGAGAAATATATTTAACCATGATGCCGTTATTTGAAGTCATGTCTCGCTAGTATTTCTCTGGATGCAAACTTCCGATTCCGTAATACAAGGATAAACATACTTTTTGAACTTTTCTTGAATCAATCCTTGAGGCACTTTCAAAAATTATCGAGAAGGACGAGAAGAATTACCCAAGAGGTTAGCGAAGAAGAGTTTAGTCAAATCACAAGAAAGATGGAACACAAAATAATCATGTCGAGAAAATCCTAGTTGTGGCAGTAGATATACAGAGTTAATCAAGACGGAGAGAATGATGACAAGAATTCGTTCTTGCTCATCTGGTCATAACGAAGTGATCCGATTTAAAATATAATATGATAACCATACATGTCTTCCTGAAATCATGTTGTCAGAATTTTCGTACGTCAATAAACATAGCTGCAATAAACGATAGAGTCCATAACTAAGATATACACCCTAAAATCATGTCATTTAGAATTCTTACCACGCCAACCGGTATAGTTGCAAGAAAATCCAAATTCCATAACTAGGATAAGCATATCTAAAATCAGGCTCTATGTCCTTGTCATGCCAGCTAGTATGATAGCGATAAATTCTAAACTCCATAAATAAAGCCGACATTTACCTTATCAGGATATACCTTAATTCAATCCACAAAATTTATCTCGATACAAGATCAAAGTCAATAACAAAAATCAGGAATCAAAGTCAACGATAAATCAAGGAAGAGTAAATGGGGACAAGCAAAAACAGATTTCGAGGTAGGGTTTAGAAATAGATTCACAAGGGTTATCCCAAAGATATTATCTAGGTCAAAATTCAAAATTTCTTGAATATATTCTAGAACAAATCCCAACCTAAATGGTTATAGGTTTAACTTCTAATTTCTAGTTCTCTTGGGGATCCATAAACTCATCCTAGTGCAAGAATAAGGTTTAATAACAGGCAGATATTCAAGATCAGGATGAGCGAAAGCAAGTGGGAATAGACTCAAGAGTTTTCGAAGTAAGATTCTCAGGGGTTATCCCTGGAATCTATGAAAAGTTTCTAACTGTGATTGAGCAACTCATATCATAATCTAGAACTTATATCCTAATAGCAGGCTCGTAGCAGCACTCTAAGTCAAGCACCACTACAAAATTGCACTAGTTGCGACTCTGACCTGTATGGGCCACCACAAAAACGTTTAACGATTCGCACCCTGATTAGGGTACGAGCACATGGGTATGTCCAGCCTGTGCCGCATAATCGACGGTAGAATGCTGTATAGATCTACTAGAAAGTATAGCATATAGACACAATATATATGTACCTGTCACCTCCGCACGGAGGTATATAATCTCAACTAAATCATAAGACATCTAAGGAAGATGGACACGAATATCACAAAGATATGATGGAAATATATGAACCAAAAAAGATGCGAAGTCACAACACAGTTTAGGGTTAAAGATATAACACAAGAATCCCAAAATATAACATATAACATAAGTCTTAATACTAGCTGGAATGCAGTCCAGTCAAACCTATCTAACAGTCTAAACTGGAGGTAAATTCTCTACTGGCACCAAGGAAAATGTCTCATCAAAATCTCTATCCTGGCCATACCCGTAAAGGGTAGAGCAATCAGCCAACATGTCCTCTGTAAACATCAACGGTTATCCTGTCAGAAAATTGAGCAAGTACACCTCCAACAACAGTTCTATAGTATTGACAAATGCTGTAAGAGACAATCATAATGGAATACAAGATGATATATTAAGACTGTAAGTAAAACATGATATAAAAACTAGAAAACATGTCAGGGTGTAACGTACAGAAAAGTAGAACAGTACATGAATATCTGATGTATAATGTAAATATAAAATGTACCTTGAGATATTATAGCATTATGTGATCGGCTTGGGTCAAGATCAGGCTGTTCCATTTGGCCAGGCTATCACAGGAAAATCTCAAGAAGGGTCAAGCCGGCCAACATGGAAAGCGAGCACAAGAAATATACGATCTCGCTACACCCTACGTGCAGTGAGGGTGGCGCAAGCACAAGAAATAGTAACATGGAGGTATTGATCACATAACCTATAATAACTCTCCATTCCTGAATAATATATGGATCCGGACATAGCACGTCATGACACGGGATTCTCCAAAAGTGTAGCTAATCTCCCTCAGGAATCGATGTCTATACAAGTACAAGAAATAAGATCGAACAATGTACCAATATACCAAGAAAGTCCAGGAATAACATCTCATGCCAGGATACGATGTATACTAGTCCGTGCACCATCATGACAAGAATCAAGTAAAACACTATAACTGAATCGGATACAGAAGATATGAAGACAAGGAACTACTATCAGAGAATGTACTCGCCTGCGATCCTGAGCTATCAAATAGGGTAGATGCTCAATGTGATGTCACAGACCTAAAGATGAGAGATATATAAGCTAATTAGGGTTTAACTGTGTTACACATAATTTTCTAACGTATCATATGCAATCTAGGTAAATCTCAGTCAAACTAGGTCACATTGAGTCACATTAGGTCAAACTAGGTCAAAGATTGACTTATAGTTGACTTTTGGTCAACTGGTCAACTCTAGTCAACTCTGGTCAACTCTAGGTCAAACTAGGCTAATGTTGACTAACAGTTGACTTTTGGTCAACTAGTCAACTCTGGTCAAGTTCTAGACATTTCTAGGCCAAGTGTTGACTGACAGTTGATTTTTGGTCAAAGCAGTCAAACTTGGTCAACCGAGGTCAAAACTAGCCTAAGCATACTATTCCTAATATTTACCTACCAAGATACCATATATCTAGGACAAACATGATCAACTCTAATCTAAGAATTAAAATATCAAGTTGCACCTCGTTATTCGTACATCGAAACCTACAACACGCAAATCGAGATAAGATAATCAACGGAAAGGTTAATAATCTTATCATAGTGATCCACATGGTCATCTTATCAATTTCAGCGATGTGTTGGAATCGACTGATCTCAGTTTCGTTGCACTAATTCTGAAATACGAAAATAATAAGAATTAATTATAATAAATGGTGATACATAGAAAAATATCTACAAATATTGTCGGATGATGAAACAAACATCACCAACGTGTCCAGAATGGTCAAATTAGCTAGGATAGTCTATCCATAAGTCCAATTTGGACACAGGGGCAAAAAGGTAATTTCGGATCAAAACGATGTCCATGTCGGACCCGCTTTGCACCGAAAAATGTGCAAGGATATTAGTCCACTAAATGTAACAAATTATATGTCAACGGATCCAGAATGACGTTACAAACCCAATGGTATATCCAAAATTGGATTCCGTTGACCCAATCTCAAATTGGTCCGTTGACCAGGACATTAAAATTCTGATTTGTACAGAAAAGCATGTCGGAGCCAATGTCATCAAAAATTAGCAAATTATATGTCAACGAGTCCAGAATGACGATACGAACTCAACGGTATATCTAGAATTGGATTCCGATGAGCCGATCTCAAAATGACCTATTGACTCGGACTATGGGGTCCGCTTTGTACCGAAATACGTGCCAGGGCCCACGTCCTCCAAATCTAACAAAAATTATATGAATTCATGCCAGAACGATGCCACGAGTCTACCGGTGGTGTCAAAATTAAAATCCGGAGTCCCGGGTTCAAAAATAGAATTTAACAAGTTAGAAATTACGAATTCGGACGGCCAACTTTGGCATCCAATTCATCCAATCAAACGTGCTCACAATGAAACAAAACTTAAGGAGCAGGAAGAGGGTTATACCAGCTATACATAGAAACCAGTGGCACGCCAAACAGAGCTGCGATGGAGGAGATACGAGCCGACGAAGTTTGCTCCGCAAAACTGTCCAAAAATTATACAATTTAAATGGTAAACTTGGCGGCCGATTTTGATGTATCAAACGATAAAATTAACGGATGAAACTTACGATGGAAGAAACGGTTCGACGATCCAACGATCGGATTGTCCGAAAAACGTGCACAAAGTTGCTGTCCCGAAACAAAATTCTGAGTTCGATCCCGCGTGTGTCACGACGAAAACCCATGCAAAACGCACGAATCACCTACGTGGCACATCGTAGAAGAGAGTGCACAGCACGGGGAGGCCCGCTGGGGTTCGCCAGAGTGGGGTGGCCAGCCACGCGGTGCCATGACGACGCACGACTGCTGCGCTGCTACTGTTGCACGTGCTGCTGCTGCTGCTGGCCAGGGCGGCGATGGCACAACCAATGGCGGTAGTGTAGCGACGGGGCCGGCCTGGCTGGGCACGGCGACAACGACGGAGGTGGTTGGCCACGGCGGTGGTGGTGTGGGTGATGAAGATGATGGGGATGATGTTGATGAATAATGGTGAGTGAAAAAGAAGGAAAAGAGGAGAATAATGCTGTGGAAGGGCTCGGCCACAAGAAAAGGGCTGCTGTCGGCCTACGAGTTGAGGGAAGAGAGGAAAATATATATGAGAGAGGGTGGTGGCTGTATTGTTTGAAAGGTGGAGAGAGAGAGAGAGAGAGAGAGAGATGTATGTGAGAAAGAGAGAGAAAAAGTGAGGGATTCTCCACAAGTCAGGGACGGCCATGTTTTGAGGGGGGGATTTGTGTGTGCTGTTATGAGGGAATGTGGGGTTGAGATGGGATGGAGAGTAAATCAAAGGCTATAATTTAATATAGCTAAAATAAGTCATTCTCTAATTATTTAATCAAATGTTTGCACATAGAATATTTTGAGTACATATACTAGGTGTTTAACATTTTGTATGGAAAAATAGTGTGTGGGTATTCATAAAGGGGACAATATAAAACTTGGGTTGGGTTCAGTTGAGCCGGTTCGGGTCAAAATAGACTTGGTACAATAAACAGATTAATTTTAGATATTTATGATCATGGATAAATAAGTAGCATGCTGGGGCTCAAATAAATGGGACACGAGTATCATGTGGGTAGTAGGCTCAAAATAGGTCAAAGCCATATATTGGGTCGACTAGGTTGGATCGATATCGGATCCCGAAATTAAATTGGAAGTCAGGTCACATTTTACGGTGGATAATTAATTGGCCTAAATTGACCCAAAAGTTGTGCGAAACAAATAAAGCACATAATGGTGTGTCTGAATGGGACATGAAGGTCATAGGTGTAGGGTGTCTCGAGTAGATCATGCATGAGAAGTTGGTTTCAAGAAAACGACTAGTCTTGGCTCCAAAATAAAAAGTCACGGCAACGTGCATATGATGTTCAAAGATAAAAGTGGAAAATTAATTAATAATTAATTAACGATCAAATCTAAATTGACCCAAAGTTGTGCAAAGTAAAAGGAGTACAAAGGAACAAGTTTAGGTGGACATGATATATCAAAATGAAGATAATCTTGTCTACTATAAACTCATGAAAAGAGTTTTCAGAGATTGACATCTCTGACGCTCCAGAAGTCAAAGTCATAAAAAAGAACATTAAATAAAAAATAATAATCAAATAACAATATTTATTGAAAATAATTGATTTAGAAAATAAAAAAATAATCCTAATTTTCAGGGGGCTTACACCTACATACCCCGTATAGTACAGGGGACGGTTGTGTCGGTTATTCTTTAGCAACATGTCTTGCTGGATAAAACTGATACTAGGAATCACTTCCTCCATGCTATGACAATGTGGGTAAGCTGCGGGATCCACTTTTGGTAGCTGAACCTGGGTGAGAAAGGACCTGGCGTTCTGTAAGGCTTCACTGAGCGCATCTCGGGTCTCTTTAGAGAGACGGAGGAGCTCGAAAAGTGACAATCTACCCGGAGTATTAGCCAGCTGCGCTAGAATATCAAAGTTATAAGACTTGATAGGCCCGATTGCTGGATCCTTTCTGAAGGGTTTGTCGAAGCAAACCTCCTTCTGTTTCTGCTTGTCTACGGTAGGGGCCCAGGATGGACCCGCCTCTGGTGCCTCAGGGATCTGAGGTAGACCCACTCGTGATATATCTGGGACAAAGGAAGTATTTGGTGGAGACTCCTCCTGGTCTGGAGCTTGGCTCTACTCTTATCTCTGCACCGAACGGATGGTCACCAAAGCATCGTCGGTCGACGTCGAGACCATGTGTCATGCCTTAATTTTCTTCCCTTTGGCAGAAAGGGTCATGGATGTCATCATGTCGGGAACCAAGTCAGGATGTATCCATATGACTTTGCCTTGAGACGTGAAAAACGGGATAAGCCTTTGAGTGTTGTCCCGTGCTGGCGGAAGGTTGACTACCTCCATCGTTGCCTTTGGAATAGGGATAACGCCATCTTATTCCTCTGTGGCTGGAAAACTTCTTAATTGGAGAGTAACCATGTTGGCTGTGACAGTCTTCTCTTCGTAATCAAACGATATGACGTTAGCATTAATAAGGCACTGAATTTGCCCCTTCAACATATAGCAGTCATGTGTTGAATGAAGGACATACTGGTGATAATAGCAGTACTCGGGATGTTCTACCTTTCCCACTTCATCGGGACGCCTGGGTGGCGTGATGGATAGTTTGCCACTCTTCGTAAGCATCTCAAAGAGCTCAAGTATATCGTCGTCATTGTAGGAGTAAGTTTCCCTTGGCCTCTGCGCTTTTGCAGACTTGGGGTTCGTAGCTGCTGAATCTTTGGAGATGTTGACGGTTATGGCTTGCTTGTCTTTTCTGACTTTAGGGTTGTTGTAGAAAAGTGTAGCCCCAGGAGCTGCACGTCCTGGGATTTTATTTGTGCGGCATCCACTTTTGTAATGAAAGGCGTCCACTTCGTGCAGGGAGCACTGTGCCACAATTTTATAGCGGCAACATGTTCGTGCGACAGGAGTCCATAAGCATGGGCTCGGGCATATCGGGTGGTAATCTGAGGGCTGCCTCGCAGAAGCGCTTGATGTTTGCGCAGACAGGCTCTTTCTCCCTCTGGATAATTTCCATAAGGGTCGACATGGTTATATCCATGCCTCCTTCGTAGAATCGGTCCACGAACCGAGTCTTCAGGTCTTCAAAGGACGAGATGCAGTCGTCCGAGAGACTGCATAACCCCTCATAAGCTACCCCCTGTAGGGCTCCTATGAATATGTTGGATAGAAGGGCGTCTTCCTTTGGCTGGTGTCCCGTTACTAAGGCAAAGTACCTCAAGTATTGTCGGGAGACCCCTTCTCTTCAAAAGGTGTAAGCGTCTGCGGATTATATTTGGAAGGATAGACGACATTGTCCCACTCGGCAGGGTACGGATGGCGGATCCCCATTTTTTGGAGCATTGCTTGCTTCTCCTTGGCATCACGACGAGCATATAGTTCCTTGATGGCCAGCTGTATCTCGGCCGATAATACGGAGCCTGTAGGCGATAGAGTAGACGAAGATGGTCATGCCTGATTGGCAGTAGGCAACCTGCTGGATTCATCTTTGGTTAGCGGATCACACGCAAGTGTAGAGGCAGCGGGAGCCATGCTACTCTTGAAGTCAATTATGATCGAAGATAGGGTCTTCATCGTGTCCGTCAGCATATCCAACTTCGTCTCGAGGACTTCGATACGCCTGAGAGCTTTATTGTTATCTTCCTCATTGTCGTCGGCCATGATGACAGACCGAGTGTGAGGGTGACTCGAGAAAGCCGTAGATCCTTTACTTTCTGGCTCAGACGCCTGAGTCTCGCTATCCTGAGGATATACCGTAAGATTATAATCTTTTTCGAACTCTGTATGGTTGCTACCCCCGGTCTGGTGACTGGTTGTGCCAATGGAGACATCTGTGTCGTATTATGCCTCGTCAGATTGGAACATAGGGTTGTTGTGCATAGTAGAAGGCTGGCTACCTTCCGTTTTTGATAAGGTACCCAATACAGATTTGGAACGAGTGCCTTGGAACACACCTGCATCGGGTACCTTAGCTTTGCTATTCTCTGACTTCCTTTTCGTTTAGCAACCGATATGGGAGGATTATGGGAAGGCTCTTTGAAAGCTCTGGAACCGCGCACCGCATAGCATATGGCGATGCATGGCTCATCTTTTCTATGTCTCACCGACTCTCTGTTAGGCCTCTGGCGCAGAGTCGGCGTGGAGTAGAGTCTGTAGAAGACGGAGTGCCTGCTTGGCGATAGCGCAATCGTCTGTTGGCAACGGTAGTTGATAGTAATTTGGGTACAAGGGTGCCTTGATTTAGGCACATCTTGCGCTACAGATTCTTCTTTCGCTTGGAAGAGGGTTGGCTTTTCTATCGTAGCACTCTGATTGTACATGCAGAAAAGCTGTATATAAGCACGGTAAGAGCGAGTCTGGCGAGGAAGCCTCTTTCACTTCTGTGGGAACGCCGCTTGCGTGACTCCTTCTACGTGGGATGTACCCTTAGCTTGGCTTACGCAGAGGAGTACCTCATTAGAAGGCAGATTCGACTGGTTGAGGCATCGAAGTGCGAGAGCCACTCTTGTATAGCTTTCCGTCAGCTACGCGTGTTACTGTCAACACAGGCCTTTGGTATGTCGCTGGTGCCGCACGCTTGTTGTACGAAGCGTGAGCCACCTGGGATCTCTTCCTACTAACTCCAGCGGGTGAGTAGTATTCAGAGTCCGTCGAAGGTTTACCTGAAGGAAAAGTGATTCTATTGAAGATAGATCTCCTTGTTGGCAATACTCCTATCGTAAGAGGTTACACCGGTGCGTTCTTCCTTCGACGTCGTTCTTTCGTCAGATCAACCATGGAACCACCTACTTCTTTGCCATGCATTTCCGGGATGGGAATCGGGCGAGGGGATAAGGCTGTAGCAGCCGGGATCTTCTTTGTGGCTTTGACGTTGAGGGGGTCCTGAAACGTAATTCCCGCCATCGTGCTACTGGCTGCAGCCACCTTAGGCCTCCATACACGTCGAGTCTTCTTCAGTTGTACGAACCAATTCGAAGTCTTCGACTTTTTATCAGAAAGGAGATCTTCAAAAGCCTGCTGGTCGAAGCGTTCGACCAGCATGTCTTGAGAAACTCCCAGCAAGTTGTCATCAGATTGCATCACCGCTTTCTCGTTGTAGGAGAAGGTAGTCCCCAGCATATTCGCCATTTTATTCGACATAACAAAAGGTTTGAACGATCTTTTTGCTGTCTTGAACGTATAAGGTATCTGTGTACAAAGAAGGAAGTCCTAAACAGGATATTCTAAGTACATGGAGAAGAGGTTTCTGGGAAAGTATGATAATAGAGATCGAGCACTGCAGTAGCTTCTTTACTTCTTGATGATCTGACGACTAATCGACCTTGCTATGGCTCTCTGGCACCTTTGATGGGACTTTGGGGTCACCGATCAAGAGGCTGTCTGGATGAGAAGATCCCTTGAAGATGGTTGGTTGGTTCTTTGGTTGATAGGTGGATGAGGGTGGTCGACTAATCGTGGAAGGAGATCGTTGCTCCTTTGAAGACTGTCGATGTTCCCTATGTCGATTTTGTTGCTTTGGTGGAAGAAGAACTCCTTCTATTTATAGAGAACCGAGCACATATGTGATGTGCATTAGGGTTGCTGAGATATGAAAGAATCTGTCGTCATTGCACGGTGCGGGCTTCTGCGGCTCTGTCATGTTGTAGACATCGAAATTCCCCTCAAACGAGATCTCTGGTGGTTGTAAACATAATCGAAGGAGGTGATATATGGCGCATGCTAATTTGCTTGCTCGGATACATCCGAGTAAATCATGGGATTTCATCTACGATTTGGAGTCTAATTGATTGTCGTCTTAAGATTTAAATTAATCTTATATGATCTCAATCATGATTTAATCCTAATCTTCTATGCAAAGGTGGTTTAAACAAACCAATTGGGGTTAACCACTACCAAAATATGGCAAAATAGCGACGAATTTAGCGACTCCATTAGAGTACGTCGCTAATTTTTAGGGAGTTAGCGACATGTAAATGTGACATCGCTATTCATCGCTGGTGGCGACTACTAGCGACGAATAGCGATATTAGTATATTAAATGGGAACCTGCGTCGCAATGTCGTCGCTATACGTCGCTAATTATTTTAATATTGCGTCGCGTAGCGACGACTGTTATTTTATGTCGTAGTATATCAATAGTCAGCGACGTTTAGCAGGTCCCGTGCGGACGTCGCTAAATATTTCATATAGGGACATGGACACGAGGGTTTCTTTTCTATTCGCGGCCAAAATTTTTTTCCCCCCAAAATTTTTTCTCCTCCTCCGGCGCTCCTCCTCCTCCTCGCACCCTCCTCCGGCGCTCGTACCCTCCTCCGGCCTCCTCCTCCTCGCACCCTCCTCCGACCTTCTCCTTAGGTAGCCCCCACCATCTCTCTCGCCCTCTCTCTCTCTATATAGGGCACTGCTTTAGAGGGAAGGGATGGCCACTGCAAATGCAGCAAAGACCATCTTTGGCTAGTGAGATCTGGTTGCTTTAATGGCACTTGCTTTCATCCTCAGTTATGGTGAGACCGAGGCTAGTGTGCTCTATTAGAGGATGAGTAGTCCCTGTCAAGAGGGGGATTTGTTTGTATGGGGTTACCCAAGGCACTGACTTGGAGTTATTTGGGTGTGTGGGTGTCAGTTAAGTAGATGAAGAAAGGGAAGAATAGGCAGTCAATCATCTAGCTTAAATGCATCAAACATTGTATTTTATATAGTTTGTTGTTTGAAGCTTGATATCAAATGTATGGGTCCCCATGTAATATCTATGGTGAAGGCTTTAAGAGCATGAGAGTTTGTAAGGGTTTACATGTATCAGTCCTTGTTTAGTTTGGTATCAGTTTTAGATCCAGAGAAGCCCCTTTGAACTATAGTCCATATCCTCCCTTAAGTATCAGTCTTCATTACATTAGGTGTCCAGTCCCTGCTTAATTTGGTTCAGTCCTAAGGGAGGGCTTAGCAACAACATTATTCAGTTGGGTTAGGCACGAGTTATAGGCTATCTTGGTTCATCCTTTCATTTTGGGATCAATAAATGAGAGGTTTGTATTTATTATGCAGTCCTCTATGCCCCATGTATCAACCTTTTGATTAAATTATTATCATTTAGAAGGGATGAAGAGATTATCTTAGACTATTGTTCAGTCTATAGCCTATAGTATCAGTGATATAGAGGTATGAGCTCGAGGTAAGTGGGTCATATGGCAGTTGGTTGGAGGAGAGTGAGGGCTAGAAGAAAAAGGGGAATAAGCATTGGTTAACTAATTAGAGGGAAGGAATAGCCAACTGATGAGGGGGAAATCATGAGGGAGGCATGTTACGTCCTGCCTTGGAAGACCACAGTAGTGTACAGGTCAGGCCAATTGGTCCTGCAGGTCCAGGACTGTTTAGGGGTCCAGTTTGGACCTTAGAAATAGGGAACTTCCCTGTATATGCATAGTTGGCCCTTGGCAGCAGTGTGACTGCCATGTTTGAGGTATCAATGGATAGAGGTATTGTGGTTAGCAGTTAGCCCATTGTTCAGTCCTTAGTTGCACTATTTGTTCAGTCCACTAGTAATGTATCAGTCGCTACATTCATTACATGTCTATTCTTGTTATCCTTTGTGTCAGTCCCTATTTTATATGTTCAAACCTTAATATTAAAGTTCAACCCCTTTATATCTTGTATAGTCCAAAACTTCTTCTTCAGTTCCCAGGTAGTATAGGATCTAGTCCTACTTTAAATGTTCAGTGACCAGTCCCCTATTCCAGTTTAGTTTCATCTATGTTCAACCTTGTCAGTCCCTTACTTGGTTAGTTCAAGTTTCCCTACTTCGTATTGAATTAAGTTATAGCTGGAGAGGTAGGGCCCCAACTCCATGGTATTATATCAGTTAGTATATATATGGGGAGAGGAATTAACTGTCCTATTAATCTAATTTTGAATTACATATACCAACCAGACACTGTCCCTGCAGCCATTCGACTGGCGAGGCAGAAATCTATGTACGACATTTGCTATAAGGACTTTGCATTAATCTATGGTACGACATCGTGATCAGGACATAGTTCCTGCAGCTATTCGACTGGCGAGTCAGAAACTATGTAGCCGTAGATAAAGTTAACTGTCCTCCGACCCCCATCCCTCGGCAATGATGATACGACAACCTATCACTACATCTTTTAGTAGTAGATAATGTCTTAGTATTACATTTTGTGGGTTCATCTTATTGATTTTGTTACATCCTTCAGATACTAGATTCGATATGAACATATACTACACCATATGTACAGAACATAGATGATTCACACTAATGTATGCTAGAATGAATTTTGGGTTGTGTTCTGAGCCATCCGTTCTCACACTTCTCAAAGAATCTTAAAATGGATATGAATTACTATCTGCGAAACCGTTTGTGGATGTACAATCATCATCCTGATGAATTACTATTTGTGTCAATCTTTACAAAATTATCTTAAAATGGATATGAATTACTATCTACGGAACCGTTTGTGGATGTACAATCGTCATCCTGATGACATGTGCAGTGTGCGGGATGAGTTTCTACATGGTGTGCAACAGTTCCTGTAGTTTGCCAAGGCGTTCCCTCAGTACATGGACCGTAGAAAAATTAAGTGTCCATGTGTGAGATGTCGTAACTTGAAATATCATTCGGAAGTGGATGTGACATATCATTTGTATTCGAGGGGTTTCATGCCAAATTATTATCAGTGGACCGCACACGGAGAACTTGTGCCTTTAGCATCCGAGCTGGAGCCTTATGTGGAGCCTTATGTAGATGTCCACGAGCATGCTGATTACGACCAAGAGTGGACGAACATGGTTTTCGATACTGCGGGGCCTAGTTTCAATCCGAACAATCAATATGCTGCTGAGGAGGCACCGAATGCCGATGCTACAAAGCTCATAGAGTTGCTAGAGAATGCAAGGACTCCTTTATATCCTGGTTGTGACGACTATTCACCGTTGGAGGTGATTACAAGATTGTTGAGCATAAAATCAGATTTTAACATGTCTCAAGAATGCTACAACTGAATCCTGGAGTTAATTAAAGATATATTGCCGGAGGGTGGCAAGTTACCTAAAGACTTCTACCGATCTAAGAGAATGGTGAGATCGCTCTGAATGGGGTATGAAAAAATTGGTACATGTCGCAACGGATGCATGTTGTACTATAAGGGCGACAAGGATGAAGACGCCTGCAGATTTGTGGTGCCGATCGCTTCAAGGCAACTAGTACAACAAGGACTTCTGGTGCACGCAAGCCAACAGATTCGATGCACTATTTGCCTTTGACGTCGCGGTTGTAGAGGTTGTTTATGGCAAAGGAGACAACTGATAATATGAGTTGGCACAAGTGGGAACAAATAGATGGAGTACTGGATCATCCATCCGACGGGGAAGCATGGAAGCACTTTGATCGAGTGTATCCCGATTTTGCTTCGCAGCCGCATAATGTCAGATTGGGGCTTTCCTCCGACGGTTTTACCCCATTTGGACTTTCGGGCTCACAATATTCTTGTTGGCCTATGATTGTTACTCCGTACAACTTGCCGCCTTGGATGTGTGTGAAGACTCCTTATATGTTCCTAACTGTTATAATTCCAGGTCCGAAAAACCCGAAGAGGAACATCGATGTGTACTTACAGCCCTTGGTAGATAAGCTGAATCAGTTATGGGAAGTAGGTGCAACCACATATGATGTTTCCAGAAAGCAGAACTTTCAGATGAGGGCCGCACTAATGTGGACCATCAATGATTTTTCAGCCTATGGAATGTTATTGGGTTGGAGCACCTATGGTCGTCTCGCATGTCCGTATTGCATGGATCGTACTAAGGCTTTCCGTTTGAAACATAAAGGAAAACCGTGCTTCTTCGATTGTCATCGAGAGTTCCTGCCAAAGGATCATTCGTACCGGAGGAACATGAATGCTTTTTGTGCTAGCGTGGTAGAGAAGTCCAGTCCACTGCCACGGTGGTCTGGGGACACGGTATGGGAGGAAGTTAAAGAATTTTCAAGTGCTATTGAAGAGCCTACAACGGGTTACAAGTGTGATGGATTTGGCCGCGCTCACAACTGGACGAAGAGGAGTATATTCTGGGACCTACCATATTGGAGTGACTATCTGCTCAGATATAACCTGGATGTCATGCATATCGAGAAGAAGAATGTATTTGACAATATAATAAATATTGTGATGGACGTAAAGGGGAAGACGAAAGACAATCCCAAGGCCAGGTTGGACGTAGAAGAAATATGCAGACGTCCAAAGTTGTATTTGATAAAGAAAGGCAGTGGGAAGTATAAGCAGCCCAAGGCCATTTTCTCACTGGACAAGGAGGACAAAGGTAAACTTTGTAGGTGGATCCAGGGCCTAAAATTTTTAGACGGGTACGTATCGAATTTGAGAAGCTGTGTTGACCCGAAGGAGAACAAACTACAGGATATGAAGAGCCACGACTGTCACATTTTTATGGAGAGGTTAATCCCGATTGCATTTCGAAAATTCTTATCTCAGGTCGTTTGGGATCCATTGACAGAGCTTAGCCTATTCTTTAGAGATCTTTGTTTTACTAAGTTGCTCGTCGATCGGCTTGAAAAGCAGGAGAAGGACATTGCAGTAATATTGTGTAAGCTTGAAAGGGTGTTCCCTCCTGGATTCTTCGACTCTATGGAGCATTTTCCAATTCATCTTTCCTATGAGGCACGTGTTGGTGGACCCGTCGGTTATCGGTGGATGTACCCGTTCGAGCGCCATCTAAACCACCTGAAGAGGAAGGTGAAAAAATAAGACACGGGTCGAGGGTTCTATTTGTGAAGCCTATGTCCTTGAGGAGATTACAAACTTTTATTCAATGTATTTCAAGCCTCATATTGCTACAAATAGAACAAGAGCTCCGAGGAACGACGATGGAGATATAGAATATAATGATGCATTATTGAAAGTCTTCAATGCTCTTGGAAAGCCTTCTAGAAAACTGAAAAAGAGATATTTGAATGATGAGGAACTAAGGGCTGCCCAGTTAGATATATTACTCAACTGCGAGGAGGATGAAGTAGAAAAGCTAGAGTGGTAAGTAAAAATCTTCAACATTCAAGTCATCTATTTATTGATTATGTTATTATAATTTAACGAGTATATCCTGATATTTATTGTTTTTCAGCAAATTTAATGATGAGGTGAGGTCAAGTAGACCATACATTGCAGATGAAGAAGTAAAAGAAGAAATGAGACTTCATTTCCCGTCTTGGTTGAATGCATATGTACGTAAGAAGCTAGTTAGAATCTTCCTCCATTTGTATTTGCACAAGAAATAACTTAACATTGAACTTAATTTTGTATCTTCTTGTGTTTAGGTCGATCGTCCGGACGTCATCCTTGAGAATAAATCTATTAGAACTCTTGCCAAGGCACCAATTTATGCCGTCAAAATATGGCCAAGTTATTGCATGAATGGGTTTAAGTTCAAGTTAACAAATGCTCCCATCAGAGATAGCTTCCTGGATCTTGATTCCACAAAAAATAGTTGCTTGTGTATCAAATCTACAAACTACAAAGATGTCACTCCAGGCAATAATTTCTATGGCGTCCTACGAAAGATCATGGAATTGATGTACAACTATGGCATAGAGCCTGCCAAGATCGTGTTGTTCAAAGTTGATTGGTTCGATCCGATACAAGATCAAGGATGGAAAATTGACAAGCATGGTCTTGTAGATATTAACTACCGTCGTCGATACCAAGGATACGAACCATTTATCCTAGCAAGTCAAGCTCAACTCCTATATTTTACAACATATCCTAGACGGGGAACAACGAGGTACGACTGGTAGGCAGTATGCAAGACTAAAGACAGAAATACCTATGACGTCAACGAAGTGGCTTATCAGGAGGACGAGCTACCTATTGTACCAAATACAGTTGATGTCGACTCAGCAGAAGTTCCCTATTTCATATCTACTTGTGTTGAAGAGGTACAAGTATCCGAAGGGGAAGACGAAGGAGATGCTAGTGACGATGAGGAGGAAGAGGATGAGAAGGAGGAGGCAAACGAAGAAGATAAATTTTCAGAGGATGATTGAGAAACTGTGATTTTAATGTATTCATATTTCTGTAATCTTAAATTATGAACTATGATCATTTCTATTAATATTAAGATTTTTGTAAACTTAAATTATGAACTATAATGTATGTAGATATTTTTAAACTGTCATTGTATTTATTTATATTTTTAATCATATGTTGTTATCAGCATGGCAGGACGACGCAGAGGCATATCAGGACGACGCGGAGATAGGTCAGGACGAGTCGTGTCCTTAGGTGGGCAGAGAGCTCCATTACCAGAGGATGGCTCCGGACTATCGTCTGACCCGAGCACTCCATTCTACTATACGGTCGCAGGTCCGGGTGGCAGTACACCTGGAACGAGCAGTTCCAGGTTTGCTGATACTCCTTCCCCTAGCCTTCCTACCATTGACAGCAGCATGGCGGGTGGGGAGCAGGTGGAGGAGGTAGTCCCTACTCCCGCCCGTGCGGATCCATACTAGAGCGACCCTCCATGCACACCTCAGGACGAGGCGAGGATGGAGATTTGGGCCGACGGTCCTACGAAGTAAGTTAAATATATATATATATATATATATATATATATATATATATATATATTAATTCATTCACGGCACCGTTACTAGGATAGCGGTCCTACGCAGGAGTCCATTCACTGCCCCGTTACTAGGATAGCGACTTGCATGGAGTAATGCAGCGCCAGACTGCTAGCCCAAGAGGAGACGCAGACGCACCCATCTCCAGCGGTTACACTGCCTCCTTCTCCAGCGATTACACTGCATCCTTCTACAGTGGTTGCATTGCCTCCTCCTTCATCATCGTCGGTGGTTCTTACACCGGAGCAGTATGCTTACCTTCTTTCTAGGAGCGGTAATGCTCCTCCTGATCAGCCGTAGTCGACATATATATATTGTTGTGTGATGGCCCATTATTGGGTCTTTTATGTGTTTATACATACATTGTTACTGTGTTTCATTATGTTTGACAATGTTATTGAAATTTTTCATATATCTGTGTTGATTGATGCGATTGTGTTTCAAACGTGTTCGCGATTGTGTTTCATATTGTTTGATACTTTGTGTTCGTGATGCTCCTCCTGATCAGCCGGTGTTGAGTAGTGTTCCACCGAAGGGGTCGGCGAACCCATGGAAATGCTGCTTTAGGTGTTGATTGTGTTTCATATTGTTTGCTGCAAATGCTGTATTTTTTTAAAAAATTTTACCAAATTTTGCGACATTCAGCGACGTCCAACGACGAACATGAACGCCGCTAAGTAAGTATCGAAACGTCGCTAACTATGATTTACTCCATCGCTGATTGTCACTAAACGTCGCTACATACGACGTTGCTAAACGTCGCTACATACGACGTTGCTAAACGTCGCTATATGTTGGCAATATAGCGATGTATAACGTCGCAGAACGTCGCTATTTTGCTGACAAGCCAGGTCAACATCGATGTATGTAAGTTCGCTAAACGTCGCTAGCTGACGTCGGCAAATGCAGTCGTTGTACGTCGCTTGTAGTCGCTGAATTAGTGACACGACTGCGTCGCTAATTGTCGTCACAACAACGACGTATTGCGACGTCATGATGTTTAGCGACAAGGTAAATCGCGACTACGTCCAAACGCGCTAAATATGTCGCCAATTGGATTTAGCGACGTATTTTCCTTAGTTAGCGACGTCCTCTAGCGTCGCTGATTTGACAGATTTTAGTAGTGGACCCATGCTTCCTGCGCCTCTGGTGAGGACTAAGTGCTGCTGCGCTTCTGTAGCGATGAGTAGACCATGCTTCTGGAGACAACGAAACCTCTGTGCTTTCAAGCGATTAGTGGACTTGGCTTGGAATGACGATGAGACTTATATGCGTATAGAGCAACTTAAGAAGCTGTGTTTCGGGCTACAGAGACACTGTGCTGTAGGCGGCAAGTAGGCTTGTGCTTTAGGTTGGCGAGGTTACTATGCTTTTGGAGCGACAGTTTGACTTGCATTGGTTGCAATGGGAGTTCCCAAGTCTCTTGTAGAGAAGTGATTTAAGCTTCTGATCCGGAGCTGTCACGCCCCAGAACCAGAATACAGGAGAGCGGAGAATGACTCAGCCAGCTACGTATTACGGGTAGATGAATACCATATAATACGATCAATGTTGTCTAAAAGACGAGGGGGTGCATACTACATGAAAGTCTCACTAGGGTTACTCAAAATCTATTGTCCCAATCATTCAATAAAAAGCAGTAAGTAGAGAACATGTAAGAATGAGCAGTACGACATCCCAAACGCTTAGTCAAAATGTTCTTGAGATCTGGCTTTACAAAACATAGCTAGATGATATAACAAGTTATGCACAATCGTTATCAGCTGCAGTCTGACTTAGTTATAATTTATGTAAAAATGATTGCAAGACAGTCCGACTAACATGTCGGTGCCAAGCGATAAAAAGTAAATTAAGTAGCAAAACGAACAGGGAAGTAAGGAACCCACTCGTGTCCTCCTGCGATCATCCCTCTAGTATTGACCATCTTGGAGGTGGAAGTAAGCTGAGTCCTCGGGAGGTGGTTCTAAATCTGGCCATACAAAACCAGAGAGGTTAGACATCAAATAGCAAGTACCACAAAAGAAGCACGACATGAAAAATTAGAACCAGTGATAAGGGTTAAGGATATGATAAATAATTTCTCTGCTTGCTACTGGGATTCATACAACATCACGATACTTCAAGCCAACTTCCAAACCAAACAAGGACAGAAGTTGACCCGTCATATCCTGACATTCTGCTCATCTCAGTAGTTAACAGAGTAGGTACAATACACAAACAAATCAATTTAAACAGCAGTACAACTACTACGGCTTGCTAACTATAAGTTCCAAGTTGTCCTGAAAATATGCAACAAGGGATTCATAAGTTCTTACAATGTACAAGCAAGACTAGTCTACTCAATAATCAATTGCGCCAATCATGAATTAAACGTATCCCAGTGGGACGCCCGTCATCATTATGTATAAAAAACATAAACAGATACCACTTCTTGCCCGTATGGCAGGTTTGCAGTATCTGTGGGAACCAGCCCGCATATCGGGGCACTAATTGTCCCGAGATGGTTGCCATATAAGAACTCGGGAATCCATTCTCTCCATGCAATAGTTGTTTAATTTAACTTAATAGTCCCTATGTTAATTGAAATCTCATGTCGTGGATCATGGTCATTCAGAATGAGTACTTTCGTACAGAGTACGATATAGATAACTCTACAACAATGCCCGTGCGGTTAGGTTGTAGGTCTTACATAGCGTAATGCAACAATCAAATCTAGCCACGAAATAATCATGCCTTGACTGTAAGGTACACATGTTGCTTTTGTAGAAAATAAGTTGAAGTGTGCACGTGTACATATGCCAATGTTCGGGATCGGCTAGTCGATTGCAATGGTTCATGATTAATATATGAACATGTCTTATTCAATTTAATAAGACGACTAGCCAGTCTTTTAGTTCCAACTAGGAAGGCATGATCAATCATTAGATGAAGTAACAATTAATGTCAATTCGTGACAAGGCTTGAATGTCAAACTAGTATTCAGTATGGTCGAGTCTATAACTCTCAGGGTTAAGTTCCAGTCATACTGGTTATCGACAAACCAATCAAGACACAGGGCACACTCCACACAATAATATGTATTAAAATATTAACATGCAACAAATGACATAATCTAAAGGGATGTGCCACATGGCCTGCATGTGCCGCATGGCTTGCATGTGCCGTATGGCCTACATGTGCCGTATAGACTTCATGTGGCCGCATGGACTGCATGTACCACATGGAATGCATTTTTGGTATGGACTGCATGCGGCCGCATGGACTGCATGTGGCGCATAGACTGCATGTGTCGTATGGACTGCATGTGGCCGCAAGGACTGCATGTGCCGCATGGTCTGTATATGCCGTATAGACTGCATGTGCCACATGGACTGCATGTGCTGCATGGACTACATGTGCCATATGGACTGCATGTGGCCGTATGGACATCATATGCCGCATGGACTGCATGTGCCGTATGGACTGCATGTACCGCATGGACTGCATGTGGCGGCATGGACTGCATGTGGCCGCATGGACTACATGTAGTGCATGGATTGCATGTGTTGCTGGACTGCATGTGCCGCATGGACTGCATGTGGCTGCTGCACCATCAAGCTCCTGCCATAGAGTTCCAAGAACTTCCAAAGGCCATAACTTGGGCTACCAGACTCGGTTTTGGGCGAAATAAAGGTCAAAATTGACTAGAATTGAATTTTCTACAACATGGAACAACTTGTTTTTGAAAACAACAAAGTTTGATAGATTAAAATTGCAAAAACCCATAAAAACCGAAACTTAAAAACTTAGATCTACACACCACCATCCATGGAAATCAAAAACTTCAAGACCTAAACTTGTAGAGGAAGAGGAGAAGAACAATATAGACTAAAAATAAATAGGGATGCATGAAATTCCTCATGGTGTGCAAGGTGTACTTACCCCTCCAAAGGGGTTAGGGTTTTTGGTGGAGGAAAAGAAATGAGAGTTTGTAAGGAGAGAGAGAAAGAAAATGGGTATAAATATCTTGCCCAAGTTAATCTCCACCA
Organism: Iris pallida; assembly: GCA_029216955.1. NCBI lineage: Eukaryota > Viridiplantae > Streptophyta > Magnoliopsida > Asparagales > Iridaceae > Iris > Iris pallida. The sequence continues at coordinate 1,509,007 of JANAVB010019198.1, read as the reverse complement.
CCCATTCCTTCCTATATAATCTAAGCCATCCATCCCTTATCATGATGAACCAAGCTAAACCAAGTTGGTTCAACATGAACAAAATAAACCAAGAGCAAAGCAAAAATAAAAAATAAAATACAGAAAAATAATTAGCATGAAATTAAAGAAATTAAATACAGAACAAATGTATGATAAATGTTAAATAAATACATTCAAGCAGTACACGTATTAAAATACGCATTCTGGGAACGGGGAGTGACATCTCTACCCTCCTGAGAAAAATTTTGTCCTCAAAATTTAAATCCAAGCAAGGTAGAAACATCAGAGCTAGACTAATCCAAGTACAAGCAATTTTAGTGAGCAAGCAATCATCATACAATATCAATAACAAGTAATATATCTATATTTATCAATCTACGACATCAAGCAATTTCTACTTGTCATGACCCGCACCCTAATTAGGGGAACGAGTACGTGGGTACGTCCATCCTACGCCGCAGAATCGGCGGTAGAACGCTGTATAGATCATCTAAAAGTACCACATCTAAACACAATATATAATCCATCATCTCCGCACGGAGGTATAATACGTTACAACTCAATCACAAAGACAATCTAAGAAAGATAGGCACGAATAACATATAGATATGATGGAAATAGAAGTACGAAAATAAATGCCAAGTCACAACATAGAAGAGAGTCGAAAACAAAACAAGGTCCCAAAACACAAATATAATATGTCTCACAAACTAGCTGGCTCGTAGTCCAGACAAACCTAACTAGCAGATCTAGATAGGTAAAATATCATCTATGGGCTCTAGGGGTAACAACTGATCATAATCTCAATCCTGGCCGTACCCGTAATAGGTAGAGCAATCAGTATCTAAATCATATATAAATATCAACGGTTATCCTTTCAGAAAAATGAGAAAGTACAAACTACCAACAACAGTTCTATAGTATTGACAAATGCTGTAAGAGACAATCATAATAGAATACTAGATGAACATATCAAAATGGAAATATAATATGATATGTGAAGCAAGAAATCATGTCAGGGTGTATCATACAGAAAAGTAGAACTGAGCGAGATATATCTGATGTCATAATAAATATAAAATGTGTCTCGAGTATTATAGCATTATATGGTCAGTTTGGAACAAGATCAGGCTCTTCTATTTGACCAGCTACGAGTACAGGACCTCGGGCCAGCCAGAATGGAAAGCTATGAGACAAGTAGTAGCACAGGTCAGGCTTTACCCTATGTGAGGCGAGGGTATAGCTATGATACAAGTAGTAACAAGAATGCAAGTAGGGGTATTGATCACATAACCTATAATAACTCCTCATCCCCGAATAGTATACGGATCTGGACATAGTACGTCATGACACGAGATTCCCTAAGAAGGTAGCTACTCCCTCTCAGGAATCGATGTCAATACCAGTAAAAGAACAAGATCGAGCAGGTACCAGTATCCCAAGAAAATCTAGGAATGATATCTTATGATAGGAATCCGATATATACTAGTCCGCGCACCATCGTGTCGAAAATCAAGTAAAATACTATAACTAAATCGGATACAGAAGATATCAAGACAATCAGAGAATGTACTCGCCTATTGTCCTGAGCTGTCAAGTAAGGTCGATGCTCAGAGTGATCTTACAACCTAGAGATAAGATATTATAAGCTAATTAGGGTTTGACAATGTTTAAGCATGATTAACAATATATGATATACAATCTAGGTCAAACTCAGTCAAACTATGTCAAACTAGGTCACATGAAGTCAAACTAGATCAAACTAAGTCAAACTGAGTCACACTAGGTCTAACTAGGTCACAGTAAGTCAAACCAAGTCAAACTAGGTCAAACTGGGTCAAAGGTTGACTTACAGTTGACTTTTGGTCAACTGGTCAACTCTAGTCAACTCTAGGTCAACACTAGGTCAAACTAGGCTAATGTTGACCAACTATTGACTTTTGGTCAACTGTTCAACTTTGGTTGAGTTCTAGACCATTCTAGGCAAAGCGTTGACTTGTGGTTGACTTTTGGTAAAAAAGTCAACTTTGGGTCAACGGGGTCAAAACTAAACTAAACATACCCTTTCTAACATTTACCTACCAAGACATCATATTTATTTTTCCAATGCGTACGGGCTCAGTATAATCGTGTGTCCCACGCACACGATTCTTGGCCTATCGTATGGAACGACTTTTGGAGTACGGACGTAGACCGTTGGCCTTGTCATCACCGTCGTGCACACGCACCCCGTGCACTCCGCGCACTTCAGAGCTCTGCTTGGCAGCACACCTTCTTTCGACGGCAGTTACTCAACACCTCGCTTTGCCCACGACGCCGAAGAGACGCCCACGACGGCTAAGGGTGACCGCCCGTACAACGGCCATTGATTCCTTGCCGCCTGCGGCTGTTTGCAAAAACAAAAGTGTAGAACTTTATTGGTACAAACTTTGTAAAAGATTATAATTTGAATTCTGGAAAAGTACAACTGTAGGAATCCAATCTAGAAGACGATTGCTTTATCCCTTGGACGATGTGAACTTTGAAGACGAAGCCTCTGAAGTTGAAGACAACTCTAGAATTGAAGGCAAAAAGCCTCAGAAATTGAAGGCAAAAGCCTCGGAAGAATACAGCAGCACTTGGGCAAGAACTCCTGGACTCTCTGATCTCTCTATGATCTGATCTCTGATCTCTGATCCTTGATCCCCTTGAATGAAGACTTGAAACTCTATTTATAGAGTTCTGAGAAATAACTAACTTTTAGTTATTCTGGACTACGTATGATGGATTGTGCAGCAGTTGGATTGCGTAACAATGGACTGCACAGGCAGTTGCTGGATCATGGGCCAACTGTCTTGGACACATGGCATCATTTGATTGAAATGTGCATGATCGTGCATAGACGGTTGCCACATAATGAGCAATTGATGGCATGAATGCCACGTATATTTTGTCATTTGTGTTGATAGAACGCGCACACTGAATTGTGCTGACTTTGGATTGCGCAGACTTGGACTGCGCAGGAATGGATTGCGCTGCCAGCTGTCAGCCGTTCTCGAGCACTGTGCGGCGCAACAAACGAACAACCTCCTCGTTCTTCGTACTGTCAGCTGTCAGAAAGATTTGATTGTGTCAGGTAATGATGATTTTTGCTACGTCAGCCTGCGCGCTCGGGAGTGTGCGCAATCTAGCGTGCACAATCTGAAGGATGCGCAATCTGATGTCTGCGCAGTTCATCTTAAAGTTGTATTTCTTGATTTTCTGACTTTGTTGATGTGTGCAACTTGATTTTTTAGGACCTACAAGACCCCCTTCAAAGTTTTCGAAAGTTGAATTTATTCAAAATTTTGAAATACTTTGAATTTTGAATTTGAAATCAATTTGCGCATGTAGTGAGCTGTCTGCGCAATCTGAGGGATTAGCCCAATTTTTAGGCGCAATCTAAGGCGGCCGTTTCAATTTGAAAAACTATAAATAGCTCCTCAATTCCTTCGAAGTGTTCTTTACTTGTTTTCTTCGTTCACTTGAGAGAAAAATTTCCGAACTCTTTCTTCCTTTCTTCTCCGACGATCTCGATGGCTCCCCGACGATCCTCCGCCGCTGCTAAGGGCAAGGCCCCCGCCGAATCATCGACTAGGGCTGCGCGACGTGCTTCTCGTCACAAAACTGCTCATCCAGCGATGATAGGTAGATGACCTAATCAAAACTCTTTTTAGAGTTTTGATTTCACTGTTCCTTCAAAATCCATCTCTTTTTAGAGATGTGATTATACTGCGCCACCCTTTTTAGGGTTATGGTTGCACAAATCAGTTCATTCTTCATTTTTATGAAGGACGACTCTCTGCGCAATTGGTTGAACTGCGCTGACAAAAGTCAGCGTAACTTGCTGATTTGCGCGAGACTGTCAGCGCAAACTGATGACTGTTTGTTTGTGCAATCTGATTATTGCGTAATTTGATTTTACGCAATCTGATGTTGCGCAGTCTGATGACAGAATTTTGACTTAACTTGTAATGAATTTTTGTCTTTTTATCTGATGCAGTTAACACTAGAGAAGATCCCGGATATGAGGACTTTGTAGGGACCCTTTCAGAGTCAGAATACAAAGAGGACCTATCTCATGTGCACTATCCTCAATATGATCTGCCAACCTCCCGTCAGGCTATTTTGATATCCCAAGATAATGAGACACTGCAATGTTTGATGAATGGACAACCTCTGGAGTCAGCAGACGCTGTCATTCATAAGAAGCCATTATTCCTGTTCGGCGATGCTTTTGAGAAAAGCTCTCAACCGAGACCAAGGATGGAAGAAAGGATTGTCCATCAGACGGATAGATCATTCTCGATACCAGATGTTTCTCGCTGCCTCCCCTTATCCTGGTATGCTCATACGAGCTATCCGAGGAAGATGGAATGGAACCTTACACCTTTCCAAGATGCCCATCCAGAAAGGATTTTTGTGAAGAAGGGGCCGAGCAAGAAGGATATGTTCTACAGTTCCTCAGAATGGTACAGTGTCTTGTTAAGAGGTCTGAAACCCGGTTGTATTCTGCCGAAGAATTCTTCCTTGTTATTGCCCGTCAGAACTCCAATATTCGCAAATGAGTTTGCGAAGGTCGAAGGAAGGTACCCTGAACGGGACATCAGATTAACTGGATTGGTGAATCCAGATTTTAAGAGATAGAACTGCATAGCAAACTGGATTCTGACCAAGTTTGAAAACAAACTTCAGCAAATCAATTTGTACCAAGCAGTGCATGCCACTGTTTATGGTTTTGCTCCCAACCCGCATCTGTTCCTGGCTTTAGCAGAAAGGTACAATTACAGAACAGGGACTTTCATGACTCTTGGCGGAGAAATCGGGTTCGCACTTCATGAGATGCAGTACATCTCTTACTTGCCAATGGGGGATGCCCCATATGAAGAATTTGTCCCAACCAATGATGAGTTTGACAGACTTCGGAAAGAGAACGCAGAAATGGTAGTAGTCTTCGAAGAACTGCTATGCCATTATAAAATCTGTTCTCTGTTCTACAAAAGTGCTACATCAAATACCTTCTATTCTTCGAAATGGTTACCTTATCTGTTCCTTAACCACATTAAAGAACCGAAGACCAAGGAACATGATAGATGCTATCCTGACTTCTTTAAGCCTTTGAGCAACACAGAAGTGATGAAGTTGATGGAAGAAAGTGGCGATTTTGATGAAGAGATGAAGGATGATCATCAATGTCCTCCTTTAAAGAAATGAGATACTCTCGAAAGTTATTTACGAGTAGGATATAGATCTATGTCAAAAGAAGCCCAATTAGCAGGGTTTCTGACACATTGGCTCCGTCGATTTGTAGTCCCAGGATCGAGTGCTGTAGACCGCTTCCATCGCGGTGTTCTTTTTGCCGCCGTTAGATTAGTCTTCGGCTATAAGATGGATCTTTTGTCAGCGATGACTTGTAAGTTGAATGCCGGTCTTCGTCTGTACGTCGATCTGATGCTGAAATCTAAGGGTGAAAAAGAATTTCCTCGGTTGGAATTGCCGTATACATATCTATTTCGGTGGTTGCTCCTTCACTATCCTACTTTAATGGACCCCGACATGGGACCGGTCGACGACAGCTTTTTACGGAGATACTCTCATGGTAAGTGGAAATACACTGCTCTGAGAGATTGTAGATATGCTCTGAACCTGAGCAAAGGATGGAACTTTTGTTGCACTCCTCCTCCTGCTGGATACGAACAAATGCCGACAAATATGATTGACTCGAAGATACAACCTTTGAGCCGAGTAGCTTTTGAGTGGTTGAAGACAATTCGACCGTCCCATTTTGTGTACCGGTTTGAAGATGAATGTTATTTAGAGCCATATCTCCCCAGTCGATTTGCTCGGCAGTTCGGGAACGACCAATTCCATGTAGGAAATGCTATCACGTGCCTTCAAGAAAATGATTTCTTGATAGATGGGGCCCGAGCATGGGCTTATTATAATGCTCGAGATACGAAAGTAACATTCTCGATGGCAGTAAATAGCAATCATGGCCCTCGGATGCTATTTACATACTCAGTATTCTATACATCTTCGAACACCTTTACTGAGAATTCCAATCTCGCGGATAGATTCGCATCTTCAACAAGATTGAAGAGAGGAGGAGTCGTCATGTCGCTCATAGGAAATGATAAGGTACATGAGCCAGTAGATGCGCCTTTGGAAACTTCAAGGGACGTTATGTTCCCTCAAAAGGTTAACGCGCCACTACGTATCTCTTTGAAGGTAGCTAAATCTCCAGCCAAGAAGAGAAGAAGAGAAGAGCCTCCCGCTCCGGCAGCAAAGAAGAAACTGATCTTAGATCATTCTTCTGAAAAGATTACCACTAGATCTCAATCTCGGCAGCTGGCCGAGACAATTCAGCAAGAAGAGGCTACCACACCGACCTCTGTCCAAAGACAAGTCGAGACTGTAAATATAGAGAGCCCTGAGAGGCCTCTGAAAAGAAAGAAGCTGGCCCAAAGAAGAAATCGAATGGCCTCTCCATCTAGACGAGCCCCGTCTTCAATAGTAGTGGATGCTGCGGCGGGATTCACTATGTGTAACGCCCCAGTCCCAAAATACGTAGGACTAGGAACGAAGCATGCCAGCTGCACATATACGAGATATACTCCAATATATAGAAATCTCGAATATACACATAAGCTGTATTATGAATAATAATAACAAACAGTCACAGGTAAAAGCTATATCTCATCCACAGTAAATATAAAGAAAATGATAACTCATGAATCAAAGTAAATGTCAAAATGTAACTATTGACCGGACGGAGACAAATCCACTACCGGTGCTAGAATAAACTGAAGGAAAATAGAGTCCAACCTCTAAGATAAATAGAATAAGAAATGATGACTAAATAGGCTCCTCGACCCAATAGGAACAGCTGTGATCAGAAGGTACGACTCGCTCGAGCGTGAAGGATGAGTATACACCGGAGCCATACTCCTGCGGAAAGTCCTGCACACCTATACCTGGAGAGATCACCAGGTCCTCAGAGGGACGTAACAAGATACAAAAAGAACATGCCACATAAACTGAATAAATACTGCTTAATAAGAATAAGTAAAATCAGATCATAACATGGTCCAACACACACCTATTGAACTAGCTTACCATCCCCCAACCAAACAAGGACAGGGGATGGTAAACTAATTCACGATGACGTATCTTTTCATGCTATAAATCCAATATGGTATCCGGACCCCAACAAGGTTCAATACCTTCTCATCGAAGTAGTAAGCCATACCTACAACCAAACAAGGACAAGATGTGGCGAACTAATCCGCGACAAGTTATTGTTTCAAGCCACGGTCTGATACAAGTACTCAAACCAAAAGTACTCGTACCTAACGGATAAAGGTGCCTAACCGTTCTAAGTGAAATGTAGTTAAGAACAATCCTTCCTGCGCATGGGCCCTAGCTAAATAGGATCGGCATGGTCCCCTCTTGGGCACCGGAGGCCCCATCAGTAAGAGCATGACGTTCCGCAGAATCGCCAGTGGCCGTCAGTAATCATGGGTAATCTGACCCGCGTCTTCGGCGGAGCTCACGGGTTACAAAGGGAATGTGCATCGAAGCCCATACGCTAAGGAATTGTCCTTCCCGCCCAATGCCTACTATGTTGTATCCACAACAGTGAACCTCTATAACCGCTAAGTCAAACTAGCATGCAACCTCTATTAGCGGTTATTCCTATCGTACGGCTTATACGCACCGGTGGCCAGCCAGTCACGTATGTCCGTGTTCTACATGTGACACACAACTTTGTGTTACAACGTGTCAAGGCCAATGAATGCAACACACAAAGGTGGTCCCTTAAATCTAGGTTTAATATATAAGAAAAATAACACATAGCAGGAAATATAAATGAACAATAAGTTCTAACAGGTTATGCCATGTATCACAGTTTATTTTGCATAAAGAAAATAATGAACAATGCATAAAATATGAGCTAAATAAATAACAGCTGGTGGCAAGGTATCTTGCCTGGAGGTAGTGTGCAGAATGGCGACGCCTGGTAACTCAAATCGTCAGAATAGGGAAACACTGAAAGCCAACTTTTACGAACGAACTCGGATGCTGAAATAAACATCACGAACAGATTTGGCATAAAAGAAATACCTAGGAAACGCCTGTCCAAAAGTTTAATTCTGGAATAGGGGCAAAATCGTAATTTTGGGTCAAAATGATGTCCGTCGTTGGACTCGTTTTTGCACCGAAATGCGTGCCAGAACCTACGGTCTCTAAAGTCATTAAACTACATGTCTACGGATTCAGTTTGAGGAGAGGAACTCAATGGTATATCCAGTTTTGTATTCCGATGAGCTGTGCACAAAATCGCCCGTTTGAGTGGGTCGCGGGCCCGCCAAAAAGGCATTTCGATTTGACCTTCTCAGAATCGGACCAAACTTGGCATACAGGAGCAGAAAAATGATACGGTCCTGATGGCGCAAGTTTCATCTCGATACGACGAACGTGCACGAAGTTATGTGCTAGTTTGCAAAACGTCGATACGGGGGTATCTCGACGGATACGCACTGATTTCGTCGCGCACACACAACGAAATCGAGTCCCGTCAGTTCCCACATGTTGGTAACATCCATACGCGCCTTTCGATATGTATATTGCACGACCACGTCGGCCGGTTTGCCGTGGCGCACGCCGTATTGGTTGGGTTTTTCCAAAATTTTAGTTTTTCGAACTAGGTTTTTCTTGATTTTTAGACTCGAATAACTTTCTGCACAAAATACGAAAAATGGTTCTGCAAAAAGGTTTCTAATCTCGTATAGGTTGTTTTTAAACGTGTTCAACTATATGTTCAAAGATGTTGAGGAATTGACATGAATTCGCCTTCCAAGGCTTGGTTCACGATCAGTTTTGTATGCTAATTTCTGTGGGTTTTCCTGAACTTTCAGGAATTTATACGACTTAATCATGGCAACCCAAGTTAATCCAGTTGATGGGATTGATAGGGGGTCATCTAGACTCTCCATAAGATTTTACGGATCATGAATCGGTTAACTAAAATCGAAGAACGATAGGGTCGAAGTCATGTACCTGGCTGCGATTTCTAGAATAGAGTATGCTCTGTTCGACGGGGATTGCCGGCGTGCAGGTGGCACCGCGGTGCTTATCTAATGTGGTCAGGCACCTGTAAGGGTTCGCAGGGGCTAGCAGTCAGTTTGGCAGGAATTGAGGAAAAGAAGGTTCGAAGATTAGCTTGTTCGAACATGTATATACACCTATGTAGCCGATAGGAGGTTCTTGGTTTTAAATCTGAGTTTAAGTTGAATTGGATTTGATTCGTAGCAAATCTTAAGAATGATAGGATTTAAGAGGTCCAGGCGAAATCTTAGGAAAGATTTGATTTAATATTTGGTTCTCTCAATCTCCTGCGGTTCGCGGAAAGGAAAAAACTGGGGGCTCGGGATCAAACAGCCGCCATGGTCGGGTCTAAGTACATGGGGGGAGGTTGTGTCTTTAGAGTAGGGGGGGTCTGCTGGGTCTGATGCTCCCATATATATGTACTATACTGGGTCGGTGCTCCCATACATACGCACTATACTGTTCCCTTTTGGAAACAGTAACCGCAAGCCCCCATTTTTTTTTTCCAACAGTATATATATATATATATATATATATATATATATATATATATTTATATATATTAGTATAAGTAATTCAAATATCAATAAATATCCATAAATATCAGAATTTGTAATAAATATTTTCAAATTCCAAAATTTAATATCCCTACTTTCTCAGGGTAGGGAGTATTTTGCTCAGGTATCTAGACATATATATATATATATATATATATATATATATATATATATATATATATATATATATATATATATATATAGAAAATAATTATTTATCGACTGGACTATCAAAGAACCAACACGAAAATAATAACAATATTACCAAAAATAATACAACCAAATGGTAGGGTTTTAATATCTTGGGGAGGGTACATATTCTACTAGTATTATATATAAAATTTTTACAAACAAATAAATAAATTTTCAACCCTTTAAAAATATAGTTAAATAACTAAATAAAATAATAATATTAAACATGGAAAGGGTAACCATGGTATGATCTACTAAATTTAAAGAACCATATATTCAAATAAAATAATTCTATCAACCTCTACAGCTAATATACTAGTCAAAGCACTTGACGACTTTAGCCATGACACATTGTCTAGGCGGTGTGCATGACGAAATTTAAGCATGACTAGTTTATAAAATATACGAAAAATCATTTGAGCAAAATTTTAAATTATAAGAAAAAAAATCCTCCAAAATTTTGGGGGATTACATCCTACCCAACTTATAAAAATTTCGTCCTCGAAATTAAAATAAAACTTAATTATAAAATATGTCAATCAAACCTTAATGGAAGAATATAGTGCGGCTGAATATGAAGGGAGAGCAGGTAGTCTTTTCGTAACTTGGTCTTTGTAATGAGGGTGGAGATAGTCATGATATTCCTAAGGGTGCCGAATGCTCATGCGTGATGACCATGCTAAGGAATGTTTTGCTCAATGCTAAGCCATGACTAAGTAAAGATTAAGGGTATAAGTAGAATAATACCTGCTAGATCTCTAATCTCAGGATGGGGGTTTATCACAGCCATGGTAAACGCTTGTCCTTGCCTCGACGGCTCGGGACAATCGATAATCTTGTGTTGTCCCGATCCGCACCTCAAGCATAAGCCGAGACGAATCCGACATCCATCTTGAATGTGGCCCTTCTTCCCGCAGTAGTTGCAGGTGGGCTTCTGATAGGGTGCGGGCCTCTGCTGGTACTGTCCTATAGGCCTCCTGGTTGGTCCACCTTGAGTCGCCCTAACTGGTGCAGCTACTTGTCACGTCCCGCTTCCCATATTTGAAACGGGGACGCCATAACACATCTCCAGGCTACGCGCCGAAACCGCGATTGTCGCCTGTAATCATCAGCAAAAATGGAAAATACAAGGAGTTTACATGGTATTAAATATAGTGAAGCTATTATACAGGGAACTTTTCCAACAATGCTTCTATAAGCTTATTACAAAAGTAATTTACAAGATAACTACGATAGTGCTGGTTATCACTGTAGGTAAACCAGACAATTTACTCCTCGTTGTAGTGCGGCGATACTTCGACGGAGGCGTCTTCTTTTTCTTCACCTAGTGAACAAATACTAGGTCGTTTAGAAACGACAAGCAAGTCCTCGGTCAAGGACGGTAAAATATAAATGAAACATAAATGAAATATGCAGTTTCCAAAGACGAGAATAAGTCAACTCGTACTACCTATATATTGTACAAACCTATATGTATATATATATATATACCTTTGTTAACTAACTAAATGTAAATATCATACTACTCCATATTTTTATAAGATTTCCGAGCTTCCCTTGAGCTTGTATAAGACTTGCTTCCCTTGAGCATACAGGAAACTACTCCCATGTAAAGGGCAGAGTTGTTCTTGGAGTAGGATGATATCTAATGCAATGCAGTTTGAGAACGATACTCTGAATGAATCTCTAGATATTTCCCGTGAACAATCCCGTTAACCTGGGATCAGGCTGTGATTTCGGAGCCTCCCTTGGGCTAGTACTCTCTATTGAAAATAGAAGTACGGACATCTATTGATGTTACTGTCAAATAGATGTAGTAATTTCTGAGTCTCCCTTGGACTAGTACTCTCTATTGCAATTAGAAGTACGGACATCTAAAAAGATGTAGAATGCTGATCAGCTTTTTATTGTTATTATGTTACGGGATATCTAGGAATATTCAGTTGTTCTCCCCGCCCAATGCTTCCTATATATGAAACTTTCTAAAAATTTCCGAAGGTCAGAAATTTGACTATCTCTAGAATTTCTCAAAAATTTGGGCAGAGTCTCCTTTGTATTTAGGAGCCCCGGAAATTTACAGAAAACACATATGAATGATAAGGAGAATATGGGCTCGCCGACCCCTTCGGTGGAGCAACTCTCAACACCGGAACCACGCAAATAATAATTGGGCTCGCCGACCCCTTCGGTGGAGCAACTCTCAACACCGGACCAAGCAGTTTATATAAAAAGTAATGAAGGATAAATAATTAGACACCTTTTACCTTTGGCAAGCGAGGAAATAAGCATATTTTACCTTTCTTTAGCAATCAGTCGGAAGGCGATTTTTGAAATTTAGCAAGCAATACAACGATAGCCAAAATTTTCCTTTGCAAGTTATATTAGGCAACATGTAGAGACTTAAAATGAAAACATGTACATATATATATATATATATATATTCATATACTAGGTAGATAGTATGTAGATACTATACATATATTTGCATATACTCATATATCATGTATATAGATAATAGATATGTATATACATTATGTAGATAGTACATATATATATAATATGTATAGATGTATTTGTAGATAGTTTATATACAATATGTATGTATATATATTATATAGGTAGTACATATATATATACAATATGTAATATGTATGTATATATATATATAGATAGCGTACACATAAAGGAATTAAGAAAATAACAAGTCCTCATACTTTACCTTCCCATGAACGGTTCTGTTGTTCAGTTCACATATGTATCAGACTTACCCTGGGAGAGTCCCATATGTTCACATGTGTTTGTTTGTTCATGAAGAGTCCAATAGTTCATGTCCAAAATTGCAAGTCCAAAATCCGTGTTGAAATGAATTCCTCTATTTGTGTCCGATCTTTTATCCACTTGATTATAATGAATATTTAATACTTTTGTCAATGTCTACCAAAATTAACCATTTGCTAGAAATCAAAGTTACAACATTTTAAAATACCTCAAATTGGGTTAAATGTTATCAAAAATTCCAGAATGTAATTAATTATGATTAGGATTAATTTCTTAACTTATATTTCTCAATCTTAACATCAAGAGATGGAAGAATTTATATGCTACATAGAAATTCAGATTTCTAAAGATTAGCTACACAATTTCAAATTCCTAGTATATTAAATCTTGACAAAATTTAATGTATTCATGACAAATTTCAGAATCCATATGAATTTTTAATAATTCCTATTTAAACTCTAGATGGAAGAAAAATAAAGGATTAGGGAGGAAGAAGAGGAGAAGAGGACTTGCCTTGGAAAAATAGATTTGGGTTTGGAATTGAGGAATTAGGGCTTGGATCTTCTTCTTCAATTTCTTCCTCCTCCTTTTTGTTCCATCGTCATCTTCTTCCAATCTTTCTTCTTCTTCTTCTTCTTCCCTTTTTTTTTTGAAGACTATGAGGGTTAGGGTTTAATGATGGTAGTGGTGATGGTGAAGATGAAGATGATGGTGGAGGTGGAAATGAAGATGGTGGTGATGGAGGTGGTGATGGAGGATGGCGGTGAAGGTGGAAGTGGTGGTGGTGAGCGGCCAGGAGGGGGGCGGCCGGCCGGGAGCTGCCGGCGGTGAGGGGCCGGCCGGCCGGCGGTGGCCGACGCCGGTGGGTGGCGGGAGGAGGACCCGAGAGGGAGAGGGAGTAAGAGAGATGGAGGGAGATAGGGAGATGAGAGTGAGAGGGAGAGATTTATAGAGAGGGAGAGAGAGATCGAGAGAGAGAGAGAGAGAATTCGAGAGAGAGGGAGAGAGTTCGGGAGAGGGAGAGAAGCTTTGGGAGAGGGAGAGAGAACCGAGAGGGAGTGAGAGAGAGAAGCTTCGGGAGAGGGAGAGAGGGGTGCGGGTGAGGGGCTGTCCCCCCCTCCTCTCTCTTTCTCTACATATATTATTATTATTATTTTTTTTTTCTTTCTCCCCTTTTTTTTTTTCTCTCTTCTTTTTTTTTTTTTCAAAAAAAGAAAATATCAAAAGATAAGAATGGAAAATATTATTATTATTATTATTGCATCAATTATTATTTATATCATAAAAATATTTTGAGCAAAATATTTAATTAGATGAAAATATAATAAAATATTAATACAGTAATTTTTGAAAAGCAGTTATGACACTCTACCCACCTTACAAAAATTTCGTCCTCGAAATTTAAATTTTAACGATAAGATTTTCAAAACAATTATAAAGAGAAGCAAAATGTTCTACCCACCTTACAGAATTAGAGTAGTAATTTATTAAACAGTTAAACAAAATATCTCGAAATATAGTTATCAAAACTTCACGGAAATAAGAACAATCCTAAAATAATAGAAATCACCAAGATTTTTGAAATTCCATAAAACTAAATAGAATTGGTCAGATACCATGTTGTTTCAAACCATAACCATGTATGATCCTTGAATTCAAAATCATATTTCTTATTCTCATTTTCTGACGTGATATAGTAATCTAGTGCCTCGCCATCGCGCGTATGGCTGCAATCAAGATACCGTTTCACTATCAGGATTCATGGCTGCAGCGTTTGCTACTACGCCAATGATATCCATAAAATGATTAGGGAATATGACTGTGAAGTAACCATACATGTCAGGGAAAAATCCAATCAATTCGAAATCAAATTCAAATAGAAATTCAATTCAAGTTGCAATATCATCAATATCACTTATACAAAATATTAAAACTCAGAAATGATCTCAAAGATTTTGTTATTAGGGAAATAGAAGTCTCATCTCAAATTTTCAAATTAATGGTTTCAAAAGAAATATGAAATCAGAATCTAAATGTCAAACTCCTTGAAATCAAACACAGAATCATTATCTCGGGCTCAAAATCTTGTGAATTTATGTATTCGATAATGTTGTACCTCGCCAACATAGGTGGCTGCACAACTTCTCTTTCCATGATAACAAAAGAACATTCGACTCAAGGCACGACAAGTATTCATTCGCATAAATCCATCCACAATATCCAGGTCAAAGCATTACCTCATAGAATAGAATCAAATGAGTAAATGAGCATGTATATTAGAGAAGGGACAATTACTGAAATTAGGAATGCTATGGAAAGATAGGATTGAATGAAAAGATTGAGGATATGATCTAAATTTTCAAATAATATTGGGGATAACGCAGAAAATAGTCGAATGGGGGAGATAGGTGAATAATAGAGAATTCAACAGATGAAGGAGAACGGGTAGAGACTCAAACAGTGATAAGTTTAAGAGGTTAAGGAATAAGAACTAAATTCTAATCCAATTATTTACATAGTACTACGTACAACAATCATTATACAATCACTTAGACAAGCTATTGCTAG
Organism: Iris pallida; assembly: GCA_029216955.1. Lineage (NCBI taxonomy): Eukaryota > Viridiplantae > Streptophyta > Magnoliopsida > Asparagales > Iridaceae > Iris > Iris pallida. The sequence goes on along the minus strand of JANAVB010019198.1, from coordinate 1,493,765 downwards.
TACTAACTTATCCAATATTCATTAAGGAGATACATATATATATATATATATATATATATATATATATTCTTATCCCTCACTATCTAAGTAATGGTTCAAAAATATTTAAATTCCTGGTTTACTAGAGATACCCATACTCAGCCCAAGATCCTTAAGGAATTTCTAGATCCTTAATAGCTCAAATAAGAGTGCTAGGCAAATCCTCAGATACATACTAATCTGGCCTAGGAGGTCATGCCTGCCCTTGTGCTACCCATAACCAAGTAAGGATACTTAATGGTTCATACTTGCTATAGGAATTTTATCTAGCTAAGCATACCAAGAATATAGTCTAACATATACCAATCAATTGGTATTCTCTGTTCTAAGGTTCCTTAAGACATTCCTTAAAGCCTGTGCCTTAGTCCATAGGATTCCCAAAAATCTTGACCTACCGTCATGTCTTATCCTGCATAGGTTTCCCTAGAAGATTGGTAGGTTCCTCATCCTTAAGTTTTTTCGGTTTTGTAAAACCTGCAACCTGTTTTAGGTCCTTTAACCTTGGGGTCCAATACGGAAATCAAAGTTCTCCGTCTAAGTCTAGAACCTACGTCTTATCTAAACCTATGGTTCATCCAAGATTTTCCATTCTTGCTGACCTGCATGGGCCACCACTAAAAGACGTGTCACGTCCCGCTTCCCATATTTGAAACGGGGACGCCATAACACATCTCCAGGCTACGCGCCGAAACCGCGATTGTCGCCTGTAATCATCAGCAAAAATGGAAAATACAAGGAGTTTACATGGTATTAAATATAGTGAAGCTATTATACAGGGAACTTTTCCAACAATGCTTCTATAAGCTTATTACAAAAGTAATTTACAAGATAACTACGATAGTGCTGGTTATCACTGTAGGTAAACCAGACAATTTACTCCTCGTTGTAGTGCGGCGATACTTCGACGGAGGCGTCTTCTTTTTCTTCACCTAGTGAACAAATACTAGGTCGTTTAGAAACGACAAGCAAGTCCTCGGTCAAGGACGGTAAAATATAAATGAAACATAAATGAAATATGCAGTTTCCAAAGACGAGAATAAGTCAACTCGTACTACCTATATATTGTACAAACCTATATGTATATATATATATATACCTTTGTTAACTAACTAAATGTAAATATCATACTACTCCATATTTTTATAAGATTTCCGAGCTTCCCTTGAGCTTGTATAAGACTTGCTTCCCTTGAGCATACAGGAAACTACTCCCATGTAAAGGGCAGAGTTGTTCTTGGAGTAGGATGATATCTAATGCAATGCAGTTTGAGAACGATACTCTGAATGAATCTCTAGATATTTCCCGTGAACAATCCCGTTAACCTGGGATCAGGCTGTGATTTCGGAGCCTCCCTTGGGCTAGTACTCTCTATTGAAAATAGAAGTACGGACATCTATTGATGTTACTGTCAAATAGATGTAGTAATTTCTGAGTCTCCCTTGGACTAGTACTCTCTATTGCAATTAGAAGTACGGACATCTAAAAAGATGTAGAATGCTGATCAGCTTTTTATTGTTATTATGTTACGGGATATCTAGGAATATTCAGTTGTTCTCCCCGCCCAATGCTTCCTATATATGAAACTTTCTAAAAATTTCCGAAGGTCAGAAATTTGACTATCTCTAGAATTTCTCAAAAATTTGGGCAGAGTCTCCTTTGTATTTAGGAGCCCCGGAAATTTACAGAAAACACATATGAATGATAAGGAGAATATGGGCTCGCCGACCCCTTCGGTGGAGCAACTCTCAACACCGGAACCACGCAAATAATAATTGGGCTCGCCGACCCCTTCGGTGGAGCAACTCTCAACACCGGACCAAGCAGTTTATATAAAAAGTAATGAAGGATAAATAATTAGACACCTTTTACCTTTGGCAAGCGAGGAAATAAGCATATTTTACCTTTCTTTAGCAATCAGTCGGAAGGCGATTTTTGAAATTTAGCAAGCAATACAACGATAGCCAAAATTTTCCTTTGCAAGTTATATTAGGCAACATGTAGAGACTTAAAATGAAAACATGTACATATATATATATATATTCATATACTAGGTAGATAGTATGTAGATACTATACATATATTTGCATATACTCATATATCATGTATATAGATAATAGATATGTATATATACATTATGTAGATAGTACATATATATATAATATGTATAGATGTATTTGTAGATAGTTTATATACAATATGTATGTATATATATTATATAGGTAGTACATATATATATACAATATGTAATATGTATGTATATATATATATAGATAGCGTACACATAAAGGAATTAAGAAAATAACAAGTCCTCATACTTTACCTTCCCATGAACGGTTCTGTTGTTCAGTTCACATATGTATCAGACTTACCCTGGGAGAGTCCCATATGTTCACATGTGTTTGTTTGTTCATGAAGAGTCCAATAGTTCATGTCCAAAATTGCAAGTCCAAAATCCGTGTTGAAATGAATTCCTCTATTTGTGTCCGATCTTTTATCCACTTGATTATAATGAATATTTAATACTTTTGTCAATGTCTACCAAAATTAACCATTTGCTAGAAATCAAAGTTACAACATTTTAAAATACCTCAAATTGGGTTAAATGTTATCAAAAATTCCAGAATGTAATTAATTATGATTAGGATTAATTTCTTAACTTATATTTCTCAATCTTAACATCAAGAGATGGAAGAATTTATATGCTACATAGAAATTCAGATTTCTAAAGATTAGCTACACAATTTCAAATTCCTAGTATATTAAATCTTGACAAAATTTAATGTATTCATGACAAATTTCAGAATCCATATGAATTTTTAATAATTCCTATTTAAACTCTAGATGGAAGAAAAATAAAGGATTAGGGAGGAAGAAGAGGAGAAGAGGACTTGCCTTGGAAAAATAGATTTGGGTTTGGAATTGAGGAATTAGGGCTTGGATCTTCTTCTTCAATTTCTTCCTCCTCCTTTTTGTTCCATCGTCATCTTCTTCCAATCTTTCTTCTTCTTCTTCTTCTTCCCTTTTTTTTTTGAAGACTATGAGGGTTAGGGTTTAATGATGGTAGTGGTGATGGTGAAGATGAAGATGATGGTGGAGGTGGAAATGAAGATGGTGGTGATGGAGGTGGTGATGGAGGATGGCGGTGAAGGTGGAAGTGGTGGTGGTGAGCGGCCAGGAGGGGGGCGGCCGGCCGGAAGCTGCCGGCGGTGAGGGGCCGGCCGGCCGGCGGTGGCCGACGCCGGTGGGTGGCGGGAGGAGGACCCGAGAGGGAGAGGGAGTAAGAGAGATGGAGGGAGATAGGGAGATGAGAGTGAGAGGGAGAGATTTATAGAGAGGGAGAGAGAGATCGAGAGAGAGAGAGAGAATTCGAGAGAGAGGGAGAGAGTTCGGGAGAGGGAGAGAAGCTTTGGGAGAGGGAGAGTGAACCGAGAGGGAGTGAGAGAGAGAAGCTTCGGGAGAGGGAGAGAGGGGTGCGGGTGAGGGGCTGTCCCCCCCTCCTCTCTCTTTCTCTACATATATTATTATTATTATTATTTTTTTTTTCTTTCTCCCCTTTTTTTTTTCTCTCTTCTTTTTTTTTTTCAAAAAAAGAAAATATCAAAAGATAAGAATGGAAAATATTATTATTATTATTATTGCATCAATTATTATTTATATCATAAAAATATTTTGAGCAAAATATTTAATTAGATGAAAATATAATAAAATATTAATACAGTAATTTTTGAAAAGCAGTTATGACACTACTGGTGTGGGGCGCCTCTGTGCCTGCTGTTCCTTGCGAAGAAGCTCCTGGGTACGTGCTTCCACCAAGACAGCTGCATGAGAGACTCGAGACTGTGTAGTAGTAAAAGTCTTAAGTTCTGGTATGAGCCCCTGGTAGAATCTCCTTACCTTCTCCAGCTCTGTCGGAATTAATGTCTCACCAAATCTACTTAAACGGCTAAACTCTGTATCGTACTCATCTACCGACATGTTCCCTTGCTTCAGATGAAGGAACTGGTCATAGAGAGTGTCTCGAACGTGGATGGGGAAAAACCTCTCATAGAATAGGTCGTAAAACTCCTTCCATATAATTCCAGTGCCCAGTCGCCTCTCTTCAGCCTTCCACCAGTGATGAGCATTATCTTCTAAGAGTAAGTCGACTGCTGTCATCCAATCATGTGCTGGCAACTGGGATGCCTTCAAGTATTTCTCTGTGCTAATAAGCCATGCGGAAACTTCTAAGGGACCCTCGGTACCCTTAAATTTCTTAGGGACAATGTCGATAAAGTCTGCAATGGAGCCCAGATATGGTTGTGGAGCTGGAGTTGGATCTGGTACCGGGGCTAGTGGTGGAGATCTAGCGAAGTAGGTCATCATGCTCTGCCTCAACATTTCCATCTGTTGCCACTGAGATTGTAGCATAGCATACATGAACTGGGTGGTTGGGTCTGCACCAGTCGGAAGTGAGGGCAGCTGGGGTCCAGGCTGTGGTGAAAACTGCTGAGGCAATGGGGATGGTGCAGTCTCTCCTGGTGGTACTGTAGTGGTTTGCTCAACCTGGCTAACTGGGGCACTTGGGCTTCCTGCTGCACCATCGATGGGTTCGTGGTATTCTGCTGTGGCTCTAGCTGATACGGAGTCACCGGGGTCATTAGGGAAACCTGTTCTTCCTGGGAAGTTGCATCATCAGATGTGATGGCTACGGTAGAGGTGTGTCCGCTGTGTAGAGTCATAATGCTGGCACGAAGATAAGGGCAATGTTAGAATAGATTCAGATAAGTTTTGAGTCAAGCAATTGAAAGAGAGTTTAATAAAGAATTCAAAATGTCAACAACCAGTGGATGAGATCCTAGAGGGCAAATATGTTAAGCTAACCATATCTCAATCCACGTAAAATCGTACGAAAGGCGAACCAATTTTACTATAGTTGATCAGACCACAATACACAGGTTCTGATAAGACAATGTATCAGTGGACGCCCACCATAAAACATATGTCCTGAACAAGCTCGATGAGAGAGTAAGCTCGCAAAACTAGGCTATAAATAGCAACATTAGTCAAGGTAGTCCAATTACAAATACGCAAGATAATGATGAAAGAAAATATAAATATCTTAACTACTTAAGAATCTAAGTCGTGTCCGATATTCGTGCCTATGCAGTCGTCCTACTGTCTTCTTGTCTAAGGCCTTGCTTAAAGTCAAAGGATGTTAGGTTGTAAGGCTTCCTACTCAACTTATAAGAGTTGGACTGGTAATGTGATTGAATGGTGGAACATGACGACCTAGTACGCACGAAAGAGGGGTAAGGGTTTACGGAAGAATAATTCAAGCAAGAAGCAATCAAGATAGACAGTTGGGAGTTCGAAATGAAGGCGAAATAGAATGTCATATATGTGGATGAGATCCTAAATTTTCTAATCCTATACGCAAGCTTGCTTGGTACGATAAAGTAACCAAACAATTTATCTTGACCTGCATGGGCCACCACAAAAACATGTAACGCCCCAGTCCTAAAATACGTAGGACTAGGAACGAAGAATGCCAGCTGCATATATACGAGATATACTCCAATATATAGAAATCTCGAATATACACATAAGCTGTATTATGAATAATAATAACAAACAGTCACAGATAAAAGCTATATCTCATCTACAGTAAATATAAAGAAAATGATAACTCACGAATCAAAGTAAATGTCAAAATGTAACTGTTGACCGGGCGGAGACAAATCCACTACCGGTGCTAGAATAAACTGAAGGAAAATAGAGTCCAACCTCTAAGATAAATAGAATAAGAAATGATGACTAAATAGGCTCCTTAACCCAATAGGGACAGCTGTGATCAGAAGGTACGACTCGCTCGAGCGTGAAGGATGAGTCTACACCGGAGCCATACTCCTGCGGAAAGTCCTGCACACCTATACCTGGAGAGATCACCAGGTCCTCAGAGGGACGTAACAAGATACAAAAAGAACATGCCACATAAACTGAATAAATACTGCTCAATAAGAATAAGTAAAATCAGATCATAACATGGTCCAATACACACCTATTAAACTAGCTTACCATCCCCCCAACCAAATAAGGACAGGAGATGGTAAACTAATTCACGATGACGTATCTTTCCATGCTATAAATCCAATATGGTATCCGGACCCCAACAAGGTTCAATACCTTCTCCTCGAAGTAGTAAGCCACACCTACAACCAAACAAGGACAAGATGTGGCAAACTAATCCGCGACAAGTTATTGTTCCAAGCCACGGTCAGATACAAGTACTCAAACCAAAAGTACTCGTACCTAACGGATAAAGGTGCCTAACCGTTCTAAGTGAAATGTAGTTAAGAACAATCCTTCCTGCGCATGGGCCCTGGCTAAATAGGATCGGCATGGTCCCCTCTTGGGCACCAGAGGCCTCATCAGTAAGAGCATGGCGTTCTGCAGAATCGCCAATGGCCGTCAGTAATCATGGGTAATCTGACCCGTGTCTCCGGCGGAGCTCACGGGTTACAAAGGGAATGTGCATCGAAGCCCATACGCTAAGGAATTGTCCTCCCCGCCCAATGCCTACTATGTTGTATCCACAACAGTGAACCTCTATAACCGCTAAGTCAAACTAGCATGCAACCTCTATTAGCGGTTATTCCTATCGCACGGCTTATACGCACCGGTGGCCAGCCAGTCACGTATGTCTGTGTTCTACATGTGACACACAACTTCGTGTTAAACGTGTCAAGGCCAATGAATGCAACACACAAAGGTGGTCCCTTAAATCTAGGTTTAATATATAAGAAAAATAATACACAGCAGGAAATATAAATGAACAATAAGTTCTAACAGGTTATGCCATGTATCACAGTTTATTTTGCATAAAAAAAATAATGAACAATGCATAAAATATGAGCTAAATAAATAACAGCTGGTGGCAAGGTATCTTGCCTGGAGGTAGTGTGCAGAATGGCGACGCCTGGTAACTCAAATCGTCAGAATAGGGAAACACTGAAAGCCAACTTTTACGAACGACCTCGGATGCTGAAATAAACATCACGAACAGATTTGGCATAAAAAAATACCTAGGAAACGCCTGTCCAAAAGTTTAATTCTGGAACAGGAACAAAATCGTAATTTTGGGTCAAAACGATGTCCGTCGTTGGACTCGTTTTTGTACCGAAATGCGTGCAAGAACCTATGGTCTCTAAAGTCATCAAACTACATGTCTACGGATTCAGATTGAGGAGAGGAACTCAACGGTATATCCAGTTTTGAATTCCGATGAGCTGTGCACAAAATCGCCCGTTTGAGTGGGTCGCGGGCCCGCCAAAAAGGCGGTTCGATTTGACCTTCTCAGAATCGGACCAAACTTGGCATACAGGAGCAGAAAAATGATACGGTCCTGATGGTGCAAGTTTCATCTTGATACGATGAACGTGCACGAAGTTATGGGCTAGTATAGAAAACATCGATACGGGGGTATCTCGACGGATACGCACTGATTTCGTCGCGCACACACAACGAAATCGAGTCCCGTCAGTTCCCACATGTCGGTAACATCCATACGCGCCTTTCGATACGTATATTATGCGACCACATCGCCCGGTTTGCCGTTGCGTACGCCGTATCGGTTGGTTTTTTCCAAAATTTTAGTTTTTCGAACTAGTTTTTTCTTGATTTTTAGACTCGAATAACTTTCTGCACAAAATACGAAAAATGGTTCTGCAAAAAGGTTTCTAATCTCGTATAGGTTGTTTTTAAACCTGTTCAACTATATGTTTAAAGATGTCGAGGAATCGACATGAATTCGCCTTCCAAGGCTTGGTTCACGATCAGTTTTGTATGCTAATTTCTGTGGGTTTTCCTGGATTTTTAGGAATTTATACGACTTAATCATGGCAACCCAATTTAATCCAGTTGATGGGATTGATAGGGGGTTATCTAGACTCTCCGTAAGATTTTACGGATCATGAATCGGTTAACTAAAATCGAAGAACGATAGGGTCGAAGTCATGTACCTGGCTGCGGTTTCTAGAATAGAGTATGCTCTGTTCGACGGGGATTGCCGGCGTGCAGGTGGCACCGCGGTGCTTATCCAATGTGGTCAGGCACCTGTAAGGGTTTGTAGGGGCTAGCAGTCGGTTTGGCAGGAATTGAGGAAAAGAAGGTTCGAAGATTGGCTTGTTCGAGCATGTATATACACCTATGTAGCCGATAGGAGGTTCTTGGTTTTAAATCTGAATTTAAGTTGAATTGGATTTGATTCATAGCAAATCTTAAGAATGATAGGATTTAAGAGGTCCAGGCGAAATCTTAGGAAAGATTTGATTTAATATTTGGTTCTCTCAATCTCCTGCGGTTCGCGAAAAGGAAAAAACTGGGGGCTCGGGATCAAACAGCCGCCATGGTCGGGTCTAAGCATATGGGGGGAGGTTGTGTCTTTAGAGTAGGGGGGGTCTGCTGGGTCTGATGCTCCCATATATATGCACTATACTGGGTCGGTGCTCCCATACATACGCACTATACTATTCCCTTTTGGGAACAGTAACCGCAAGCCCCCATTTTTTTTTTCCAACAGTATATATATATATATATATATATATATATATATATATATATATATATATATATTTATATATATTAGTATAAGTAATTCAAATATCAATAAATATCCATAAATATCAGAATTTGTAATAAATATTTTCAAATGCCAAAATTTAATATCCCTACTTTCTCAGGGTAGGGAGTATTTTGCTCCGGTATCTAGACATATACATATATATATAGAAAATAATTATTTATCGACTGGACTATCAAAGAACCAACACGAAAATAATAACAATATTACCAAAAATAATACAACCGAATGGTAGGGTTTTAATATCTTGGGGAGGGTACATATTCTACTAGTATTATATATAAATTTTTTACAAACGAATAAATAAATTTTCAACCCTTTAAAAATATAGTTAAATAACTAAATAAAATAATAATATTAAACATGGAAAGGGTAACCATGGTATGATCTACTAAATTTAAAGAACTAAATATTCAAATAAAATAATTCTATCAACCTCTACAGCTAATATACTAGTCAAAGCACTTGACGGCTTTAGCCATGACACATTGTCTAGGCGGTGTGCATGACGAAATTTAAGCATGACTAGGATTATATTTATAAAATATACGAAAAATCATTTGAGCAAATTTTTAAATAATAAGAAAAAAAAATCCTCCAAAATTTTGGGGGATTACACTATGCCATCTCCCACTCCTATTTCAGAGCCTAGGAATAAAACTCCTAGTCCAGAACATAGGGAAGAGATCGAGCAGAGGAAAGATCCTGATCCGAGAACTGAGGCCGAAGAGTCCAGAAGAAGTATCATGGAGGAAGAGCAAGATGTTGTACGCTCTCTTCTACCTGCTGCGGAGACGACTCAACTTCCTCCTACTCCTAGGACCCTCCGCGAAGAGGAAGATCGTGAAGTGATTGCGGCTTTAGAAGATTGCAACTACAGCCCACTGGAAGACTCTTTTGACCAAGCTGCAACTGCCAGCGGTAATGCACCAGAGGAAGGTGAAGATGAGGAGAGCTCTTCGTCCGAGAATATTGATGAATATATGCAAGATCTTGAAAGAGATGATGAAATGCATATATCTCCTAATGCTGTCGATGATACCTTAAATCCTGAAGAGGATATTGAGGTAGAAGTACCTTCTGAAAACGTCGCTGATACCTTAAATCCTGAAGAGGATGTTGAGGTAGAAGTATCTCCAGAAAAAGCAGCAGATGAAGAAGCTCCGAAAGAAACTCCCGCCACTGGTCCTCAAGGTATAAAATGAAATTAGCAATCTTCTCTTAAATAGATTGATAGCTAACGTCTTTATTTGTATTTTCTGCAGATCTTGAGACTCCTCTAGCACCTCCGACGTGTACGGACATAGTGCCTATAACGACGGTGATTGTTAGTAGCAGTCATCATTTATCCTGTGGTTCTGAAGCGGGCAGTAGCCAAGCTGTTATGGCTGAAACTACTTCTGCTCGACTAGAGTCTATTCCAGCAGATGATAGGCTCATTGCTGGATTCAACCATGGTAAGACAGTTTACATCTTTAATCTTCTTGGACAATAGCAAACAACATGTAAAATGACAATTTTTACTTTTTGTAGAGGAACAACCAGGAGGGGCAACTAGCTCCACTTTGGCTCATTTGTTCAAAGAACCTGCTGTCCAGACGTGAGAGATTGAACATCCTGCAGCCTCGTCATCAACAGGAGTAGCTGCAACTCCTGGTGCTATAGCAATTAATAATCTTGTGATCCAATCTTTTACCAGATGCTTTTTTGAATCTTTGGGACCTCTAGTAAATAGAATGATGGAAAAAGAGGGTACTGATTTTTTTTATGGTTAGAGGTCCAACCTCTCTCTTAGTAAGGGCTATCCGGGAACAAGGTGATGAGGCTCAGGCCACTTTCCTGGATCATATTTTGAATGAGTTAGAGATTTCCATCAAAAACTATAAAGAGCTCAACCAAGGAGACGTGGAGTCTCTAGTGCAAGCAGAATTCGAACAACTGGCCCAGGCAGCTGACATTGAAAGGGTGAATCTCCAGAACCTTTTGGAGGCTTTCTCTGCAAAATTTGCTGAATTTAACTCCAAGCTGGAATCAGTAACCTTAATGGCTGAGAGAAAAAAGAAGAGAGCTGCTGAGCTGAGGGCAGAGATTGCTCGTCTCCAGAAGGAGTTAGAAGATGAAGTTACCGATCATCAGGTTGCAGTTCAACAATTCAATGCTCTGATTCAGGAGAGGGATGAGTACGTGGCGACTCATAATGCTGAGATTACTCGCCGAATGGTGGCCATGCCTGCTTTCAATGAAGAAACCGGGATGGAAGAGGCCAGAAGGAGGGTGATGTCCACTCGCGAAGAACGGCTGCAGACTCTAAAGCAGCAGATTGATAATCTGATAATACCTCCGTCTTAGTGGAACATTTTGTATCTTTATGTCTTTTATAGTACATGTGTTTTTGTAATGTCTCATATTTTGATTAATAAAAGATATTTTTGCTGTGGCTCCACTATTTGTTGCATATCTTGTTCAGATATAAATAATAGAGATAGAAAATATATTCAGAGGTGTAAGACATGATATATTTTTTGATGATTTTGTAGAAAATAATTATATTCATTATATCTTCTCAGAGGTAACATGGACGTGGCAGAATATACCGAATATTATTATCTCAATTGACAACTTAATCGAAACGATAAGTTGCTGATGTGGATATGAGATGAACGAGAAAACCGTCAAATGATGGAATGAACGGACAAACCGTCTAAATAGAAAATAACGAACGGATGAACCGTCAAGTGCTGATGAATGAACGGGTGAACCGTCGGATGATAATGAACGGACGAACCGTCGGGTGGTAAATGAATAGATGAACCGTCGAATGAATGTGAATGGATGAACCATGAATATGAACGAACGAATCGTCAAGTGAATTGAATGAACGGATGAACCGTCAGGTAATGATGAAGGAACGGACGAACCGTCGGGTGATAATGAATGAACGGATGAACCGTCAGGTGAATGTGTCGCTTCATTTTTTGAGAAATCTCTGCATATAAATAGAACAGAAATCTGACAGGAGTGAGCACTTTCACTTTTCAACATAAAAATATCATCTGGAGATGCATCCAAGAAGGCTGAACTTGCCCCGAAGGTTGAGAAGGGCACTGAAGAATGGCCTGTCGATCCAGTTCAGCCAAAGGAGGCAGAAGCAGGCGAAGGTTCGTCTGCACCTAAGCCACCGCGAGACATCCTGGACTTTCTACTTGAACCAGGAAGAACTGAAGAAGAGGAAGCCATGAGGATGGCCGCTTGCAAGTTCCTAGTGGGTTCTAGCAAGGAGATTCTCGGCTCTTTTGCTGACCGTGTCTTTGAAAAGGACGGCAGTGGTCCGCGTCCAAATGTAGAGAAGGATGATAGTGACCTTCCTTAGTATCATGTACTATCATTCATGATGAAATAAAATTTTATTTATGAACTTGAACTTGTCTGATGATTTACAAGTATTTACATTTATACATAATACTTTTTAAGGAACTTGCCATTGATAGGCATCATTGCAATTCGTCCATCCAGTTCTGAGAGTTGATAAGCACCATTTGAGAAGACTTTGCTTACTACATAGGGACCTTTCCACTTTGCGTCGAATTTGCCTTTGCTCATATGAGTCATAGTCATAGGACGTCTGACCGTTAGAACAAGTTCTCCTTGCTGAAAGACTCTGACCTTAACTTTACGGTTGAAAGTCTTAGAAATGCGAGCTTGGTATAACTCAATATGTTGTTGAGCCATTAACCGCTTCTCATCAAGTGCTTCTAGTTTTTGAAGTCGAAGAAGATCATTGTTCTCTGTAGTGAGCTCGTTAGCTATAGCAATCCTTAAAGAAGGAATTTGAAGTTCCAGAGGAAGAACTGCTGCACAGCCATATACCAAAGAAAAAGGTGTAAAGCCTGTAGGGTTGCGGACCGTAGTTCGGTAGGCCCATAGACATTCATCGAGCTTTTCACTCCAATTTTGTTTGTTAGTAGATACAAACTTTTTGAGGAGCTTGATAATAGTTTTGTTGAAGGCTTCAACTAAACCATTAGCGGCAGGATTGTAGGCAGTCGAGGCGACGTTGTCAATCCGGTAATCATCGCAGAATCTAGTGAATTTCTGGCTGATGAATTGTGGTCCGTTGTCATGGATAATCCTTCGAGGTACACCAAATCGATAAATGACATGGTGTTTGACAAAGTTAATAATGCTACTGGTCTTGACTTCAGCCAGAGATATAGCTTCAGCCCACTTGGAGAAGTAGTCAGTTATTGCCAGAATGAATCGATATCCTCTAGAAGAAGGAGGATTAATAGGACCTATGATGTCCATACCCCAAGCTTCGAAAGGCCAGGAAGCGGCTGTCGGATGAAGGAATTCCGATGGTTAATGAATGAAATCCGTATGTATTTGACAAGCTCGGCATTTTCTTGCATATTCGATGGCATCTGATACCATAGAGGGCTACTAGTAACCCATTCATCGGATGCGATCCTGTAATTTAGGACCAGGTTGATGTGCTCCATAAACACCGTCGTGAGCTTCACGTAACACTTGTTTTGCTTCATCACCAGCGAGACAGCGTAAGAGTAGGCCATCATAAGTTCGCCGATAAAGAGTCTTAGTGGTTTGATTATAATAGAATCGGAGAGATCGTCGTCGAACACTTGTAGCCTCCTTAGGATCTTCGGGGAGTATGCCGTGAACCACGAAGTCAATGAAAAGAGTTCTCCAGTCTTCATCGATAACATTGACTTCAATAAAGTTACTGAACTCAATATTACGATTATTTTCAATGCATAACAATTCTCGGTTAGAGATAACCACCACTTGCTGTCTTTTGATAGGGATGGCTAGGACAGCTGCAAGGTTGTCTAAGGCATCTGCTTCGGTATTGCAAGCTCGACGAACATAGTCGATGAAGAAAGCTTTGAATGATGTAGCCATGTTGATCGCTGCTTCATGATAAGGCACCAAATCTTGATGTCGAACTTCATAGGTTCCTTTAACCTGATTGATAACCAGCTTAGAGTCGCCGTAAACTTCGAGATATTCGATATTCAATCGCTTGGCTAATTGAAGACCGATGAGTAGAGCATTGTACTCTGCTACATTATTGGAGCAAGATTCATCTAGAGAGTAAGCTCTTTGGATAGTTGATCCGTCTGGAAAAACGAGAACAACTCCAACTCCTGCTACAATGGCACCATTGGGTCCGATTCTGGATGCTCCATCAAAGAATAGACGCCAGGTTGGAAATTCTTCAGAGATCATGTTGACTTTCAACGTCTCATCTGGAATTTCATCGTAAAGCTTGAATGTTTCTGGAACAGGATGAGCTGCTAAGAAATCCGCCAGTGCTTGACCTTTGACAGACTTTTGAGGAACATACACCATGTCATATTGGGCTAGAAGAATGGCCCATGTAGCCAGCCGAAAGTTGAGTGTGCTAGGCTTATTCATCAGTACCCGAAGAGGATTGACTCGGGATATGACATGAATAGTTTGAACAATGATATAATGCCTTGTCTTTTGAACGGCGAACATAAGGGCTAGACATTCTTTCTCAACCGGACTATAACGGTGTTCAGCACCAATCATAGTACGACTGAGATAGTAGATGGCTTATTCGTGACCTTCTTTATTCTTTTGGGCGAGTAAAGCACCCAATGAATGGTCCATAGCACGGACGTACATTAAGAATAGAATGCCCGAGATTGGTGGTACCAATACTGGTGGGTTCATGAGATATCGTTTGATGTCGTCGAATGCTTGTTGATATTCTTCAGTCCAAATAAAAGATATACCCTTCTTCATTAGTTGAGTGAATGGTCTGCAGCGTCCAGACAAGTTCGAAATGAATCTCCTGATGTACGCAAGTCGGCCTTGGAATCCTCGTAGCTCTTTTAGGTTGCGTGGAGGACGCATCTCTTGAATGGCTTTGATCTTCTCGGGATCCACGTGTATACCCTTAGAGGTAATGACGAAGCCGAGAAACTTACCACTAGAGACACCCAAGAATGATTTGGTGGGATTAATTTTGAGTTGATGTTGGCGCATGAGATTGAAGATTGTTCTCAAAACTTGGATATGATCTTCTTTCAGACGACTTTTAACAGTGATATCATCAACATAACATTCGACTATTTTACGAAGATGTTCTCTGAAAATGGTACTCATAGCCCGTTGGTAAGTTGCACCAGCGTTCTTGAGACCAAATGGCATTACTGTGTAGCAATAGACTCCTCGAGGAGTGCGAAAAGATGTATGTTTTTCATCTTCAGGATTCATCTTGATTTGATTGTATCCAGAGAATCCATCCATAAAAGATATTCGCTCGAACCCACAGGTATTGTCAATCATAACGTCCGTAATAGGAAGAGGAAATTCATCTTTTTGACATGCTTCGTTAAGATCCCGAAAATCAATACAGACTCGAACCTTGCCGATTTTCTTCAGGACTGGAACAACGTTGGCTACCCAATCAGGATGTTGTTCTTCTCGAATAAAGCCACAAGCAATAAGCTTCTTGACTTCATCACCAATTGCATCCATCATTTCAGGCTTGAATCGCCGTTGCTATTGTTTGACTGGTTTAGCATTAGGCAGAATGTTCAGTTTATGAGTAGCAATTTTGGGATCTAAACCTGGCATGTCTTCGTAACTCCAAGCAAAGACATCAATGTATTCTTTAATGAGAAGAATCAACTCTTGCTTATCTGTTTCTGGAAGATTCTTGCTAATAAAGATCGGACGAGGTGACCCGCTTTCTCCTACATCAACTTGAACTAGTTGATCTTCAGTAGGAGGTTCTCTTTGTTCAAATCGGAGTACCCACTGATTATCCATCTGTTGAGCCTAAGGATTTGTTTCAGGATTTTCTTCAACGTCCTCATCGTAGCCTTCCGGAAGTTCAGCGGAGACCATATTAGAGGATACGATCACACGATGGACTTCACCAATGCTAGTGTCAGAATCCCATGATCTGGAATCAGAAGAGTTAGAACGTTCTTCACTGTCAGAGTCGGAGACTGCTGGGGATAAAATTGGAGGAGAAGCATATCCGAGACCTCTTTTGGTCTTGCTATAGTACATATCAGATTTTCCTTTTGGAACAGCCATACGAATAGGAGTTTGTCTACCCTTACCGTAGTTGAGGCCACTTTTAAAGTCATAACCCATCTTACGGATGATGTCTTTTGATTGTTGACTATAACGACGGAGTTGTAGATGTCCTGTATCGTTAAGCTTGCTATCATCCATATAGCTGAATTGTTGTTCTGGTCCTTTACTAAAAAGTATTGGACTTTCGCCTTTCTTTCGAGCAGGGACAATACGATAAGAGTCATTCGGATCCTCAAATGAGACTTCTGTTTGAAGAGATTGTACAACTCTCATTGTAAACGATTTGAAGCTATCTAACATATCCAAATAGCATTTAGTATGATAAATGACATCAGTATACTGGAAAGTAGATGCTTTTTTATTGATTTGTACATCTGTATTTATAGCAAGACCTTTAGCCTTAGCAGGCTTGGTCAGATTGATTACAAGAGGGGGAGAAGAAGAACGTGGAGGTGGCTTGTTACGACGGAGGTCGATAACAAGCGGCTCAGAGGAGGTGAGCTCCCTTTTTTCCTTGTTGTGAGTTAAATCAACAACAAGAGGCTCAGAAAAAGTGAGCTGCTTTTTGTCCTTGTTACGACGTAAGTCAATAACAAGCGGCTCAGAAGAGGTGAGCTCCCTTTGATCATGATCATCATCAGTTGGTTTCTTCTGAACTGGCAAGTGAATAGCCAATGGTTTAGAAGATTGAGGATGAGAAATACGCCCTTTGACAGGTATGATGAGAGTGTCATTGGGTGTTGCTTCTTGGTCTTCTTCAGTATCCATTGCCAATACCACTTTCATAAATTCCTCCTTGTACATACGAGCGTCATTGCAATATGCTTCGACATCCTTGAAAGGATAAAGGTCTGCAATTTCTTTGTGAACCTCTCCTTTGCTATCGACATATTTAGAGCATTGATAAAGAGTTGATGGAACAATGTTATGTTCATGGAGGAAAGGTCTTCCCAGAAGAGCGTTGTAAGAACAACCATGATTGTCGATGATATAAAAGGTCACCTTTGTGCGAAGATTGTCTATTTGGAGTTTTAAGCGAATCTTGCCCAAAGGTTCACTCCTTCCTTGGTTGAATCCCAAGATAGTAGTGATTGTGCTTGAAAGACTATGAACTGGTATCTTCAATGCGTCCAACATCGTCTTTGGCATGATGCTGAGAACAGACCCTGGATCTATCAGGATATGATCGACTTTCATCGAATCGACATACCCTGTATAGTAGAGAGGACGATCATGTCTATTATCCTCCAGCAGCATATCATCCAAAGTGAAAGTGATGTTTGGAATCAACTCTAATACACTGTGACAATGACGACAAGAGACCGGTTCTGCTTCCGGCTTTTTAAGAAGAGTTAGGCAAGTTTTAGCCTGCATCAAGGCTTCACTTAGAGTTTCTCGAGTCTCTTTGGAAAGGCGCAAGAGCTCGAAGATTGATAGCCTAGCCGGTGTATTGGCTAGTTGAGCCAATATATCAAAGTTGTATAGCTTCTCAAGTCCTGTAGGAGATGATTTCTTCAGGGGCTTATCAAAGCGGACTTATTGCTTGCCTTTGTCAGCAACCACCGGTTTGGGAGGAATAGGTACTACAACTGGTGAAGATGTAGAAGGGATCTCTTCAGTGGAAGCAGGTTGTGCTGGAGCAAGTTCAGAAGAAGAGGTAGGATCCTTTTGAGCTTCAGAATGGTCTTTCAAATAGGCTTTCCCTGATCTGGTGCCTAGCAGAATTTCTTCATCAACTATGGGGTCAAAAGATACCATGTTGCAAGTCTTTGTCTTGCCTTTAGAACGACCTTTCTTCTTGGAAGAAGAGGGCACTTCGAATTCCGGAGCAAGATCGGGATGAATCCACATAATTTTGCCGTTGTCAAGAGACAAGGGGATGAGACCTTCATTTGGTGGAAGAGGAAGATTCTTAATCTTTAGAATAGCCTTGGGAATGGGAATGATACCGTGCTGTACCATCTGCGGAGGAAAGTCACCAAACTGGACCGAAACCATATTTGCAGTCACGGTCTTCTCGTCTTGTTGCAGAGTGACGACAACAGCATTGACAAGTTCTTGAATTTTGCCCTTGAGCACGTAGCATGCTCGAGTGGGGTGTCCAATAAACCTGTGGTAGACACAATATTTAGGATGATCAGTCTTACCGACTTCATCAGGTTTCTTTGGGTCTGGGAGCTGAATCTTGTTGCTTTTGAGTAAGCAATCAAAGATTCTTGCAGTATCATTCTCGTCGAAGGAATATTCTACTTTCGGACGAGGTTCCCTCGACGGAGGTGCAGAAGGAGTAGAAGTGGATGTAGGCGGAGCTACATTGACAGCCAAAGATTCTTTATTCTTGTTCAGATTGATATTCAAAGTCTTTTTTGCTTTGCGATTGTTCTGGCGGTTGCCACCACCTGATGTCTGGTGCTCATCTCGATCGGGGTTAGACATTTGTACCCTAAATTGCTTGAATTTTTCAGCACTCACTTCTGCAGCTTTGGCATTGACAATAAATGAAGGCCAATCTTGGAACTGGGTAGATCCTGTCCACATGCTGATAATAGGCAAAAGATTTGCCTTACAACTATCAATAGTGACAGCAGCTGGAGTCCCGGGAGGTATTTTCAAGGCTTCACGGCGGAACCGTTCGATGAAACTCTCAGCAGTTTTATTGTGTTTCTGTTTGATTTTGTTGAGAGCCGACATAGTCATGTCATTAAATCCTTTATAGAACCGTTCCAGGAAGATTTGCTTGAGACCTGAGAAGGAAGTGATACAACCATCGGGCAAACTTCTGTACCAGTCACATGCTATGCCGGCTAAACAACCGACGAACACTCTGGTAAGAAGAGCGTCATTTGGCTGGAGTTGAACGGTCATTACCTCAAAATGATTGATGAACTAACTAGGAGAAGTACTGCCATCAAACAAAGAGATCGTTGGGATCTTGTACTTCGGTGGGAACGGGACTTCTTTCCATTCAACTGGATAGGGCTGCTTGATACCCAATCTTTGCAAGTTGTCTTTCTCTTTGAAAGCTTCGAACTGGGTTCGCAAGAGGTTGACAGCTTAATTGGCGTCTTCAAATGACGAAGAAGGAGCAGGTTGATTTAGAGTGGTAGGAGGAGGAACAACATTGTAAGCACTACCCCCAGCTCCTGACTGACTAGGTGTAGTTTAAACTTGTACTTGTACATGAGGCATTTGAGGAGAAACTACCCCCAGTCCAGTATTGGCAGGTACTGAAGATGCTATGATCTCTGGATTCACAGCAGGTACAGTTGGTGGTGTAGCATGTTGTGCTACTATGATAGAATCACTACAACAAAAAACCCTTTTAATGACGGCTAAAAAGTATCATTAATGACGAACCATGACGCTTTTTTTTTCCACAGCAACCGTTATGAAAATGGGTGTTATAAATGTTTTTTAAAAGCGTCATAAAATAACCGTCATGAATAGTTTCTATAAAGCGTTATGAATAGTTAATATATAGTGCACAATTCAGAACAATTTTAAAACGTCATGAATAGATAATATGTATAGGCTCAATACAGCACATTTATAACACTTATATTACTGAACTCATCACATTTATAACACTCAATACTGCACATTATATATTACTTTCCAAAAATTTCTCAATTCAATTTTAAAACAACAACTTTGAACTATATTCACAAGAAAATATCGAAATGTTATATCACCATCTTCATTACATTATCTCAAAATAGGGTATCCAAATACATATATTTACAACTACTACTTAAATGAATCCTCAAAACAAGTAACTACTTTGGCTTCAACTTGAGCACATCAAAACTGTCAACATCACGTGTAGCAAATCCCACCACTGCAATAATAGTTGCATCTTTATGTGCACCTGAGAAAGAAAATTAATACTAGTTAGCTACAATTCCACCTTCAAAAACTTTAAGTATTAAAGGCATGAGTGTGTTTTGTGTGTCATTCAAAAACGGAGTGTGTTTTGTGTGTCATTCAAAAACTGAGTATTTCAACTAAAAGTTAGCTACAATTCCACCAGCTACAATTCCACCTTCAAAAACTTCAAAATTAATACTAGTTAGCTACAATTCCACCTACATTGAAATGAGCAGGATGAGTGTGTTTTGTGTGTCATTCAAAAACTGAGTGTTTCAACTAAAAGTGTTAAAGGCATTCAAACAGGTCCTGAACTTTTTTGAAGATTTAACAAATAATATGACCTTCAACATGAAGTAAAATAACAAATAAATAGAAATGTAGATAAACCTAAAAGGTGATCGACTAAGTTCATAACCCATTCCATTGTTCAATATAGAAGCATAAAAATAAAAGTAAAGCATAACTAAACAAAAAGTAAAAATTATATCTAAGCATGTTGAGAAGCCTTGCAATATTGGTACAGAATTATAAACTTTAAGTATTTAAGAGAATCAATCGAGACTTCAACTCTGCAGACTACAGGTTTACCTTGATAGAGTTTGCATAAATTCCTACGTTCTAAAGTTCTAATAGACTAATATTGTTTGAATCTTTTATTATCAAAAATCAGGACTGTCCCGAGCAAGGATGATTCTCGTTTACGGTTGGTTATGAGAAAAAATAAAAGTCACTTCCAATAACTATCAGACTGAAGAAAATGTATAAATTTAACATGTATTAATATGTAAGAAAGTAGCTCACCACCACCTTCACGGTATACTTGAGAGAAGCAAACATCACCAGCTCGACGCATATGGTCCTAATTGCAGACAACATTTAATTACATCATATTTGAAGTAGACTGGAAGAAAGAAAACAAACCACAATGGCAAAATTGACTCTACCTTCAGGTCTTGCCATGATGCAGAAGAGGGCAAGCCAGTAACCACCACTGCATGAGATATCAAATGAAATCCTGAGAAGAACAACACACCCACAAGAAGACATGGAAAACTAGTAACTAGCTAATATGAAGTGTACCTTGATAGTTTGAGCGCCTTGAGACACCACCGCGAGGGCCTCCCCCATTGTTGTGGCTGGTACGACGATCAAAAGATGATGAACCTCTTCCACCATGTGCAAGTTCTACCTACAAAGTCACAAAAACATGTTTTAAGAAAGGTAAAAGAGAGTATATCAATGCAGTGCAACTAACAAAATCTGGGTCAGGAGAATATATCTACCCGTAACCTATGACCATCAAAATTGTAACCATCTCGGCCACGAATAGCATCTTCAGCATCACGAGCCTCTTCAAACTAAAAAAACAGCAAACATGTGACATCAACACCTTGCAAAATTAGATGTTATTGCTAAAAGCATACACGCAGAAATTGCTATGAGGAATTGCGTTCAACTCTACGACACATCAAGCCAAAAACTGAAAAGGAATGACATATCCCAAAACCAACCAAAAACTAAAATTTTGTGTATATAATATATCCAAACAAAATTTTCTTCTGAATTCAACTTTCCTGCACCATCTAATAACAATAATATATACTCCCCATTGAAAGCCAACCAAAAACTGTATGAAACATTTTGATTCATCCGTACTGTCAGATAAGAAACCTATGAATTGTTCAATGTCCAAGTCTAGCTAGTGTTTGATTATGTTTGTACTTCATCAGGAAAAGAAGTTTCAATGGGAAACAAACCTATTACACAAAGAATTATAAGGGGTCAAGCTGAGATGGCTAGCATCCATGTGAACTACATGTCTTGCTGTAGCTCGATGGCGTCCAAAGCCCCTCAGGACTAGGGACATAAATTCTGCGGGCTCTGGTTCTACTGGCCTTCCTCCTCCTCCCACCTTGACCAACCACCATGGCCATGGACTAATATCCTTGCTTTAATTGTGGTCTCTTTTGCTTTTCCTGCAGTGACATCATTTAGCAACAGTAGGCAGAAGTGAGTAAACGTTTTGAAGCTCTCAGTTCCATTCTTACATCCGATGTTCAACAAGTCGAGATATTTCCAAATAACAAACAATATAACAGCAAAAAAAAATGCAAAGTTCTGTTATCAAAATAAGAGTTCACATCCATGATTTCAAAACATGTAATAATCTTGTATAAAATTCTGTCATCAGCTATATCACAAATCTAATTAATAATTGGACTTTCAGAGAAATAGAAGCATCATTACACTCATTAGTGTTAATAATAGAATTATTCTCCTTATTTCTCCAGACAGACTTCCCAAATTAAACTTGCACATTCTGACATAACCTGTTAAGAACAAACTTCGCAAGAAAGATAATTTTTTTAATCTTCTTTCCATTCTGCTCTAAAGATTTATACTTGGAATTAAGAGAAAATGGAACCATCGCAACAGCAATGAAGAAAAATGGGTGACCAAAAGTAATATTTGCCCCAAAATAAACTATCAACTAGTCTAACATTCAAAAATGGAACCATCACAACAGCAATGAAGAAAAATGGATGCCAACAACATTGAACACCAGTAGTAATGTTCAACATTCAAGAAAAATTAATAATATAATTTCTTGAAGAATGGATGCCAACAACATTGAACACCAGTAGTAATGTTAGCTCTCTAAGCTTCTCCAACCCATCCCCTAGTATATCCTATGGAACCATCGCAACAGCAATGAAGAAAAATGGATGCCAACAACATTTAAAGTCAAAAGGATCCACTCGAGGACTTTCTAGGCTTTTATCAATGAGTGAACCAAGTCATTAGCTAGCTACATACACCATGTATGCCACTTTTGGACTGTATACCTTAAGGTGAAGGAAAGGGCATATCGCCAATCTGATTGATCCCAGAACCCTCCAACTTCTGTAGCTCCATCCCCATTATTCTCTAGCCAATCAAAGCCTCTAAACCACTAAGAATATATTCTTTGTATAACCACAGTTATTCATTTGCATTGAAACACGATTACTCGGATTATTTGGAAAGTGTTTACTGTTAGTTGAAATCAAAGATTGTAGTGTTCTGAAGTGAATCTATGGCTTAAGCTTTAGTTTAAGCTTATTGTTATAGGTTATGGGTCTCTAAGAAATTAGTGTAAGGCCATTCATTAATGAAGCACAAAGTTCCACTTGTCATATGTCTCCAGATCCTACCGAAAGGACAACAACTGGATACGATCAATTTTGTACAAAAAAGCTGCCACACTGATGCAAGTATCCTCAGATATCCATATAGGCAATCCTCCTAGCCTCGAGCGAGATATAGTCTTCTGGTGCAACCCTAGTCTGAAGATCAACACATGATTATCGTTAGCAGAGAGAGGCTTTACTCACCAAACTAAAGGGAATATTCTAAATAGAAGGAAGAAGGACGCATTCCCTACTATATCTATATTAGAAATTCCCAACACATAATGAGGCAAGCTATGATTTTCAGATAAGGCAAGGTTTAAACCACAAAAAAGAACCTGCAGCTACAATCACAAGACGAAACGGGGACTGGGCTATGTTATCCCGAGTTCTTCGTCTGATGAGTCCTCATGTACCATGGAAGAATCGGTTTCCTCTAACCTTTCAACATGAGATTCTGATGTTAGCATAGGAGTCATGTTCACACAAAATTTGGCGACAAATATGATATGAAACACAAAATCTGCACATACCTTTTATCGATGGCAAAGGATGCCTGAGTCAAAACTCGACAATAGAAACTTGATGGACAACAAACGCTATGATTTGATAGCCCTTAACCGGAGCAATCATGTCATGGCTAAGCATTCGTTTGAATGCTAAATCCAGCAAGAAAACAATAAACAAGTATTGTGCATGACCTCTTCTAGGTCACAATGCTTCCACCCATAATCAAACTCCTCATACTTTTGCTCCTCTCTATCTATCTAATCCCCAGAGGATTAATAGACTACCAGTAATCCCACTTTTGAAAAATTTTGCTCGTCTCTTAGAGACCCAATATTTTATTGCATAAACACTAATTGTTGCTGAAACTGATAACAGCTAGTAAATTAACTTTCGAAATCTGGCAGTAAAATCAGTTTATGGTTATGCCTATCCTTGAAATTCCAGCCTACAATTTGTGTGTGTGTGGGGGGGGGGGTGTTAAGAGAGGAGATGAAAAAGATTAGCATTTTGGGAAATGAATATAATACGAATGATGGAGGTTAAGAGTCAACGGCTAAGATTGCCCTGCTCTTATATCATGTAGAAAGTAGACTAGATTATGCCAGAATGAGATATTTCATTATGCCTTAGGCCTTAAAATATATAAAACTTACAAAAATGATAAAGACAAAATGGTTTTCTAGTAAGCTTGGCCCTCAGAAACTAAATAAACCCATTTTATTTTCTACACGACCAATTTGGACGGGGCTTGGAATGAATAAGCATTAACACTCACCAAGACATCAAGTATGATTATCATCATAGGAACAGGATCAACCAAACCGAAGAAAGTTTTGAAAGATTGAAAAAAGAACATACTCATCTCTAGTTGATAAAAAGCGGGTCATGACTTTAAAGGAAGCATCCACATCAATATAGCTGCAAGGTACTCTATAACGTAAGCAACGAAGAGTAGCATTGCATTGAATGTCAAAAACCTACAGTGAGAAACTTGCAACCTGGACTGGCAGATAGAGATCGTGCAACTTATGGAAGGGTACAACCTATGATAACAATAACATATTACAAGGTTGCAAATCGAGCTAGCTCGTTTACAAAATCAACCATAAGGATTGAACTCCTGATCATTAGAATCTGGAATTTGAATTCTGCTTAATATTTTTGCATTAGTCTACTACAACAGAATTCTAGTACTTTGATTAGAGATCTAGCTTCATTAATAAGAAAGAAAGATACAAACGAATCCTCCAAGGACAATGACACTCCAACAACCCTATATTGAACAGAAATGGTAGAGATTGACCAGCCCTCCCCTCCTTTACTCCCTCTTACAAAGGTCCAATACTGATATCCTCACGCAAAACAAAGAAGAAGCATAATGTTAGAAATCATAATCTAAAGACAGAATAGTATCAACCAGGCAAACGATACCAGGTCTACCT
Organism: Iris pallida; assembly: GCA_029216955.1. Classification (NCBI taxonomy): domain Eukaryota; kingdom Viridiplantae; phylum Streptophyta; class Magnoliopsida; order Asparagales; family Iridaceae; genus Iris; species Iris pallida. Next base: position 1,469,019 of record JANAVB010019198.1, on the reverse strand, counting down.
ATTTTTTAAATTAGGTTTTAACAGATGAGAAGGCATTCAAAATGTAGCAAGACTACGAAAGTCTCTCATAAGAAGCAGTGAAGGATAGCTTGCCTGACACTAAAGCAGCATATAAAAATTGTGAGCAGCGAATTACCTTACGGAAATCTCCCTTAGTGTGGGCAGCCACATCCTCCTCTAGCGCCCTCTTGTAGCGATTGTGGTACGCCTTCCTCACCAAAAAAAGATGGTCGGAGCTCCTCGTGCAGGCAATCTCTATGAGCGTGACGTCGGACGGGTGCCATTTCCTTGCCGAATCATAGGCCAAGAGAGCATCTCGCTCTGCTGGTTCCAGAGTCCAATGTAGCACAGCTTTCTGTTATCAAAGTGAGAGTCAGAAACAAATCCAGACACAAAGTGTTGCGATAGCAGTTAGCAGTGCTAATAACAAGATCCTAGGAGAGGGATTGTGATCATACATATCTACTACATACACAGATGAATAAAGTGATGGGTACCTCGAAGTCATGGGTAAGCTCCTTGTCGAGGGCTTTGAGGAGGTCCTCGCCGTAGGCATCCGCGTAGGACTGTCGTATGTTGTGCCTCTGCGTGGCGTTGCGGTGGGCCAGGATAGATATGATCAGCTTCTCGTTCTCCACCACTATCTTCCTGCTGCCGATCGTCCCCCTGTGGACCGACGGGCCCAGCCTGGCGTCTTCGCCGAAACCCCCCGTGGCGTCGCTGGGCTCCTCGACGGTGTAGCTCCTCAGAGAGTACTTCGACATCCCCGCCACCACGAAAAGAGAGGACAGGTACGAGGTGCCGGAGCTCTGCGACGACGGCGGTCGTTCGTGCTGCGCACCCCTCCACCATAAGCCGCGATAGAAAACCAATACAGATGGAAGCTCTAGAACCTCTGGAAGCTCTGGAACCTTCATCGTCGTTAGGGTTACGGTTACGCTCCTACGGCCGAGATGGAAGCTTTGGAACCTTCGTCGTCGTCGTCCGATGGAGCTAAGGTTAGGGTTAGGGTTTGTCGGAGGGGGCGTTGGGGCTAAGGTTAGGGTTTGTAGGAGGTTGAAAGAAGGAGAAGAAGGAGAAGATTAGAGTTTAGGAAAATTTTAGGGTTCATGGAGATGGAAATGAGCAAGAAATTGAAAGGGGTTTGAAAAATTTTAGGGTACAGGGAGAGGAGGGAAGAGGGGGAGGAGGGAAGATCTAAAAATGATCGGGTGTGAAGGGTTTTGTTGGAAGTTTATTAATTACAAGTTTGCCACCGCTCTAAACAATTAATGACGCTTTGTTTTATAAACGTCATAAAAAGCCCCGAATTAGTAAAAACCGTCATAGAAATAAAGGTATTTCGAACTTTGATAACGCTTAGGTATCAGGCGTCATAAATACGTCTTATCGAGCGTTATTAAAAGGGTTTTTTGTTGTAGTGAATGCATACTAGCAACCATTTCAGCCATAGTTTTTAGCTTGTCTTCTAGTGCAGCGATTCGCTGTTCCTGATTTGTAGACGTTGAAGCATCTGAATCTTCATTGACAACATAAGCTGTCACTTCTCTAGGTATAGTGGAAGACACTGTTTGTTCAGAGATTTCGCTGTATGCATCATAGTCGGAGAAAGAATCATCTCTTGACTGAGAAGTAGGAAAATAACCTGAAGGGTTCTGAGGAAGATTCCTTTGACTGATTGTATCTCGGCTTCGAGAACGGGTATGTCGAAACACTCCTTCAGAATATTCTTGAAGTAATTCTAAATACCGTTGGCTTGGTTTACGAGGTTTGGCATGCTTAGGGCATCTTCTACCCCCAGTGTCTCGGGAAGTCTTGTTGATAGAAGCATACAAGACTTTATCTTCTTCTGACATAGCTTCAGATTTAGCAAAAGTCAGACGATCGAAGACAGATCGTTTTGTTGTTTGATAACAACATTGGATGATGACTTTGTGGTTGCAATGATGATCAGATGGTTGAACCGGAGGTATTGAAACATTGTCTCGTTTTTGTCTGAGATGTTCTCGGAGATCGGGAACAACAGCAGGATGAGAAAAACTCTGAGGGATCTGTTCTTTGATAATGTTCGGAACATGATTCCGATTCTTCAAATGTTTAGTCCCTTGAGTGTACAGGGAAGTGCTCACTTCATTGGCATAAGTGTCGAAATTTTTAACCCTGGAGATTTGTTTTTGATGATGTTTGGCCTTCGGCATTGGCTGTTTGCGTTTCATCGAAGTGGGTCTGTTGAGATAAGTCCTTAGATCTGTAAACTCACCTCCAGGGGTTTTTGTTTGAGACACCAACAGTTTTCCCTGCCTGGAACGGGAAATCTTGAGAGTTGGGAGGTCCTGGAATTCTGCTACCGGGGTAGGCAAAATACCTCTTTGGTCAGTACCAGTTCTCTTATCATAAAGGAAAGAAGAATCCTTGTTTGAAAGAGTTCTAATACTGATTGGTGCCGAGGCACGTTCAGATTGATTTTCTACAATAAAAACTGAAGAAGATTGAGGAAAGACCAAAGGGCCTTTTCCTTTGCTTTGTAAAGAAGGGTTAGCTAAAGAGCGTTTTTCTCTATTGTCTTTCAAGTCATGGGACAAGGAAGTTTGAGAAAAGACCAACGGGCCTTTTCCTTTATTTTGAAGAGGAAGAGAAATAGCCAAAGGACTACCTCCAGTAGATTGCACAGGAGCAACAGTGTGTTTGGAAAGAGGAGCAGAGCCTTTTTCTTTGTTATGAGAAGAAGGGAGTTTAGCCAAAAGGCTGTCACTCTTGGATTGCGCAGGAGCAGTTTGCGCATGAATGGATGGCGTACTGGTTTTGGTCACAGAAACTATGGTTTGCGCATCAGGAGTTCTTGCTACAGAGTGCTTAGGGTGGATTCTAGATGCTGGAGCATTGGACTGCGCAGACAGATTGGCAGCCAATTGCGCCAGGGGCATAGGAGTCTTGTACTTGGCTAAGGCAGCATATGAAGTCTTCTGTGTACTGGCAATAGCAGATTGTGCAGCAGTAGTAGAGTCAGATTGTGCAGCAGGCTTGATAACAGAAGCTTTGGACTGGACAGCAGTCTTGCTAACAGACTGCGTAGCAGTCTTGCTGGCAACATCAATAGACTGCACAACAGTCTTTGGGACCCACACTGGGCGCACTTTACTTGTGGCAGAAGTGGTTGCAGTGCGAAGAGTGGTCTTGGAGTTGATCATAGCCTCGTAAGCTGTCTGGTTGATCTTCACAACCAGTGTCTTCTGCGTCTTTCCGATAGACGCTACGTCACATTGAGTTGTCACTTCCTCGTCGGAGGAGAAAGTCGTCCCCAGCACAGTCGCCATTTTGTTTGCAAAAACAAAAGTATAGAACTTTATTGATACAAACTTTGTAAAAGATTACAATTTGAATTCTGGGAAAGTATAACTGTAGGAATCCAATCTAGAAGACGATTACTTTATCCCTTGGACGATGTGAACTTTGAAGATGAAGCCTCTGAAGTTGAAGACAACTCTGGAATTGAAGGCAAAAAGCCTCGGAAATTGAAGGCAAAAGCCTCGGAAGAATGCAGCAGCACTTGGGCAAGAACTCATGGACTCTCTGATCTCTCTATGATCTGATCTTTGATCTCTGATCCTTGATCCCCTTGAATGAAGACTTGAAACTCTATTTATAGAGTTCTGAGAAATAACTAACTTTTAGTTATTCTGGACTGCACATGATGGATTGCGCAGCAGTTGGATTGTGCAACAATGGACTGTACAGACAGTTGCTGGATCAAGGGCCAACTGTCTTGGACACATGGCATCATTTGATTGAAATGCGCATGATCGTGCATAGACGGTTGCCACGTAATGAGCAATTGATGGCATGAATTCCACGTGTATTTTGTCATTTGTGTTGATAGAACGCGCACACTGAATTGCGCTGACTTTGGATTGCGCAGACTTGGACTGCGCAGGAATGGATTGCGCTGCCAGCTGTCAGCCGTTCTCGAGCACTGTGCGGCACAACAAACGAACAGCCTCCTCGTTCTTCGTACTGTCAGCTGTCAGGAAGATTTGATTGTGTCAGGTAATGATGATTTTTGCCACGTCAGCCTGCGCGCTCGGAAGTGTGCGCAATCTAGCGTGCGCAATCTGAAGGATGCGCAATCTGATGTCTGCGCAGTTCATCTTAAAGTTATATTTCTTGATTTTTCTGACTTTGTTGATGAGTGCAACTTGATTTTTTAGGACCTACATCGACTACTGATTCCGCCCAGCCGCCCGTTCTATGCGCAAGACGCGCATATTGGCGACGATCGCCGACGCCCTTACGATCGAGCCTGCGATCGTTTATGGCGGACGCCTTCTCGTCGTCCTCAGCAGCGCCGCACGACGGGCCGCGTGGTCGGCCTGTCGCTTATACCCGTGGACGAATGGTGCCGATTCCCCGATCCGTCGTACGACGACCGTGCACTGAGTTTTCTACACGGACGCCTCATTCTGTCCTACGCAGGCTCAGTTCGTAGTCCTATATCGTCAGGCCTCCGACGTTGTGGATTCCCCGCATCACACAGGCTAACTCATCATCGCCCATATATATATATATATATATATATATATATATATATATATATATATATATATATATATATATATATATTTAAAAAATATATATATATATATATTTTAAATATATTTTAAAATATATATTTTTAAAATATATATATTTAATATATATATATATATATTTTTTTTCATATATATATATATATATATATTTTTTTTTTCATATATATATATATATATATATATATATATATATATATATATATATATATATATATATATATATATATATATATAGGAAGCAGATTAAAAGCCCACCTTAGAAAACCCCCTAAAAACCGCCTCACACTAATTCGTAATTTAATGTTAATATTAATGTTAATATTAAGTTTAATGTTAATATTATTATTAATATTACTGTTAATATTAACATTAAATACTAAAATTAATATTAAATTTAACATTAAAATTAATATTAACATTAACATTAACATTAACATTAACATTAACATTAACATTAACATTAATAAAAAAAAAATTAATATTAACATTAACATTAATATTAATATTAACATTAATATTACGGATTAGAGTGAGGGGTGTTTTTAGGGGATTTTCTAAGGGGGCTTTTGATCCGCTCCCATATATATATATATATATATATATATATATATATATATATATATATATATATATATATATATATATATATATATATATACAACATCAACTCTCAACACACACAAATCCATATCATTCCTCTTCTCTTCTCAAGACACACATACATATATACTCGCACACACATCCTCTTCTCTTCTCACAACACACATCCACACACTCATAACACCAACACACACACACACACACACACACACACACACACACACAAAAATTATAATATATGCAAACACTCAAACATTCCCTATCTAAACACAACACTAACACTAAAACAAACCACACACACTCATCCATATATGCAACTCCCTCACTATCTACACAACACAAACACATTCTATAAATCCTTCCTAAACACAAGCACTAATATATATCTATATATACTCCTTATGCCCAAAAATAGTCCAACATATAAAAAATATCAAAATTGACAAGAAGTGGCTCAAATAAGACATTGTAGGCTAAATCACTTAGATTTCCATATAGGTATATATAGAGAAACTAGTCTAAACCTTCCTACCATGTCAAATCTACTCTCTAACATATATAAAACTTAAATTAGAACACACTAAATCCTATTAGGCAATAAACCAAACACATGTGGTGTCCTAATTGGTGATTCTACAAGTAGGACACAAGGCAAAATCCTAACTTGTACTAGAGGGGCCGAATGGTCTCAAATTTGAATCTAAAGGGGACACATGCATGAGGATGGATCCTACGGATTCAAAAACTAATTTATATGCAAAGAAAATCGATTTAGAGTATGGGTTTTACCTATTGGGAGTGGAATTCCAATGAAATCCTTTAGGACACGGTTCCGATACGAAAATCCCTCAAAGTGGACACTCCTCCTTGCACTTCTCTTCCAATCCTTGGTAGCACCCTTCCCTTGGAGCATGGGAATGATTGAGGGAAGATTTGGTGAAGGAATGATTTGATTTGGAGATCAAATCAAAGGGAAGGCTCTCTAAAATTAGGGAAGAACAAAAAAAATAAAAGAGGCAAGATTGTAATGAATGAAATGAATCATTCCCCCCTAAAGGTGGCTGCCATAAAGAGTCCATTAGGGCTAATGAAAAATGTCCTAATTGCCCCTCTCTAGTCACATATGGTTTGATCTAGCTAAGGTTCAAGTTTGGGATCAAAAGGGCTTAGTTTTGAGTCTCTAACTTAACCATTCTAACATGATAAAAATTAGTCTAACTTACTTAAATGTTGGATTTTGTGGGCCATGCTTAACTTAATATTGGGTCTCATCTAGTGTTTAAGCTTTCCGGGTCACAATACAAGTCGGAACGAGACGAAACTCAAACCCGACTAAACAAATCCAATAAAAACAATATTAAAAATATAAAATTTCCAAAATGTTAAAATGTGAAAAATGACCAAAATACTCTTAGCCTAAAAAGTGGTAATTAGCTAATCTAACCTCATGGGTTAGGCCTCCATGGTCATGGTTAGTCTCTAGGCTAAACAGCTCTAAGGTTACACTAGTAAAAGGACAAAATCACAAAACACTAATTTAATAATATTAAAAATAATCAAAATTCACCAATAACTAAATAACATGATTTAAACCTATTATTAAATGATAATTTTATAAAAGTTCAAAATTATCCCTGTTTTAGAAAAGTGGTGGTTATAAATCTACTCTCCTTAAAATAATTTCGTCCTCAAAATTTAAGGTGGTTGTACTCTTCCCTAGGTCAACCTTCCCCCAACAAATAAGGTCAAAACTTTTATCTAGCAACACACAAGATCAACAAGTAAAATGTACGTAGGGTCAAATGGTCTAAAACATAATCTATATTAACAGAAGTGAAACGATAGAGATAACATGTTAGGACCCTTCTCAAGATACAATCTAATAATAATATACGTCTGTCCAAAATCCTGATACTCAGAATCCTCGCTACGCTAGTAAGAAAGGCTGCAATAAACGGTAGAGTCCATAACTGGGGTATGCACCTTCTTAATCATGTAGTCTGGAATCCTCGCTATGCTGACTAGTATAGCTGCGAGAAATCCCAAATCTCATAATCAAGATATGTACATCCAAAGTCAGGTCTCTATGTTCTCGCTATGTAGGCTAGTATAGCTGCGATAAACTCTAGGCTCCATAACAAAGTAGACGTTTACCTTCTCTGTTATTTTCGTCAACATATTTTATTAAAGGATACGGTAACTTAGGCCATAACATTCATCTCGATATGGAAAGTCAAATCAGCGATGGTATATTAAAATCAAATTCGATAACGAGGAACAAGGGTGAGCGAAAAAAGGAAATGTTGGAAAAGAATCGAGTAGAATAGAACATGCCACGATATCTGCCACTTGCTCAAACTCCTCAGCTGCTAGTGCAAAAGCTCTGCCCTGGGGTGCTCCCCTCTGGTGCTGGACTGCAGGCCTCTCCAGTGCTCTGTCCTGGCCTCCCTTGGCTGCACGAACAGGGAAGTCCTTCAGCTGATGGTCGGACGCTCTACAGGACAGACAAACGCCCAATCTCCTGCTACAAACCTCACAAGAGTGTCCCGGCTTCCTACAGTAGGCACACTGGATGGCCTGCCTCTGGCCCTTCCCCTGCTGCTGGTGGGCACATGCTGGTGCCTGATGCAGCTGCTGGAATGGCCTCTGCTGCTGTATGTGGGGACGCTTTGCCTGTCCCGTATTGGAAGTAGCTCCTAAAGTATTACTGCTCCTCTTCGGCCTGAGGTTGAAATCTTCCTCTGCTATCTGCGCATTCATCAGGATCTGGTCGAAAGTTGCATCCCGTCTTCCAGAAGTGCGAGCACGAACTGCATGAATCAGACCTCTCCTAAACTTGCGGGCCTTCTCCTCCTCGTCCTGGATCATACCCGTAGCAAATCTGTTCAGACGGAAGAACTCTGCCGCATACTCGTCTACCGACGAGTTCCTCTGTACTAATCCCACGAATTAGCCCTCCAATGTGGTAAGAGCTACGTCGAAGAAGAACTTCTTCTTGAAGAGCCTCCAAAAGTTCTCCCATGTCAAACCTCTCACTGATGCACGAGGATCCGTACGAAACCACATCAAGGCGATGTCGAAGAACTGACTCGCCGCAGCTGTGACCCACAGTCCTTTCGGAAGCTCCGCTAACTCCAAGCTCCGCTGTACGTCCTCCAACCAATCGTCGGCATAGAGAATGCCCTCGGTCCACTTGAACTCCCTGGGTTTCATCTTCTAGAAGCTTAAAACTGTTACAGGCCTAGTTTGCTGCTGATGTGGCTGCTGGGCGGGGGTGCCCTGAACTGTACCTAGGGCTACCTTCTCTACCGCTGTCAGTGCTAGCTGCTGAGCATTCTCCATGCTCTGCCTCAGTACCTCGGTCTGGCAATGTGATACATTTGCCTAATGCTGTGATGCCTCTTCCTGGGCTCGTTGTGACTCCATCATCTACTACAGGAGTGCGAACATCTGAAGTGTATCGGTTGGTATCGGAGGTGGTGGCCGTAGTGTCTCCGGTATGACGATAGAAGGCCTCTGGGGTGGAGGTGGAAGACCTCCTGGTGCTACTGCTACTGCCTCCAGAATGGTAGGGATAACAGGGACAGTCTCTTGGACTGCCTTTTCTACCAGATCAGATCTCTCCGGCACGGTACTGGATCCAGCTGCCTAAGCTCGAGTGGCTGTCATCCTGAAGACGAATTGAAACCAAGAGATCAATATGGCATAAGATAAGATATTATCAAAGAAGGACAATTGAATTCAAAATGTAAGGAGAGTTGTCAAGGTAATCAAAAGATCGAAAATTTTTTCTAGGTGTGATTGAGTAAACTTCTATAATAATAACTTAGGCTATATCCTAACTGTAGGCTCGTAGCAGCACTCTAAGTCGAGCACCACTGCGAAATAGCACTAGTTGCGACTCAGACCTGCATGGGCCACCACAAAAATGTGTCACGACCCGCACCCTGATTAGGGAACGAGCACATGGGTACGTCCAGCCTACGCCGCATAATCGACGGTAGAACGCTGTATAGGTCATCTACAAGTACCACATCTAAACACAATATATAATCCATCATCTCCGTACGGAGGTATAATACGTTACAACTCAATCACAAAGACAATATAAGAAAGATAGGCATGAATATCATGTATATATGATGGAAATAGAAGTACGAAAATAAATGCCAAGTCACAACATAGAAGAGAGTCAAAAACAAAACAAGGTCCCGAAACACAAATATAATATAAGTCTCATAAACTAGCTGGCTCGCAGTCCAGACAAACCTAACTAGCAGATCTAGATAGGTGAAATATCATCTATGGGCTCTAGGGGTAACAGCTGATCATAATCTCCATCCTGGCCATACCCGTAATAGGTAGAGCAATCAGCATCTAAATTATCTATAAATATCAACGGTTATCTTGTCAAGAAAATGAGCAAGTACAAACTACCAACAACAGTTCTATAGTATTGATATATACTGTAAGAGACAATCATAATAGAATACTAGATGAACATATCAAGATGGAAATATAACAGGATATGTGAAGCAAGAAATCATGTCAGGTTGTATCATGCAGAAAAGTAGAACTGAGCGGGATATATCTGATGTAATAATAAATGTAAAATGTGCCTCGAGTATTATAGCATTATGTGATTGGTTTGGAACAAGATCAGGCTCTTCCATTTGACCAGCTACGAGTACAGGACCTCGGGCCAGCCAGAATGGAAAGCTATGAGACAAGTAGTAGCACAGGTCAGGCTTTACCCTATGTTAGGCGAGGGTATAGCTATGATACAAGTAGTAACAAGAATGCAAGTAGGGGTATTGATCACATAACCTATAATAACTCCTCATCCCCGAATAGTATACGGATCCGGACATAGTACGTCATGACACGGGATTCCCTAAGAAGGTAGCTACTCCCTCTCAGGAATCAGTGTCAATACAAGTAAAAGAACAAGATCGAGCAAGTACCAATATCCTAAGAAAATCTAGGAATGACATCTCATGATAGGAATCCGATATATACTAGTCCGCGCACCATCGTGTCGAGAATTAAGTAAAATACTATAACTAAATCGGATACAGAAGATATCAAGACAATCAGAGAATGTACTCGTCTACTGTCCTGAGCTGTCAAGTAAGGTTGATGCTCAGAGTGATCTTACAACCTAGAGATAGGATATTGTAAGCTAATTAGGGTTTGACAATGTTTAAGCATGATTAACAATGTATGATATACAATCTAGGTCAAACTCAGTCAAACTAAGTCAAAGTAGGTCACATCAAGTCAAACTAGGTCAAACTAAGTCACACTGAGTCACACTAGGTCTAACTAGGTCACAGGAAGTCAAACCAAGTCAAACTAGGTCAAACTGGGTCAAAGGTTGACTTACAGTTGACTGTTGGTCAATTGATCAACTCTGGTCAACACTAGTCAACTCTAGGTCAACACTACTCCTTGCACTTCTCTTCCAATCATTGGTAGCACCCTTTCCTTGGAGAATGGGAATGATTGAGGGAAGATTTGGTGAAGGAATTATTTGATTTGGAGATCAAATCAAAGGGAAGGCTCTCTAAAATTAGGGAAGAACAAAAAGAAAATAAAAGAGGCAAGATTGTAATGAATGAAATGAATCATTCTCCCCTAAAGGTGGCTGCCATAAAGGGTCAATTAGGGCTAATGGGAAATGTCCTAATTGCCCCTCTCTAGTCACATATGGTTTGATCTAACTAAGGTTCAAGTTTGGGATCAAAAGGGCGTAGTTTTGATTCTCTAACCATTCTAACATGATAAAAATTAGTCTAACTAACTTAAATGTTGGGTTTTATGGACCATGCTTAACTTAATATTGGGTCCCATCTAGAGTTTAAGCTACCCGGGTCACAATACAAGTCGGAACGAGACGAAACTCAAACCCGACTAAACAAATCCAATAAAAACAATATTAAAAATATAAAATTTCCAATATGTTAAAATATAAAAAATGACGAAAATACTCTTAGGCTAAAAAGTGGTAATTAGCTAATCTAACCTCATGGGTTAGGCCTCCATGGTCATGGTTAGTCTCTAGGCTAAACAGCTCTAAGGTTACACTAGCAAAAGGACAAAATCACAAAACACTAATTTAATAATATTAAAAATAATCAAAATTCACCAATAACTCAATAATATGATTTAAACCTATTATTAAATGGTAATTTTATAAAAATTCAAAATTACCCCTATTTTAGAAAAGTGGTGGTTATAAATCTACCCTCCTCAAAATAATTTTGTCCTCGAAATTTAAGGTGGTTGTACTCTTCCCTAGGTCAATATTCCCCCAACAACCAAGGTCAAAACTTTTATCTAGCAACACACAAGATCAACAAGTAAAATGTGCGTAGGGTTAAATGGTCTAAAATATAATCTATATTAACAGAAGTGAAACGATAGAGATGACATGTTAGGACCCTTTTCAAGATACAATCAGATAATCATATACGTCTGTCCAAATCATGATACTCAGAATCCTTGCCACGCTAGTAAGCAAGGCTGCGATAAATGGTCGAGTCCATAACTGGGGTATACACTTTCTTAATCATATCGTCTCGAATCCTCGCTATGCTGACTAGTATAGCTGCGAGGAATCCCAAATCTCATAATCAAGATATGTACATCCAAAGTCAGGTTTCTATGTTTTCTTTATGCCGGCTAATATAGCTGCGATAAACTCTAGGCTCCATAACAAAGTAGACGTTTACCTTCCCTGTTATTTTCGTCAACATATATTATCAAAGGATACCGAAACTCAGGCCATAACATTCATCTCGATATGGAAAGTCAAATCAGCGATGGTACATTAAAATCAAATTCTATAACGAGGAACAAGGGTGAGCAAAAACAAAAAAAATACAGAAAAAGAATCGAGTAGAACAGAACATGCTACTATATCTACCACTTGCACAAACTCCTCAGCTGCTAGTACAAAAGCTCTACCCTGGGGTGATCCCCTCTGGTACTGGACTGTAGGCCTCGCCAGTGCTCTATCCTGGCCTCCCTTGGCTGCACGAACAGGACAGTCCTTCAGCTGATGGTCGGACGCTCCACAGGACAGAAAAATGCCCACCTCCTCCTACAAACCTTACGAGAGTGTCCCGGCTTCCTACAGTAGGCACAGTAGATGGCCTGCCTCTGGCCCTGCCCCTGCTGCTGGTAGGTACGTACTGGTTCCTGATGCTGCTGCAGGAATGGCCTCTGCTGCTTTATGTGGGGACGCTTCGTCGGTCCCACACTGGAAGTAGCTTCCAAAGTAATACTGCTCCTCTTCGGCCTGAGGTTGAAATCCTCCTCTGCTATCTGTGCATCCATCAGGATCTGGTCGAAAGTTGCATCGTGACGTCCAGAAGTACGAGCATGAACTGCATGAATCAGACCTCTCCTGAACTTACGGGCCTTCTCCCCCTCATCCTGGATCATACCCGTAGCAAATCTGCTTATACAGAAGAACTCTGCCGCATACTCGTCTGCCGAGGAGTTCCCCTGCACTAATCCCACGAACTGGCCCTCCAATATGGTAAGAGCTACGTCGGAGAAAAACTTCTCCTTAAGAGCCTTCGAAAGTTCTCCCATGTCAAACCTCTCACTGATGCACGAGGATCCATACGAAACTACGTCAAGGCGATGTCGAAGAACTGACTCACCGCAGTTGTGACCCACAGTCCTTTCGGAAGCTCTGCCAACTCTAAGCTCCGCTGCACGTCCTCCAACCAATCGTCGGCATAAAGAATGCCCTTGGTACACTTGAACTCCATAGGTTTCATCTTCCGGAAGCTCAAAACTATTCCAGGCCTAGCCTGCTACTGATGTGGCTGCTGGGCGGGCAGCCTGAACTGTACCTGGTGCTACCTCCTCTACTGTTGTTAGTACTAGCTGATGAGCATTCTCCATGCTCTGTCTCAGTACCTCGGTCTGGCGATGTGATATATCAGCCTGACGCTGTGATGCCTCTGTTTGGGCTCGTTCTGACTCCAGCATCTGCTGCAGGAGTACGAACATCTGAAGTGCATCGGTTGGTATCGGAGGTGGTGGCCGTAGTGTCTCCGGTATGTCGATAGAAGGCCTCTGGGGTGGAGGTGGAAGACCTCTTGGTGCTACTGCCCCTGCCTCCAGAACGGTAGGAATAACATGGATAGTCTCCTGGACTGCCTCCCCTACCTGATTAGATCTCTCCAACACGGTACTGGATCCAGCTGCCTGAGCTCGAGTGGCTGTTATCCTGAAGACGAATTGAAACCAAGAGATCAATATAGCACAAGATAAGATATTATCTAAGGAGGACAATTGAATTCGAAATATAAGGAGAGTTGTCATGATAATCAAAAGATCGAAATTTTTTTTCTAGGTGTGATTGAGTAAACTTCTATAATAATAACTTAGCCTATATCCTAACTGCAGGCTCGTAGCAGCACTCTAAGTCGAGCACGACTACGAAATCGTACTAGTTGCGACTCAGACCTGTATGGGCCACCATAAAAATGTGTCACAACCCGCACCCTGATTAGGGGAACGAGCACGTGACTACGTCCAGCCTATGTCGCAGAATCGTCGGTAAAATACTGTATAGGTCATCTACAAGTACCACATCTAAACACAATATATAATCCATCATCTCCACACGGAGGTAAAATACGTTACAACTCAATCACAAAGACAATCTAAGAAAGATAGACACGAATATCATATAAATATGATGGAAATAGAAGTACGAAAATAAATGCCAAGTCATAACATAGAAGAGAGTCGAAAACATAACAAGGTCCCGAAACACAAATATAATATAAGTCTCATAAACTAGCTGGCTCACAGTCCAGACAAACCTAACTAGCAGATCTAGATAGGTTAAATATCATCTATGGGCTCTAGGGGTAACAACTGATCATAATCTCCATCCTGGCCATATCCGTAAAAGGTAGAGCAATCAGCATCTAAATTATCTGTAAACATCAACGGTTATCCTGTCAGGAAAATGAGCAAGTACAAACTACTAACAACAGTTCTATAGTATTGACAAATACTGTAAGAGACAATCATAATAGAATACTAGATGAACATATCAAGATAGAAATATAACAGGATATGTGAAGCAAGAAATTATGTCAGGGTGTATCATTAAGGAAAGTAGAACTGAGTGGGATATATTTGATGTAATAATAAATGTAAAATGTTTCTCGAGAATTATAGCATTATGTGATCGGTTTGGGACAAGATTAGGCTCTTCCATTTGATCGGCTACGAGTACATGACCTCGGGCCAGCCAGAATGGAAAGCTATAATACAAGTAGTAGCACAGGTCAGGCTTTACCCTACGTGAGGTGAGGGTATAGCTATGATACAAGTAGTAACAGAAATGCAAGTAGGGGTATTGATCACATAACCTATAATAACTTTCCATCCCCGAATAATATACGGATCCGGACATAGTACGTCATGACACAGGATTTCCTAAGAAGGTAGCTACTCTCTCTCAGGAATCGGTGTCAATACAAGTATAGGAACAAAATTGAGCAAGTACCAGTATCCCAAGAAAATCTAGGAATGACATCTCATGACAGGAATCCGATATATACTAGTCCGTGCACCATCGTGTCGAGAATCAAGTAAAATACTATAACTAAATCGGATACAGAAGATATCAAGACAAAGAACTACTATCAGAGAATGTACTCGTCTGCTGTCCTGAGCTGTCAAGTAAGGTCGATGCTCAGAGTGATCTCATAGACCTAGAGATAAGATATTGTAAGCTAATTAGGGTTTGACAATGGTTAAGCATGATTTCCAATGTATGATATGCAATCTAGGCAAACTCAGTCAAAATAAGTCAAAGTAGGTCACATCAAGTCAAACTAGGTCAAACTAAGTCACACTGAGTCACACTAGGTCTAACTAGGTCATGGAAAGTCAAACCAAGTCAAACTAGGTCAAACTAGATCAAAGGTTGACTTACAGTTGACTTTTGGTCAACTGGTCAACTCTGGTCAACTCTAGGTCAATAATAGGTCAAACTAGGCTAATGTTGACCAACTATTGCCTTTTGGTCAACTGGTCAACTATGGTTGAGTTCTAGACCATTCTAGACAAAGCGTTGACTTGTGGTTGACTTTTGGTGAAAAGTCAACTTTGGGTCAACGGGGTCAAAACTAGACTAAACATACCCTTTCTAACATTTACCTACCAAGACATCCTATTCCTAGGCCAATCTTGTATTCCGAACCCAATATCTTGATTATACCCCATTACCTTAACTTACCCTTTACCAAGGTAATTACCTTTACCTTGCTAATACCAAGGTAAATCACCTTAACCTTGGAGGTACCCCTCTTGCTATCCTAGGATACCAAGAAAATAACATCCCTAAACATTACCAACCAATAACTCCCATTAACTAACTCATCTAACGCATCTTTTCACATACCTTAACTTTAAACATTACCTTAACATACGACATGTAACATGTGGCTTAGCTTATTTTCTAGCACTCTAACCACTTTCTAACCAATCTACACCACTCTAACACTCACAAATATAGGGATTTTGTAGTAGGATATTTGGTGAACATATAGGGGTAAGTATTGGGGGCTAATTGGGATATATTGGGGTGTCAAAAGGGGGTCAAACATAGGTTGTTGCTGCTGTATGCAGTCCCCAAAGGGGGACTGTTGCTACTGCCAGCAGCTATACTGCAGATGTTGCTGTTGGGGCTGCTGTCCAAGCAGCCACTCCCCCCTTCAACTCACCTCCTCTTCTCTTCTCTCACTCTCTATCTCACTCACTCTCACATATATACATCTATCTATGTATGTATATATATATATATATATATATATATATATATATATATATATATATATATATATATATATATATATATATATATATATATATATATATATATGTATATATATATACTCTCACACACTCACACACACACACACACACACACACACACACACACATATATATATATATATATTTTAATATATATATATATATATATATATATATATATATATATATATATAAAAAAAAAAATATATATATATATATATATATATATATATATATATATATATATATATATATATATATATATATTTTATATATATATATATATTAAATATATATATTTTTTTTTTTTTTTTTTTTTTTTTTTTTTTATATATATATATTAAATATATATATATATATATATATATATATATATATATATATATATATATATATATATATATATATATATATATATATATATATATATATATATATATATATATATGTATACTCTCACACACACACACACACACACACACACACACACACACACACACACACACATATATATATATATATATATGTATATATATATATATATATATATATATATATATATATATATATATATATATATATATATATATATATATATATATATATATATATATAGCATCATCTCTCAACACGCACAAATCCATATCATTCCTCTTCTCTTCTCAAGACACACATACATATATACTCTCACACACATCCTCTTCTCTTACCCCCGCTCACAACACACATCCACACACTCATAACACCAACACACACACACACACACACAAACTTATAATATATGGAAACACTCAAACATTCCCTCTCTAAACATAACACTAACACTAAAACAAGCCACACACACTCATCCATATATACAACTCCTTCACTATCTATACAACACAAACACATTCTATAAATCCTTCCTAAATACAAGCACTAATATATATCTATATATTCTCCTCATGCCCAAAAATAGTCCAACATATAAAATATATCAAAATTGGCATGAAGAGGCTCAAATAAGACATTGTAGGCTAAACCACTTGGATTTCCACATAGGTATATATATATATATATATATATATATATATATATATATATATATATATATATATATATATATATATAGAAACTAGTCTAAACCTTCCTACCATGTCAAATCTACTTTCTAACATATATAAAACTGAAATTAGAACACATTAAATCCTATTAGGCAATAAACCAAACACATGGGGTGTCCTAATTGGGGATTCTACAAGTACGACACAAGGCAAAATCCTAACTTGTTCTAGAGGGCTCCAAATGGTCTCAAATTTGAATCTAAAGGGGACATATGCATAAGGATGGATCATACGAATTCAAAAACTAATTTATTTTTAAAGGAAATCGATTTAGTGGATGGGTTTTACCTATTGGGAGTAGAATTCCAATAAATGTTTTAGGACACGGCTCCGATACGAAGATCCCTTAAAGTGGACACTCCTCCTTGCACTTCTCTTCCAATCCTTGGTAGCACCCTTCCCTTGGAGAATGGAAATGATTGAGGGAAGATTTGGTGAAGGAATGATTTGATTTGGAGATCAAATCAAAGGGAAGGCTCTCTAAAATTAGGGAAGAACAAAAGGAAAATAATAGAGGCAAGATTGTAATGAATGAAATGAATCATTCTCCCCTAAAGGTAGCTGCCATAAAGAGTCTATTAGGGCTAATGAGAAATGTCCTAATTGCCCCTCTCTAGTCACATATGGTTTGATCTAACTAAGGTTCAAGTTTGGGATCAAAAGGGCTTAGTTTTGAGTCTCTAACTTAACCATTCTAACATGATAAAATTTAGTCTAACTAACTTAAAAGTTGGGTTTTGTGGGCCATGCTTAACTTAATATTGGGTCCCATCTAGAGTTTAAGCTACCCGGGTCACAATACAAGTCGGAACGAGACGAAACTCAAACCCGACTAATCAAATCCAATAAAAATAATATTAAAATATAAAATTTCCAAAATGTTAAAATATAAAAAATGACCAAAATACCCTTAGCCTAAAAAGTGGTAATTAGCTAATCTAGCCTCATGGGTTAGGCCTCCATGGTCATGGTTAGTCTCTAGACTAAACAGCTCTAAGGTTACACTAGCAAAAGGACAATCACAAAACACTAATTTAATAATATTAGAAATAATAAAAATTTACCAATAACTCAGTAACATAATTTAAACCTATTATTAAATGGTAATTTTATAAAAGTTCAAAATTACCCCTGTTTTAGAAAAGTGGTGGTTACACTACTCATAGGGTGATAAGCATGAGGAATCAAGACAATCAAGGTACACAGAATGAAATATACCTTGTGAGTCAAATAGGTGCAGATACCGTAATCGGATATCATCCTCACGTTCCCACGTTGACTCCCCTAAGGAGTGATGACCCCAAGCAACACGGACAAGGCTAATTGTTCGGTTCTTGAGTATCTTCTCCCTTCGGTCCAAAATAGACACAGACTATTCCTCGTAAGACAGGTTGGTACCAACAACTAGATCAGAATGATCGAGGATATGGCTTGGGTCCGATACATACCTACGCAACTGAAATACATGAAACACATCATGCACCTCTTGTAACGAAGGTGGAAGGGACAAACGATAAGCAACATCGCCTACCCTATCGAGGATAGCAAATGGGTCCACGTATCATGGACTAAACTTCCCGCGAATGCCAAATCTAATGACCCACGAGTAGGTGTGATCCGCAAGAACACGTGGTCCCCAACAGAAAATTCTAGTGGCCTACGATGTTGTTCTGCCCAATGACGATGCCGATCTTGCGTAACTCGAAGTCACTCTCTAATCCCCTTAACCACTTCAACCGTCTGAACAATTATCTCTGGGCCTAACATCTTTCTCTCTCCGATATCATCCCATGCCAGTGGCGACCTACACTTTTTACCGTATAGTGCTTCGAATGGCGCCATCTGGATACTGGCTTGATAACTGTTGTTGTACGAAAATTAGACTAAGTACAGGTGACTCTCTCAAGACCCTCCAAAATCTTGGGTGCAAGCTCGTAACATATCTTGTAAAGTCTGAATTGTTCTTTCTGATTGCCCGTCCGTCTGTAAGTCGTAAGCCGTACTAAATCTTAACTTGGTACCCAGGCTATGATATAAACTCTTCCAAAAATGTGATATAAAATAGGTATCTCTATCTGATATAATACAGACAGGGACCTCATGCTGCCTGACTATCTGCTGCATATACAACTCTGCCAACTTTTCTGTAGATTACCCTACTTCAAAAAGAAAAAAATGTGCCACCTTCGTAAGCCGATCCACTATCACCCAAATAGCCTTCTTACCACTTGGTAACCTCGGTAAATCGGTCACAAAGTCCATTGTGATATGCTCCCACTTCCATTCCGGAATAGGAAGCGGTTGTAATAATCCATCTAGCCTTTGTTGTTCTGCCTTCACTTACTGACATATTAGGCAATGAGAAACAAATCTAGCTATCTCCCTCTTCATTCTGTTCCACCAGAAGTGCTGCTTGATATCTTTGTACATTTTGGTCCCTCCAGGGTGTATAGAATACTGAGAGCTGTGGGCTTCTGCCATAACCTCATGTCTGATATCTCCACTTGGCACACATAGACGTGATCCAAACCTAAGTGTACCATCTTCGTGAATTTTTATCTCCTTTCTGAGTCCTGACTCACATTCTGTCCTAAGCTTTCGAATCCTTGGGTCCCGTGCTTGAGCTGCCTTGATCCTGTCTACCAAGTTAGATTGATCCTGTAGACTTGCCAGAATTCCTATATCACTAGGAAGTATAACCTCGATGCCCATCTCTTGAAGATCTTCTAAAATGTGTTTTTGTGATGTCAATATAAATGTGCCGCCTCTTCTGCTAAGAGCGTCTTCTACCACATTAGCCTTGCCTGGATGATACTGAAGCTCTACGTCGTAATTATTGATCAACTCTAACCATATTCTCTGTCT
Organism: Iris pallida; assembly: GCA_029216955.1. NCBI lineage: Eukaryota > Viridiplantae > Streptophyta > Magnoliopsida > Asparagales > Iridaceae > Iris > Iris pallida. The sequence continues at coordinate 1,449,008 of JANAVB010019198.1, read as the reverse complement.
CATGTTCAGTTCCTTCTGAGTAAAGATGAACTTCAGACTCTTGTGGTCTGTGTACATGCCCACTCGATCACCGTACAAGTAATGCCTCTATAGCTTCAAAGCAAATATTACTGCTGCCAACTCCAAGTCATGAGTCGGATAATTCTTCTCGTGGTCTCGAAGTTTCCTAGATGCATATGCTATCACCTTCCTATATTGTATTAGGACACACCTGTCCCTTTCCTGACGCATCATAATATATAGTAAAACCTCCGGGTCCAACCGGTAATGTAAGAATAGGTGTCGTGATCAACTTCTGCTTCAAATTCTCAAATGATGTCTGGAACTCTGCCGACCACACGAATGGCACATCCTTCCGTGTCAAGCGGGTCATGGGTGCTGAGAGTCTTGCAAAGTCTGATACGAACCTCCGATAATATCTTGTAAATCCCAAGAAACTTTGTACATCTGCTATGGTCTTAGGCATTGGCCAACTTTCTACTGCTTCTACTTTCTTGGGATCTACTGCTACTCCAGCCCCTGATATGATGTGCCCCAAGAATGAAATGCGATCCATCCAAAACTCTCACTTGCTGAGCTTGGTGTACAACTATTACGCCCCGATTCGGGGAATCGCTCGCTTTGCTTCGATTTACGCCGAATCGATCATCCTCACTAAGGCGTGATGCCGTACAAGACTAGAGTTGCACTTGTACATGGCTAAAACATACACATTTATATTATTTCAAAACATTTGAAAATATGTCACAGTTGCTGAAACATTGAGTAAGCGGAATAGGAAGAAAAATATTCATTTTATTGATGATTATAGTCAGAATACAACTTTTCTCGATAATATTTGAAATGCCTTTTCGGCTATATTGATTCATGAAAAGAAGTACAACTGATAGGCTGCCATAAAATAATTTCTCGTTCCATATATCATGCCCCTTTAGTACTTTGAAATATAAGCATCCATCTTTGGAAACTCCGCAATACTTTGTGCGTCTTTAGGGAAAAAGAACTTGAAAGGAAACAGCAGTTCAGAAAGCTTTAATTACGATGTGCGCCCGAGCCTTCTCCAGTACCTATGGAGGAGGGGTTAGCACATTATAACAATGCACTGGTGAGCCCCGTTGGCCCACTCAGCTAAACCAACATTTTATTAATGACAAGCATTTTAAAACATGAGATCATTATGGAACAAGCAACATTCGAGGCAATATGATATTGCATAAAAATAATATTTACTTTACCATCGACCGAATCTAGATATCCTGCATAAAATTTACAGGATAATGATAGTACTTACCTCCCCTGCACAAAATATTGATTAGCATATATCCCCACAATATGACCACTGGTGTTGTTAAACCATATGGACTCTTTTCATTCATTTGCATTTGGGAATTCAAGGTAATGAGATAACAACACAGTAGGGTGCTAGCCTCTATGATGCCTTGCATTACTCATGCTCCCAAAGTACTTCATTATTTCCTCCTAGGCCGAATCAGTCCCGGCGTTCCGGTACCGTTCGAGGAAATTATTGCTCAATCCATGTATACAAGTTGTCCATGGTCAGGCGAATGTGTGTCCGACTTGGTATACACAGTGTGCATAGAATATTTGAAATAATAGGCAACATGATCATTCGTAGCATTTTATAACCATCATTTTAGGCATCAATTCATTTCAGTTCATTATTAAGTTCATTGTAGTACAATCAATTCATTTCAATGTTTGATCTCTAGCTTCTTAATGGTATTGACTTGTGGCATTAGCATCTTGATATCAATCAATGGATGTTGCAAGACAATTATTTAGTTGGTATGAAGGAATAATGAGAGGGACAATACCACCACAGTAATCCACACTCACGAAATTAGAGAATCGCAGAGAGAGAGGAACACTTGCGTGCTCAGCCTTCCATCATGCGTCAGTCTGCAATAGCACCAAAAGTTTGGTTAATACTCCGTCTCGTTATGTTTTTTTCTCTCGTAATTCTCAAGAATGAATGCTATACGAATCGATAAAAACGGGCAAGAATCAAATCATCGAAAATCATTCAGAAAAGCATCCATCAAAACCAAACAACAAAACTAGCAGCAAAACATCCAGAAAAAACTCTTGGACGCATTTTAAGAGAAACCAATCCATTAGTTGGAAAGGTTCTTATGCACTTGTCCGTGATCGATTCGATACCGACGGTAAGTTTCCCCAAATACTCGGTTCTGACCGAGTTAATCAAGCCATAAGCCTTACATAGTGAACCGCTAGGAGCGGGGCACTACATAATATACCACTAAGAAAAAGTTTCGTCCTCGAAACTTAAAATAAAAGTCCTACCTCAAAATTATCAAACAGCGAGGGGTATTCCACCCGCATCTCCTCTTCTAGTTCCCACGTCGACTCCTCGACAGCATGGTTCCGCCATAGCACGTTGACTAAAGACATTGTCCGATTCTGCAAAACTTTCTCCTTCCTGTCCAAAATTTGGACAGGCTCGTCAGTATAGGTTAGGTCAGCGCTCAGCTGTAACTGATCGAAGTTCACTACATGACTTGGATCATGTACATACTTCTGCAGTTGGGATACATAGAAGACTTCGTGCACATCAGCCAGAGCCGAAGGTAGTGCAAGTCGTTAAGCCACTGAGGCTACCTTCTCCAAAATCTCGAATGGTCCAACGAATCTCGGGCTCAGCTTTCCTTTCATCCCAAACCATATCACACCTCGCATGGGTGTGACCTTCAAGAATACATGATCACCCACCGTGAATTCCAAAGGTTGTCGATGTACTTTCGTATAACTCTTCTATCGACTTTGAGCAACTCTAAGCCTTCCTCGAATTAAGCGAACCCTCTCGACGGCCTGTTCCACAAGTTCTGGTCCGAACACTTATCATTCGCCGACTTCATCCCAGCATATCGGTGATCGACACTTCCGTCCATACAAGGCTTCGTACGGGGCCATTTAGATACTTGTCTGATAACTGTTGTTATAGGCAGATTCTGCCAATACGAGATGTGCGTCCTAATTTGTCTTCGAATGGAGCACGCACAATCTCAACATATCCTCAAGAATCTGATTCACTCTCTTTGTCTAAACATCAGTCTGCGGATGGTATGCCATTCCGAAATTCAACTTTGTGCCCAATGCTGAGTGCAGACTTATCGAAAATTGCGACAAGAATCTTCCTTCTCTATCCGATACTATAGAAGCTGACACCCCATGTAATCGGACAACTTTATTTATGTAGATTGAGGCAACCGTTATATGCCCAACGTAACTTTTATTGGAATGAAATGAGCCGACTTGGTTAATCTATCCATGATAACCCAAATCGCATCATTTCCCTTCTCAGTTCTTGGCAAACTGACTATAAAGTCCATACAGATATCATTCCACTTCTACTGTAGAATAGCAAAATTTTGTAGTTCTCCGCCTGGCTGTTGGTGTTCGGCCTTCACATGCTGACAAGCCAAGCATTGTGATACAAATAGAGCCACATCTTTCTTCATACCATGCCACCAAAATATTGAGCATAGATCCTTGTACATTTTCGTGCTTCCCGGATGTAAGGAATACTTTACGAAATGAGCCTCGGTCAGTATTTCCTTCCTGATATCCTCATCTTTAGGGATGCACAATCTTCCCTTGATACGAATAGTGTCATTTTCAGCTGTAAAGTCGGACACCTTTTCTGCTAGGATAAACTCGCGTATCTTCTGCAGAAACGGATCGTCCTTCTGAGCAATCTTAATCCTTCCCTGGAGGCTCGGTTCAAGTTGCAACTGAGCCAACTGTACATTCTGTGGACGGATTCTGAATTCGATACCCATCTCTTCAAGATCTCGTAGCACCTCCTTTGCTGTTGTTAGTGACCCAACAAATTTTTGACTCAAGACATCAGCTACCACGTTTCCTTTACCCGACATGTAAGAGATTGTCAAGTCATAATCTTTGATCAATTCTAACCAACGTCGCTGCCTCAAATTCAATTCCTTTTACGTAGATATGTACTTCAGGCTTTTGTGATACGTAAAGATCTCGCAAGACACACCATAGAGATAGTATCGCCACAATTTCAATATGAACACATTCGCCGCCAGTTCTAAGTCATGAGTTGGGTAATTCTTCTCATGTTGTTTGAGTTGTCTCGACGCATATGATATTGTCTTCCCACGTTACATGGGAACACATCCCAAACCAAGTCCCGATGCGTCACTATAGATCTGAAATCCCTCAGAGCCTTCTGGAAGTGCTAAAATTGGAGTCGTGATGAGCCGTTGCTTGAGTTCTTGAAAACTATTCTCATAGACGCCGGTCTACTTAAATATGACTCCCTTCTGAGTGAGGCGAGTCAAAGGTGAAGCAATTCTTGAAAAGTCTTTCACAAACCTACGGTAGTACCCGACTAAACCAAGGAAACTCCATATCTCACTAGCTGATACAGGCTGTTTCCAGTCTACAACTGCCTCAATCTTCTTTGGGTCAACGGCAATGCCTTCTGTCGAAACAACATACCCTTGGAACGACATACTGTTCATCCAAAATTCGTACTTGCTTAGTTTTGTATATAGCTGATTGTCCCGCAGCATCTGAAGTACTTCTCTCAAGTATTTGACATGAGTCTTCCTGTCTTTTGAGTAGATCAAGATGTCATTGATGAACACAACAACAAACTTGTTTAAGAACGTTCGAAACACTCTATTCATTAGATCCATTAAGGCTGCTGGAGCATTAGTCAAATCGAATGGCATGACCAAACACTCAAAGTGTCCGTATCTCGTATGGAATGCTGACTTAGGGACGTCTTCAGGTCTGATCTTCAACTGATGGTATCCTGAATGAAGATCAATTTTTGAAAACATGGTCGCCCCTGTAGATAATCGAACAGATCATGTATCCTTGGTAAGAGATACTTGTTACGGATGGTTGCCTTATTCAGTTCTCAATCGATGCACAGCCGCATCGTCCCATCCTTCTTCTTTACAAATAGCACTGGAGCTCCCCATGGAGATACACTTGGGCGAATGTATCCCCGGTCTAGTAATTCTTGTAGTTGCACCTTTAGTTCCTTTAATTCTGCCGGAGCCATCCTGTACGATGCCTTAGATATCGGGCGAGTATCCAAAAATGTATCAATTGTGAATTCAATTTCTCTATCCGGTGGCATTCCAGGTATCTCGTCCGAAAACACGTCGAGGTACTCTGCCACAATTTTGGTCTGATTCGAGTCTACACCCTTCATTCGAGTGTCTTAAACAGAAGCAAGAAATCCCTCACACCCTGAGTACAGCATGTGCCTTGCTGTTACTGCCGATATTACCATGGGTCCTTGGAACACTGAGCCGCACGAGTAAGAGAACTCTGTTTCTCCGGTTAGGCGAAACACAACTCTCTTATCCGTACAGTCGATTGTTGTATGACAGGCGCTGAGCCAGTCTATTACCAAGATAATATCATTGCATCCAGAGATAAAGTCTTACCTCCAATTTTAATATAGCTGTCCCTGCAAATCAAAGTTACAGGCACATCTACTCCCGAAGGAGTGCTAACACACAAAGCTGTCTTTAGTAGAGTCATACAAAATTTATTTTTTGTTGCAAAATCAGACGAGATAAAGCAATAAGTAGCACTAGAATCAAAAAGTACTCTTGCAAGCATGCCTTTGTACAATAACGTACCTGTTATAACATTCTCTGCGGTCTGGGCCTCTGCTTGAGTCAAAGCATAAACCCTTGCTTACGTACCTTGTTGTTGATTCGGTGTATTCCCAGTTGGGGCTGGTAAGGCTGGTGGAGCTTGGCCACGATGCTGGTTGTTATGTTGGCCCCGGTTCTGATTGTTATACTGCCCACAGTACTGGTTATTATTTTGCCTACGAGGAGGATACTGATTCCCTCCTCTATTTCTACAGTCAGCTTCCTTATGTCCCTGTTCGCCATATTTGAAACACTTAACCCGACAATCATCAGATCGATGTCCCCAAGGTTGCATGCTTTACAACGTTCTGCATGTTGAGACCCCCTATTGTCTCCAGTATTGTGACGCTTAGGTGCGTCGTTCATGCTAGCAGACCAAGGTCATTTCTGATTATTGTTGCCTTGGTTGCTCTGCGTTGTCCAACGACTAGCCGGCTGGTGAAATCTTTTCATCTCGAGAGCTGTCTCGTATGCCTCACGATAAGACGTACATTTTTGACTTAGCACAACCGCTACAGGCCCTCATTCAAGCCTTGCACAAATCTTTATCGCTTGGCGTCGTCATTCGGTACCATGGACCCAGCGAATGCGACTCTCTTTAAAAATTCTGTCTCGTAGTCATCCACTGACATACTGCCCTATCGGATTGCTACGAACTCATTCTCTTTCTATTGACGGACAGCTGGTGGAATGAATTGCACAATGAAAGCCTGTTTGAAGGTCTCCTAAGATATCTTCATATCCTGATTATTTTTGCAAAGTGCCTATCTCTGCGAAGTCCACCATTCATAGGCCTTGAGACGAAGTTGTACAGCGGTACACTCTACTCTCTTGCTGCCCTGTATCTCCAGCATTCGAAAGTAGCCCTCAAGTGTGTTCAAGAAGCCCATCACCTCATCTTGCTCCGCTCTCCTATTAAACTAAGGCGGGTCGCAGTTCTTAAATTCGGAGAACTTGAAGCTCGAACTCTTCCGTGTCGGCATTTCAGGTTTCTCTGTCGGCACTTCTACGGTCTCGGTTGCTGCAACCTTTGCAGAAATATTAGAATCGGCCGTCAGCTTGGTGACAATCTGAGACAGATTATCCACTTGCTTTTGTTGAGCATCTAGCTGCTCCTGAAACTGATACCAAAGTTGCTCTTGAAGCGCGCGATGTTGAGCTTCACTCTGCTTCCTCTGAGCCTCCATTTGTTTAATCAGTTTCCCCATTGGGTCAGACGATGAATTCTCCTTTGTGCTATCACATTTGGTCATTCTACAACAAAGAAATAATTCTATTAGCACTCATAAAATATTTATGGGCTTATTGTATAGAACATTATTTTATGCCAGCGCTATCGAAACCATCAATCGAGAAAATTTTCATCAAGACTTCCTTTTTGAAAACATTTTTGAAATCCGAAAAAGTGAGACCGTGCTCTGATACCAACTTGTCACGCCCCGATTCGGGGAATCGCTCGCTTTGCTTCGATTCACGCCGAATTGATCGTCCTCGCTAAGGCGTGATGCCGTACAAGTCTGGAGTTGCACTTGTACAAGGCTAGAACATGCACATTTATATCATTTCAAAACATTTGAAAATATACCAGAGTTGCTGAAACATTGAGTAAGCGGAATAGGAAGAAAAATATTCATTTTATTGATGATTGCAATCAAAATACAACTTTTTTCGATAATATTTGAAATACCTTTTCGGCTACATTAATTCATGAAAAGAAGTACAACTGATAGGCTGCCAAAAAATAATTTCTGTTCCATACATCATGCCCCTTTAGTACTTTAAAAAATAAGCAGCTATCTTTAAAAACTCTGCAATACTTTGTACGTTTTTAGGAAAAAAGAACTTAAAAGGTAACAACAGTTCAGAAAGCTTTAATTGCGATGTGCGCCCGAGCCTTCTTCGGTACCTGTGGAGGAGGGGTCAGCACATTATAACAATGTACTGGTGAGCCCCGTTGGCCCACTCAGCTAAACCAATATTTTATTAGTGACAAGCATTTTAATACATGAGATCATCATGTACAGGCAACATTCGAGGCAATATGATATTGCATATAAATAATGTTTACTTTACCATCGGCCGAATCCAGCTTTCCTGCATAAAATTTACAGGATAATGATAGTACTTACCGCCCCTGCATAAGACATTGATTAGCATACATCCCCACAATATGACCACTGGTGTTGTTAAACCATATGGACTCTTTTCATTCATTTGCATTTGGGACTTCAAGGTAATGAGATGACAGCACAGTAGGGAGCTAGCCTCTATGATGCCTCGTATTACTCATGCTTCCAAATCACTTTATTATTTCCTCCTAGGCCGAATCGGTCCCGGCGCCCCGGTACCGTTCGAGGAAATTATTGCTCAATCCTTATATACAAGTTATCCATGGTCAGACGAATGTGTGTTCGACTTGATATACATAATAGAATATTTGAAATAATAGGCAACATGATCATTCTTAGCATTTCATAACCATCATTCTAGGCATCAATTCATTTCAGTTCAGTATTCAGTTCATTGATGTACAATCAATTCATTTCAATGTTCGATCCCCAGCTTCTTAGTAGTATTGACTTATGGCATTAGCATCTTGATATCGATCAACGGATGTTGCAAGACAATTATTTAGTTGGCATGAAGGAATAGCGAGAGGGATAATACCACCACAGAGATCCACACTCACCAAATTAGAGAATCACAGAGAGAGAGAGAGGAACACTTGTGCGCTTAGCCTTCCATCACGTGTCAGTCTGCAATGGCACCAAAAGTTTGGTTAATACTACGTCTCGTTATGTTCTCTTTTCTCATAATTCTCAAGAATAAATGCAATACGAATCGATAAAAACGGGCAAGAATCAAATCATCGAAAATCATTCAGAAAAGCATCCATCAAAACCAAGCAACAAAACCACCAGCAAAACATCCAGAGAAAACTCTTGGATGTATTTCAAGAGAAACTAATCCATTAGTTGGAAAGGTTCTTATGCACTTGTCCGTGATCGATTCGACGCCGATGGTAAGTTTCCCCAAATACTCGGTTCTGACCGAGTTGATCAAGCCACAAGCCTTACATAGTGAATTGCTAGGAACGGGACACTACAACAATTGGTTCTCTCTCAGAAACTGTAACACTTTCTTGAGGTGATCTTTATGCTCTTCTTCACTAGCTGAGTATACGAGAATGTCTTTAAGGAACACAATAACAAATTGATCTAAGTACGGCATAAAGATGCGGTTCATCAATTCCATAAATATTGTTGGAGCATTGGTCAAACCAAACGGCATTACTAAGAATTCATAATTTTTGTACTTTGACTTGAATGTCGTCTTAGGAATATCCTCTTTTCGAACTCTAACTTGATGATACCCTGATCGAAGATCGATCTTAGAGAAAATCCTTGCTCTGCTCAACTGATCAAACAAGTCGTCGATCCTTAGTAGTGGGTACTTGTTCTTTACTGTTGCCGTGTTGAGCTTTCTGTAGTCAATGCACAATCTTGATGACCCATCATTCTTCCCTAAAAGTACCACTAGTGCTGCCCATGGTGATTTGCTAACTCGAATGAACTTCTTCGCCTTCAGTTCCTCTATGTGCTGATACACCTTGGCCTGCTCTGAATCTGCCATTCTGTAAACTCGATCTGATATCGGTTTAGTTCCAGGTGCCAACTCTATACTAAACTCAATATCCCTAACCGGTGGTAGACCTGGAAGTTTTTCGAGAAATACATCAAGAAACTCTTCAACTACCTTTGGGACTTGAACTTCTTCCATTGCTGTCACTACTCTTTGTTTATGTTGGTATGTCTCTGATCTGACTAAGGTAAACCGCTTCATGCCTGGAATATTAAAAGATACACTCCCTCTACAATAATCTATTATCGTATGACTGCCTTTCAGCCAGTCCATGCCTAAGATAACGTCGAAATTACCAACAGGAAATTCTATCAACCTGGCGGGTAAGGAACGCTCGCAAACTACAACTCTACACGCTAGAATAACTCTACTAACTCCTACGAGCCCATTACCAGTGAGTATATTCAATCTCCCTGGCAATGCCTCGAATTCCATTTATAGTCATGTCACAAATTGTGCAGATATAAATGAGTGTGATGCTCCTGAATCAAATAATGCTACTGCGGGGTATGAGGCGACGAGAATGTTACCTTCCACAACATCTTCCGATGCTAATTCCTCTTCCAAGGACAGATTGAATGCCTGCCCTCGACCTCCTTATTGGTTCCCATGCTGCGGCCTAGCCTGGTGTTGCTGTTGGCTCCTGCCTTGGTGATGTTGGGGTGGTCTTTGTTGTTGCTGCTGCATCGGCGATCCCTGCTGCCGAAACATCTGAGCCTGTGACATCAACGGGCGTTGTGCCAACGGTCTCACTGCTACCGCTGGTCCTTGATACTGGCCTGCCCCTGGTGCTGGCAGCACAAGAAATTGTTGTACTGGTCCTCCTGACGTCGAATTCATAGGACGGGTGGAAACCCGATGATCTGGACTTCCATATGTCAAACACTGTCCGTTCAATGCCCGACCCATGCCTCTAGTGTGCCCTACCTTTCCATAATAGGTATAGCCCACTTGGGGTTGCTGGTTCTTCCTCTGCTGCTGTTGTCTTGTTGGTGGTGCTGGCCCTCGTATCGCCACGTCGTGAATGCGAATGCTAGAAGATTGTGCTGTTATTCGGGGCGCTACTCTCCCTCTTCCTTCAATCTGATTGTGAGATCTCTTCTGTCCTCCAGTCCTTGATGTGATCCTCTGGATTGTGATCTCATGCCTCTGAGTTGCCGTCAATACATCATCGAAAGTCTGGTAGTTGTGTCCCTTAATCAATTGCAAGAGTTCAAGATGGAACCCTTGCTGAAATCTCATAGCCCTCTAGCTCTCCATTGCTACCATCTTCGGGGCGAACCTACTCAGTCTGCAGAACGCTACTGTATAAGCATCCACTATCTTGCCAGCCTGCTTGAGGTTGATAAAATTTTGTTGTAGCTCGAACTGTGCCACAACTCTATAGTACTTCGTCTTGAACCTCACAGTAAAATCATCCCAAGCTATAGGACGTCTGATGCCCAATTCTTCTGATTCCCACCAATCTCGTGCGAGGTCCTGAAGTAACAGCTTCACTTGATCCACACGTTCTTCCGTCGGTACCTTAGCCGCTGTCAGAATAGCCTCGATGTCCTTAAGCCTTGTATCTGCTGAAATGGCATCATCCGTTCCCTCAAAACGACAGGGATTGCACTTGCAAACCCTGGTTGACGCCCCTAAATCAGTCCTCACTCCTCTTTCCAAAGACGTTTGTAATCCTTGGTTGAGCAATACATTCTGCTCTTGCAGCTGAGTATGCATGTGTTGCTGGGCCAACATCTGATGTGGCTGAGTAGCCATCATCCCTCTTATGATTTCAAGAAAGGCTGGCGTGTCTACTGCCACAGGGGTAGGCAAAACTTTTGGTGGTATTAGAACCTCAGGATACTGTGGTCCAGCTATTTGTTCTACTATCACCTCTTCTTGGATGTTCTCTTGAGGTAGTACTGGCCTTTGTTGCTGATCAACATGGTCATATTGTTCATTTTGCCCTTGTTGTTGCTGTCCAGCTCTGTCAGATGCGGACGAGGTGCCCCTAAGAAAAGGGATAAGAGAGCAATCAAACGATCGGACAGGAAAGATCAATGAAATCAAAGGATACCGGAATGTGAAGCTAGGGTCGAGAGTAATGAATCATGAGATCAAGGAAAAACATGTGTGATTGAGACATCCTATAAATTAAAATACCCCACAAGTCTGAAAGCAGACCTGCATGGGCCACCACTAAAACCTTATCGCACCCCAGAACCAGAATAACGGAAAGAGGGGAATGACTCAGCCAGCTATGTATTACGGGTAGATGAATGCCGTATAATATGATCAATGCTGTCTAAAAGACGAGGGGGTGCATACTACATGAAAGTCTTACTAGGGTTACTCAACATCTATTGTCCCAATCATTCAATAAAAATCAGTAAGTAGAGAACATATAAGAATAAACAGTACGGCATACCAAAATACTCAATCAAAATGTTCTTGAGATCTGGCTTTACAAATAATAGCCAGATGATATAACAAGTTATACACAATCATTATCAGCTGCAGTCTGACTTAGTTACAATTTATTTAAAAGTGATTGCAAGACAGTCCAACTAACATGTCGGTGCCAAGCGACAAAAAAAAAGTAAGTAGCAAAACGAGCAGGGAAGCAATGAACCCACTCGTATCCTCCTGCGATTATCCCTCTAGTATTGACCATCTTGGAGGTGGAAGTAAGATGAGTCCTCAGAAGCTGGCTATAAATCTGGCCATACAAAACCAGAGAGGTTAGACCTCAAATAGCAAGTACCACAAAGGAAGCACGACATAAAAAATTAGAACCAGGGATAAGGGTTAAGGATATGATAAATAATGTATCTGCTTGCTACTGGGATTCACACAACATCACGATACTTCAAGCCAACTTTCCAACCAAACAAGGACAAAAGTTGACCCGTCATATCCTGATATTCTGCTCATCTCAGTAGTTAACAGAGTAGGTACAATACACAAACAAATCAATTTAAATGGCAGTACAACTACTACGGCTTGCTAACTGTAAGTTCCAAGTTGTCCTGGAAATATGCAATAAGGGATTCATCCGTTCTTACAATGTACAAGCAAGGCTAGTCTACCCAATAATCAATTGCACCAATCATGAATTAGACGTGTCCCAGCGAGACCCCGTCATCAATATGCAGAAAAAATATAAACAGATACCACTCCCTGCCCGTGTGGCAGGTTTATAGTATCTGTGGTAACCAGCCGGTATGTCGGGGCACTAATTATCCCGAGATGGCTGCCATATAAGAACTTGGGAATCCATTCTCTCTATGCAATAGTTATTTTATTTAACTTAATTGTCCCTATGTTAATTGAAATCTCATACCGTGGATCATGGTCATTCAGAATGAGTACTTTCCTACAGAGTACAATATGCAAAACTCTACAACAATGCCCATGCGGTTAGGTTGTAGGTCTTACATAGCATAATGCAACAATCAAACCTAGCCACGAAATAATTATGGCTTGACTGTAAGGTACACATGCTGCTTTTGTGGAAAATAAGTTAAAGTCTGCACATATCCATATGCCAATGTTCAGGATCGACTAGTCGATTGCAATGGTTCATGGTTAATATATGAACGTGTCTCATTCAATTTAATAAGACGACTAGCCAGTCTTTTAGTTCCATCTAGGAATGCATGATCAATCATTAGTCGAAGTAACAATCAATGTCAATTCGTGACAAGGCATGAAAGTCAAACTAGTATTCAGTATGATCGAGTCTATAACTCTCAGGGTTAAGTTCCAGTCATACTGGTTATCCACAAACCAATCAAGACACATGGCACACTCCATACAACAATATGTATTAAAATATTAACATGCAACAAGTGGCATAATCTAAACGGATGTGCCGCATGGCCAACATGTGCCGCATGGCCTGCATATGCCGCATGGACTACATATGGTCGCATGGACTGCATGTGCTGTATGGACTGCATATGCCGTATGGACTGCATGTGTCACGACCCGCACCCTAGAGTAAGGGCACGAGACGTGGGTACGTCCAGCCTACGCCGCAGTGTCGGCGGTAGAACGTTGTCCTAGGTCACAATATCTAACAGTTATAGGTAATAAACAGTTATACTCCCCGAATGGGGGTGACATAACAGAATATATCTCAATCACAGCTAAGGTAGATCACGAAAGGAAGATAGATAGATAATAAGATGCAAGATCTAAACCACAAAAAATACAGATAAAGAGAGAGCTAAGTGTCTATAATAAACTCCACAACATCCAGACTTAATACAGATCCCAAATGTATATACAACTCAATCTAAAACTATGAAATAAGATAAGACAGTTATGGAGCAACAGTCTCTACTGCTAAGGGTTCCAACTGGAAGTCCGGATCGCAAGTGTCCTCTAAGGCTGTCCCATAGTAAGTGTCTAGGCAGGCCTCCTCCTCGTCCTCTGTAAAATTGTCAACATGTCCAATCAGGACGGGAACGAGCACATATCTCTCAAACAGTTCATAGCGGGTTAGGAATATAAAATCATGCAATAGAGTAAAATACAGGAAGTGCTGAAAGGAAGTACAAGTAAAACAGGATATATTTTGTAACTGAAAGTAAATACATGATAGTAAAGACTGTAAGTGGCTATGTGATTTAGAGTACAATATGGTTATGTAAACGGCTTAGGAGCACATGAATACAACTAAGAAGCACATGAATACCTACTGGGGATAGTGTCCATATAACCAATTCTACTCACCCTGCCCCAATCAATACACAAGGATCCATTCAAGTTACGTTATAGGCACATGAATACAGCTAAGATACGTGAACTCATGTAATGAGTAGTACATGAGGCACATGATAAAGCATATGAAAGCACATGAGAACATGTAATGACATGAACTAGTATGAGTACAAGGAGTACCTGATGCACATGATAAAGTACATGAACATGAAATACCCGATGCACCCGTAGAGGGATAACATCTCAGGAAAGGATCCATATAGTACTAATCCGTGAAAATACGTATCAGCATCATGTACTGTAATCTAGAGCAAGAATATAGTCCAGACAGGTATGAAAAGATCAGAGAATGTACTCGCCTGCTAACTGAATGTCCGAGACGAAAGTACTGTCCGAGGAGTGGTGTCGGGCTCCTATTAGAACAGCACAAGTCACAACAAGTCCAGAATGGTAATAATATGCACTATAATGCGTTCTACATGAATCTAGGTCAAACTAGACCAAAGTCAACTCTGGTCAACCCTAGAAGTCAAACTAGGTCAACCAAGTCAACCCTAAGTCAACTAGTCTACAATAGGCTAACAAGGCTATTCTAAGTCTAACAAGACTACACTAGTCTATTCTAGGCTCACTAGCTAAGCAAACACAACCATAGGCTAAAAGGCTAGGCCATGGGCTTATAGGCTATACCATGGGCTAAGCAAAACCATATTCAATATCCATATCTAAACCATACACATTTATACATATCACACAATCTAATAGAGAATACATATATATATATATATATATATATATATATATATATATATATATCTATTTATATAAGCTAATAGGAATTTACATATTGATGTGGCTATGCAATATATCAAAGTCTACACAACTTAATATAGAAACACTTATTAGTATATAGGCTCCTATTGAATACCATATACAACATTATATGACATTACATATATATGCATATGTATATAGAGAGGGGCTCATAAAGTGTGTGTCATGAGTGAGGTAAGGCATGAGAGTATATAAGTATGTGACTTGAGAGAGTGTGTGAACTAGTGAGGCATGTGAGGGAAGACATGTGTGTAACATGAAACCTAGGCTAGCATGTGTGATAGAGTGTGTTAGGCTTGTGTGTGTAGAGAAGACATGTGAGTGAGTGTCATATGCCATGTGTGTTAGTGTAGAGGACAGTGAGCAATACAAAATAGTGTGTGAGAGAAATGACATGAAATCCGTGAGAAAACTGAGATTACATAGGAACCCCCCTCTAAAACAGTCCATGAAGGACCCAAACTCAGATTTCAATATTGAATCTAAACAGTCCAACCAAATCCAGTTAAAATAGTTCAACATAATCCTAGATTTCTGAACAAAATAGTTTCAAACAAACTCAGATTAACACCTAGGAAAACCCCCTCTAATCTCAGTTCAATACTCACCCTAAAACTCATATTTCAATGTTAAGCAAAAGTTCAAATAATACCAGTTTTTAGTCCCGAAAAGAAATCCCAGTTTTTGGATCCAAACCACATCAATTCAAACCAAAATTCAACATACCATTAGAAATCAACAAGGAGAACATATTGGGGGTTAAAAACAATGCAACTAACAGTGTATAATAGGTAAAAATGATTGACAAAACTCAGATCTGGAATGAAATCAGTTAATGAGACTGAAAACTAAGGTATCAGAATTTAGGGAAAGAGAGATTTGAACTATGAAAATGAATTAAAACCCAAATACAGAGGTTGGTAAAGTATAAACACAATGTGCACGTGCTATATGAAGTGTTTGTGTCCACAAAAGTGGACACAAACGTGTTCATTCAACATAAAACCAAAAATAGTAAAACATAGTGCAAAACAGTCCACTCCTCGTGCACGTGTTCACGGTGTCCGTGTGCACGACACGACACGACATAACCCACGTGGTTGTGTCCACATGTCGACCTAGACTAGGGCTAGGGATAGGACACCCTGCCACGTGTCCACGTCGCACGTACGCAACACGAGACACGCGTGTCAGTACACGTTTCAACAGCCGACTGTGCAGTGCATAGATCGGTGCACGCGTTCGTGCGTGTCCGACACGATACGTAGGGCTCTAAAAATTAGGGAGCCCCGTGCCAGTTTTAGTCCCTAGCTACACGTCAAATTTGGCATATCGAGGAGCCGTGTCCGTGTCGCAATCGCGCCCGAGCAACAGGGCAGCACTGTGCCTGTGCACGCGCGCGCGACCACGTGTTCGCATGTCCGTGTGGACCTGACACGATACTAAGATGACACAAAACTACAGAAACGTGTAAGCGACATCAAACCCTAAATTCATATTCAAACATAATATCAAAAATCACACGAATTTTCCATTGAGGCATTTCAACAAACACATTCAATACGACACTGATACGTGTCCAAAAAGGAACGAAATAGACACAAATTTTGGGGATTCCTATCCCTACAGTTAGGTTAGGTCTAGGGCTCCCTAATGATGCAAAAATTTCAGGATTCTAAGGTGTGGAAATGAATTTACCTATGAGTGTCAAAAGCCCCAAAAAGCTCCACAAAGAGGTGCTCCTCTTGATGGCCAAACTCTTCCAATGTGCTCCAAATATGAGAATACTTGATACCAACAGCAAGTAGATAGAAATTAGAACCTATTGCAATTTGTTTGGGTTAAAAAGGAATTAAAATGGATTTACTAGGATTTTTGGAAGATGGAGAGTTACCTCTTTCTAAAACTTGGCAAGAATTCCTAATGGAGGCTAGCCCTAACTTTGAGGGGTATTAAATAGGAAGGGGAAGATCATAATGACCAACCATGGGCTGATTAGGATTAGGGTTAGCTATATGGTGTAGGCCTATGGGCTTTAAGTCTCAAGTCATTAGTCATGACTTATGAAGTCATAAGCCATTTTAGCCTAATCAACTCTAAAACTCTCCAAACAAGTTCTAATGACTTAAACCTCACTAAATTAGGTCAAACCAAGTTTACTTAACCTAACCAAGTGGTCTTAACCTAGGTTAGTCACTAGGTTAGTCTTCTAGTCAACACTAGTCAAAGTCAACTATAGGGCCAAAATCAAATATACTAAAAATTACTAAAAATCATATTAATTCTAATAAATCTAAATAATGCAAAATAATTCCAATAATTCACAAATTTTCAAAAATGACCAAAATGACCAAAATACCCTCAAGCTAGAAAAGTGGTAGTGACAAATCTACCCTCCTTAAAATAATTCGTCCTCGAAATTAAAGGCGAAACTAAACTGCTGAGAAAGATAAAAAGTATACCTCAAGGTCCAAAATGATAGGGGTACCGCTCGTGCATCTCATCCTCCCGCTTCCAGGTCGACTCTTCTAGAGAATGATGCCTCCATGCGACGCGTACCAAGGGTATCACCTGGTTCCTCAATACCTTCTCTCGGCGATCCAGAATCTCCACAGGCTGCTCTGGATAACTGACAGTAGGCCCAACCTCAATCTCCGAATGATCGAGCGCAAGGCTAGGGTCAGCCACGTACCGTCTCAACTGTGACATGTGGAATACGTTGTGAACTCCCACTAGTGTAGGTGGCAAGTCTAGCCTGTATGCCACGTCACCGACTCTTCCGCTGATAACGAAAGGGCCGATGAAGCGCGGGCTAAGCTTTCTACCTCCACCAAAACGTATCGTACCACGAGTCGAAGATATCCGCAGAAAAACCATGTCTCCAACCTAATCACAAGCAAGGTCTCAAGTTACTAAAAATCAAATATGATCAATCAAACAAAACAAAATTACAACCTACTTCTAATCCTATCTCTAAAACTATACCTCAAACTCCAGCGGCCTCCGGTGGCTATCGGCCCAGTGCCGATGTCTGTCCTGCGCCGTGCGAAGTCTGTCCCTGATGAGCTTCACCTTCTCGACTGCGTCAACAACCATCTCTAGTCCCAGTAAAGGTCGCTCTCCAACATCATCCCAAGATAAGGGTGTACGACACCTACGCCCGTACAGAGCCTCAAACGGTGACATCTCAATGCTGGCCTGAAAACTGTTGTTGTAAGCAAACTCCACCAAATATAGGTGATCCTCCCAGGAACCTCCAAAATCTAGGACACACGTCCGCAGCATATCCTCAAGTGTCTGAATAGTCCTCTCTGACTGTCCGTCCGTCTTGGGGTGGTATGCAGTACTAAACTTGAGCTGAGTGCCCAAACTAGTCTGCAGACTCCTCCAGAAATGGGAAGTAAAGCGACTATCCCGATCCGAGACTATGCTGACGGAAACTCCGTGAATCCTGACTATCTGCCTCATTTACAACTCCGTGAGCCTCTCTGTAGACGTATCCACCTTGAATGGCAAGAAGTGGGCCGATTTGGTCAACCTGTCAATGATGACCCAAATCGTGTCTTTTTCTCCTGGTGTACGCGGTAACCCTGATACAAAATCCATGGTGATATGTTCTCACTTCCACTCCGGAATGGACAACGGCTGCAATAATCCTCCGGGCCTCTGCCTCTCTGCCTTAACCTGCTGACAGATCAAGCATCTAGATACGAAGTGGGACACCTCCCGCTTCATTCTGTACCACCAGACATGCTCTTGCAGATCCCTGTACATCTTGTTGGCACCAGGATGTATAGAGTACTGCGATCTGTGAGCCTCCTGCATAATCTGCTCTCTGAGCTCCCCGCTGGGCACACATAACCGGGAACCGTGCCTCACGGCACCATCCTCTGCAAGTGAGAACTCATCATCCTCCAATCCTGTACTGATCTGCTCTCGGATACACCACAGAGCCACATCCTCGAACTGTGTCGCCTTGATCCTGTCCATCAAGTCCGACTGTATCTGAAGGCCCCATAACTGCATCTGCACTCCCGGCACGATCACCTCAATCCCAAGACTCTCTAAGTCTGCAAGCAAGTGCCGATCCATGGTCAAACACATGGCTGTCGGATACCTACTCAAGGCATCGACAACCACGTTGGCCTTCCCCGGGTGATACTGGAGTGAGATGTCAAAGTCCTTCATCAACTCTAGCCATCTGCGCTGCCTCATATTGAGCTCTTTCTGTGTAAACACATACTTCAAGCTCTTGTGATCTGTGAAAATCTCCACTCTCTCGTCATACAGATAGTGCTTCCACAACTTCAAAGCAAAAATCACCGTCGCCAGCTCCAGGTCATGGGTAGGGTAGTTCTTCTCATGGGGACGCAATTGCCTTGAAGCATAGGCAATCACCTTCCCATGCTGCTGCAAGACACAACCCAGCCTCTTCCCTGAAGCATCACTATAAATAGTGAATCTACCTGATACTGAAGGTAATGTCAGAATCGGAGCTGTCGTAAGCCGCTTCTTCAACTCATCAAAAGCAGCCTGACACTCCTCTGACCAAACATACTCTGCATCCTTCCGGGTCAACCGTGTCAACGGCTCTATAACCCGGGAGAAATCCTGCACAAATCTCCTATAGTATCCTGCCAGCCCCACGAAACTCCTGATCTCTGCCACTGAAGTCGGCGTTGTCCAAGACTCAACTGCTACAATCTTCTTGGGGTCAACTGAGATACCATCTCCAGTCACCACATGCCCCAAGAAGTCCACCCGGTCCAAGAAAAACTCACACTTGGAGAGTTTTCCATAAAGCGGCTCCCTCCTGAGAGTCTCTAGCACTATCTGCAGATGCTCCTCGTGCTCCTCCTCAGTCTTGGAATATACCAAGATATCATCAATGAACACCACCATGAACTTGTCCAAGTACTGGTGGAACACCTTGTTCATTAGATTCATAAATACTGCTGGTGCATTGGTTAGCCCAAACGACATAACCAAAAACTCAAACTGCCCGTACCGCGTCCTGAAAGTGGTCTTAGGAATATTCTCCCCCTTCACCTTCACCTGGTGATAACCCGACCTCAAATCAATCTTGGAGAACACCCGAGCTCTGCTCAACTGATCAAACAGATCATCGTTCCGCGGCAGTGGGTATCTGTTCTTGATTGTCAGGTTGTTAAGTGACCTGTAGTCGATACACATCCGTATCGACCCATCTTTCTTGGGTACGAAGAGTACCGGTGCACCCCAAGGTGAAGAACTAGATCGGATGAAGCCCTTGTCCTGCAGCTCATCCACCTGCTTCTTCAGCTCCACTAATTTGCTGTTGTTCAATCGATAGACATGCTGGGAGATCGGTTCTGCTCCGGGAACCAAGTCTATCGAGAACTCTACATCTCTGTCCGGTGGAAGCCCTAGTAACTCCTCTAGGAATACGTCCATAAACTTTGCGATCAAGGGATGCGGAGCCACCTGCTCCTCAACTGAAGCTCCACAGAAGACTCCGTCGTCCTGCTCTGCCTGCCGCCGGGTGTACTCAAACTCTGGCTCTCCTGGCGCTCCGAACAAAACTCTACCCCCACGGCAATCAATGCGGGCGTGGTGTCTACTCAGCCAGTCCATACCTAATACTATATCATAGTTCGGTAATGGCATGACGAGTAAACTCACTCCCAACTCTCGGCCTCCCAATAAGATGCTCCGCCCTCTGCAAACATCACTCACGAGGATGACCCCACCCCGGTCGTGATCTTGCAGGTCCTAGGCAAGGGTTCAGAAACCAAAATGTGTCTAATAGCATACGATACTGACACAAAGCTGTGGGTAGCCCCGGAATCAAAGAGTGCAAATGTTGGAAGGGAATCGAGAAGAACCAAACCTGTTATCAGCTCCCCGATGGCCTCGTCATCCTCAGCTGTCATGGCGAAAGCTCGCCCCTGCTGTCCACCTCGTGCCTGCTGCTGGTGTTGTTGGAATCTCTGATGCTGGGTCTGCAGGACTGGTCCCCTCTGCTGGCCTGTTGGAGCCTTGGCTCCATCTTCCTGAGCTCCTCGCCCAAGAGCCCCAGGGCAATCTCTCAACTGGTGATCTCCCGCACCACATAGAAGGCACTTGCCTAGCTTCTTTCTGTACTCATGGATCATGTGCCCTGACTTCTTACAGAAGGCACAAATGACTCCCTGACGAGGTACCTGCTGCCCTCTCTGCTGCTGGTGCACCTGCTGAAAAGGTGCACGACCCTGCTGCTGAAACTGCTGAGCTGGCCTCTGCTGCTGGAAGTGCTGCTGGAAGTGAGGCCTCTTGGCCTGCCCCTGACTGCTGCTGCCACCCTGGAAGTCACGACCCCTCTTCAGCTTCAGCCCTAGGTCATCTTTCGCTGCCATGGCCCCAGAAAATATATCAACAAAAGTGGCGTTCCGGTCGCTCTTGGTCAGCGACCGAATCTCTCTAATCAGACCTCGGCGAAACTTCCCCGCCTTCGTCTTCTCGGTCAAATCATCTATAAATCGGGCCAATCTACAGAACTCTCCGGCATACTCAGCTACCGTCTGGTTCCCCTGAACCAGAACGTCGAACTGTGCCTCGATACCTCCCAAGGCAACATCAGGAAAGAACCGCTCCTTGAACAACTCGTTGAACTGGGCCCAAGTCTGGCCCTCAACTTCCACCCTGGGATCTGCCTGATACCATGCACGGGCTAGGTCCTGCATCTGGCTGCCCGCCGCCTCGATCTGGAGTCGATCTGGTATCTCCGCCAGTCGAAAGATCTCCTCAATATGCTTTATCCAATCGTCTATAATGTGAATGCCCTCCGTGCCGAAGAACTCACGAGGATGCATCTTCTAGAAGTCTTGAATGTCCTTCTCCCTCCGACGGGGCTGCTACTGGGCCTCCTGAGCAGTAATTATCTCGACTGTGGTACGAACCAGCTGGTGTGCCTCGTCGATCCCCTGACATAAATTGGTAGTCTGCCTCGTCTGCTGCTGCTGGTGCGACTCCAGAATCCTCTCCACGAAGGAGAAGAGATGTGCAGCATCTACCATCCCTGCAGATGGAGGCTGCTGCAGTGGAAGGATCTCAGGAATCACTGGGCTCTGCCTCCTGGCTGCTGGAGGTGCTCCTCCAAAAGTCGCAGAGACACCGACTCCTAAGGGCTGTACTGGCCCCATGGTACTGGGAGCTGGCTGCTGGATACGAGAGGTGGCAGACCCCTCTCCAGCCTCTCCCGTCGCGGGGCGATGCGATCTTGTCTCAACCATCCTGGAGACACAGATCAAACAAGAAATAATTACTGAGAATGAGTCAAAAAATCAAAGGAGGACAGTTTAAAGTTCTAAGGAAGACAATAAGCAGCAAAATAGATATACGAAATCTGATAAGGAATTTTTTCTATTGTGATTGAGTACCTTCAAAATATACTAATTCCTACTGTAGGCTGCAGTAATATTCTAGTTCCAATACCACTACATTTCCAACCTTGGCCCTGCATGGGCCACCACTAAAAATGTGTCACGACCCGCACCCTAGAGTAAGGGCACGAGACGTGGGTACGTCCAGCCTACGCCGCAGTGTCGGCGGTAGAACGCTGTCCTAGGTCACAACATCTAACAGTTATAGGTAATAAACAGTTATACTCCCCGAATGGGGGTGACATAACAGAATATATCTCAATCACAGCTAAGGTAGATCATGAAAGGAAGATAGATAGATAATAAGATGCAAGATCCAAACCATAGGAAATATAGATAAAGAGAGAGAGCTAAGTGTCTATAATAAACTCCACAACATCCAGACATAATACAGATCCTAAATGTATATACAACTCAGTCTAAAACTATGAAATAAGATAAGACAGCTAGGGAGCAACAGTCTCTACTGCTAAGGGTTCCAACTGGAAGTCCGGATCGCAAGTGTCCTCTAAGGCTGTCCCATAGTAAGTGTCTAGGCAGGCCTCCTCATCGTCCTCTGTAAAATTGTCAACATGTCCAACCAGGACGGGAACGAGCATATATCTCTCAAACAGTTCATAGCAGGTTAGGAATATAAAATCATACATTAGAGTAAAATAAAGGAAGTGCTGAAAGGAAGTACAAGTAAAACATGAGATATTTTGTAACTGAAAGTAAATACATGATAGTAAAGACTGTAAGTGGCTATGTAATTTAGAGTATAATATGGTTATATAAACGGCTTAGGAGCACATGAATACAACTAAAAAGCACATGAATACCTACTGGGGATAGTGTCCACATAACCAATTCTACTCACCCCGCCCCAATCAATACACAAGAATCCATTCAAGTTACGTTATAGGCACATGAATACAGCTAAGATACGTGAACTCTTGTAATGAGTAGTACATGAGGCACATGATAAAGTACATGAAAGCACATGAGAACATGTAATGACATAAACTAGTATGAGTACAAGGAGTACCTGATGCACATGATAAAGTACATGAACATGAAATACTCGATGCACCCGTAGAGGGATAACATCTCAGGAAAGGATCCATATAGTACTAATCCGTGAAAATACATGTCAGCATCATGTAATGTAATGTAATCTAGAGCAAGAATATGGTCCAGACAGGTATGAAAAGATCAGAGAATGTACTCGCCTGCTAACTGAATGTCCAAAACGAAAGTACTGTCCGAGGAGTGGTGTCGGGCTCCTATTAGAACAGCACAAGTCACAACAAGTCCAGAATGGTAATAATATGCACTACAATGCGTTCTACATGAATCTAGGTCAAACTAGACCAAAGTCAACTTTTGGTCAACTCTGGTCAACCCTAGAAGTCAAACTAGGTCAACCAAGTCAACCCTAAGTCAACTAGTCTATACTAGGCTAACAAGGCTATTCTAAGTCTAACAAGACTACACTAGTCTATTCTAGGCTCACTAGCTAAGCAAACACAACCATAGGCCATAGGCTAAGAGGCTAGGCCATGGGCTAATAGGCTATACCATGGGCTAAGCAAAACCATATTCAATATCTATATCTAAACCATACACATATATACATATCACACAATCTAATAGAGAATACATATATATCTATTTATATAAGCTAATAGGAATTTACATATTGATGTGGCTATGCAATATATCAAAGTCTACACAACTTAATATAGAAACACTTATTAGTATATAGGCTCCTATTGAATACCATATACAACATTATATGACATTACATATATATATGCATATGTATATAGAGAGGGGCTCATAAAGTGTGTGTCATGAGTGAGGTGAGGCATGAGAGTATATAAGTATGTGACTTGAGAGAGTGTGTGAACTAGTGAGGCATGTGAGGAGAGACATGTGTGTAACATGAAACCTAGGCTAGCATGTGTGATAGAGTGTGTTAGGCTTGTGTGTGTAGAGAAGACATGTGAGTGAGTGTCATGTGCCATGTGTGTTAGTATAGAGGACAGTGAGCAATACAAAATAGTGTGTGAGAGAAATGACATGAAATCAGTGAGAAAAACTGAGATTACATAGGAACCCCCCCTCTAAAACAGTCCATAAAGGACCCAAACTCAGATTTCAATATTGAATCTAAACAGTCCAACCAAATCCAGTTAAAACAGTTCAACTTAATCCCGGATTTCTGAACAAAATAGTTTCAAACAAACTCATATTAACACCTAGAAAAACCCCCTCTAATCTCAGTTCAATATTCACCCCAAAACTCATATTTCAATGTTAAGCAAAAGTTCAAATAATACCAGTTTTCAGTCCCTAAAAGAAATCCTAATTTTTGGATCCAAACCACATCAATTCAAACCAAAATTCAACATACCATTAGAAATCAACTAGGAGAACATATTGGGGGTTAAAAACAATACAACTAACAGTGTATAATAGGTAAAAATGATTGATAAAACTCAGATTTGAAATCTGGACTGAAATCAGTAAATGAGACTAAAAACTAAGGTATCAGAATTTAGGGAAAGAGAGATTTGAACGATGAAAATGAATTAAAACCCAAATACAGAGGTTGGTAAAGTATAAACACAATGTGCATGTGCTATGTGAAGTGTTTGTGTCTACAAAAGTGGACACAAACGTGTTTATTCAACATAAAACCAAAAACAGTAAAATACAGTGCAAAATAGTCCACTCCTCGTGCACGTGTTCACGGTGTCCGTATGCACGACACGACACGACACAACCCACGTGGTTGTGTCCACTTGTCGACCTAGACTAGGGCTAGGGATAGGACACACTGCCACGTGTCCACGTCGCGCGTACGCGACACGAGACACGCGTGTCAGTACATGTTTCAATAGCCGACTGTGCAGTGCACAGATCGGTGCACGCGTTCGTGCGTGTCCGACACGACACGTGGGGATCAAAAAATTGGGGAGCCCCGTGTCAGTGTCAGCCCCTAGCTATACGTCAAATTTGGCATGTTGAGGAGCCGTGTCCGTGTCGCAATCGTGCCCGAGCAGCAGGACATGCACTGTGCCTGTGCACGTGCGTGCGCGACCACGTGTTCGCGTGTCCATGTGGACCCGACACGACACTAAGACGACACAAAAACTACAGAAACATGTAAGCGACATCAAACCCTAAATTCCTATTCAAACATAATCTCAAAAATCACACGAAATGCCTATTGAGGCATTTCAACAAACACATTAAATACGACACTGATACGTATCCAAAAAGGACACGAAATGGACACAAATTTTGGGGATTCCTATACCTACAGTTAGGTTAGGTCTAGGGCTCCCTAATGATGCAAAAATTTCAGGATTCTAAGGTATGGAAATGAATTTACCTATAAGTGTCAAAAGCCTCAAAAAGCTCCACAAAGACGTGCTCCTCTTGATGGCCAAACTCTTCCAATGTGCTCCAAATCTGAGAATACTTGATACTAACAGCAAGTAGATAGAAATTAGAACCTATTGCAATTTGTTTGGGTTAAAAGGGAATTAAAATGGATTTACTAGGATTTTTGGAAGATGGAGAGTTACCTCTTTCTAAAAGTTGGCAAGAATTCCTAATGGAGGTTAGCCCTAACTTTGAGGGGTATTAAATAGGAAGGTGAAGATCATATTGACCAGCCATGGGCTGATTAGGATTAGGGTTAGCTATATGGTGTGGGTCTATGGGCTTTAAGTCTCAAGTCATTAGTCATGACTTATGAAGTCATAAGCCATTTTAGCCTAATCAACTCCAAAACTCTCCAAACAAGTTCTAATGACTTAAACCTCACTAAATTAGGTCAAACCAAGTTTACTTAACCTAACCAAGTGGTCTTAACCGAGGTCAGTCACTAGGTTAGTCTTCTAGTCAACACTAGTCAAAGTCAACTATAGGGCCAAAATCAAATATACTAGAAATCACTAAAAATCATATTAATTCTAATAAATCTAAATAATGCAAAATAATTCCAATAATTCAAAAAATTTCAAAAATAAATAAAATGACCAAAATACCCTCAAGCTAGAAAGTGGTAGTGACAAATCTACCCTCCTTAAAATTATAACCTACTTCTAATCATATCTCTAAAACTGTACCTCAAACTGTAACGACTTGCTCCGCCCTTGCGGAACGCCGATTCAAACGGCAAGTGCAACGACTCGAACGAGCCGTCGACCCGAAGAGTTGGCATCGACCTGATGAAGAATCGATGCAAGGCTTACATTGGCCCGTCAAGATGAATCCAGACTTAGACTTTCAAAGGTACGCTCGGAGTATCGCTCGGCCGATGCGAACATCGCTAAGGTGGGTGGCTCTGATGAACCCGTCTTTGCTTAGCCTAGACACATAATAATACGGACACTATCACGAGAATCGCTAGGCGATAACACCGTGCATGCTAATAAATGACTCAACGTACCTAACTAAGGAAATAATCCCATCTTGCATGCTTGTTTAGAATATGGAAAAGAACTTGGCAAATATAGAAACTCTCGTACCACGCTCTACGCTCGTACTGAGGCACAAGCTTACGTTTATGTTCCTTATGTGGCCAACAATGAAACAATGAATGGGTTACAACAATGAAATGGGAAGACTATCAATATAGTCGTTCCGAGTAGATTATAGCAACATTGAAAGGCTATGGGACCGATGGGTCGCCAAGGCGACTCCCACACTGGGAGTTACAAAATGCGTGAATGAATGAATCAACGAATAAATGAATGAATGAATGAATACGTGAATGAATCGATGAACGAACGAACAAGTGAAAGAAAGAAAAAAAAAAGAAAGAATACATGAAAGATAAGAAAGGAAAGAATGGTTAGCGACAGGTGTGACGGGCACGTGCAACGGGGCTCGCTACCCGCGCTGCGCGGACGCCAAACTGGTCGTAACGTATTATGGCTAAGGGTTAGCCTACGGCTCGGAGATAGCCGCTAAGTTTAAAATGTCAAGATAATACGAAATGGTCGTAGACAAACGGCACGGGCGATGGGGGGAATACCGTGGCCGTACAGTGATTCTGCGACACGGGCATTGTGTGGAGTATACCGTGGCCGGCCTAGGCAGAATCAAAAGTCGGGGCTTACGGGCTGCCTGGGTGCGGGCTTGGTCACCAGGAGACGTAAGTGCAGGGTATATTCAAGAGACTTAACGGAGTGTACCAGCCATCACCCTACGCTAAGTTGAGAAATACCAAGGAGATATGTCCAAATGGCTTGTGATGCCAGCGACCGGTGCATATAGATTAAGTGGGCTTTGCTGGTGGCTATCCACGTGCGAGTCCTTGTATTAAAATCAAAGTAGTCTAAGTTAAATGAACAAGTGTCTCCTGAACATGCCCGAAGTGTAACACTCTGAACATGCCCGAAATATAACACTCTGAACATGCCTACGACGTGCTAAAACAAGCCTACGACATGTTAGATAACGTGCCCACGACGTGCTAGGACCTGAGGCAGGAACACGCCCTTGACACTGAATGCTTACATGAATCATGTTTAGTTGAAATATATGAACTATTGTCTAACTTGGTTTACTTTGGACAGGGAAGGCCAGACGGTAAGTATGGGTAAGTCGTGCGTGTATTTCCATACGACACTTGAATTCTGCAACACGAGATAGGTCATGATATATGCCATGAAACCCATCCTAAGGTAAGATTAGAAAGGCAATGAATGATAGACGGTGCATGAAAGTAAATGGAACGTGTTTGGTAATGATAGCATTATGGACGAGCTAGCCTCCCCACCAGTGAATAATAATGTACTGATAACCCCACAGTCTGCTTGCAGGATGTAGGAGACGCCGGCGGGTACGGAGCTTCCATCGAACGTGCTAAGGCGCAGAGCCAACTCTGGGGACTTAGAACGTCGCAAGAAGCTGAAGCACCCTATACAGGACATAATGTATCGGAACATCTCCATGAATCAATCCATGTTGTAAGCCACTTGGCACGCCTTTTTATATTTTAGAGAGAGAGCTTGAGCGACTTGTAAACTCGGCCTAGCGTCACTTGTAAACTTCTTGAATATCAATAAAAAGTTTGAATTTGCTTCAATTCGTGTTCATTTACTTTCCGCTGCAAATGGGAACACTCTGTGCGACTCTGTGGCCTAGCTCGAATCGACCGTTTCTGGACTTGGCCTTGCACGGGCGCAACCTAGGCTCGTGCGGCATCACGCCTTAGCGAGGACGATCGCTCCTACAGGAGCGGGGCGTGACATATTGGTATCAGAGCACGGCTTTACGTCCTTGGACTTCATGTCGATTTCTCAGTTTTGAAAGCTCGTCGTTGGAAAAAGAAGTGTACGCTCTCTCTCAGTGTACCTTGGAATGTTCCATACAATAAGTCTAATACTTTCAAAAGCTCGTACAAGTACTCGATTGAACGGGATCGATAGGCGATGGCCTTTGTGCCGAACGATGTTAAACTTGACTCGATAGAGAACATATGCTAAGTTAACATGTCGTGTGCATACCTGATTAGTCTTGCATCGACCTAGCAAGTGAGCGTGCAAACTTGAATATAGTCTGCACCAGATGGTTATGCGGCACAACTTAGTCCGCATGTCGTGCACCTCGACCTTTGGGTGCAATCGGGTTGCGAGCGATATCAAGTATCGTTCGATTGAGAACGGAGATACACTGTGAGTGTCTATCGATAGGAACGCTATCGAGTTAATGCTTAGGCGTACTCGGAAAGATTATCTAGGATTTTAAGGATTAGTACGAACGACTTAGTACGTCGAGACGACGTGAGCGATTACACTAGAGATTCGTCGAACGAATCTGAATGATGTCTTAGCACATGACGCAAACGTGATTGAGGACTAGATCGTATGGCTTGAATCCCAGTGGTGTATGTGATAGGTTCAGAGAAGAATAAGAATGAGTGTCGATGACTAGTTGAGTGGCTCAAACCCTGAGTGGTGTATGGACGTCATAGAAATTGTTCGAACGAGACTAAAGGATTTACGGATCGTACGAGTATGTCGGCAAGCGATGCGATCGCGCAAAGCCTTAGAACGTATCACGCTTAGTTGGCCGTGACTTCAAAAGTCCCGAACGAGATGTCGCTGGACAACTTGTCAATAGGCAACGCGAGTTAGAAAATGGTTCGGAACGATGAATGGAAATGTATGGTCTTGATCGAGGAAACATAGAGGATCGCGCATACAATTTCGGATTGATTCAAATGAATTGTGACTTGAGTTTGAACAACGATCTTGAAACTAGCTTGAGGAATAGCAGTTGAACTTGATCTTGAATATCGAGAAAATTGTGGAATATCTAACTCGGACAACAGCATCAACGTACGACTCGAAATTGGCTGCAAAAGAAGATCGTCAGGTTACGCATATCGTCGATGGTATTGAGGCGTATCAAAGATCGATATGCGATAACTCGGGGGTACTCTGACTCGGCGAATGACGATCATGCAAATGTTATTGTTCTGTTGGATTTTATACTTTGGATGTTAAAAAGGTGTGTCGAGGAAAAGATAGGCTTGGCTCGAGGATTTTCTAGTTGAACGCATGACGGTCAGACTGTCGAATTGATTTGGCTTGGATGAAAATGTGAATGCTTGGATTTACTTCGACGATAACCCCAACATCGACATGCTTGTCTTATGCGAGCACAACTCCAGCCTCGCACATACGTCGTACCGATTAGGGCGATCACTCCGCGTGAGCGCTGGTATGGTGATTCATACAGCGGGGGTAATTGAACTAGCATGGCGTGGTAATTTGTGTGCCTCGACTTGTGGTTTGATACGAAGGTGACTCGAGAATGAATTGTGTGCTTGATGATCAAGTTTGAGGATTGAGTAGGTCCAATCCGCGTATCGAGAATGAATTAGTCTAGACGCAAGCAAGAGTTACGCCCCGATGAGAATGATTATTCCGCGGGAGTGTTGCATGGTGATTCATGAACCACCGAGGATAATCGAACTCGCGTGAGATTGGGACGCAACATATTGTCAAAGCTAGATGAACTTGTGATCGAATACATGAATTGGTTAGAATGGATATGTGAAGTATGTCGATTGGGTAATTTAAATGGATTCGAATACACGCAACGCATGCATTGATGCGAATAGGTGATCGTGCTCGATGTTTAGAAATTTGAGTGACGCGAGCTTGGGTAGAAAATCCTTACTACCGACTTTGGTTTAACCCTAGGATTAGGGTCAGTGTTGGCATTATTGTTGGAGAACTATGATTCCAATCCTGACATTGACTTAGCCTTGAAAAGATGGCCTAGCAGTTAGGCGAGACGTCTTGTTTCATGAGTTATCAATCGAAAGATTGATCTTGAGGATTGGCATGGATGGATAGCGTGAATCACGAATATAGGAAACCCTGCTCACGAGACTCGGCTGACATGCATATACTTCAGGGACGCTTGAGTATGTGCACGATGCAACTCGAGTGAGAATGACAAATTCTCTATCATACGGCTTGGCTGAATGCATGTATTCTGGGGACGCCTGGAATGCATGCACGATCCAGCCAAGTGATACGTTGAGTACAAACGAGACTTGAGGAATGGATAAGTGTCGAGAACTTGAAATCGTGTTAAAAAAAAGGAATGATACTAGTACGAGCGTGGCTCGGAATCAAAGAAACATGTAGGCAGAGTGAGCGTGAACGACGACGAGATTAGCCCTAAACAAGCGAATGATATGGAATCGATATCGTGCAAGTAAAAGTTGGTATAACGAATTGAACCATTGATAGGAAGATATACTCGATGATAGTACAATACGTGGTCTTGAATCGGACAAAAATTACTTAGACTTGGTCGACCCCGCTAAGAAGAAATCATACTGATTTCGTTGACACAAACGCTTGAGAAGCGAATCGGGTCATCTCGATGACCGAGATAAATAAAAGTGAGTTTGCCTCAGCCTACGATCCTCGTATTTGAGGAATTACAACATGTCTCGGGAAACCATTTTTGTCCCATGACACGGAGAAATAGCAACCAAGACGAAGAAATACTTGAACTGAATAAGTACAATCAACTCTAAAATGAATGAAAGGCTATTCAATAAAATCGACCAAACGCGTGCGACACGAAACTTAGAAAGATATCAAGTATGGTTCGATGCCATCGAACGATAGAGCTGTTCGATGAAATTGTCTAAGAAACACGACGACACGAGTTAAGGAATGGTAGGATGACCTGCACTCAGAAAGTCTCGAGGACGAGACTTATTTTGAGTGGTGTATTATGTAACGACCCGCTTCGCCCTAGCGGAATGCCGATTCAAACAACAAGTGCAACGACTCGAACGAGCTGTCGACCCGAAGAGTTGGCATCGACCTGATGAAGAATCGATGCAAGGCTTACATTGGCCCGTCAAGATGAATCCAGACTTAGACTTTCAAAGGCGCGCTCGGAGTATCGTTTGGCCGATGCGAACATCGCTAAGGTGGGTGGCTCCGATGAACCCGTCTTTGCTTAGCCTAGACACATAACAATACGAACACTATCACGAGAATCGCTAGGCGATAACACCGTGCATGCTAATAAATGACTCAACGCACCTAGCTAAGGGAATAATCCCATCTTGCATGCTTGTTTAGAACATGGAAAAGAACTCGACAAATATAGAAACTCTCGTACCACACTCTACGCTCGTGCTGAGGCACAAGCTTACGTTTATGTTCCTTATGTGGCCAACAATGAAACAATGAATGGGTTACAACAATGAAACGGGAAGACTATCAATATAGTCGTTCCGAGTAGATTATAGCAACATTGAAAGGATATGGGACCGATGGGTCGCCAAGACGACTCCCATACTGGGAGTTGCGAAATACGTGAATGAATGAATCAACGAATAAATAAATGAATACGTGAATGAATCGATGAACGAACGAACAAATAAAAGAAAGAAAGAAAAGAAAGAATACATGAAAGATAAGAAAGGAAATAATGGTTAGCGACAGGTGTGATGGGCACGTACAACGGGGCTCGCTATCCGCACTGTACGGACGCCAACCTGGTCGATAACGCATTATGGCTAAGGGTTAGCCTACGGCTCGAAGATAGCCGCTAAGTTTAAAATGTCTAGATAATACGAAATGGTCGTAGACAAACGGCACGGGCGATGGGGGGAATACCGTGGCCGTGCAGTGATTCTGCGGCACTGGCGTTGTGTGGAGTATACCGTAGCCGGCCTAGGCGGAATCAAAAGTCGGGGCTTACGGGCTGCCTGGGTGCGGGCTTGGGCACCAGGAGACGTAAGTGCAGGGCATATTCAAGAGACATAACGGGGTGTACCAGCCATCACCCTACGCTAAGTTGAGAAATACCAAGGGGATATGTCCAAATGGCTT
The DNA here is from genome assembly GCA_029216955.1 of Iris pallida. NCBI lineage: Eukaryota > Viridiplantae > Streptophyta > Magnoliopsida > Asparagales > Iridaceae > Iris > Iris pallida. Next base: position 1,416,350 of record JANAVB010019198.1, on the reverse strand, counting down.
GTGATGCCAGCGACCGGTGCATATAGATTAAGTGGGCTTTGCTGGTGGCTATCCACGTGCGAGTCCTTGCATTGAAATCAAAGTAGTCTAAGTTAAATGAACAAGTGTCTCCTGAACATGCTCGAAGTGTAACACTCTGAACATGCCCGAAATGTAACACTCTGAACATGCCTACGACGTGCTAAAACAATCCTACAACATATTAGATAACGTGCCCACGACGTGGTAGGACCTGAGGCAGGAACACGCCCTTGACACTGAATTTTTACATGAATCATGTTTAGTTGAAATATATGAACTATTGTCTAACTTGGTTTACTTTGGACAGGGAAGGCCGGACGGTAAGTATGGGTAAGTCGTGCGTGTATTTCCATACGACACTTGAATTCTGCAACACGAGATAGGTCATGATATATGCCATGAAACCGATCCTAAGGCAAGATTAGAAAGACAATGAATGATAGATGGTGCACGAAAGTAAATGGAACGTGTTTGGTAATGATAGCATTGTGGGCGAGCTAGCCTCCCCACCAGTGTATAACAATGTACTGATAACCCCACAGTATGCTTGCAGGATGCAGGAGACGCCGGCGGGTGCGGAGCGTCCATCGAACGTGCTAAGGCGCGGAGCCAACTCTGGGGCCTTGGAACGTCGCAAGAAGCTGAAGCACCCTATACAGGACATAATGTATCGGAACATCGCCATGAATCATTCCATGTTGTAAGCCACTTGGCACGCCCTTTTATATTTTAGAGAGAGAGCTTGAGCGACTTGTAAACTCGGCCTAGCGTTGCTTGTAAACTTCTTGAATATCAATAAAGAGTTTGAATTCGCTTCAATTCGTGTTCATTTACTTTCCGCTGCAAATGGGAACACTCTGTGCGACTCTGTGGCCTAGCTCGAATCGGCCGTTTCTGGACTTGGCCTTGCACGAGCGCAACCTAGGCCCGTGCGGCATCACGCCTTAGCAAGGACGATCGCTCCTACGGGAGCGGGACGTGACACAAACTCCAGCGGCCTCCGTTGGCTATCGGCCCAGTGCCGATATCTGTCCTGCGCCACGCGAAGTCTGTCCCTGATGAGCTTCACCTTCTCGGCTGCGTCAACAACCATCTCTGGTCCCAGTAAAGCTCGCACTCCAACATCATTCGAAGATAAGGGTGTACGACACCTACGCCTATACAGAGCCTCAAACGGTGACATCTCAATGCTGGCCTAAAAACTGTTGTTGTAAGCAAACTCCACCAAATGTAGGTGATCCTCCCTGGAACCTCCAAAATCCAGGATGCATGTCCGCAGCATATCCTCAAGTGTCTGAATAGTCCTCTCTGACTATCCGTCCGTCTGGGGGTGGTATGCAGTACTAAACTTGAGCTGAGTACCCAAACTAGTCTGTATACTCCTCCAGAAATGAGAAGTAAAGCGACTATCCCGATCCGAGACTATGCTGACGGGAACTTCGTGAATCCTGACTATCTGCCTCATATACAACTCCGCTAGCCTCTCTGTAGACGTGCCCACCTTGAATGGCAAGAAGTGGACCGATTTGGTCAACCTGTCAACGATGACCCAAATCGCGTCTTTTCCTCCTGGTGTACGCGGCAACCCTGATACAAAATCCATGGTAATATGTTCCCACTTCCACTCCGGAATGGGCAACGGCTGCAATAATCCTCCGGGCCTCTGCCTCTCTGCCTTGACCTGCTGACAGATCAAGCATCTAGCTACGAAGTGGGATACCTCTCGCTTCATTCCGTACCACCAGACATGCTCTCGCAGATCCTTGTACATCTTGTTGGCACCAGAATGTATAGAGTACTGCGATCTGTGAGCCTCCTACATAATCTGCTCTCTGAGCTCCCCGCTGGGCACATATAATCGGGAACCGTGCCTCACGACATCATCCTTTGCAAGTGAGAACTCATCATCCTCCAATCCTGTACTGATCTGCTCTCGGATACACCACAGATCCACATCCTCAAACTGTGTCGCCTTGATCCTGTCCATCAAGTTCGACTGTATCTGAAGGCCCCATAACTGCATCTGCACTCCTGGCACGATCACCTCAATCCCAACACTCTCTAAGTCTGCAAGCAAGTGTCGATCCATAGTCAAACATATGGCTGTCGGATACCTACTCAAGGCATCGGCAACCACGTTGGCCTTCCTCGGGTGATACTGGAGTGAGATGTCAAAGTCCTTCATCAACTCTAGCCATCTGCGCTGCCTCATGTTGAGCTCTTTCTGTTTAAACACATACTTCAAGCTCTTGTGATCTGTGAAAATCTCCACCCTCTCGCCATACAGATAGTGCTTCCACAACTTCAAAGCAAAAATCACCGCCGCCAGCTCCAGGTCATGGGTAGGGTAGTTCTTCTCATGGGGACGCAATTGCCTGGAAGCATAGGCAATCACCTTCCCATGCTGCTGTAAGACACAACCCAGCCCCTTCCCTAAAGCATTACTATAAATAGTGAATCCACCTGATCCTGAAGGCAATGTCAGAATCGGAGCTGTCGTAAGCCGCTTCTTCAACTCATCAAAAGCTGTCTGACACTCCTCTGACCAAACATACTCAGCATCCTTCCGGGTCAACCGTGTCAACGGCTTTGTAACCCGGGAGAAATCCTGCACAAATCTCCTATAGTATCCTGCCAGCCCCAGGAAACTCCTGATCTCTGCCACTGAAGTCGGCGCTGTCCAAGCCTCAACTGCTACAATCTTCTTGGGGTCAACTGAGATACCATCTCCAGTCACCACATGCCCCAAGAAGTCCACCCGGTCCAAGAAAAACTCACACTTGGAGAGTTTTCCATAAAGCGGCTCCCTTCTGAGAGTCTCTAGCACTATCCGCAGATGCTCCTCGTGCCCCTCCTCAGTCTTGAAATATACTAAGATATCATCAATGAACACCACCACGAACTTGTCCAAGTACTGGTGGAACACCTTGTTTATTAGATTCATAAATACTGCTGGTGCATTGGTTAGCCCAAACGGCATAACCAAAAACTCAAACTGTCCGTACCGCGTCCTGAAAGCGGTCTTGGGAATATCCTCTCCCTTCACCTTCACCTGGTGATAACCCGACCTCAAATCAATCTTGGAGAACACCCGAGCTCCGCTCAACTGATCAAACAGATGATCGATCTGCGGCAGTGGGTATCTGTTCTTGATTGTCAGGTTGTTAAGTGCCCTGTAGTCGATACACATCCGTATCGACCCATCCTTCTTGGGTACGAAGAGTATCAGTATACCCCAAGGTGAAGAACTAGATCGGATGAAGCCCTTGTCCTGCAGCTCATCCACCTGCTTCTTCAGCTCTACTAATTCGCTGTTGTTCACTCGATAGACATACTGGGAGATCGGTTCTGCTCCGGAACCAAGTCTATCGAGAACTGTACATCTCTGTCCGGTGGAAGCCCTGGCAACTCCTCTGGAAATACGTCCATAAACTCTACGATTAAGGGATGCGGAGCCACCTGCTCCTCAACTGAAGCTCCACAGAAGACTCCGTCGTCCTGCTCTACCTGCCGCCGGGTGTACTCAAACTCTGGCTCTCCTGGCGCCCCGAACAAAACTCTACCCCTACGGCAATCAATGCGGGCGTGGTGTCTACTCAGCCAGTCCATACCTAATACTATATCGTAGTTCGGTAATGGTATGACGAATAAACTCACTCCCAACTCTCGGCCTCCCAATAAGATGCTCCGCCCTCTGCAAACATCACTCACGAGGATGACCCCACCCCCGGTCGTGATCTTGCAGGTCCTAGGCAAGGGTTCAAAAACCAAACTGTGTCTAATAGCATACGATACTGACACAAAGCTGTGGAAAGTCCCAAAATCAAAGAGTACAAATACTGGAAGGGAATCGAGAAAAACCGAACCTGCTATCAGCTCCCCGATGGTCTCGGCATCCTCAGCTGCCATGGCAAAAGCTCTCCCCTGCTATCCACCTCGTGCCTGCTGCTGGTGCTGCTGGAATCTCTGATGCTGGGTCTGCAGGGCTGGTCCCCTCTGCTGGCCTGCTGGAGCCTTGGCTCCACCTCCCTGAGCTCATCATCCAAAAGCCCCAGGGCAATCTCTCAACTGGTGATCTCCCGCACCACATAGATGGCACTTGCCTAGCTTCTTCCTGCACTCATGGATCATATGCCCCAGCTTCTTGCAGAAGGCACAAACGACTACCTGACGAGGTGCCTGCTGTCCTCTCTGCTGCTGGTGCACCTGCTGAAAAGGTGTACGACCATGCTGCTAAAACTGCTGAGCTAGCCTCTGCTGCTGGAAGTGAGGCCTCTTGGCATGCCCCTGACTGCTGCTGCCACCCTGGAAGTTACGACCCCTCTTCAGCTTCAGCCCTAGGTCGTCTTCCGCTACCATGGCCCCAAAAAATATCTCAGCAAAAGTGGCATTCCGGTCGCTCTTAGTCAGCGACCGAATCTCTCTAATCAGACCTCGGTAAAACTTTCTCGCCTTCGTCTTCTCGGTTAAATCATCTATAAACTGGGACAATCTGCAGAACTCCCCGGCATACTCAGCTACCGTCTGGTTCCCCTGAACCAGACCCTCGAACTGTGCCTCGATACCTCCCAAGGCAACATCAGGAAAGAACTGCTCCTTGAACAGCTCCTTGAACTGTGCCCAAGTCTGGCCCTCAACTCCCATCCTGGGATCTGCCTGATACCACGTACGGGCTAAGTCCTGCATCTGGCTGCCCGCCGCCTTGATCTGGAGTCGATCTGGTATCTCCGCCAGTCGGAAGATCTTCTCAATATGCTCTATCCAGTCGTCTGTAATGTGAATGCCCTCCGTGCCGAAGAACTCCCGAAAATACATCTTCTGGAAGTCCTGAATGTCCTTCTCCCTCCGACGGAGCTGCTGCTGGGCCCCCTGAGCAGTAATCATCTCGACTGTGGTAAAAACCAGCTGGTGTGCCTCGTCGATCCCCTGACGAAAATCGGTAGTCTGCCTCGTCTGCTGCTTCTGGTGCGACTCCAGAATCCTCTCCACGAAGGAGAAGAGATGTGCAGCATCTACCATCCCTGCAGGTGGAGGCTGCTGCAGTGGAAGGATCTCAGGAATCACTGGGCTCTGCCTCCTGGCTGCAGGAGGTTCTCCTCCAAAAGTCACAGAGACCCCGACTCCTGAGGGCTGCACTGGCCCCATGGTACTGGAAGCTGGCTGCTGGACACAAAAGGTGGCAGACCCCTCTCCATCCTCTCCCGTCGCGGGGCGATGCGATCTCGTCTCAACCATCCTGGAGACACAGATCAAACAAGAAACAATTACTGAGAATGAGTCAAAAAATCAAAGGAGGACAGTTTAAAGTTCTAAGGAAGACAATAAGCAGCAAAATAGATATACGGAATCTGATAAGGAATTTTTTCTATTGTGATTGAGTACCTTAAAAAATATACTAATTCCTACTGCAGGCTGCAGTAATATTCTAGTTCGAATACCACTACATTTCCAACCTTGGCCCTGCATGGGCCACCACTAAAAATGTGTCACGACCCGCACCCTAGAGTAAGGGCACGAGACGTGGGTACGTCCAGCCTACGCCGCAGTATCGGCAGTAGAACGCTGTCTTAGGTTACAACATCTAACAGTTATAGGTAATAAACAGTTATACTCCCCGAATGGGGGTGACATAATAGAATATATCTCAATCACAGCTAAGGTAGATCATGAAAGGAAGATAGATAGATAATAAGATGCAAGATCCAAACCACAGGAAATACAGATAAAGAGAGAGAGCTAAGTGTCTACAATAAACTCCACAACATCCAGACATAATACAGTTCCCAAATGTATATACAACTCAGTCTAAAACTATAAAATAAGATAAGACAGCTATGGAGCAACAGTCTCTACTGCTAAGGGATCCGACTGGAAGTTCGGATCGCAAGTATCCTCTAAGGCTGTCCCATAGTAAGTGTCTAGGCAGGCCTCCTCCTCGTCCTCTATAAAATTGTCAACATGTCCAATCAGGACGGGAACGAGCACATATCTCTCAAACAGTTCATAGCAGGTTACGAATATGAAATCATACAATAGAGTAAAATACAGGAAGTGCTGAAAGGAAGTACAAGTAAAACAGGAGATATTTTGTAACTGAAAGTAAATACATGATAGTAAAGACTGTAAGTAGCTATGTGATTTAGAGTACAATATGGTTATGTAAACGGCTTAGGAGCACATGAATACAACTAAGAAGCACATGAATACCTACTGGGGATAGTGTCCACATAACCAATTCTACTCATCCCGCCCCAATCAATACACAAGGATCCATTCAAGTTACGTTATAGGCACATGAATACAGCTAAGATAGTACGTGAACTCATGTAATGAGTTGTACATGAGGCACATGATAAAGCACATGAAAGCACATGAGAATATGTAATGACATGAACTAGTACGAGTACAAGGAGTACCTGATGCACATGATAAAGTACATGAACATGAAATACCCGATGCACCCGTAGAGGGATAACATCTCAGAAAAGGATCCATATAGTACTAATCCATGAAAATACGTGTCAGAATCATGTAATATAATCTAGAGCAAGAATATAGTCCAGACAGGTATAAAAAGATCAGAGAATGTACTCGCCTGCTAACTGAATGTCCAAGACGAAAGTACTATCCGAGGAGTGGGGTCTGGCTCCTATTAGAACAGCACAAGTCACAACAAGTCCAGAATGGTAATAATATGCACTACAATGCGTTCTATATGAATCTAGGTCAAACTAGACCAAAGTCAACTCTTGGTCAACTCTGGTCAACCCTAGAAGTCAAACTAGGTCAACCAAGTCAACCCTAAGTCAACTAGTCTATACTAGGCTAACAAGGCTATTCTAAGTCTAACAAGACTACACTAGTCTATTCTAGGCTCACTAGCTAAGCACACTAGCTAAGCAAACACAACCATAGGCCATAGGCTAAGAGGCTATGCCATGGGCTAATAAGCTATACCATGGGCTAAGCAAAACCATATTCAATATCCATATCTAAACCATACACATATATACATATCACACAATCTAATAGAGAATACATATATATCTATTTATATAAGCTAATAGGAATTTACATATTGATGTGGCTATGCAATATATCAAAGTCTACACAACTTAATATAGAAACACTTATTAGTATATAGGCTCCTATTGAATACCATATACAACATTATATGACATTACATATATATGCATATGTATATAGAGAGGGGCTCATAAAGTGTGTGTCATGAGTGAGGTGAGGCATGAGAGTATATAAGTATGTGACTTGAGAGAGTGTGTGAACTAGTGAGGCATGTGAGGGAAGACATGTGTGTAACATGAAACCTAGGCTAGCATGTGTGATAGAGTGTGTTAGGCTTGTGTGTGTAGAGAAGACATGTGAGTGAGTGTCATATGCCATGTGTGTTAGTATAGAGGACAGTGAGCAATACAAAATAGTGTGTAAAAGAAATGACATGAAATCAGTGAGAAAAACTGAGATTACATAGGAACCCCCCTCTAAAACAGTCCATTAAGGACCCAAACTCAGATTTCAATATTGAATCTAAACAGTCCAACCAAATCCAGTTAAAACAGTTCAACTTAATCCCAGATTTCTGAACAAAACAGTTTCAAACAAACTCAGATTAACACCAAGGAAAACCCCCTCTAATCTCAGTTCAATATTCATCCCAAAACTCATATTTCAATGTTAAGAAAAAGTTCAAATAATACCAGTTTTCAGTCCCTAAAAGAAATCCCAGTTTTTGGATCCAAACCACATCAATTCAAACCAAAATTCAACATACCATTAGAAATCAACTAGGAGAACATATTGGGGGTTAAAAATAATGCAACTAACAGTGTATAATAGGTAAAAATGATTGACAAAACTCAGATTTGAAATCTGGACTGAAATCAGTAAATGAGACTGAAAACTAAGGTATCAGAATTTAGGGAAAGAAAGATTTGAACTATGAAAATGAATTAAAACCCAAATACAGAGGTTGGTAAAGTATAAACACAATGTGCACGTGCTATGTGAAGTGTTTGTGTCCACAAAAGTGGACACAAACGTGTCCATTCAACATGAAACCAAAAACAGTAAAAAATAGTACAAAACAGTCTACTCCTCGTGCACGTGTTCACGGTGTCCGTGTGCACGACACGACACAACCCACGTGGTTGTGTCCACGTGTCGACCTAGACTAGGGCTAGGGATAGGACACCCTTCCACATATCCACGTCGTACGTACGCGACACGAGACACGCGTGTCAGTGCACGTTTCAACAGCCGACTGTGCAATGCACAGATCGGTGCACGCGTTCGTGCGTATCCGACACGACACGTAGGGCTCTGAAAATTGGGGAGCCCCGTGTCAGTGTCAGCCCCTAGCTACATGTCAAATTTGGTGTGTTGAGGAGCCGTGTCCGTGTCGCAATCGCGCCCAAGCAGCAGGGCATGCACTGTGCCCGTGCATGCGCGCGCTCGACCACGTGTTCGCGTGTCCGTGTGGACCCGAAACGAAACTAAGATGACACAAAAACTATAGAAACGTGTAAGCGACATCAAACCCTAAATTCCTATTCAAACATAATCTCAAAAATCACACGAAATGCCCATTGAGGCATTTCAACAAACACATTCAATACGACACTGATACGTGTCCAAAAAGGACACGAAATGGACACAAATTTTGGGGATTCCTATCCCTACAGTTAGGTTAGGTCTAGGGCTCCCTAATGATGCAAAAATATTAGGATTCTAAGGTGTGGAAATGAATTTACCTATGAGTGTCAAAAGCCTCAAAAAGCTCCACAAAGAGGTGCTCCTCTTGATGGCGAAACTCTTCCAATGTGCTCCAAATCTGAGAATACTTGATACCAACACCAAGTAGATAGAAATTAGAACCTATTGCAATTTGTTTGGGTTAAAAAGGAATTAAAATGGATTTACTAGGATTTTTGGAAGATAGAGAGTTACCTTTTTCTAAAACTTGGCAAGAATCCCTAATGGAGGCTAGCCCTAACTTTGAGGGATATTAAATAGGAAGGAGAAGATCATAATGACCAGCCATGGGCTGATTAGGATTAGGGTTAGCTACATGGTGTGGGCCTATGGGCTTTAAGTCTCAAGTCATTAGTCATGACTTATGAAGTCATAAGCCATTTTAGCCTAATCAACTCCAAAACTCTCCAAACAAGTTCTAATGACTTAAACCTCACTAAATTAGGTCAAACCAAGTTTAATTAACCTAACCAAGTGGTCTTAACGTATGTTAGTCACTAGGTTAGTCTTCTAGTCAACACTAGTCAAAGTCAACTATAGGGCCAAAATCAAATATACTAAAAATCAATAAAAATCATTACAAATCATATTAATTCTAATAAATCTAAATAATGCAAAATAATTCCAATAATTCACAAAATTTCAAAAATGACCAAAATACCCTCAAGCTAGAAAAGTGGTAGTGACAGCATGTGCCGCATGGACTTCATGTGCCGCATGGACTGCATGTGGTCGCATGGACTGAATGTGCCGCATGGACTGTATATGCCGCATGGACTGCATATGTCACATGGACTATATGTGGCTGTATGGGCTGCATGTGCCGTATGGTCTGCATATACCGTATGGACTGCATGTGCCGTATAGACTACATGGACTGCATGTGGCCGCATGGACTGTATGTGCCGTATGTTGGTCCATTGGTCATAGTCAAACCTAATTTTAATAATTGATCAAACTCTGTCTCGATATACGACTCAATTCAGATGTTTACTAACGACGTTTTGGGTACTGATCAAAGATGGATATCTACTCAGTTCAAGACCGAAGCTTGCCACTCAAGAATGTATTTCCTTCAAAGCAATGTAATTTTTATTTTTATTGAGTCTAGGAATATATTGTACACCAAGTAGTACTGACAAATAGGCTATCCTAAAATTGTTTTCCAAAACTGACCTATCTTTTTAAAATGATCTAAGTTTTTGAAAAACATCTATTTTACAAAAAGCTTCTAAAGGACTTTTCAAAAGTCAAAATTATTTTTCACAAAATCAACTGACCAAACCCTGGCAGAACTCGGCCAAAGTTCGGCCAGAGTTCGGCCAAGTTGAACGTTATGTGAACGTTTGATTTTGAACTTGGTCTCCCTTCAGTTGCGGTTGTTTACAAAGAGTTCTGTCCGAATTCTACCCGAATTCTGTCAGAGTTCTGCCTTTGGAAAAACTATAAATAGAGAAGAATTTCGATCATTTCAAATCACCAATTCACTTTCAATCTCTTCTCTTCTAAAGCTTACATTTCTTCCAAAGAGTTCTAAAAAGCTTCCATTTTAAAATCTTAAGCCAGTTACAATCCTCTAGTCGATTTGCCAGTGCGGTGCGGTCTAGAAGTTTCAAAGCGATTGTAATGAGAGACTTGATTGAAGATTGACTCTTCACAATTAAAGTTGGTCGAGTTCTTCGTATAAAAGCTCGTATTTGTAGAAGTTGTAAGGACTTCGTATAAAAACTTGCGAGATTTTCCAATAGTAGATTCAACAGAAAGCTAGAGTTCTTCCGACTGGACTAGTCCTCACAAGAGGGAAATCAGTATAAATCTCTGCGTTTCCGTTTGCCTTCTGATCACTCTTTTTTATTACAGTTATTTATTTTTGTTATTATTATTATATCTGTGATCTAACTGCTAACGAGTTTTTAATTAGCAATATTCCGCTGCCTACTCTATTCACCCCCTCTAGAGTATTCTGCTTTACGATTTCGTTCCTACAATTGGTATCAAAGTGGGTTATACAGGTAAATTAAGGTAAAATTGCAGCTATATTCAGTTATTTTTCAATTGTTATATAGATCACAACATTATACATGGCAACTATGAAATTCACAAGTGAAGGCCAAGCCACAAACAGACCTCCACTGTTTGACGGCACAAACTACACTTATTGGAAAAACACGTATGAGTTTCTTCCTAAAATCTCTTGATTTTGACTTATGGTCTGTAGTTATTGATGGCTACAAAAAGTCTCCTCGTATTAATGTTGATGGAGTTTTAGTTGAAAAACCCCAAGACAAATATACAGAGGATGGAAAAAAAGGCCAGTCTTGACGCACGTGCTATTAACGCTTTATTTTATGCTTTAGATAGAACTGAATTTAACAGGGTATCTACCTGTACAACATCAAATGAAGTGTGAAAACTTTTCGAAGTAACCAACAAAGGAACAACACAAGTCAAGGAGTTAAAGATCAGCAGACTTACTCAGGAGTACGAGGCATTCAAAATGAAGCCAAGTGAATCAGTCACTCAGATGTTTACAAGATTCTTGGTTATTGTAAATCCTTTGTCGTCATTAGGCAAAGATTACAGTAACCACGAAAAGATTTGCAAACTTCTACGAGCTCTCACAAAGAACTGGATTCCAAAGGCTACAACAATCATTGAAGGAAACGACCTCTCAACAATGTCTCTGGAAACACTCATGTGTAAGCTACTCACTCACGAGTTAGAACATCAAGACTTTGAACACTACAACAAATATGGCCTACAATAGCATGCGCAGAACGCTATAGAAAGCCTTCTATAGCATATTCTGTCTGCTATGATCGCCCATGCTATAGTATGTCCAGACATGTGAACGCTATAACATTATAGCGTTCATGAATGCTGTGGAAGGTTCATAGCGTTCGTGTATGCTATTGATGGTTTATAGCGTTTATGAATGCTGTAAATACTTTATAGCATTCTAGAACGCTGTAGATAGTTTATAGCGTTCGTGAGTGCTGTGGATTACTTATAGCGTTTATGAATGCTGTAGATTATTTATAGCGTTTGTGAATGTTGTGGATGATTTATAGCGTTTGATGAATGGTTTGATTTATTATAGCGTTCATCATATGCTATCGTGGTAGCAACAATTTAGACGCTTTGAGTGCAATAAACCTGCTACAGAATTTCATATTATTTTATATTATTTTATATCTGCTACAGAATTTCATATTTTATAACCTATTTTGTATCACACATAAATAATAATAATCGCAAACAATTTCAATCGCAACTTGCATTTCGATCAATCAAGATATAGTAAAGATTTGCCAAAATATGAAATGTTTCATTAGAACATTCAAGATGTACAAAAAGTAGTAGTCATTAAAACATTCAAGATGTAGAAAAAGTAGTTGTATGCCAAAATAAACCATTCCATTTACAAAGTATCTGTAGTCCAAAATAAACTATTCCATTTACAAATATTTGTAGGCCAAAAAACAGCTCGATCGCCTCTTTCCTTCTAGCAGCTATTCACAACCATCAAAAACATATACGCCAACCTACACAAAATTGAGAAGAAAACACATTATGATATTAAAAATAAGATAGAAATATTTGACACCATGAAATGAACTAAGAGATATCTAGCAGATACCTAGCCGTTTTTATAATAGAGTACTTAGATTTCATATACCATGAAATGAACTTAGATTTTGACAACGTTCCATGGAGTTGAAGTCTGTGGAACATCGCGAAATCTTTAGCCGCATAGTCGGCTCACTCTACGGAGCAGACATTATAATGACTTTATGTCATTTGAAATAGCCTTAATGAGGCAGATGGTCTATAAATAGACTGAAATGTACATTAACTAATAATTGTAATTTAGACGTACACAAACTAATTTTAATCGCATATATAAAAAGTGAATTGTGAAGAGCCATTTTGAACCTTAATATATACATAAAGTATTTCAGTTAAGCACAAATCCAGATGTTACATCAAATAAAAACTTATATATGTTCACTCGATACCAATTATGTGTGAACCAGGAGTATCACTTAGATCAAAGTATTAGATTCTAGCAAATTTGAAGAAACAAAATTGCGTTCAGAGTACTTATATTTTGCCATGGATTGAAGCTAGTTTTAATTTCCTCACCCTTTTATAACTAATCAACAACTTATATATAAGAGTTTCTAACTTGACTTTTATAGCTCAGATTAAGGAAGCAGTGGGGGTTCCTACGAAAGTATCAGTAGGTGTATATATGTGTAGTGAGGCAGGGGGAATGGATATGTGAACAGCAGCAGTAGGGGTTCCTAAGAAGGTATCAGTATCCTAGTGTATCAGTAGTAGTGTGACTGCAGAAGGAACACTGAAGGGCTGCAGCAGTGAGGTTAGGTAGTGTTCTTGCATATATGTTCTCTCTAGCATTAGCAGACTAGTAAAACCTGTGTGCAGACAGAAAATTGATGAGTGTGCACTGCACGGCAGGGTAGCTTAGCATCTGTATTATAACAGACTACAGGTAGATATCTGCAGGTAGAGGTAAAACCTGTTAGCAGTCCTGTCTCCTGCGTTTAAGAGTACGTGGTAATATGTGTGAGTGTCATGGGGTAGAATGTTCTGAAGGCCTGTGTGTGCAAGGGGGGTTTTCCTGTGTGTGTTGAGTAGTGTTGTGCATACATGTAGTAAGGGTAGGTTGTTCTGCAGGTTAGATTTAGAAGACAAATAATTCAAGTTTCTTTTCTTAATAAATACCTCTTTTGACATCAGTCAGAGCTCAGAAACTAAGGATTTAATTGTTCTTTCTATACCGCGAGTTAATTGAACAGGATTAGCACCTGCTGCAACCACCTAGACAACATAGACAAACATTAGATAGCCAAGTATCAGTTGTTTGTCAAAAATAGCCTTTAACAATTATGTTATGGGAACACACCTTGACTCCTTCAGTAATCAGACCTTGAGCAAGAACAATAGAAGTTGTAGTGCCATCACCAGCCAAGTCATTTGTCTTTGAAGCAGCCTGCCTTACCAACTTTGTACCAATATTTTCGACAGGATCCGCTAACTCACCTATAAGTAAGAGTATGAGCATCATTTGCATTCACTAAATTGGAGAAATGAATGAGATACCACAGTTTGTAGACAGTAAATACACCAAAGTAATTTTAACTGTCAAAAGATACGGGGATCAGTTGAATCACCATCTTGCCCATAGATACATGAAAATTTACGCAAATACTGAGGTTACTTTCAAGTAGCAACAAAATCACATTTATAATCAATTTTTAGAGAACTAACAGGAGTCGGGTCATATACTTTAAGGTATATGTAGATAAAACATTTCGGTGTTAACAAACATGAAGTTTGTCCCTTGTAGATACAAATTTAGTTGAATTAATTGCAAAATTGCTTGAGATGATTTTCAATCATTGACATATTACTAATGAAATTTTTCGCTATAACCAGCTATTCAGAAAATGTTTTTTTATTTCTGAGATTTTTAACCACTTTCAAAAATATTCCAAATTAGAGCCATATCGAAAATCAAAACAATCAGCTTTGTACTATTTTGAAAGTTAGAAATATTCCAAATCACAGCCATTTGATATCCAATTAATGTCCATATTCAGAATCCATTCTTGTAGAAATAATAATAATAATCGAGTGCTAGTAGCCTAGTACTTATATCTGCTCTGACCGGAATCTTAGTCTTGCAACTCTAGTAAACCACCATGTATGTTGAAAATTAGGAGGAAACCACAAATAAATTAACCATTATTACAACCTTATAATTGATTTAGCCTAGAAAAAGTATCACCTGCAAATAAATAAATGCGACATATGGAATACAACAGTTTCATATATCAATAATGCAAGCTGTTGTGTGTATGGGACGACTTACTACAAGAAGACAACAAGAAAAAGCATTATTAATATCACATGAAGCTGCTAGCATACCTCTTTTGCCATTGTAACACCGTTATTGACAATCTTTGGGGAACCATACTTGCTCTCTAGAACAACGTTCCTGCCTTTTGGACCAAGTATAACCCCAACAACATCTGCGAGCTTGTTGACACCAGTCTGAAATAACAAGGGATAAAACAAATAAATAAGAAATGATCGGCATTACCAACAAGAGAATGATAGCACTGGAAAAGGAAGAAGGAAGTGGGAGAAACAGAGAAACAAACACCTACCTGCAACTTCTTGATGGCTGATCCATCCTTATTAAATTGCAACTTCTTGAAGTCCATAACAAAACAATAACCACAGGCTCTTAAAAAGAGAAGAAAACAAGGCCAAAAAAGGAATAAAGAAAAGGATATATTATCTTACCTCAAAAACTATTAGCAAAAATAAAACATATATTTATAGAAGTGCGGGGACGGTAAAATATAGAAGACCCAATGTATTAGTTTACATAACTCGTTAAAGTAATCATCATAAGAAACAAACAAGTAAGCAAATATTCATGAGCATAAACAAAAAAGAAATTTGCATAGTACTGTTATTGATGGCATTTAATTTATGTTTAGATACACAATAGAAACAACTGGAATATTTTGGGAAGGACTCATCATGTATTAGGTAACACTATAAAATAGCTAAAATGCATCAAAGCATTCCACCAGTAATATCAAATGAGCAAGAAATGGAAATAATCAACAATGAACTAGCAAAATGCAAAACCTTTTAACATATGGATTGTTCTAGAAGAAAGGACATTCACCTTTATCAATAAATAAAGCATCATGAGACTATGAGCTCAATTATAAGCAATTAGAAGACTTTTTGGATTTGGACAGTACCAACAATTATACATTTCCTCAAGTCCGCATTAACAAATGTTACATTCATAATATCAACTATAAATTTAAATAGAAGACAAGATTGGTTGATTTTTTTCCAGGAAAAATTGAAACAAAAAGCCAGTGTTAGCCTCTAATACAATTCATGAACAACCACATTTACTACTTTCACTATGAAAACCAAAGCAACTAACCTAGCAGGAGCTTTTTATCAAAGCAATAGATGATATTTTTGTGAGAAAATTAGGAACCGTTATAACCAGAAATTGAGACAAAAGGAATCATATTTTCACTTTAGGTCTGCAATGATGCTTGTTTGATAAGTATTGCAGTTTTGACATGAGCATCACTAGAATAGTTTTAGGGTCCCAAGCCAAGTTCCTTTGAACTAGCAGTGAAAATGTTCAGAGAATCCACAACCTTTCTAATCCATCAAAACGTCCTGAATCAAAAAGAGGTTGTAGTCATAATTCTAATTATTTCCAGCAAATGTTGTGACTAGAAATCAGTTAGAGGTAATCGTAAATGTCCTGACTAATTAGGAACCTCCAATTAAAACCAAACAATCAAATGCTAATTAGGAATAAACTGCACATATTGGATGCCCCGCTCCGCACGAGGCATTTGGTTGGCTTATTGGATGGGATCAGA
This sequence comes from Iris pallida, assembly GCA_029216955.1. Lineage (NCBI taxonomy): Eukaryota > Viridiplantae > Streptophyta > Magnoliopsida > Asparagales > Iridaceae > Iris > Iris pallida. The sequence continues at coordinate 1,400,097 of JANAVB010019198.1, read as the reverse complement.
ATATTGGACCGTGACTTAAGTTGGGAATCAGGAGAATTGAGACTGATGCAGTCTCTCTTAGCTGGCTAGACGAAATGGATATTGGAACGTGGCTCGCTGGTGGAGCTACGCTTAGTAGAATTTTGGGTGAGTGGAACTGTCCTTCCTCCTCCTTACTCCTTCATGCTTAATAGATGAAGTATTGAAATGCTATGAACTGCCCCTAAATGTCCCTTAGGTTAGTTGCTGAATAATAGAGATGCTTTTGTTGAGAATTATTGAAATGTACAACACATTGAACTGCTAATGTGATTCGCTGCCTGAGAATGAATTGATAACATTGCCCCTTATGCTTAACACTGCTGGAACAAGTAGACACTTGAATAATGAGATGCCTTATGAATGATAGAATAAGAAATGAACTGGCTATGCTATCGAACCAATGAACTGAATGAAATACTAGAATCATGTACTATCTGTATAACTGTTGCAAGAATATGAAATATTGCCTGTCCCTTATAAGAAATGAATGAATGAATAAATGTCCCTATGAAATGAATGAATGTTAAGTTCCTCTTAAGAAAGGAATGATATGAGATACGTTGCGATGAAGCAATGAATGAGAAATGATAAAGCTGGGATCGTTGAGATCACCAAATGAAATGATGGTAATGATGAAATGAATAAGTCATTGAATATGACTAATGATGCACTGTTGCCTTTACTTTTCTTAATATATTTTACCATGCGATTATGTTCACAATCGAGTCGGACACGCATTCGCATGGTCATGGACAACTTGTATACAAGGTTTGAGTAATAATTTCCTCGAACGGTTCCTAGGGCCCTGGGGACCGATTCGGCCTAGGAGGAAATAATGATGAGTGCTATGGGAGCACGGATAAGGCGGGGTGGCATAGAGGCTCGCCACCTACTATGCTGACCGCATTATCTTAAAATGAAATGAAATGAGAAGAGTCCATATGGTTTAACAACACCAGTGACCATGTAGTCAGGATGCATGCTAATGAATGTTTTGTGCAGGCAGAGTAAGTATATCAGATAACCTGTATTTGATGCAGGTACGAGAAGTCGGCTATCGGTAAGAAATCACATAATTGTGATATTGTATAAGTTGGTTTAACTTGCCTACTTAACATGTTCAATTCATTATGCTAGAAAGATGCCTTGCTATAAATAGTGCTCAAACATAACATCCATGCTAAGTGATGCTTGAAGTGAGAACTGTCATAATGTTTAAGATGTTAATGTTAACGATGCCTCAATGATGCCTTTTCATGATAACACCTAGTATGCCTCAATGATGCCTTTGCATGATAACACCAAGAATGCTAAAAAGATATGTCCATATGAATGCTACAAAAGAATATGTTTACATGCTTCACTCTGATTATTGCCCATGAACTGTAAACTGATGCTAGGTCCCAAATAGAAAGATCACTCTAATAAATGCATGCTTAAATGATCACTAAAATGTTGGTTTATGCGAGTGGGTTGGATTCTGCTCGCCAGTACATAGATGATGTGCTGACCCACGTTTTGTGGGCAGGTGCTTATGCTTAGAATGTTCTACACACGGAGTTTAGCTGGATTGGTTCCGCGGCATCGAAGATTTGTTGGGCATACAGAAGCTCTCCTTGCACAAGATGATGTCTTCTGTTTATAAAGGGCATAATGTATGGAACATTGTAATCAGTTGTACCAGTGAGATTGTAAGCCAAGTCGATATATCAAGATGTAATCCATTGTATCCAAATATCAAATGTAAGTTGTATAGCATTGTTCAGTTGGTTTCCAATTTAAAGTGAGATGTGCTGTAATCATTGTACTTCAATACAAGTCTTGTACTCTTCTTCAATTATCAATAAAGAGAATAAAGTTCTACATATCTCTGTGTGGCTTCAAGTTACTCTTTTTCTCCGCTGCTATAAAGAAGTGATGTACTTCTATTCAATAAGAAAGATTGTCCTCATTAAATTCAATTTATCTGCTTCTGCCGCTGCGATGTGTTCCTATTTTGAGAATAATCGATTATGTACCATCCTTGCCTTGTACAAGTGCAATACCAGACTTGTACGGCATCACGCCCAAGCGAGGACGATCGATTCCAGGAGATAAAATATGTGAATAAATGACTCTATGAATCGGGGCGTGACAAATTGGTATCAGAGCACGGCTTTACGTCCTTGGTCTCTTCTTTGATTCGTTTCAAATCAAAGTTGCATCGACGATTAACCAAAGATGCTTCCGCGATCACTCAACGTTGCTTCCGCGATTAAATCAAAGATTGCTTCCGCGATTATATTATTGTTATTATGTAATCATTTTATGTTGTTCGTGTCTGAAAGATTATTGACCCTCTTGGCTGCTCACTGGATGTTCCATACAATAAGTCTATATACATTGTGATGCCCCTGAATGAATAATTGTTGTTGGTTTGGACACAAATAACCCAACAATGACTCGATGCCATAGTATGCTATATTGTGATTGCTGTTAGAAATATGGGAATATAGAAAAGTGGCAATATATGCTGCAACTAGTGAGAATTGCATGTGATTCTGGGAAAGAATTGTGAATGGGATAATTGATGGATGAGTTCAGCAGAACCATTGAATTGACTCATGTGCGTCGGCTAAGTGCTTTCGAGACCCTAAGAATGTTGGCTTATAATATTGAGACCCTGAGATGTTGGCTAAGTATTGTGATCATCATAGATCACGAATGTCCGGAATAGATTGAGTTGGTATTGTTTAAGGATGGCTTCGTTTCTGAGTGGTATATTGCCTCTACCACCTCAGAACGAGATGTATGTTGACCCTTCCCATAGAATAGCAATGAGACTATCTGTGAGTACTGGGTAGTGCCGAGACGTAGCTGGGAGTCATATATTGTTGCTAGATGACTCGAGTGTCCCCTGACGGTGATGCTATGTTGGGTAGCAAGATTCTAGAAATTGTAACCGGTTGGCTTGGTTAGAAATTGTTTAGTCGAGTGATGACTCGAGCTAGTAAGACAGTTAGTATGCTACGGGTAAATGGATTTGGCTAGAGAATGCTGTGGCTTAGAACATCTGAATGTTGACTTCGATTTGGTTGGATGTAAATTAAATATGGCTAATACAAAGTTGGTTGCTAAACTGAAAGTTTTAGAAATATTGTCGATGAACCAAAAGAATATTAGAGATTGTGCCTTGACCCTAAGGTGTAATAGATGTGAACCCATCTAGATCACCAAAAGATATTCGTTGCTCATGTGCATGTATGCTCAGGAATTGAATTGTACCAGAAAAGTGACAAGTAGCAACCCTGAATCCTTGTGTTGCATAGAGGATGGTTAATTGATACATGAATTATCAGATTGAATGGAATGAACTACTCGACCCTTGAGGTAGAGAATTTTAAGAATGTCCATATAAGATTTTGACGGCTGGAAAAGGAACGAAATTTAAGAATGCCCGTAAGAGAGTTGATGATTGAGAAACAAATGGAAACGAGAAATTGCAAACATGTTGGATAATGTCGGTATAGGTGACTGTTGGTTGGGATATAGATTGTTGGCTTATGACTTAGTGGTTTAACTCTGTCATACGGACCGAATAGTATGATTCCATAATTATATTAAGATTATCGGAATCGATGACCCTTGAATAGTTAGCATTGGCTTATGGGTTTATGTGGGTACGAAGGAATTGGACCAGAAATTGAATCATTGGAAATTTACTTGATGGATTATTAGAACGATGAAGATCGTATATCGGATTTGGAATTGACCGTAATATTGATAGATCGATCTTAGTCGATTGTTGGGTAAGTCTAGAATGAGCCTCTGTGGGAATTATTTCCTTGAGGAAGACCCTGAATAGATAGACTTGACCCTAGCAACCAGTTGATGAATTACCAATTGCTGGCTTAGCCCAATTGACGATTCATTATTCATACTGAATTGATACCCATAGGTTTGGGTAGAGTTCCTTAGAACTGTTGGTTGCTTGTTGGCCTTAAGAATAAGAAACTAGTATAACCCTAGTAGCCGTCCACTCTAGGGGAGTCACCTGAATGATTAAGTTTAGCTGTCAGTGTAGCTAACCTTAGAGATTGATTGAATAATAGGTGATCATTGGAGACCCATAGAATAACCTTGTGGCATTGAATGAGAGATGGTGCTAATCAGTATTGACCTAAGGGAATGTATGTTTCAACTTGAGCCTTAAGAGATGTTTGACATTGAGGATTATATGTCGGCCATAAGTGGGAATTGCAATCGTAAGGTAAGGCTTGAGTGTACCTATAGTCGGGTAGTTAAGTTAACCTTGACTGTTGCATAGAATTATACCCTGATTCGGGTAATTGATAGTGGGTGACTTCGGATTGTGTCTTATAGAAAAGATGAGTTGCCTCGGTGAAAAATTATTGTTGGATTTGGGAAGGAATATGATTGCATGTTGTGAACTCTTGATATGGTTGGCTCTAAGTTAGACCCTTGATCGAATGTTAGAAATGTTATGCTTGGATGGAGATTGTCCCTGATGTTAAGTGGTGGCCTGGAAAATAGTGATTGTGGCAAAGTGAATAAAGCAATAAGTCAATTGAAAGGATGCTAAGTTGGATTTAGAAAAGAGAGTTATATTGTGGCAGATCGAATCGCACTAACATGGAAGTTGGCTGAAGTACATATGTTTTGGGGACGCCTAAAACATGTGTATGGATCCAGCAGAAGTGATTGGTTGTGACTGAGATAACATTATGGAAAGAATTTATCGCACTAGCACGGACTTTGGCTGAAATGCATATATTTTGGGGACGCCTAAAATATGTGTATGGATCCAAACGAAGTGATATGTTGCGACTGAAATAAAAATGTAAGGAAAATGTTGGCGAATCAATGAGAAGTTACAAGTAATTGAAAAAGAGATAGACAGATCGAATCGTTGATGGATTTAAATGGCACAGTTGGATAGATATTTTGAAATGACCGAGTGGGCTGAAATGAATATTGATTTGAAGCTGAATGAGTAAACTCATGGTGATTAAGTGAATCTTGTAGAAGACTTGTTTCCTTAAGTTTCGAGGACGAAACTTTTTCTGAGTGGTATATTATGTAATGCCCCGCTCCGCACGAGGCATTTGGTTGGCTTATTGGATGGGATCAGAATATTGGACCGTGACTTAAGTTGGGAATCAGGAGAATTGAGACTGATGCAGTCTCTCTTAGCTGGCTAGACGAAATGGATATTGGAACGTGGCTCGCTGGTGGAGCTACGCTTAGTGGAATTTTGGGTGAGTGGAACTGTCCTTCCTCCTCCTTACTCCTTCATGCTTAATAGATGAAGTATTGAAATGCTATGAACTGCCCCTAAATGTCCCTTATGTTAGTTGCTGAATAATAGAGATGCTTTTGTTGAGAATTATTGAAATGTACAACACATTGAACTGCTAATATGATTCGCTGCCTGAGAATGAATTGATAACATTGCCCCTTATGCTTAACACTGCTGGAACAAGTAGACACTTGAATAATGAGATGCCTTATGAATGATAGAATAAGAAATGAACTGGCTATGCTATCGAACCAATGAACTGAATGAAATACTAGAATCATGTACTATCTGTATAACTGTTGCAAGAATATGAAATGTTGCCTGTCCCTTATAAGAAATGAATGAATGAATAAATGTCCCTATGAAATGAATGAATGTTAAGTTCCTCTTAAGAAAGGAATGATATGAGATACGTTGCGATGAAGCAATGAATGAGAAATGATAAAGCTGGGATCGTTGAGATCACCAAATGAAATGATGGTAATGATGAAATGAATAAGTCATTGAATATGACTAATGATGCACTGTTGCCTTTACTTTCCTTAATATATTTTACCATGCGATTATGTTCACAATCGAGTCGGACACGCATTCGCATGGTCATGGACAACTTGTATACAAGGTTTGAGTAATAATTTCCTCGAACGGTTCCTAGGGCCCTGGGGACCGATTCGGCCTAGGAGGAAATAATGATGAGTGCTATGGGAGCACGGATAAGGCGGGGTGGCATAGAGGCTCGCCACCTACTATGCTGACCGCATTATCTTAAAATGAAATGAAATGAGAAGAGTCCATATGGTTTAACAACACCAGTGACCATGTAGTCAGGATGCATGCTAATGAATGTTTTGTGCAGGCAGAGTAAGTATATCAGATAACCTGTATTTGATGCAGGTACGAGAAGTCGGCTATCGGTAAGAAATCACATAATTGTGATATTGTATAAGTTGGTTTAACTTGCCTACTTAACATGTTCAATTCATTATGCTAGAAAGATGCCTTGCTATAAATAGTGCTCAAACATAACATCCATGCTAAGTGATGCTTGAAGTGAGAACTGTCATAATGTTTAAGATGTTAATGTTAACGATGCCTCAATGATGCCTTTTCATGATAACACCTAGTATGCCTCAATGATGCCTTTGCATGATAACACCAAGAATGCTAAAAAGATATGTCCACATGAATGCTACAAAAGAATATGTTTACATGCTTCACTCTGATTATTGCCCATGAACTGTAAACTGATGCTAGGTCCCAAATAGAAAGATCACTCTAATAAATGCATGCTTAAATGATCACTAAAATGTTGGTTTATGCGAGTGGGTTGGATTCTGCTCGCCAGTACATAGATGATGTGCTGACCCACGTTTTGTGGGCAGGTGCTTATGCTTAGAATGTTCTACACACGGAGTTTAGCTGGATTGGTTCCGCGGCATCGAAGATTTGTTGGGCATACAGAAGCTCTCCTTGCACAAGATGATGTCTTCTGTTTATAAAGGGCATAATGTATGGAACATTGTAATCAGTTGTACCAGTGAGATTGTAAGCCAAGTCGATATATCAAGATGTAATCCATTGTATCCAAATATCAAATGTAAGTTGTATAGCATTGTTCAGTTGGTTTCCAATTTAAAGTGAGATGTGCTGTAATCATTGTACTTCAATACAAGTCTTGTACTCTTCTTCAATTATCAATAAAGAGAATAAAGTTCTACATATCTCTGTGTGGCTTCAAGTTACTCTTTTTCTCCGCTGCTATAAAGAAGTGATGTACTTCTATTCAATAAGAAAGATTGTCCTCATTAAATTCAATTTATCTGCTTCTGCCGCTGCGATGTGTTCCTATTTTGAGAATAATCGATTATGTACCATCCTTGCCTTGTACAAGTGCAATACCAGACTTGTACGACATCACGCCCAAGCGAGGACGATCGATTCCAGGAGATAAAATATGTGAATAAATGACTCTATGAATCGGGGCGTGACATTCTAATCCATCAAAACGTCCTGAATCAAAAAGAGGTTGTAGTCATAATTCTAATTATTTCCAGCAAATGTTGTGACTAGAAATCAGTTAGAGGTAATCGTAAATGTCCTGACTAATTAGGAACCTCCAATTAAAACCAAACAATCAAATGCTAATTAGGAATAAACTGCACATATGTTAATCTTTTCATGATTATCAAACTTGCCGTGAAAATATTCTACTACATGCCAACCTACACAAAATTGAGAAGAAAACACATTAGCATTATTATATAAAAAATAAGTTCACACGCCAACCTACACAAAATTGAGAAGAAAAATTTATTTACACGCCTAAAGTGAGTGAAGCTTCCACCATTGTAGATCAGAAATTTCACATTCTTTATGTTAGGCTTGCACTTCTCAAAGACCATATACAAACTGGTCATCCATCTAGTCAACTAAGATCAATCATGACAAACAATCTTTACATTATAATAACTAATAAATTGCTCATAAATTTTGCTAAACATAACTGGTGTACAAAGGCCAAAATAATAGTTGGACCATGTTTTTTGCTGGTGTACAAAGCCATCCATAGTCCTATTTTTTAATTTTTCTACATGGACAAATAATAAAGTAAAATAGAAGTAGAAGTAAGCACCAAAGTTGTAGAACAATAATGGAGAATGAACTAGTTAGCAAGACATTTGACTTACTACTGTGTTCACCAAAGAAAATTTATCCTCTCAGACAGTTACTTCATAAGAAAAGAAGAAAAGAACACAATATATGTTATACAAAATTTCGAAGGTATATAGGATTGAAACCTACTTCATAAAGCAGTGTCAGACATGAGAGTCCATGGCCACTCAGAGAAGTGTCACTTCACTAATTATGAAATAGGAAGTACTCAAAAAAGAAAATACCATTCAGATTATAAGAGGGGTTAGATTTTATTATTGCGATATTCATAAGCGATACCCTCACCATTAACGAGTGAATAAACAAAAGAAGGTACTAAAGCGACAAAATATTCTACAAGAGCAAATGGTAACTTGCAGGTTGGTCCAAGAAAAAAGAAAAGGTATATACTTCAGTATGAAATATATACGCCGAAATTTTCTCTCTTTCATATAGTGTGGGCACAGCTCATATATGAGCTTTGATATTTCCTGCAGAATAAATTATGTTCATGTTTAGGTCATATATCCTGAGAGAATTCAGCTACAATACTGGAGCACATAATTATTTGCCAAACCTTAACACATAATAAGAGGAAATTATGCATGGTACTAAGTTGTTTATAGTAGTTTGCAGGCTGCACCCTTCCATCCAAAAGCAGGTGGTTCTACCCCTTACGGTTTATAGCTTTGATGCAATTAAAAGTAGTTATGCTAAATTTGCAGTCTTCAAACAGAGGAAGAGTAAAAAAAAAAACTTCAAACCAGTCCTGATATTTAAAACAACATGACATATAATTTCTCAGGATAGAATTTTATTTAGGTCCAGGATTCAGATATTACACTTCAACCAAGTTTATGTTTTGATTAACCTGGTTAGTCAGTTTATAATTAGGATGTTATGGAAAAAAAGAGAACCTGACAATTTAACTAAAAGCTAGTAGGATAAATGTTTATTATATCCAATGATGAAGTGGTTTTGAAGAGTGGAGCCCCTGCCCACTCTAGAAGAAAAAATCACATGAACACCCATGATCCCATCATCATCATACCATTGTGCGTTAATCATTTAAGAACAATGTCCTATGTTGCATGTACATGGATTCAACACGACACATATAGGAGACGGTGACACGGATACAGAACCTATTTTGGTGTGTCCAATACGTGTCCAACAAGACACGGTCCACATTTTTTGAGTCTCAATGCTTTCTACACAAGTTCTCATGTACTATCAGTTAGGAAGCATGGGCAATCCAAAAATTTGGGTCGTGTCATGTCAGAAACATATTGGATATATATTACTTATTAGACAACCTTGATACTCTAAAATACAATAGGACACATCAAAATAAGTGTCGTGTCTATGTCCTTACCGTGTCATGTCATGTCGTATTTGTGCAACATAGACCATCAATTATCCCTTAAAGATTTTGGTCCCTTTCTTCTATAAATGGGTAGGAGTCATGCTATGCTACTCAAATACGAGTTCAGAAACATCATCTGCATATGCAAATCCTACCATTCAGAGGAGGACCCACCATAGGCCGAGGGGAGCGACATCTCCAACTAAGTTTTCAGTTTCCTTCAATACTGTACTTTTATGTCCTATTATTTATCTTATATTGTTTATAAGCATAGCAACCAAACACTAGGCTAGTTGGTAAACTATTTAGCTTTTACTCGAGAAGTTGAAATCAGAGCCCATAAGCCACATTATGGTTGTGTTACGGTTTTCTTTTTAAATAAATTCTATATGGTAATGCCGCTTAATTTAAGTCTTAAATTTCCAGTTAATGCATCTTCACTCACTTAAACTTTAAGCTAATATGTTTCGCTCCCCTTAAATTCTAAGTTAATGCATCTTCGCTCGCCCCAGAATAACAATTCAGGCATCCACCAATGCTATCGTTTATAGGTTGTACTGTACTTTATACGTTATCAGATAATTTATATTGTGTATATTTCAGTATTCATCTAGGAAGCACGGACACTCAAAAAATATGGGCCATATCGTGCCATCGGATACAACCCACACACTCCAAAATACACTAGAACACACCAAAATATGTGTCATGTATGTGTCCTTACAATGCTATGTCATATCTGTATCCTTGCACACAAATATATATATATAAAGAGGAACTGTCACTAAGAAGTAGTACCTTTACTGTTGAGAGAACGAGAGTGGCATGCTTTGCTTGCCACTCGTTAAGATCCTGTCGTACGTTAGACACCGTGGGAACCTCCGACATCTAGGGTTCATCAGCACACGATGAGAAGTAACTTTAGTTGGGGGGGAAATAACCTATACAAGTTTCAGTTGTTCCGAAAGCTTCGATCTTTAGCTATAAAATACAAGATCCAGAGAATTTGACGACCTTCCATTAGGAAATCTCGGAATGCGCTGATCGTAATCCCCTTGACGAACTCCCTCATCTCCTCCGTTACCACAAACTTCTCCAGATCTGCCCCGCGGCGCCGTAGAGCTGGTGCTCCGCCGTCGTCGAGTGGCAGAATCGATATCGGGATCTCGATGTCGGCAGCGAGGGTCCGAATCTGGTCGGCGTGCCAGATCGCCTCGATCTGGATCGGGTCGGCGCGCTTGATGGCCTCGGTCTTGATCTGGTCGGCCTTCCAGGAGGCCTCGAATGTGAGCTTCTTCGACTTCTTGGCGGTCTCGGTGACGAACTCCTGGGAGAGCTTGGCGGCCTCCTTGGAGAGCTCATATCGACCGCTTCGCCGCCTCCTCGGCGAAGATTCGAGCTCGCTGCCATATGTCCATAGCAAAGAAATCAGGGTTAGGGTGTTCTGAGAGTTTGTTGCTGGTGGCGGTTGATGGAGAAGGAAGAGGAGAGACCGAAAGAGGAGAGTTTTGTTTTGAATCGATAGGGAAGGCAATTTTGATGGAGTTTTTATATTATAGCTCCATTGGAATTCTCGGTTAGGGATTTTAGTAGAGGGGAGAGGAAGAGAAGATGAAGAATAGGATTGTTATGGATGCGGGGGATGGAGACTTGGGAGAGAGGTTAGGGCTAGGGATATAACACTTTGAATGGCATGTGAAACTCACATGACATTTTTTTTTGAAAAAATTGTGTGTTAGAAAACCTTATTTTGGTTTTCTACTTTATTTTTATCATGTAAAATAAAAATCTACACTGCTTCTCCTAGGATTCAAATATGAGATCTGTTTTGACATACAAACATAGAATAGATGAATGTCATAGATTCTATAGCATTCAGGAAACGCTATAGATAAGTATTTTTATAGCACTGCAAAAAGAACGTTATTGTTGATAACATTCTATAGCGGGGACACTTGAACGCTATAGAAAAACTGCTATTATAGGCCCTATTTGTTGTAGTGGAAGATGCTACACCAAAAGAGAAGTCAGGGAAGTCGATCGCTCTCAAGGCTCAACATAGAAGAACTGTCGAAGATGATTCTGACGACAGCGACTCCGACTCTGAAGATCAAGCTCTTCTGGTAAGGAAATTCAAGAAGTTCATAAGATTTAACAGAAGAACAAAATACAGCAACAGCAACAATAACGAGGAAGATCCTATTTGCTACGGATGCAAGAAGAAAGAACACATGAAGAAAGATTGTCCAACACCATCATCATCATCAAGAAAAAGCAGCAAATATGACAAAGGCTACCTGAAGAAATCTACATCAAGGAAGTATGCTAACACAAGCATATGGCATGAAAGCGAAGCCAGCGATTCAGAAGACAAACAATCAGATGATGCTGCAAATGTATGCTTGATGGCTTGCGATCAGGTAATCACTAATCCTCTATTTGATCCTTATGATGATTTCACCTTTGAGCAACTAGGAGAGGCTTTCAGTGACCTGTTAAATGACTACAGGAAACTGCGTATTAAATATAAAACCTCTAAGAAGGTACTCAAAAAGTACAAAGGTGAAATAGGAAGACTTACCGACCAACTAGATCATGTTAGAAATAATGACTCTTCAATAGATTCTGGTGAGCTTTCATCTATTAAGTTATTGTTACACGAGACTATCAAGTTATCCGAAGAAAAAGACCAAACTATTATCCAGTTAAAGGAAGACCTATCTGAGGAGAGAAAGAGTCTGCAGTGTGCACAAGTCAGAATACAAATACTTATATCTGACTATACTAGATTATTTGATACTTTCAAAAAGTTGGAAATTAGTTTAGTAAAACGGCCTGAAGTTGCTGCTTTCTATTCTAACATGTGTCAATTATCGAATCATCGGAATACGCCCAAATCAAACACTGTCAGACCAAACCATACCAAACCTATGCCCAAGAAGACTAATAGGCATGCATTCTTCTATACTAGAAAACCAAAACCTACCAATCATGCACCTCACACAACTTTCAACACTCAACATACAAAATGTCATTATTGTGGCCTCATTGGTCAAAATTGCTAATAGTATTTGCATAATTAGTTTGACTTAGCATTTAATAAAGGCTAGTATGGATACAACATAGATAGTCATAGGGTAGGGAGGACATTTTTTAGCATATGGGCTACCATACGCGTTACCTTTTATGATTGTATACTATGCCGAATATGTGGGTTGACGACCCCTTTATTTTGCTGATGGCCACTGGCGTTCGAAGAACGATTATGCTTTAAGGACCATGTTGCCCAAAGGAGACTTTGTCAATTTCATTTTTAGCCATAGAGCCCATGCGTTGGAGGTTTGTTCTTAAATTGCACACACATAGAATGGTTAGGCGACCTTATCCATTAGGTATATGTACCTTTTGGTTTATGTACTTATACTTGATCATGGCTTAGAACAATATTTTGTTGCGAACTAGTGTGCCACACCTTGTCCTTTTTTGGTTGTAGGTGTGGTTCACCGCTTCGATGATAAAATACTGAACCTTATTGTAGTCCGGATATTACATCGGATCTATGGCATGGAAAATACTTCTCTGGATTAGGGTACCATCTCTTGTCCTTATTTGGTTGGAGGATGGTACACTAGTTCGTGGGTCGTATATTAGACCATATTATGATCAGATTGACTTATTGTTGAGTAGTTTATATTCAGTTATATGGTATATTTTTCTACATCTTGTTACGTCCCTCTGAGGATCTGGTGATCTCTCCAGATGTGTCTTTTCTTGACTTTCCGTATGAGTACGAGCCAAGATCGTAGTCTTCTCCTTCATATCGAAGATAACATGCTCATGGATCATGCTTGATGCTTGTATTCTTTATTTTGTTATTTCTTTCTTTCTAGTTTCATGTTGATAGTAGATTTGTCTCCATCCAGCACCATATAAAATGATATTTCATATTTGATTCTATAAAGGGCTTTATTCATTATTTTGTGGATGATATTAGTTTGTCATGGTTATATTGCATTTACAACTGACATATATTTATTATACCAGTGGCATGTCCATGTACCTAGCTAGTTCTACATATTTTGAGACTGGGCATTACATATTTTTGTGGTAGTCTATGCATGTCTACGAAAAAATTGTTTGGTTACATAACTGTACCAAACAAGCATGCATATAAGATTAGAGTCTAGGATCCCATCCACATGCTTAATCTCCTTTCTTGATTCCAATTTTTTAACTCTCGTTTGTATGCCTTGATTTGCATCTTGCTTGACTCCTTTCTATCGTGAATCTTATTTCTCGTGCTCAATCGAGGTTCGGAAGGTGGCTTGTACTAGGTGTATATGATCCATTTTTCAATTATACTATTAGTTGAACTCTTGTAAGTTGGGTAGTATGCCTCACAACCTAGCATCTCTTGGTCCTTATGACCTATTAATTAGGTATATTGAATAACATTAATAAGTTTATCTAAAGGTCCCTAACCCATCTAGTCGACCAAAGCCTTAGACAAGAAAATAGTAGGACAACTATAGAGACACAAACACCAGATGAGTCTTAGATTTTTGGAGAAAATTATTTCTACTTTCTTTCATCATAATCTTATATAATTATATTTTTGACTATCTTGACTGATGCTGCTATTATAGCCTAGTTTTGCAAGCTTTTTTTTATTGAGCTTGTTCAGGACATATGTTTTATTGGGTGCACCCACTAACATATTGCCTAATTAGAATAGGTATATTATGGTCAGTTCAACCCTAGTGCACTTGGTTCGCACTTCATATGATTATTTTACGTGGATTGATAAATATACTTGCCCTCTAGGATCTCATTCGCACCTGCCTTGATAACTCTCTTTTGAACTATTTAATCGCCTTTGAACCCTATATTTGCATTCAATCACATCTTCCTTAAACTCTGTAACGTCCCAGTCCCAAAATACGTAGGACTAGAACGTAATCATGCCAGTTGTATACATACGAAGTATATGGACCCTCGTATATATACATAAGCTGTAAAATGCAGTAACCAAGGTACTAAATCTCATCCACAAAGATAAATATGATATAAAAGTAACTTTGAACTTGTCATGTACACAATAGTTGGACGGAGACAAAGTCCACTACCAACCAAATTAAATATGGAAAAAAATATATAAGGAAAGAATTTAGCAAGCGAGAGCAATGGCGAGTCCAAGAGCAATCACCACGAAGGAAGGAATGGCCTTAGCTAGAGCACCTGCAAGAAATCACGAAACACACACCTGGTGAGATAACCAGGTCCTCAGAGGGACGTAACAAGATACATCAACATGCCATATAATACTGAATATAAAATATGCCACAATCAAAGAAAGTGACAAGACACTATAAGGTAATCTAACCAAACTAAAGTGAACATGCAGTGAGAATAAACCTTTCGTCGCATGAGCCCTGGCTGTAACGGGATCTGGTATAGTCCCCACTTGGGCACCAGTGACCGAGAGCATGATGTTCAAAAACGACAGTGGCCAACCTGAGAGGCTCATACCCGTATCTCCAGCGGAGCTTCCGGGTTACAAGGGAAGTGCAATAGAAGCCCATACGATAAGGAAATGTTCTCCCCACCCAATGTACCTATCATGTCGCATCCACGACCATGTAACACTACTAACCGTCAAGTCTTCTAACACACAACCATTGACAGTTAGACCTAACGCACATCCTGCACGCATCAGTGATCAGCCAACACGCAAGTCCGTAAACTATATGCTACTCATAACTCACACATCTCGTGGCACAACAGTGTCAAAGTCTATGCAATGCACTAAGCTAGTGGTAGTCCCTTAACTCTAAGTCCATATGCAATCAAAGGTAAATAACAAGGTATAACTAATATCACTGAGCAGGCAGTAATCAAGAACTAGAAATAAATGAACAGTGATATGTAATAAATAAAATACAACTAATTTATAAACAGTAAATTGTGGCAAGGTGTCACGCCCCAGAACCAGAATACTGGAGAGCGAGGGCAGACATAGCCAGCTACGTATATTGAAATAGAATACATCTCAACTATACGGTCACGGCTGTCTAGATATGAGGGTTTACTACAAGCCAACGGTCTCTTAAGGTCAAGCCTATTGTCTCAATCTCAAGCAAGTAATATAATTACAAGATGATTGACCACCAAATATACAATAAAAGGCGTCCCAAATATTACATATCAGCTGATCATGAAGCTAGTCGTACAAAATGCGAGGACTAGCAAGAGTTTAAGTCATACATGATCAACCCTAGGATTTGTTAGTCATGTTTACAGCCCGTAGGCAGACAGTAAGTAAAAGTGCATCGAGCTAACAGGTGCTCGTCGGCTAAACGCCTCAAAAGAATAAATTTACAATAGAGTGAGCGAAACAAAATAGAAAACCCACTCGTGGCCCGGATTCCGTCTAGTGTTCACCATTGGGCTGGAAGCTTGGTAGATCCTCGGGAGCTGCTCCGAAATCTGGCCACACAAAACCAGCTGGGTCAACCCCAGAAAGAGCAAGTGCCACAAGGGGGCCACGAAATAAGAACAAAGGCCAGCAATCAGCACAGAAAATCTAATATTAAAACTAAAATTACGAAAACATGTCAGGATGATATACGACGAGATAACCATGGAACTATTCCGATAGCCAGGTTACAACCCGTAAACCAAACAAGGACCGGGGTTGTAACCCTTCATCTGAACAGAGCTTGGTTTCCCACCATTTATCGGCAAGATAAGTAATGTAAGTAATCAAGACAGGAAACAATCTTGCATGGGATCAAGACATGACTAGGCTGGTTATACATCATTCAATCAATCACGGCCAAGCAGATCCTACGGCTTACTACTTTAACTAACTAAGGTTATCACAGGCCTAATTACTAACAAGATGCAGTGAGATTGTTCCACAGCCACAAGCCCTCCTGACCATCCAGGCTACCCAGGACGAAAGATTAGGGTTGAATTCAGGTGGGTACATCGTCTAGGAGACACATGTACCCTTAGGTGACTTAGAGGGTGCAACACTCGACGGTGCGCTGGAAATGTGCCCTACTCGACGGCAGGCTACAGATCCTAAGAGCGCCCAGGTAACGGGATTGCCTGTAGCTGTGTCATCTCTTCATGACTACTGTGTTATTCTAGTTATTAACCTTAATCCATTTTAGTAGGTACTCCTGACCGTGGTACTCAGGAGTCCCCTCCTAGACATGATGCAAGACAGGACAAGTGGATTTAACAAGCAAGCAAGAAAGAACCACCCACGGTGTCATGACAGGTCAAGTTAAGTTATCAAGATAAATCATGTCAGGGTACTTGTCAGGAGTGCGCCACGACGGGCCACTATCATGTCAGGTTGGTCATGTCAGGAGTGCACCACTACGGGTCACTGTCGTGTTATGCTAGTTCCTTGTCATACCATGCCATGTACAATAGTCATTCCAAATATATTAAGTAAAATCAAGTTCATGACAAAAGGCATAAGGATATAAAATGGGCATAAAATATCTAATAAAATATCAAAAGACAGGGTTATAAAAGAGCCAAGCTTAAAGAAACAAAACTAAAACTCCAAGAGGCAATGGGTTAAGCAAAGGGATCAAGGGGCAGCATACGTGCAAAAGCACGCACACAAGGCTTGCTCAAGTCTGCGTACCAAGGTACACTCAAAGGGAGCAGCGTACGTAAAAGTCACGCACGTTCAAGGGGAGCAGCTGTGTGAAAAGTCACGCACGCTCAAGGGAGCAGCTGCGTGAAAAGTCACGCAAGCTCAAGGGAGCAGCTGCATGAAAAGTCACGCAAGCTCAAGGGAGCAGCTGCGTAAAAGTCACGCAAGCTCAAGGTGAGCAGCTGCGTGAAAAGTCACGCAAGCTCAAGGGAGCAGCTGCGTGAAAAGTCACGCAAGCTCAAGGAAACACGCTTCCAATAGGAAGCGTACTCAAGCCTGCGTACGCAGCGCTAAAGAGCGCGCGTAGCTCAAGGTGCGTAAGCTAAATAGCTCTGCACACTGCTCACTGTCTTCTCCAAACAGCAAGAACACCATGGATGAACCCAAAGCTTCCAAGCATCATAACTTGGCCATCCGAACTCCAAATCCGGATTTCCAAAGTTCCAACTGGAGTGAAACTGAATGCTCTTCCACATGGAAACATCAAAACCCATAAAAAACCAACCAAAACAGCTCAAACCATGCCAAATCCAAAAATAGGAAAAACCTAGATCTAGAACAATGGAGACTTCAAATCATAAAATACCAAGACCTATTGTTGATCACCATGTCCTACTCTAGCAAATAGACAAATAAAAGAGGGCTCTCATGTAGTGGCAAGGTGCACTTGCCTAGGGTTAGGAGAGTTGTGGAGGAAGGAGAAGAAGAAGAAGAAGAAGAAGGAAATTAATGGTGGAAGTTATGAGAAGAGAGAGTGGTAGGTGGGGCTTATAAAGAGGGTGAGTTGTGGTGGGGATGAGGGATAGCATAGGGCTAGGGTGTTCCAACACATAAAACCGAACCAAACCGAACCATCCCCATAAAACCGAGCCATGCCAAAAACCCAAATATGAGAAACACCAAAATTCCACAAGCTGAGAAAAATAAAAATACATGCCAAAATCCAGATACGAGTAAAAATACGAAATACGAGAAAATACGAGAAATACAGGAAATGAGGGTGACAACTCTACCCACCTTAAAAGAATTCCGTCCTCGGAATTTAATCAAGGAGCTAGAGATTGCCACGACAAGCTACACTAAGCACAGGCAAGCTACACTAAGCAGTCCAATCATACAATCATACAATACAAGCAAGAAAGGGAAAATGTAAGGCATAAGGAAGACATTATATCTCACGAGTCAAACATGTAGGGATATCGCGATCGGATATCGTCCTCACGCTCCCACGTTGACTCACCTAGAGAGTGATGACCCCAAGCAACACGGACTAATTTAATAGTCTTGTTCTTGAGTATCTTCTCCCTCCGGTCCAATATAGACACGGGCCTCTCATCATACGAAAGGTTGGTACCAACAACCAATTCCGAATGGTCTAGGATGTGGCTCGGGTTCGGAATATACCGTCGTAATTGGGACACATGCAATACATCATGTACCTCACTTAGCGACGGCGAAAGAGCGAGACGATAGGATACATCTCCTACTCGCTCTAGAATATCAAACGGCCCTATATACCTTGGACTAAGCTTTTCCCGCACGCCAAAGCGAATGACGCCGCGGTTAGGAGAGATCCTAAGGAATACATGGTCGCCGACAGCAAATTCTAAGGGACGCCGATGAGCATCGGCCCAATGGCGCTGGCGGTCCTGGGCAACTCGGAGGTGATCTCTGACCTTCCTGACCACTTCGATCGTTTGGGAAATCAACTCGGGTCCGAGCATCTGCCTCTCCCCGACATCGTCCCATGCTAGCGGGGATCTGCACTTCCTGCCATAGAGAGCCTCGAAGGGTGCCATCTGGATACTGGCCTGATAACTGTTGTTGTACGAGAATTCCACCAGGTGCAGATGATTCTCCCATGAACCACCGAAGTCAAGGGTACAGGATCTCAACATATCTTCAAGAGTCTGGATTGTGCGCTCTGATTGGCCATCTGTCTGTGGATGATATGCTGAACTGAACTGGAGACGGGTTTTCAAACTCTCTTGCAAGCTACGCCAAAAGTGTGATATAAACCTTGAATCCCTGTCCGAGGTGATGCTGACTGGCACACCGTGAAGCCTGACGATCTGCCTGAGATACATCTCTGCTAACTGCGCAGTCGACTGCCCAACTCTGAATGGGAGAAAGTGTGCCACCTTGGTAAGCCTGTCCACAATTACCCAAATAGCATCTCTGCCGGCCGGAGATCTGGGCAATCCGGTCACAAAATCCATGGTTATATGCTCCCATTTCCATTCTGGGATCGGTAAGGGTTGGAGAAGTCCAGCGGGCCTTTGATGTTCAGCTTTAACCTGTTGGCAAACCAAACACCGAGAGACAAACCAGGCTATCTTCCTCTTCATGCCATTCCACCAGAAATGCTGACGAATATCACGGTACATCTTCGTACCGCCCGGATGAATAGAATACTGTAAACTGTTGGCTTCTGTCATGACTTCCTGTCTGATATTCCTACTGGGTACACAAAGACGAGTGCCGTGCCGAAGGGTATCGTCTTCATGGATACATAACTCTGGCCTTCTTCCTGCTTCACACTCTGCTCTGAGTCGCTGGATCTTGGAATCTGTTGACTGTGCCACCCGGATTCTCTCAACTATGCTGGACTGAACCTGCAGACTGGCCATCAATGCCACACTAGTAGGAAGAACCACTTCAATTCCCATCTTCTGAAGATCTGCCAATAATTCTGGTTGCGCCGTCAGGAAATAAACTCCGGCTCTCCTGCTCAATGCATCTGCTACAACGTTGGCCTTCCCGGGATGACACTGCAAATCCACATCATAATCCACCAATAACTCGAGCCATCTTCTCTGCCGCATATTAAGGTCCTTCTGGGTGAAAACATACTTCAGGCTCTTATGATCAGTAAAGATCTCCACTCTATCTCCGTACAAGTAGTGTCTCCACAACTTCAAAGCAAGCACTATCGCCGCCAATTCCAAGTCATGGGTCGGGTAATTCTTCTCATGATCACGTAGTTGACGTGATGCATAAGATATTACCTTCCCATGCTGCATCAAGACACACCCGAATCCTCTGCCTGAAGCGTCGCAATAAACTGTGAATCCTCCGGTCCCATCTGGAAGGGTGAGAATGGGAGCCGTTATCAAACCTCGCTTCAACTTCTCAAATGATTCCTGACACTCTGCTGTCCAAACAAATGGCACATCCTTGCGGGTCAACTGGGTCATCGGCGCTGAAATCCTTGCGAAATCTGAAACGAACCGCCGGTAGTAGCCGGCCAATGCAAGAAAGCTGCGAACCTCTTCCACTGAGCTGGGTACCGGCCATGACTCGATAGCCACAATCTTTTGGGGATCCACTTCCACTCCTCCTCGAGTAATGATGTGACCCAAATACGAAATACGATCGAGCCAGAACTCGTATTTACTGAACTTGGCGTACAACTGATGCTCCCTAAGCGTCTGAAGGACGACTCTGAGATGCTGCTCATGCTCTGCTTCACTCTTGCTGTAGACCAGGATGTCATCTAGGAACACGATCACAAACTGATCCAAGTAAGGCATGAAAATACGATTCATGAGGTCCATGAATACGGCCGGCACATTGGTCGCTCCAAAGGGCATAATAAGGAACTCCCAATGTCCATACCTCGATCTGAATGCTGTCTTCGGGATGTCCTGCTCTCTGACTCTGATCTGGTGGTATCCTGACCGCAAGTCGATCTTCGAAAACACTGAAGCCCCTCTGAGCTGATCAAACAAGTCATCTATCCTCGGAAGAGGGTATCTGTTATTGATTGTCACTGAATTCAAGGTACAATAATCAACACATAGCCTGGACGTACCATCCTTCTTTTTTACAAGAAGCATCGGGGCTCCCCAAGGCGATCCACTTGCACGGATGAATCCCTTGGTCCTCAGTTCTTCAATCATCTTGTATAAAATCTCCAACTCTGAAGGCGCCATCCTGTAGACTCGCTCTGATACTGGTGCTATCCCGGGAATTAAGTCTATAGTGAACTCAATCTCCCGCTCCGGTGGCATCCCTGGAAGCTCCTCTGGAAAGACATCTGGAAACTCTTCAACTATCCGGGGTAACTGTACTGCTGCTACTGCCATCCGCAATGCTGGAAAAGATGGCTCCACTGCGCCTCTGGAAAATAAAAACTCTGGCTCGTCGGGGATACTGAAGACAACTCTGCCAATATGGCAGTCTATCCTAGCATACTGGTTCCTCAACCAATCCATGCCTAGGACTACATCATAGTCTGCCATAGGAAACTCTATGAATCTAGCGGGGAACTTCCTACCGCTAACTACGATCCGACACGAGGAAAACACTCGATCTACTCCCACAAGACCATTACCAGTAAGTATATTGAGCCTCACTGATAATGACTCGGGCTCCAATCCTATCCGTGTCGCGAATCGTGCAGACATGAATGAATGCGATGCACCAGAATCAAATAATACAGACGCTGGAGAGGAGTTGACGAGAATAGTACCTGCCACAACCTCACCCAGTGCAACTTCTTCTTCCATTGTCCTCTGGCTGCTGGTCTCCTCTGCTGGAAACCTCTCTGCCTATTATGGGTCTGAGCTTGGGCTTGTGCATACTGCTGGGGGTGTTGTTGCTGGAATGCCTGAGACTGAAGCGGCAAGGGCCTCGAAGACTGATACTGCTGCTGCTGAGCTGGTGCTGGGGCCGGTCCTCTCACCGAAGAGCTAAAAGGGTTGGATGCTGATGAACCACCCCTATTCGGGCAAGCCCCTATCCTATGATCTGCTGCTCCACAAGCCAGGCACAATCCCTGCGCCCTGCGGCAGTCTGCCACCACATGCCCTGGCTTCCCGTAATGAGAACATCCCATCGCGGAAGTCTGCTTCTGCTTCTGCTACTGCGGGTACGTCGGGGTCGGATGTTGAACCGACGTTACTGAGGCCGCCCGCCTCGGAGTTCCAATGGTCAATCCCCTAGCTGCCGGGGCTGGAGCTGATGATTGGTGCATCTGACTGTGGGACCGCTTCCTACTTCCGGTCCTATCCACGATCCTCTGGGAGGTGTACTCATGCCTCCTAGCTGCTCTCAAGACTGCATCGAACGTCTGGTGCTCGAACTGCTCAACCGCCAACAAGATCTCCAAATGCAGCCCCTGCTGGAATCGCTGGGCCCTATCAAACTCGGTCGCCACCAAGGTGGGGGCAAACCAACTAAGTCTAGAAAACTCCGATGCATAACTGTCGACTGTTCTGCCTCCTTGCTTCAAGTTGGTGAATCTGGTCTGCAGGTCGTACCGAGCCACAGCATCGAAATACTTCGTCTGGAATCTCTCTCTAAACACTGCCCAAGCAATGGGTGCCACTAATCCCATCGCCTGTGTCGTCCACCAACTGCGAGCCAAGTCCAACAACTGCAGGCGTACCACCGCCACCTTCTCATTCTCGGGTGTCCTAGCTGCTTCCAGAATCACCTCGGTATCCTGAAGCCATGCATCCGCGGCAATCGCATCCTCGGTACCGTCGAAGAAAGGAGGGTTCAAGCGCTTGAAGCTGTTGGCCGCCTGGTTTCCTGGATGTCCGCCTCGGGTCAAAGCATCTTGAACTGTCTGGTGCAGGGCGTCGCTTCGACGATCCTGGGAAGCTATCAAGGTTCTGATGAGGCCTACTAAGGTACCATCATCTGGCTCTGCGGGCTGGACGGGCCGAACTGGTGACTCTCCTCCAGTAGGCACAACTCTGGAGGCTACACCGGAATGCTGGGCTTGATCTCCAGGTTGCTGCTGGTCTGCGGGAAGTGCTCCACCTCGTCGATCGGTAGGACCAGGTACAGTGCCGCTGAAGAAGACGACACAAGGAACAATAAGGAAAGGACCAGGACAGATCAGCGATATAAGCACAGGATCAGGGCAAGAATCCAGGGATTCAGAGGATACGAACAGAGATCAAGTACGAGTACTGATTGAGACATCTATCTGGTGAACCCCCACACATCTTGATTTACAAGACCTGTATGGGCCACCACTTAAACCATGTCACGCCCCAGAACCAGAATACTGGAGAGCGGGGGCAGACATAGCCAGCTACGTATATTGAAATAGAATACATCTCAACTATACGGTCACGGCTGTCTAGATATGAGGGTTTACTACAAGCCAACAGTCTCTTAAGGTCAAGCCTATTGTCTCAATCTCAAGCAAGTAATATAATTACAAGATGATTGACCACCAAATATACAATAAAAGGCATCCCAAATATTACATATCAGCTGATCATGAAGCTAGTCGTACAAAATACGAGGACTAGCTAGAGTTTAAGTCATACATGATCAACCCTAGGATTTGTTAATCATGTTTACAGCCCATAGGCAGACAGTAAGTAAAAGTGCATCGAGCTAACAGGTGCTCGTCGGCTAAACGCCTCAAAAGAATAAATTTACAATAGAGTGAGCGAAACAAAATAGAAAACCCACTCGTGGCCCGAATTTCGTCTAGTGTTCACCATTGGGCTGGAAGCTTGGTAGATCCTCGGGAGCTGCTCCAAAATCTGGCCACACAAAATCAGCTGGGTCAACCCCAGAAAGAGCAAGTGCCATAAGGGGGCCACGAAATAAGAACAAAGGCCAGCAATCAGCACAGAAAATCTAATATTAAAACTAAAATTACGAAAACATGTTAGGATGATATACGACGAGATAACCATGGAACTATTCCGATAGCCAGGTTACAACCCGTAAACCAAACAAGGACCGGGGTTGTAACCCTTCATCTGAACAGAGCTTGGTTTTCCACCATTTATCGGCAAGATAAGTAATGTAAGTAATCAAGACAGGAAGCAATCTTGCATGGGATCAAGACATGACTAGGCTGGTTATACATCATTCAATCAATCACGGCCAAGCAGATCCTACGGCTTACTACTTTAACTAACTAGGGTTATCACAGGCCTAATTACTAACAAGATGCAGTGAGATTGTTCCACAGCCACAAGCCCTGCAGACCATCCAGGCTACCCAGGACGAAAGATTAGGGTTGAATTCAGGTGGATACATCGTCCAGGAGACACATGTACCCTTAGGTGACTTAGAGGGTGCAACACTCGACGGTGCGCTGGAAATGTGCCCTACTCGACGGCAGGCTACAGATCCCAAGAGCGCCCAGGTAACGAGATTGCCTGTTGCTGTGTCATCTCTTCATGACTACTATGTTATTCTAGTTATTAACCTTAATCCATTTTAGTAGGTACTCCTGACCGTGGTACTCAGGAGTCCCCTCCTAGACATGATGCAAGACAGGACAAGTGGATTTAACAAGCAAGCAAGAAAGAACCACCCACGGTGTCATGACAGGTCAAGTTAAGTTATCAAGATAAATCATGTCAGGGTACTTGTCAGGAGTGCGCCACGACGGGCCACTATCATGTCAGGTTGGTCATGTCAGGAGTGCACCACTATGGGTCACTGTCGTGTTATGCTAGTTCCTTGTCATACCATGCCATGTAAAATAGTCATTCCAAACATGTTATGTAAAATCAAGTTCATAAAAAAAGGCATAAGGATATAAAATGGGCGTAAAATATCTAATAAAATATCAAAAGACAGGGTTATAAAAGAGCCAAGCTTAAAGAAACAAAACTAAAACTCCAAGAGCCAATGGGTTAAGCAAAGGGATCAAGGGGCAGCATACGTGCAAAAGCACGCACGCAAGGCTTGCTCAAGTCTGCGTACCAAGGCACACTCAAGGGGAGCAGCGTACGTAAAAGTCACGCACGCTCAAGGGGAGCAGCTGTATGAAAAGTCACGCACGCTCAAGGGAGCAGCTGCATGAAAAGTCACGCAAGCTCAAGGGAGCAGCTGCGTGAAAAGTCACGCAAGCTCAAGGGAGTAGCTGCGTGCAAAGTCACGCAAGCTCAAGGTGAGCAGCTGCTTGAAAAGTCACGCAAGCTCAAGGGAGCAGCTGCGTGAAAAGTCACGCAAGCTCAAGGGAGCAGCTGCGTGAAAAGTCACGCAAGCTCAAGGAGACACGCTTCCAATAGGAAGCGTACTCAAGCCTGCGTACGCAGCGCTAAAGAGCGCGCATAGCTCAGGGTGCGTAAGCTAAATAGCTCTGCACACTGCTCACTGTCTTCTCCAAACAGCAAGAACACCATGGATGAACCCAAAGCTTCCAAGCATCATAACTTGGCCATCCGAACTCCAAATCCGGATTTCCAAAGTTCCAACTGGAGTGAAACCGAATGCTCTTCCACATGGAAACATCAAAACCCATAAAAAACCAACCAAAACAGCTCAAACCATGCCAAATCCAAAAATAGGAAAAACCTAGATCTAGAATAATGGAGACTTCAAATCATAAAATACCAAGACCTATTGTTGATCACCATGTCCTACTCTAGCAAATGGACAAATAAAAGAGGGCTCTCATGTAGTGGCAAGGTGCACTTGCCTAGGGTTAGGAGAGTTGTGGAGGAAGGAGAAGAAGAAGAAGAAGAAGGAAATTAATGGTGGAAGTTATGAGGAGAGAGAGTGGTAGGTGGGGCTTATAAAGAGGGTGAGTTGTGGTGGGGATGAGGGATAGCATAGGGCTAGGGTGTTCCAATACATAAAATCGAACCAAACCGAACCATCCCCATAAAACCGAGCCAAGCCAAAAACCCAAATATGAGAAACACCAAAATTCTACAAGCTGAGAAAAATAAAAATATATGCCAAAATCCAGATACGAGTAAAAATACGAAATACGAGAAAATACAAGAAATACAGGAAATGAGGGTGACAACTCCACCCACCTTAAAAGAATTCCGTCCTCGGAATTTAATCAAGGAGCTAGAGATTGCCACGACAAGCTACACTAAGCACAGGCAAGCTACACTAAGCAGTCCAATCATACAATCATACAATGCAAGCAAGAAAGGGAAAATATAAGGCATAAGGAAGACATTATACCTCACGAGTCAAATATGTAGGGATATCGCGATCGGATATCGTCCTCACGCTCCCACGTTGACTCACCTAGAGAGTGATGACCCCAAGCAACACGGACTAATTTAATAGTCTTGTTCTTGAGTATCTTCTCCCTTCGGTCCAATATAGACACGGGCCTCTCCTCATACGAAAGGTTGGTACCAATAACCAATTCCGAATGGTCTAGGATGTGGCTCGGGTTTGGAATATACCGTCATAATTAGGACACATGGAATAAATCATGTACCTCACTTAGCGACGGCGGAAGAGCGAGACGATATGATACATCTCCTACTCGCTCTAGAATATCAAACGGCCCTATATACCTAGGACTAAGCTTTTCTCGCACGCCAAAGCGAATGACGCCGCGGTTAGGCGAGATCCTAAGGAATACATGGTCGCCGACAGAAATTCTAAGGGACGCCGATGAGCATCGGCCCAATGGCGCTGGCGGTCCTGGGCAACTCGGAGGTGATCTCTGACCTTCCTGACCACTTCGATCGTTTGGGAAATCAACTCGGGTCTGAGCATCTGCCTCTCCCCGACATCGTTCCATGCTAGCGGGGATCTGCACTTCCTGCCATAGAGAGCCTCGAAGGGTGCCATCTGGATACTGGCCTGATAACTGTTGTTGTACGAGAATTCCACCAGGTGCAGATGATTCTCCCATGAACCACCGAAGTCAAGGGTACAGGATCTCAACATATCTTCAAGAGTCTGGATTGTGCGCTCTGATTGGCCATCTGTCTGTGGATGATATGTTGAACTGAACTGGAGACGGGTTCCCAAACTCTCTTGCAAGCTACGCCAAAAGTGTGATGTAAACCTTGAATCCCTGTCCGAGGTGATGCTGACTGGCACACCGTGAAGCCTGACGATCTGCCTGAGATACATCTCTGCTAACTGCGCAGTCGACTGCCCAACTCTGAATGGAAGAAAGTGTGCCACCTTGATAAGCCTGTCCACAATTACCCAAATAGCATCTCTGCCGGCCGGAGATCTGGGCAATCCGGTCATAAAATCCATGGTTATATGCTCCCATTTCCATTCTGGGATCGGTAAGGGTTGGAGAAGTCCAGCGGGCCTCTAATGTTCAGCTTTAACCTGTTGGCAAACCAAATACCGAGAGACAAACCGGGCTATCTTCCTCTTCATGCCATTCCACCAGAAATGCTGACGAATATCACGGTACATCTTCGTACCGCCCGGATGAATAGAATACTGTGAACTGTGGGCTTCTGTCATGACTTCCTGTCTGATATCCCCACTGGGTACACAAAGACGAGTGTCGTGCCGAAGGGTATCGTCTTCATGGATACATAACTCTGGCCTTCTTTCTGCTTCACACTCTGCTCTGAGTCGCTGGATCTTGGAATCTGTTGACTGTGCCACCCGGATTCTCTCAACTATGCTGGACTGAACCTGCAGACTGGCCATCAATGCCACACTGGTAGGAAGAACCACTTCAATTTCCATCTTCTGAAGATCTGCCAATAATTCTGGTTGCGCCGTCAGGAAATAAACTCCGGCTCTCCTGCTCAATGCATCTGCTACAACGTTGGCCTTCCCGGGATGACACTGCAAATCCATATCATAATCCACCAATAACTCGAGCCATCTTCTCTGCCGCATATTAAGGTCCTTCTGGGTGAAAACATACTTCAGGCTCTTATGATCAATAAAGATCTCCACTCTATCTCCGTACAAGTAGTGTCTCCACAACTTCAAAGCAAATACTACCGCCGCCAATTCCAAGTCGTGGGTCGGGTAATTCTTCTCATGATCACGTAGTTGACGTGATGCATAAGATATTACCTTCCCATGCTGCATCAAGACACACCCGAATCCTCTGTCTGAAGCGTCGCAATAAACTGTGAATCCTCCGGTCCCATCTGGAAGGGTGAGAATGGGAGCCGTTATCAAACCTCGCTTCAACTTCTCAAATGATTCCTGATACTCTGCTGTCCAAACAAACGGCACATCCTTGCGGGTCAACTGGGTCATCGGCGCTGAAATCCTTGCGAAATCTGAAACGAACCGCCGGTAGTAGCCGGCCAATCCAAGAAAGCTGCGAACCTCTTCCACTGAGCTGGGTACCGGCCATGACTCGATAGCCACAATCTTCTGGGGATCCACTTCCACTCCTCCTCGAGTAATGATGTGACCCAAATACGAAATACGATCGAGCCAGAACTCGCATTTACTGAACTTGGCGTACAACTGATGCTCCCTAAGCGTCTGAAGGACGACTCTGAGATGCTGCTCATGCTCTGCTTCACTCTTGCTGTAGACCAGGATGTCATCTAGGAACACGATCAACAACTGATCCAAGTAAGGCATGAAAATACGATTCATGAGGTCCATGAATACGGCCGGCGCATTGGTCGCTCCAAAGGGCATAACAAGGAACTCCCAATGTCCATACCTCGATCTGAATGCTGTCTTCGGGATGTCCTGCTCTCTGACTCTGATCTGGTGGTATCCTGACCGCAAGTCGATCTTCGAAAACACTGAAGCCCCTCTGAGCTGATCAAACAAGTCATCTATCCTCGGAAGAGGGTATCTGTTCTTGATTGTCACTGAATTCAAGGTACAATAATCAACACATAGCCTGGACGTACCATCCTTCTTTTTTACAAGAAGCATCGGGGCTCCCCAAGGCGATCCACTTGCACGGATGAATCCCTTGGTCCTCAGTTCTTCAATCAACTTGTATAAAATCTCCAACTCTGAAGGTGCCATCCTGTAGACTCGCTCTGATACTGGTGCTGTCCCGGGAATCAAGTCTATAGTGAACTCAATCTTCCGCTCCGGCGGCATCCCTGGAAGCTCCTCTGGAAAGACATCTGGAAACTCTTCAACTATCCGGGGTAACTGTACTGCTGCTACTGCCATCCGCAATGCTGGAAAAGATGGCTCCACTGCGCCTCTGGAAAACGAAAACTCTGGCTCGTCGGGGATACTGAAGACAACTCTGCCAATATGGCAGTCTATCCTAGCATACTGGTTCCTCAACCAATCCATGCCTAGGACTATATCATAGTCTGCCATAGGAAACTCTATGAATCTAGCGGGGAACTTCCTACCGCTAACTACGATCCGACACGAGGAAAACACTCGATCTACTCCCACAAGACCATTACCAGTAAGTATATTGAGCCTCACTGATAATGACTCGGGCTCCAATCCTATCCGTGTCGCGAATCGTGCAGACATGAATGAATGCGATGCGCCAGAATCAAATAATACAGACGCTGGAGAGGAGTTGACGAGAATAGTACCTGCCACAACCTCACCCGGTGCAACTTCTTCTTCCATAGCCATCATCATGGCCTGACCTTGTCCTCTGGCTGCTGGTTCCCTCTGCTGGAAACCTCTCTGCCTATTATGGGTCTGAGCTTGGGCTTGTGCATACTGCTGGGGGTGTTGTTGCTGGAATGCCTGAGACTGAGGCGGCAAGGACCTCGAAGACTGATACTGCTGTTGCTGAGCTGGTGCTGGGGCCGGTTCTCTCACCGAAGAGCTAGAAGGGTTGGATGCTGATGAACCACCCCTATTCGGGCAAGCCCCTATCCTATGATCTGCTGCTCCACAAGCCAGGCACAATCCCTGCGCCCTGCGGCAGTCTGCCACCACATGCCCTGGCTTCCCGCAATGAGAACATCCCATCGCGGAAGTCTGCTTCTGCTTCTGCTGCTGCGGGTACGTCGGGGTTGGATGTTGAACCGACGTTACTGAGGCCGCCCGCCTCGAAGTTCCAATGGTCAATCCCCTAGCTGCCGGGGCTGGAGCTGATGATTGGTGCATCTGACTGTGGGACCGCTTCCTACTTCCGGTCCTATCCACGATCCTCTGGGAGGTGTACTCATGCCTCCTAGCTGCTCTCAAGACTGCATCGAACGTCTGGTGCTCGAACTGCTCAACCGCCAACAAGATCTCCAAATGCAGCCCCTGCTGGAATCGCTGGGCCCTATCAAACTCGGTCGCCACCAAGGTGGGGGCAAACCTACTAAGTCTAGAAAACTCCGATGCATAACTGTCGACTGTTCTGCCTCCTTGCTTCAAGTTGGTGAATCTGGTCTGCAGGTCGTACCGAGCCACAGCATCAAAATACTTCGTCTGGAATCTCTCTCTAAATACTGCCCAAGCAATGGGTGCCACTAATCCCATCGCCTGTGTCGTCCACCAACTGCGAGCCAAGTCCAATAACTGCAGGCGTACCACCGCCACCTTCTCATTCTTGGGTGTCCTAGCTGCTTCCAGAATCACTTCGGTATCCTGAAGCCATGTATCCGTGGCAATCGCATCCTCGGTACCGTCGAAGAAAGGAGGGTTCAAGCGCTTGAAGCTGTTGGCCGCCTGGTTTCCTGGATGTCCGCCTCGGGTCAAAGCATCTTGAACTGTCTGGTGCAGGGCGTCGCTTCGACGATCCTGGGAAGCTATCAAGGTTCTGATGAGGCCTACTAAGGTACCATCATCTGGCTCTGCGGGCTGGACGGGCCGAACTGGTGACTCTCCTCCAGTAGGCACAACTCTGGAGGCTACACCGGAATGCTGGGCTTGATCTCCAGGTTGCTGCTGGTCTGCGGGAAGTGCTCCACCTCGTCGATCGGTAGGACCAGGTACAGTGCCTCTAAAGAAGACGACACAGGGAACAATAAGGAAAGGACCAGGACAGATCAGCGATATAAGCACAGGATCAGGGCAAGAATCCAGGGATTCAGAGGATACGAACAGAGATCAAGGACGAGTACTGATTGAGACATCTATCTGGTGAACCCCCACACATCTTGATTTACAAGACCTGCATGGGCCACCACTTAAACCATGTCACGCCCCAGAACCAGAATACTGGAGAGCGGGGGCAGACATAGCCAGCTACGTATATTGAAATAGAATACATCTCAACTATACGGTCACGGCTGTCTAGATATGAGGGTTTACTACAAGCCAACAGTCTCTTAAGGTCAAGCCTATTGTCTCAATCTCAAGCAAGTAATATAACTACAAGATGATTGACCACCAAATATACAATAAAAGGCGTCCCAAATATTACATATCAGCTGATTATGAAGCTAGTCGTACAAAATGCGAGGACTAGCAAGAGTTTAAGTCATACATGATCAACCTTAGGATTTGTTAATCATGTTTACAGCCCGTAGGCAGACAGTAAGTAAAAGTGCATCGAGCTAACAGGTGCTCGTCGGCTAAACGCCTCAAAAGAATAAATTTACAATAGAGTGAGCGAAACAAAATAGAAAATCCACTCATGGCCCGGATTTCGTCTAGTGTTCACCATTGGGCTGGAAGCTTGGTAGATCCTCGGGAGCTGCTCCGAAATCTGGCAACACAAAACCAGCTGGGTCAACCCCAGAAAGAGCAAGTGCCATAAGGGGGCCACGAAATAAGAACAAAGGCCAGCAATCAGCACAGAAAATCTAATATTAAAACTAAAATTACGAAAACATGTCAGGATGATATACGACGAGATAACCATGGAACTATTCCGATAGCCAGGTTACAACCCGTAAACCAAACAAGGACCGGGGTTGTAATCCTTCATCTGAACAGAGCTTGGTTTCCCACCATTTATCGGCAAGATAAGTAACGTAAGTAATCAAGACAGGAAGCAATCTTGCATGGGATCAAGACATGACTAGGCTGGTTATACATCATTCAATCAATCACGGCCAAGCAGATCCTACGGCTTACTACTTTAACTAACTAGGGTTATCACAGGCCTAATTACTAACAAGATGCAGTGAGATTGTTCCACAGCCACAAGCCCTGCAGACCATCCAGGCTACCCAGGACAAAAGATTAGGGTTAAATTCAGGTGGGTACATCGTCCAGGAGGCACATGTACCCTTAGGTGACTTAGAGGGTGCAACACTCGACGGTGCGCTGGAAATGTGCCCTACTCGACGGCAGGCTACAGATCCCAAGAGCGCCCAGGTAACGGGATTGCCTGTAGCTGTGTCATCTCTTCATGACTACTGTGTTATTCTAGTTATTAACCTTAATCCATTTTAGTAGGTACTCCTGACCGTGGTACTCAGGAGTCCCCTCCTAGACATGATGCAAGACAGGACAAGTGGATTTAACAATCAAGCAAGAAAGAACCACCCACGGTGTCATGACAGGTCAAGTTAAGTTATCAAGATAAATCATGTCAGGGTACTTGTCAGGAGTGCGCCACGACGGGCCACTATCATGTCAGGTTGGTCATGTCAGGAGTGCACCACTACGGGTCACTGTCGTGTTATGCTAGTTCCTTGTCATACCATGCCATGTACAATAGTCATTCCAAACATGTTAAGTAAAATCAAGTTCATGACAAAAGGCATAAGGATATAAAATGGGTAAAATATCTAATAAAATATCAAAAGACAGGGTTATAAAAGAGCCAAGCTTAAAGAAACAAAACTAAAACTCCAAGAGCCAATGGGTTAAGCAAAGGGATCAAGGGGCAGCATACGTGCAAAAGCACGCATGCAAGGCTTGCTCAAGTCTGCATACCAAGGCACACTCAAGGGGAGCAGCGTACGTAAAAGTCACGCACGCTCAAGGGGAGCAGCTGTATGAAAAGTCACGCACGCTCAAGGGAGCAGCTGCGTGAAAAGTCACGTAAGCTCAAGGGAGCAGCTGCGTGAAAAGTCACGCAAGCTCAAGGGAGCAGCTGCGTGAAAAGTCACGCAAGCTCAAGGTGAGCAGCTGCATAAAAAGTCACGCAAGCTCAAGGGAGCAGCTGCGTGAAAAGTCACGCAAGCTCAAGGAGAGACGCTTCCAATAGGAAGCGTACTCAAGCCTGCGTACGCAGCGCTAAAGAGCGTGCGTAGCTCAGGGTGCGTAAGCTAAATAGCTCTGCACACTGCTCACTGTCTTCTCCAAACAGCAAGAACACCATGGATGAATCCAAAGCTTCCAAGCATCATAACTTGGCCATCCGAACTCCAAATTTGGATTTCCAAAGTTCCAACTGGAGTGAAACTGAATGCTCTTCCACATGGAAACATCAAAACCTATGAAAAACCAACCAAAACAGCTCAAACCATGCCAAATCCGAAAATAGGAAAAACCTAGATCTAGAACAATGGAGACTTCAAATCATAAAATACCAAGACCTATTGTTGATCACCATGTCCTACTCTAACAAATGGACAAATAAAAGAGGGCTCTCATGTAGTGGCAAAGTGCACTTGCCTAGGGTTAGGAGAGTTGTGGAGGAAGGAGAAGAAGAAGAAGAAGAAGGAAATTAATGGTAGAAGTTATGAGGAGAGAGAGTGGTAGGTGGGGCTTATAAAGAGGGTGAGTTGTGGTGGGGATGAGGGATAGCATAGGGCTAGGGTGTTCCAACACATAAAACCGAACCAAACCGAACCATCCCCATAAAACCGAGCCAAGCCAAAAACCCAAATATGAGAAACACCAAAATTCCACAAGCTGAGAAAAATAAAAATACATGCCAAAATCCAGATACGAGTAAAAATACGAAATACGAGAAAATACGAGAAATACAGGAAATGAGGGTGACAACTCTACCCACCTTAAAAGAATTTCGTCCTCGAAATTTAATCAAGGAGCTAGAGATTGCCACGACAAGCTACACTAAGCACAGGCAAGCTACACTAAGCAGTCCAATCATACAATCATACAATGCAAGCAAGAAAGGGAAAATGTAAGGCATAAGGAAGACATTATATCTCACGAGTCAAACATGTAGGGATATCGCGATCGGATATCGTCCTCACGCTCCCACGTTGACTCACCTAGAGAGTGATGACCCCAAGCAACACGGACTAATTTAATAGTCTTGTTCTTGAGTATCTTCTCCGTCCGGTCCAATATAGACACGGGCCTCTCCTCATACGAAAGGTTGGTACCAACAACCAATTCCGAATGATCTAGGATGTGGCTCTGGTTCGGAATATACCGTTGTAATTGGGATACATGGAATACATCATGTACCTCACTTAGCGACGGCGGAAAAGCGAAACGATAGGATACATCTCCTACTCGCTCTAGAATATCGAACGGCCCTATATACCTAGGACTAAGCTTTCCCCGCACGCCAAAACGAATGACGCCGCGGTTAGGCGAGATCCTAAGGAATACATGGTCGCCGACAGCAAATTCTAAGGGACGCCGATGAGCATCGGCCCAATGGCGCTGGCGGTCCTGGGCAACTCGGAGGTGATCTCTGACCTTCCTGACCACTTCGATCGTTTGGAAAATCAACTCGGGTCCGAGCATCTGCCTCTTCCCGATATCGTCCCATGCTAGCGGGGATCTGCACTTCCTGCCATAGAGAGCCTCGAAGGGTGACATCTGGATACTGGCCTGATAACTGTTGTTGTACGAGAATTCTACCAGGTACAGATGATTCTCCCATGAACCACCGAAGTCAAGGGTACAGGATCTCAACATATCTTCAAGTGTCTGGATTGTGCGCTCTGATTGGCCATCTGTCTGTAGATGATATGCTAAACTGAACTGGAGACGGGTTCCCAAACTCTCTTGTAAGCTACGCCAAAAGTGTGATGTAAACCTTGAATCCCTGTCCGAGGTGATGCTGACTGGCACACCGTGAAGCCTGACGATCTGCCTGAGATACATCTCTGCTAACTGCGCAGTCGACTGCCCAACTCTGAATGGGAGAAAGTGTGCCACCTTGGTAAGCCTGTCCACAATTACCCAAATAGCATCTCTGCCGGCCGGAGATCTGGGCAATCCGGTCACAAAATCCATGGTTATATGCTCCCATTTCCATTCTGGGATCGGTAAGGGTTGGAGAAGTCCAGCGGGCCTCTGATGTTCAGCTTTAACCTGTTGGCAAACCAAACACCGAGAGACAAACCGGGCTATCTCCCTCTTCATGCCATTCCACCAGAAATACTGACGAATATCACGGTACATCTTCGTACCGCCCGGATGAATAGAATACTGTGAACTGTGGGCTTCTGTCATGACTTTCTGTCTGATATCCCCACTGGGTACACAAAGACGAGTGTCGTGCCGAAGGGTATCGTCTTCATGGATACATAACTCTGGCCTTCTTCCTGCTTCACACTCTGCTCTGAGTCGCTGGATCTTGGAATCTGTTGACTGTGCCACCCGGATTCTCTCAACTATGCTGGACTGAACCTGCAGACTGGCCATCAATGCCACACTGGTAGGAAGAACCACTTCAATTCCCATTTTCTGAAGATCTGCCAATAATTCTGGTTGCGTCGTCAGGAAATAAACTCTGGCTCTCCTGCTCAATTCATCTGCTACAACGTTGGCCTTCCCGGGATGACACTACAAATCCACATCATAATCCACCAATAACTCGAGCCATCTTCTCTGCCGCATATTAAGGTCCTTCTGGGTGAAAACATACTTCAGGCTCTTATGATCAGTAAAGATCTCCACTCTATCTCCTTACAAGTAGTGTCTCCACAACTTCAAAGCAAACACTACCGCCGCCAATTCCAAGTCGTGGGTCGGGTAATTCTTCTCATGATCACGTAGTTGACGTGATGCATAAGATATTACCTTCCCATGCTGCATCAAGACACACCCCAATCCTCTGCCTGAAGCGTCGCAATAAACTGTGAATCCTCCGGTCCCATCTGAAAGGGTGAGAATGGGAGCCGTTATCAAACCTCGCTTCAACTTCTCAAATGATTCCTGACACTCTGCTGTCCAAACAAACGGCACATCCTTGCGGGTCAACTGGGTCATCGGCGCTGAAATCCTTGCGAAATCTGAAACGAACCGCCGGTAGTAGCCGGCCAATCCAAGAAAGCTGCGAACCTCTTCCACTGAGCTGGGTACCGGCCATGACTCGATAGCCACAATCTTCTGGGGATCTACTTCCACTCCTCCTCGAGTAATAATGTGACCCAAATACGAAATACGATCGAGCCAGAACTCGCATTTACTGAACTTGGCGTACAACTGATGCTCCCTAAGCGTCTGAAGGACGACTCTGAGATACTGCTCATGCTCTGCTTCACTCTTGCTGTAGACCAGGATGTCATCTAGGAACACGATCACAAACTGATCCAAGTAAGGCATGAAAATGCGATTCATGAGGTCCATGAATACGGCTGGCACATTGGTCGCGCCAAAGGGCTTAACAAGGAACTCCCAATGTCCATACCTCGATCTGAATGCTGTCTTCGGGATGTCCTGCTCTCTGACTCTGATCTGGTGGTATCCTGACCGCAAGTCGATCTTCGAAAACACTGAAGCCCCTCTGAGCTGATCAAACAAGTCATCTATCCTCGGAAGAGGGTATCTGTTCTTGATTGTCACTGAATTCAAGGCACAATAATCAACACATAGCCTGGACGTACCATCCTTTTTTTTCATAAGAAGCATCGGGGCTCCCCAAGGCGATCCACTTGCACGGATGAATCCCTTGGTCCTCAGTTCTTCAATCATCTTGTATAAAATCTCCAACTCTGAAGGCGCCATCCTGTAGACTCGCTCTGATACTGGTGATGTCCCGGGAATCAAGTCTATAGTGAACTCAATCTCCCGCTCCGGCGGCATCCCTGGAAGCTCCTCTGGAAAGACATCTGGAAACTCTTCAACTATCCAGGGTAACTGTACTGCTGCTACTGCCATCCGCAATGCTGGGGAAGATGGCTCCACTGCGCCTCTGGAAAACGAAAACTCTGGCTCGTCGGGGATACTGAAGACAACTCTGCCAATATGGCAGCCTATCCTAGCATACTGGTTCCTCAACCAATCCATGCCTAGGACTACATCATAGTCTGCCATAGGAAACTCTATGAATCTAGCGGGGAACTTCCTACCGCTAACTATGATCCGACACGAGGAAAACACTCGATCTACTCCCACAAGACCATTACCAGTAAGTATATTGAGCCTCACTGATAATGACTCGGGCTCCAATCCTATCCGTGTCGCGAATCGTGCAGACATGAATGAATGCGATGCACCAGAATCAAATAATACAGACACTGGAGAGGAGTTGACGAGAATAGTACCTGCTACAACCTCACCCGGTGCAACTTCTTCTTCCATAGCCATCATCATGGCCTGACCTTGTCCTCTGGCTGCTGGTCCCCTCTGCTGGAAACCGCTCTGCCAATTATGGGTCTGAGCTTGGGCTTGTGCATACTGCTGGGGGTGTTGTTGCTAGAATGCCTGAGACTGAGGCGGCAAGGGCCTCGAAGACTGATACTGCTGCTGCTGAGCTGGTGCTGGGGCCGGTCCTCTCATCGAAGAGCTAGAAGGGTTGGATGCTGATGAACCACCCCTATTCGGGCAAGCCCCTATCCTATGATCTGCTGCTCCATAAGCCAGGCACAATCTCTGCGCCCTGCGGCAGTCTGCCACCACATGCCCTGGCTTCCCGCAATGAGAACATCCTATCGCGGAAGTCTGCTTCTGCTTCTGCTGCTGCGGGTACGTCGGGGTCGGATGTTGAACCGACGTTACTGAGGCCGCCCGCCTCGGAGTTCCAATGGTCAATCCCCTAGCTGCCGGGGCTGGAGCTGATGATTGGTGCATCTGACTGTGGGACCGCTTCCTACTTCCGGTCCTATCCACGATCCTCTGGGAGGTGTACTCATGCCTCCTAGCTGCTCTTATGACTGTATCGAACGTCTGGTGCTTGAACTGTTCAACCGCCAACAAGATCTCCAAATGCAGCCCCTGCTGGAATCGCTGGGCCCTATCAAACTCGGTCGCCACCAAGGTGGGGGCAAACCTACTAAGTCTAGAAAACTCCGATGCATAACTGTCGACTGTTCTGCCTCCTTGCTTCAAGTTGGTGAATCTGGTCTGCAGGTCGTATCGAGCCACAACATCGAAATACTTCGTCTGGAATCTCTCTCTAAATACTGCCCAAGCAATGGGTGCCACTAATCCCATCGCCTGTGTCGTCCACCAACTGCGAGCCAAGTCCAACAACTGCAGGCGTACCACCGCCACTTTCTTATTCTCGGGTGTCCTAGCTGCTTCCAGAATCACCTCGGTATCCTGAAGCCATGCATCTGCGACAATCGCATCCTCGGTACCGTCGAAGAAAGGAGGGTTCAAGCGCTTGAAGCTGTTGGCCGCCTGGTTTCCTGGATGTCCGCCTCGGGTCAAAGCATCTTGAACTGTCTGGTGCAGGGCGTCGCTTCGACGATCCTGGGAAGCTATCAAGGTTCTGATGAGGCCTACTAAGGTACCATCATCTGGCTCTGCGGGCTGGACGGGCCGAACTGGTGACTCTCCTCCAGTAGGCACAACTCTGGAGGCTACACCGGAATGCTGGGCTTGATCTCCAGGTTGCTGCTGGTCTGCGGGAAGTGCTCCACCTCGTCGATCGGTAGGACCAGGTATAGTGTCGCTGAAGAAGACGACACAGGGAACAATAAGGAAAGGACCAGGACAGATCAACGATATAAGCACAGGATCAGGACAAGAATCCAGGGATTCAGAGGATACGAACAGAGATCAAGGACGAGTACTGATTGAGACATCTATCTGGTGAACCCCCACACATCTTGATATACAAGACCTGTATGGGCCACCACTTAAACCATGTCACGCCCCAGAACCAGAATACTGGAGAGCGGGGGCAGACATAGCCAGCTACGTATATTGAAATAGAATACATCTCAACTATACGGTCACGGCAAGATAAGTAATGTAAGTAATCAAGACAGGAAGCAATCTTTCATAGGATCAAGACATGACTAGGCTGGTTATACATCATTCAATCAATCATGGCCAAGCAGATCCTACGGCTTACTACTTTAACTAACTAGGGTTATCACAGGCCTAATTACTAACAAGATGCAGTAAGATTATTCCACAGCCACAAGCCCTGCAGACCATCCAGGCTACCCAGGACGAAAGATTAGGGTTGAATTCAGGTGGGTACATCGTCCAGGAGACACATGTACCCTTAGGTGACTTAGAGGGTGCAACACTCGACGGTGCGCTGGAAATGTGCCCTACTCGACGGCAGGCTACAGATCCCAAGAGCGCCCAGGTAACGGGATTGCCTGTAGCTGTGTCATCTCTTCATGACTACTATGTTATTCTAGTTATTAACCTTAATCTATTTTAGTAGGTACTCCTGACCGTGGTACTCAGGAGTCCCCTCCTAGACATGATGCAAGACAGGACAAGTGGATTTAACAAGCAAGCAAGAAAGAACCACCCACGGTGTCATGACAGGTCAAGTTAAGTTATTAAGATAAATCATGTCAGGGTAGTTGTCAGGAGTGCGCCACGACGGGCCACTATCATGTCAGGTTGGTCATGTCAGGAGTGCACCACTACGGGTCACTGTCGTGTTATGCTAGTTCCTTGCCATACCATGCCATGTACAATAGTCATTCCAAACATGTTAAGTAAAATCAAGTTCATGACAAAAGGCGTAAGGATATAAAATGGGCGTAAAATATCTAATAAAATATCAAAAGACAGGGTTATAAAAGAGCCAAGCTTAAAGAAACAAAACTAAAACTCCAAGAGCCAATGGGTTAAGCAAAGGGATCAAGGGGCAGCATACGTGCAAAAGCACGCACGCAAGGCTCGCTCAAGTCTGTGTACCAAGGCACACTCAAGGGGAGCAGCGTACGTAAAAGTTACGCACGCTCAAGGGGAGCAGCTGCGTGAAAAGTCACGCACGCTCAAGAGAGCAGCTGCGTGAAAAGTCACGCAAGCTCAAGGGAGCAGCTGCGTGAAAAGTCACGCAAGCTCAAGGTGAGCAGCTGCGTGAAAAGTCACGCAAGCTCAAGGGAGCAGCTGCGTGAAAAGTCACGCAAGCTCAAGGGAGCAGCTGCGTGAAAAGCCACGCAAACTCAAGGAGACACGCTTCCAATAGGTAGCGTACTCAAGCCTGCGTACACAGCGCTAAAGAGCGCACGTAGCTCAGGGTGCATAAGCTAAATAGCTCTGCACACTGCTCACTGTCTTCTCCAAACAGCAAGAACACCATGGATGAACCCAAAGCTTCCAAGCATCATAACTTGGCCATCCGAACTCCAAATCCGGATTTCCAAAGTTCCAACTGGAGTGAAACTGAATGCTCTTCCACTTGGAAACATCAAAACCCATGAACAACCAACCAAAACAGCTCAAACCATGCCAAATCTGAAAATAGGAAAAA
Source organism: Iris pallida (assembly GCA_029216955.1). NCBI lineage: Eukaryota > Viridiplantae > Streptophyta > Magnoliopsida > Asparagales > Iridaceae > Iris > Iris pallida. The sequence goes on along the minus strand of JANAVB010019198.1, from coordinate 1,360,025 downwards.
CCTAGATCTAGAACAATGGAGACTTCAAATCATAAAATACCAAGACCTATTGTTGATCACCATATCCTACTCTAGCAAATGGACAAATAAAAGAGGGCTCTCATGTAGTGGCAAGGTGCACTTGCCTAGGGTTAGGAGAGTTGTGGAGGAAGGAGAAGAAGAAGAAGAAGAAGAAGGAAATTAATGGTGGAAGTTATGAGGAGAGAGAGTGGTAGGTGGGGCTTATAAAGAGGGTGAGTTGTGGTGGGGATGAGGGATAGCATAGGGCTAGGGTATTCCAACACATAAAACCGAACCAAACCGAACCATCCCCATAAAACCGAGCCAAGCCAAAAACCCAAATACAAGAAACACCAAAATTCCACAAGCTGAGAAAAATAAAAATACATGCCAAAATCCAGATACGAGTAAAAATACGAAATACGGGAAAATACGAGAAATACAGGAAATGAGGGTGACACAAGGTATCTTACCTGGTGTGTCGTCTGGTATGGTGCGGTGTTCTCTGGCATGTCTCAAGAGTCCAATAGCCACGATCGAGGCGTAGGGGTCCGAAATCGGGAAGGAAGTAGGGATACGATTAGTCATGATCAGCTAAGATAATTGAAGAGAAATTGTGGAAATAAATACATGTACTAATTTTTGAAAAACTACTTTTATAATCAATTTACGTAATTACTTGAACCATATTTTATTAATAACAATAATTTTTAGAGGAATACTTGAAAAATATTTATTGTATAGTAATTTAAAATTTATGATTTACTAGTCAGAATTTTATATTAGATGAATACACTAACTTAAATATTTTGTAAAAATAATTTAAAAGGATAATGATACTAATAGCAATAATAATAATTATTATAAAAATAAATAATATTATTAAACCCTATATGAAACTATACAACCCTTTTCTCTTTTAATAAATAATAATAATAATAATAATAATAATTAATCAACATAATAATCATAATAATAATAATAATACAAATAATAACAATAATAAATATAATAACAAATAATACTAATAATAAAACTAATAATAATATTAACTATAATAAAACCTAAACTATTCAGTCATCCCCCCCCCCCCCCAATTTCGTAGAAAGAAAGAGAATTCGAGAGGGGGAAGAGTCGGGAGAGAGGGGTTTTTACCTCGAAATCGGTGGGGCGGCCGCCGGAGAGCAGTCGGTCTGACGGCGGAAGGACGGTGGACGCTGGAGGAAGTGAACGACGGAGGCTGAGTAGCCGGGTGGGGGTTTTCCGGCGAGCTCGGGGTCGACGTCGGGGCATGCAGGTAGCTGATCGTCGCCCTTCGGTCGGAGCGGAGCTCGGCCAGGCTCGAGGGGAATGGCGCCCAACGTTCCGGCGTTCATGCCAGTGACCGACGGACAGGGTGCGGCAACTGTTCCGCCACGTTGGGGGCTTCGACGGAAGGCGTCGGAGAGGATGGAAAAGTCGGAGGGGCGGATGGGGGTCAGCTGCGGTGTAGGTCTGCCGGCGGAGACTCGGGCCGGAGATCGCGGTGAGATCTCGCGCGGGCGGCGGTCTGCACCGGAAGGGTCGGATGGTGCTCCGGTCGCGGGGTTTGCGCCAGCGGCTTCGGCGGAGATGCAGGCGGCGGACATATCCGGCGAGGCGCGTCTACGTCACGGACGGCGGAGGAATTTCGGCCACTGGTGTGACGGGGTTCAGACGAGGTACGGGTTCTCCCCCCCTTTTTTCCTTTCTGTGGTAGTTTTTGGTGGGGATGACGGTGGTGATGGCGTCGGGGGTGTTGGCCACGGTGGTTGGCGGTGGAGTTGGTGGCGTTGGCAGTAGAGTCGGAACGGTGGTGTGGGGCTTGGTGGTTGTTCGGCTGGTTTTGGTGGTGGTTGTGACGATGAACGGGGACACAGACATGGGGACACGATTTTTTTGTGGTGTTGGAGTGGCGATGGACGTGGTGAGGATGATGACGGCGACGACGGGATTCGGGGAGACGAGGGTGGTGATGACAGAACCGTCGTATCCTGCGAGACACGGACGGGGTATCCGGGGTTGTCGGATACGGAATAAATATTGTATTTGTTTGGAAAAATATAGTGGAGGATATGAGGCACAGACACGATGCACTTGTGGATGCCAAATTTCTGGAGGAGTACCTCTCCTTTTATAGGAGGTGGAAATTTCCAGTTAGATAGGAATTGGGTTTTATTTAAATACCCAATAGATAATTCATCATGTAATCAAATAAATTTAAAGTCAATTCAAATCAAATCCAATCCAAATTAATTCCATACTTAATTTAAAATATTTTAAATAAGGCCAATAAGATCTTTTGCAATTAAATTTACCATCGCAAATCAAATATTATATTTAACATAATCTCAAATATTATTTTCATAATTAAATAAATATAGAAATAATTAATTTCGAAAATCATTATAAATACTTAAATATTACTTCATAAACTAGCTTTTGTAAATAACAAAATTTATTAATAAACAAATTTTTGCATTCCGCAAAATATTAAACCAAAATTTTTAAATCACCATTTATTTTTAAATGACGAACAAGTAGCTCTTATTTTTTAGAATTAAATATTTACCACCTATTATTTTGAAAATGTACTTTCCTATTAAAATAAAAATTTATAATAAAACGTTTTTCTAAAATATGTACCTCGACACATATTCGCACTCGTCGAGAAATTACGAAACACGAATTTCGCACGCTACGTAAATACGACAAAGCGACTCATGTGCGACATATAGATACGAAGATAAAATAAAATACAAAATTTTAAATAGATAAACAAAATCGTAGTAGAAATTTAGGGGGATTACATCCTACCCAACTTAAAAGAATTTCGTCCTCGAAATTTAGGGAAAATTAGGATAGGTAGGGTGAAGGAGATAGAAGCAGTATACTCGACAAGAAGAATTTGATTTATATTGAACAAAAAGGCAATCAATTGTTTGACGAGAATGAAATGACATTTCAATGGCAATATGTCATTCGATCGATTAGAACAAAATCCGATGGTTTTATATTACGATCATGCATATGACAATTGATCAATGACTAAGCTCGATCATCCCTAACATTAACCTCAAAAAGGGACAACCTCATGAGCAGGTAATAATCTTCTTAATCCTTTGATTTCAATATTCATGTAATTCTATCTTATCATAAATCGATCTTTCCATTAATTTCTTTCGTACCACGTCTCGTTACCAAAAAAACCAATATGAGTATAATTTTATTCTAGCTTCCTCTATCTCGTCATGAAATTTTCAAATAGTCTCAAATTTTGAGTTCCATAATCTCCATTTATACTAGCTCACTTATATATATCTTTCGAAGTTATGATTTCCTCTAGAATTAAAATTCCAAACCTTCAACCAATTGGCCAAAGTAAAAGTTAAAATCTCCTTACTACGAATTGTATTATTGGTCAATGCACGATGCATCCATAGGTATCAAAAATCCGTCTTAAATGATATATCTCGAAAACTATCCGTATACCTTCATAACTCAATCTTCTATCATCATAATTGCAAATTTTTCTAAAATACTTATTAGTCACTCTCTCGAAATTTGAATTCAACAATCTCATCTCTTTGATGGTAGAATTGAAACTCATCTTAACTTCGTATTCATGATCTTTTTAGAACTTAATCAAAGTATAAAAGTTTCTTTCTTCAACAATTGGTTATCCTTGAAAAATAATATCGTCGTATCGTCAACATTGTCTTTATCAAAAATTTGCATCTATAAATTATATATATATATATTTGGTTCTTAAACCATTAATACTTTAGAAGATTTTCCACTCGATTATATAGTTACCTTAAAAAAAGATTTGAAATTCGCCATCCTCGAGTGTTTCATCATAACATAATATATTCTCCCTTACTTCATCGATTCGAATTTATCGCACATTTCTATTCATGTCCCATATGTACCAACTTCATTATTTATCTATGTTGTGGGGTTCTCCAATCTTTCTTCTACTAACCCAAGATTGTCATGATCAAATTTCATTTCGCACAAGGGAATCATACAAGGAACAAGGTGGCATAAACGATGGAGAATCATAGTGAAGTATGAGAAAACATTTTAATTGGAAGGGAGAAAAGTAAGTGTTGCTAATATTGGAGTGTGAACGGTGTTATGTGTCTAAGTAAATCAATACAAGAAAATAAATGACAAGGGTTAAGCAGTCAAGATAAAACACAGGGGTAAGCATTTAACGGATTTAGTAGATCGTAATCGGGCCAAAAATTTGAGTCGAGATCGAGTCCAAATATATAGTCAAAAGTATTTCGGTACCATGGTATAGGTTATAGTTGAGTCTTTATAACCCGAAAGTCGTACCATAAAAATAGAGTACAAGGGGACGTGTTTTAGTGGGACATGATATACCTACATGAAGGTGAGTTCGTCTAGGTCTTGCATGTAAAATTCGTTGGAAGGAAAAGTCTAGTGTTGTGCTTCAAATATCAAAGTCACGATAGGGAACGCCAATTGATCAAAAACAGAAAGTGGGTTTTCATAAGGTACTAATTAATGCACACAAAAAATAAGAGGTTAAAGCACGAAATAAAGATAATTAGGAAATCTTCTAGATCAAGTTAAGATAAGTTAGAGGCGCAGTTTCTAGAAAGAAAATAGTCTCATAGATAAGGGTATGGTCAAGGGAACGACTCTAATCATTTCTAAGTTTCAAACAATTATATGGTCACAAATAATGATCTAGATTTGAGGGAAGGTTGGGTAAGTCAAAGATATGTTTATCGGTTTGGTCGATGACTAACTATACTTGTGTATATGCAATATCATAATCATAGGTGGCATGGCAATCTAATGTGGAATACTTCTATCTCACTAGGGTGACCTTACTTGCTTTTTGGTCTTCTACCAATATATGATCTAAAAATTTCAAGCTCCTCGAAATTTTCTCAATAAAATTTCCAAGATACTTCGCCAAAATTTCAATTATCTTAGACTGTCAACTTTAATCACAATTTTAAATCTCTAGTCAATCTCGAAAACAACCCTTGTAATTCGCAAATCGAATAAATTCATCATTTTTTTTCCAAACCTTAAACTCAATATTTAATAAGTTTATCCGTCGAAATTCATACTACCAATATAGAATATTTAAAGAACTCCCAAATTTATATATCCTTCAAATGTGTCTATCTAGCTTCCAATAAGTCACAACTACTCTACAAAAGTAATTCTCCTCTCTTTTTCACCAAAATTTAAATATCCATAATCAAGGCTTTAAACTCGAAATCTAAATAACTTTATATATCATAGATCATATGAGAAAATTTTAAATATTTTTCCTTCAAGTCGATTTCATATCCTCCAAAAATATTTCAAACAAAATTTTTACCATTATCTCTTCAAGCTCAAAATTAAATACTTATAATTCGTAAATCGTAGACTCAATTTAAACCTCAAGTTCTCTAATAAACCGTAAATCATAAACCCTTCATATTCTCTATATATTACAAAATCATAACTTATAATTTAAAGCACTTTAATAAATTCGAGATAAACTTTAACATATTCAATCCCAACTTGAACTAAATCGTATCATGGGTCACAATTTTAAAGATGTTACTCAATTCGGTTTTATATCCCAAATAAATCATAAACTATTTCGCTATTTCCAAAAATCATAATTCATAAAATTGTTTTCTGTCCTCTTGTGTATACCACCTTGTAATGGCAAAATAAAATTCCAACTATCCATTGAAGGCGGTAATATGCTACTACCCAACTTGAAATTAACTAATCCTCAAAATCATACTTCTAGGAAGAATAAATGCCTCTACAACTCAAATAAAATCTCCATGCATATTAATTGTCAATGCAATCCATCTAGCTATGTGTTTAACCTATGGGCATATACTAGTTTAGTCATCTTACTAATCACGAACTAAGAATTTACGGCAGAAGGAGTCAAGCAAGATGCAAATCAAGGAGGTCGAACAAGAGTTCGAAATTTGAAGTCAATGAAGGATGTCAAGTAGGTGGATGAGATTTTTAGACTCTAATCCTATATTGCAGGTCCGTTTGGTTAAATCATGTAACCGAAATGGCAAACTAGACCTGCATGGGCCACCACAAAAATATGTAACGCCCCAGTCCCAAAATACGTAGGACTAAAACGTAATCATGTCAGCTGTATACATACGAAGTATATGGACCCTCGTATATATACATAAGCTGTAAAATGCAGTAACCAAGGTACTAAATCTCATCCACAAAGATAAATATGATATAAAAGTAACTTTGAACTTGTCATGTACACAATAGTTGGACGGAGACAAAGTCCACTACCAACCAAATTAAATATAGAAAAAAATATAAAAGGAAAGAATTTAGCAAGCAAGAGAAATGGCGAGTCCAAGAGCAATCACCACGAAGGAAGGAATGGCCTTAGCTAGAGCACCTGCAAGAAATCACGAAACACACACCTGGCGAGATAACCAGGTCCTCAGAGGGACGTAACAAGATACATCAACATGCCATATAATACTGAATATAAAATATGCCACAATCAAAGAAAGTGACAAGACACTATAAGGTAATCTAACCAAACTAAAGTGAACATGCAGTGAGAACAAACCTTTCGTCGCATGAGCCCTGGCTGTAATGGGATCTGGTATAGTCCCTACTTGGGCACCAGTGACCGAGAGCATGACGTTCAAAAACGACCGTGGCTAACCTGAGAGGCTCATACCCGTATCTCCAGCGGAGCTTCCGGGTTACAAGGGAAGTACAATAGAAGCCCATACGATAAGGAAATGTTCTCCCCACCCAATGTACCTATCATGTCGCATCCACGACCATGTAACACTACTAACCGTCAAGTCTTCTAACACACAACCATTGATAGTTAGACCTAATGCACGTCCTGCACGCATCAGTGATCAGCCAACACGCAAGTTCGTAAACTATATGCTACTCATAACTCACACATCTTGTGGCACAACAGTGTCAAAGTCTATGCAATGTACTAAGCTAGTGGTAGTCCCTTAACTCTAAGTCCATATGCAATCAAAGGTAAATAACAAGGTACAACTAATATCACTGAGTAGGCAGTAATCAAGAACTAGAAATAAATGAACAGTGATATGTAATAAATAAAATGCAACTAATTTATAAACAGTAAATTGTGGCAAGGTATCTTGCCTGGTGTGTCGCCTGGTATGGTGCGGTATTCTCTGGCATGTCTCAAGAGTCCAATAGCCACGATCGAGGCATAGGGGTCCGAAATCGAGAAGGAAGTAGGGATACGATTAGTCATGATCAGCTAAGATAATTGAAGAGAAATTGTGAAAATAAATACATGTAATAATTTTTGAAAAACTACTTTTATAATCAATTTACGTAATTACTTGAACCATATTTTATTAATAACAATAATTTTTAGAGGAATACTTGAAAAATATTTATTGTATAGTAGTTTGAAATTTATGATTTACTAGTCAGAATTTTATATTAGATGAATACACTAACTTAAATATTTTGTAAAAATAATTTAAAAGGATAATGATACTAATAACAATAATAATAATTATTATAAAAATAAATAATATTATTAAACCCTATATGAAACTATACAACCCTTTTTTCTTTTAATAAATAATAATAATGATAATAATAATAATTAATCAACATAATAATAATAATAATACAAATAATAACAATAATAAATATAATAACAATTAATACTAATAATAAAACTAATAATAATATTAACTATAATAAAACCTAAACTATTCAGTCATCCTCCCCCTAATTTCGTAGAAAGAGAGAGAGAATTCGAGAGGGAAAAGAGTCGGGTGAGAGGGGTTTTTACCTCGAAATCGGTGGGGCGGCGGCCGGAGAGCAGTCGGTCTGACGGCGGAAGGGCGGTGGACGCTGGAGGAAGTGAGCGGCGGAGGCTGAGTAGCCGGGCGGGGGTTTTTCGGCGAGCTCGTGGTCGGCGCCGGGGCATGCAGGTGGCTGATCGTCGCCCTTCGGTCAGAGCGGAGCTCGGCCGGGCTCGAGGGGAATGGCGCCCAACGTTCTGGCGCTCACGCCGGTGACCGACGGACAGGGTGCGGCAACTGTTCCGCCGCGTTTGGGGCTTCGACGGAAGGCGTCGGAGAGGATGGAAAAGTCGGAGGGGCGGATGGGGGTCAGCTGCGGCGTAGGTCTGCCTGCGGAGACTCAGGCCGGAGACCGCGGTGAGATCTCGCGCGGGCGTCGGTCTGCGCCGGAAGGGTCGGGTGGTGCTCCGGTCGTGGGGTTTGCGCCAGCGGCTTCGGCGGAGATGCAGATGGCGGACAGATCCGGCGAGATGCGTCTACGACGCGGACGGCGGAGGAATTTCGGCGACTGGTGTGACGGGGTTCAGACGAGTTACGGGTTCTCCCCCTTTTTTTCTTTCTGTGGTGGTTTGTGGTAGGGATGACGGTGGTGATGGCGTCGGGGGTGTTGGCCACGGTGGTTGGCGGTGGAGTAGGCGGCATTGGCAGTAGATTTGGAACGGTGGTGTGGGGCTTGGTGGTTGTTCGGCTGGTTTTGGTGGTGGTTGTGACGATGAACGGGGACACAGACACGGGGACACGATTTTTTTGTGGTGTTGGAGTGGCGATGGACGTGGTGAGGATGATGACGGCGACGGCGGGATTCGGGAAGACGAGGGTGGTGATGACAGAACCGTCGTATCCTGCGAGACACGGACGGGGTATCCGGGGTTGTCGGATACGGAACAAATATTGTATTTGTATGGAAAAATATAGTGGAGGAGATGAGGCACAGACACGATGCACTTATGGATGCCAAATTTCTAGAGGAGTACCTATCCTTTTATAGGAGGTGGGAATTCCCAATTAGATAGGAATTGGGTTTTATTTAAATACCCAATAGATAATTCATCATGTAATCAAATAAATTTAAAGTCAATTCAAATCAAATCAAATCCAATCCAAATTAATTCCATACTTAATTTAAAATATTTTAAATAAGGCCAATAAGATCTTTTGCAATTAAATTTACCATCGCAAATCAAATATTATATTTAACATAATCTCAAATATTATTTTCATAATTAAATAAATATGGAAATAATTAATTTTGAAAATCATTATAAATACTTAAATATTACTTCATAAACTAGCTTTTGTAAATAACAAAATTTATTAATAAACAAATTTTTACATTCCGCAAAATATTAAACCAAAATTTTTAAATCACCATTTATTTTTAAATGACGAACAAGTAGCTCTTTTTTTTAGAAGTAAATATTTACCACCTATTATTTTGACAATGTACTTTCCTATTAAAATAAAAATTTATAATAAAACGTTTTTCTAAAATATGTACCTCGACACATATTCGCACTCGTCGAGAAATTACAAAACGTGAATTTCGCACGCTACGTAAATACGACAAAGCGACTCATGTGCGACGTATAGATACGAAGATAAAATAAAATATGAAATTTTAAATAGATAAAAAAAATCGTAGTAGAAATTTAGGGGGATTATAAACTCTTTATTGTTTTTTTGTCTTCACCTATTTCGGAAAGACAAACGCTCGTGCTTGATAAATAAACATAGAGTATCCCCTTAATTTGTATACTACCTATGGCCATGATTGTTATCAATACACAAGCATAGTTAGTCATTGACCAAGCCATGTGACTACATCCTCATCTTGACTTACTCATCCTTTTCCTCCACTATAGATCTAGTATCGTGTCCTTCTAATTATTTGGAACATAAGAATGATTAGAATCATTCCCTTGATCGTACCCCAATCGGGGAGACTAATTTTCTCTCAAGGAACCACGTCTCAAGAGTCACTACTTATTCTCATCTTGATTTATTTAGCCCTTATTTTCGTGCGTTAACTAGCAACTCTCATTCATTATCCAACCCTACAACGACTTTTGAACCTAATTAACCATATTTTTCTCCCAATTGGTTTGCTTTCTCATAGAGGATTACTCGTTAACCCCCTGCACGATTTGTACAACTTCACTCCTAATTTGTTTTCCTTATGCAAAAATTGAATCATGACACCCTTCAATTAGAATGGGGCTAGATCAGAAAACCCCATAGAGGATATTAGTGGTATAGTAGGATATGATGACTTGTGATTATAAGACATATACAAGATTAGGTTATATGTAAATTTTGGGATAACAAGTAATCGACGAAGTTAAGGAAAACTTTCATGTGATAATCTTAGTGACAATTTTGAGGTTAATCAATTATTGAAGATAGGATTTTATTTTACATTCTTGATGTTTTAAGGTTATAAATTTCTATGATGACTGGGGATATGAATTTCATATAAAAAAAAGGAATTTGGTTTTTTTGCTTTCGACAAAATTGATTGGAGATTTATTAAATTTTAATTTATGAAGAGTGTTAATATTTTGAAGGATTTTTAAAAATTTATGGAAGCAGAAAAGGAATTAGTAGCAGGTTATCAAACAGAATATTCGGGTATCAAATACAGTTTATTTTACCTTGCCTCTTACCTAAATTTATTAGTTATAAATTTTGAGGAAAAATAATAAAGAATAGAGTAGAATAATATTAACAATTTTGTAAAATTTTGAGGATTTCGATGAGACTGAGCACAAATTTAGATTTTAGAATTTTGAATTACTGATCCAATTTGAGATTTAGAAAGTTATTACCTATTTTGAGGTTATACCGTTGATGTTGGTGACTATTGAATTTAGACATTTATTGAGTTTTCTTGCATAAGATCATCTTCTAGACTATATCCATTGATTTTTGTTTAAACCGCCTATTTTTTTCGTTTTCATTTCCATGCTCAAAATTTTGACCGTATTTTTTTTATTAAATCTTCTACATTCTCAACCCTGCCTACCCTAGTTATTTCTTAATTTAGGGGATGAAATTTTTGTAAGTTGACAGGATGTAAATCCCCTAATTTTACTAAAGATTTTTTTATTTTTGATATTTGTACGACGAGTACGAATATGAATATACAAAATATTTAATTATTTCACACAAAAGTTTTATTACAAGTTTTTTGTAAATATTGGAAATAGATATTTTGATTTGAAACACATATATGGTATAAAAAATTGTTATAAAATGTATCATACTAGATTCTAAATCAAACTTTATTTTTGTTATAAAGGCTATCTTATTTGTTATATAATTATAGGTAATAATTTAGAAATAATGTTTTTCTTTTATAAAAATTATATACTAACATTTAGTCGTGATCCTTAGGCTTAGACTTTTTCTCATTAAGTTTTTGTGTCGGGGAAGGATAGTAGGCAGAAAAATTGAGCTGAGGAGCGTCAAGCTCGTAGCATATGAGAATATTGCTTACTTTCTTGAAAGCTTAGTAAGAAGATTCACACTTTGTCGTTTATTGCAGTTGATTTCTCTTTTGATCTTAGTTACCGCCCCATGGGTCCTTCAAAGCAGGCTATCTCCGACAAATTCGATGATCCCAGATCGCACAAGAAGGTGTGAAGTCATGTTCTGTAACGTTGGGGCATATCGGATTGAATATAGGGAAAACTTTCAGGGCTAAGACGAAACCAAAAGGTTACTACAAGTTCTGTGATGAGATCTTTATTTCATTTCGGCTTAGTCAATCAAAGAGTCAGAGTCTCCTCCGTCTTAACAAAGAAAGATTCGCCAATCCTCTTAGGTTAGGAATCGATCTAGACTAGCTGCCATAAAGAGCTCAAGAGACAGTCCTGGAATGCGAACCCATGCTACAATTGCATATAATGTACATGAAATTAAATTCATATAAATTTGAAAAAGATTTGATTCTTGAAAAATTCTTTAGAATTATATTTTAAATTATAAAAATGTACTTAAATTATTTTATTTATTTATTTTGAAATATTATGATTTAAATTAGGATTAGATTTTATTGAACTAGTTTTACATTGATTTAATTAAATATGAAATTATTCGATGGGATTTAAATTATTCCTAATCCTTATCTAACCGGATTTCCTCCAACCTTTATATAGGGGAGCCTCCCTTTGGTTTTCCTCCAAAAAGTTTTAGAGAAAATTGTCGCACCCTACTTTATTGGTCATATTTCAAGGTGCACCCCACTGCATTACCTTAATGTATGTTACCCTCCACATTTCACGGATTCCATCCAAGACCGACGGTCAACGCATTTGACCAAAAGTTTAGGACGAAATTACCCTCTTCTTCTTCACAGTAGTCCCTTGCCTCTCCCTCCGTGCTCGGCTCCCCGCTCCCGCCTCGCTCAGCCCTCTGTCATCACTACCACCAACATCACCACCATCATCACCACCACCTTTACCACCACCACCTTCACCGCCACCAACATCACCATCACCATCACCACCACCACCACCTTCACCAACATCAACACCAACACCATCACCACCACAAACTTCACCATTACCACCACCACCACCACCTTCACCATCACCACCACCACCATCTTCACCCCCGTGCCACCTCCGCTACCCCACTCGTCCACATCGTCGCCCCCTCCTCCATACCCCCATGTCGTCGCCCTCATGCCCGCGCCCCCCCTCCTCCACACCACCACCATCATTTCTAGTCACCTTGTACTCCAAAAATCTAAATAAAAACTCAATATTATCTATTCCTAGGGTATGGCCTATTCCTAGGAATATATATATATATATATATATATATATATATATATATATATATATATATATATATATATAATGAAATAATAAAAATAACCAATAATTATAAATAATTTTATTTGATAACAACAACAATAACATTAATAATAATAATAATCCTAATAAAAATTAAAAATAGATCGATAGTCATTTTTGATGAACATAACATACTCACTCTTTTTTGGCTCCAAAAAATGTACAATATTCTAAAATGCCATTTATTAATAAAAATACCTATATTATAAATCATAACAAATATTTAGAAAATATTTGTCAATTCCTAAATAAATATAAAATGTTGGCATATACATAAAGTATGTCTACATGGACGTCTTGGGTCTCACTACATGCCTACATGGGCTTGGGCTTGGTTCGGGTCTAGTCCAGGCTGGTTTGGTACAACCGGATTTCCTAAAAGTCTTAATATCAATAAATAACTAATTAAATTATTTATAGGGGCCAAGTCGCAACTTAGCATAGTTTTTTTAGTTAGAACACATCTATGACTTGGCCTTCCCAACCATGGCTAATACACTAGTCAAAGCATGTCACTACACTATCCGTGCCACGATTTCTAGTCACCTAGTACTCCAAATCTCAACCATGACTAGGCTATCTATCGTAATAACTATTTAATAAAATATTTATAAAAATTCCAAAATCACCGTTTAATTCAAATAAATAAAAATAAGAAAAATATTTTTAAAATTTTGGAAAGAGGGGTTACAAATGTACCACCTTAAAAATAAATTTGTCGTCGAATTTTAAGGAAAAAGTCCATCAGTGATGGTAGAAGACGGGGTCCCACTAACTATTAATTATTCTCATGGTCAATTCATAACTACAATTCCTCGAAGACTTCTGTCCACCTTTGAATCAACCATATGACACAAGAACATACTAAGTGGGATCTCCTCAATATTTTTGTTAAACATAAATCCAATATTTTATGTACCAATTAAACTTCATCAACGTACTTCACAATCAACTAATCCACCAAGAATAAGCTCGCTAGAATCTCTACCCACCTTTGGTTACACTACCCCTTCAAACACATGATGTCGAAACATTTTATAACCTTGCACACTAGTTGCAAAAATAATACCACTAGGTACCTAGCATATGGCGTCTCTAGTCCTATCTTACCTATAGGGGGCCAAAATTCAATAAGCAAACTATTGACATTATAACCTAAGACCTTTTTAATATATTCTGTAAAGCACATTCGTCCCTCCGAAATTGGAAGGAACGAGAAGCAATGGTACGAGAAAGCAAAGAATAATAGTCGAGAGCAATTAAGAAGTTCAAGGACATTAGAGGAATTTCTAAGAGAATTTTCAAGGGGTATGGATTGAGATTTCTAAGGGTTTAGTCATATTCCCAGGCTCGTATCAGTATAATTACGTAATCGATACGATATGCTCTGACCTGCATGGGCCACCAAAAAACTTGTCACGACCCGCACCCACTTTTTGGAATATGAGCGCGTGAGCAAGCCAGCTACATATCAAGCAGACTCCAGCCCAAGTCGAATACGTATAAGCTGTCTAGACTATGATAATAGCCTATTCATGGCAAGTTAAACTATATCTCAATCCATAAGAAGAATATAAATTAAGAATGAACATTATGGTTTATGGTCTACAGTCCACTAGCATATATGTCCGATTAGACTCCAAAGAAATAATATGAGCCTATAAAGCTAAGCTAACAAGCAGAGTACAAATAACGGATGTAATATATAACCACAAAAGTTATATACCTAAATACGAAATAATCAATCACCATCACGATCAGCTAACTATCTCCGTGTAATCAACTACCTTAAGAGATCATCAGGTCCTCAGGGGACTAGTAAGATACAAAAAAACATGCCTATCTAACAGTTTATCTGGCATAAGGAATAAGCAGAAAAGAGACAGAAAATGATAAGTGACTATGTACACGGACACGAGAACAACTACGTATAAATGAACTGCTGGAATGGAAACATGAACACATGACAAGAGATCAATAGATAACCAAACTCTTGCCCCTAGTGTGGATTCGCAGATTAGCTTCAAGAATCAGCAATCCTAGTGTGGACTCGCAGGTGTGAACAACTAATAACCCTCGTCCCTAGTGTGGACTCACAGTTTTGGACAAAACACCAACCCTCGTCCTATGATACGATATGAATCAGTCAAAGTGCATGTGAGAACAAATTCGATATAACTATAATATCAAGTCATGAACGATGAGGGTATACGAATAAGACAAATAAATACATGGTATAAAGAAAGCATATAAACCAAAATCAACCAGAGAAGCTAGATGATAACATATAAAAATAGAAGGACTATAAGCATCTAAATAAACTGTAGAGGAAGGCAAGGTATACTTGCCTAGTGGTAGCACATAGAACCAACAATATCCCGACAATCGACAAGCCATAAAAGTCAACTCTCACAACAGTCTCCTGGGACTAAAACAGATATTACCAACGTGTCCACATTAGTCAATTTAGTTAGAATAGCCTAGCCATAGGTCCAATTCTGGATACATGGGCAAAATCATAATTTTGGGTCAAAATGATAATCGTCGTTGGACCCACTTTGCAACGAATAGCGTACAATTACCTACAGTCTCTAAAGTGATAAAACTATATATCTACCGGTTTTTCGATACGAACCTAATCGTATGTCCAAAGTTGGATTCCGGCGGACTGTGCACAATTTGTCCGTTTGATCGGATCGCGGGCCCACCAAAATAGCGTTCCGGTCGACCTTCATAGAATCAGACCAAACTTAGCATACAGGACCAGAAAAATGACATAGTCCTGTTGGCACAAGTTTCGTCTCGAGTTTATGAACATGTACGAAGTAATTGGCAATTTACAAAGAGACCGATACGGGGTATCTCGATGGAAATGCCTCGATTTCTTCGTGCACGCACAACAAAATCGAGTTTTGTCGAATTCCACACGTTTGCAAAATCCGTACGTGTCTTTCGATGCATATAGGTTGCGACCAGGTCGCCCGGTTTGTTGTGGTACACGTCTTACCGGAGAAATCTTCTAAAATTCTAGTTTTTGAAAGCGAGTTTTTCTTGATTTTTGAATTCGAATAACTTTGTACATACTCTATAAAATCTGGATATACAAAATAGGTTTTAATCTCTTATATATTATCTAAAATTGTTTCAAATTGGTTTTCGAGAACTCTTAGTATCTGGCTCGGAAATACCCTTCCAAAACAGGGTGTTCGCTGCTTTCATGTCGTATTTTTGGACACATTTTTCGATGATCTTCTCATCGATTTTTTGGATAGGCTGTTTGTCTGTCACAAAATCTATCTACTAGGATCAAAACTTGGTTATATTGGCTTCCTAAAGTAATTTACGGAATGTAGTACGATCAAGTCTCGAAGGAGGAATCGTACCTCGAAGTTGGGCTAATGGCTCACTTGCTGCTGCCGTTGCTCCTCTGTTCTGTCGCACGCACGTGCGGATTGGCTGGTGACCGACGGCTGTGCAGGCGTCAGAGCGATGCGTGCATGTTAGAGAAGGTCGACAGTTATGTGAGATTGGTCGGTTAGGGTTTTGAGTTCACAATCTTCCTCTCTCTCGATCTATATATAAATAAACGGTTTGGGTGTTTATGTTTTAGGGGTCGGGTCGGGCTTCTGAGTCTCCCACGGTTATTATTCAATGAACAATGACGGCTGGGCCATTCCCTTCTTCTTTCTCTTTTTCTTTTTCTTTTCTTTTTTTCTTTCTTTATATAACTCTATACTCTCTATATATATACATATATATAGAGAGAGTATATATATATATATATATATATATATATATATATATATATATATATATATATACTCTATATATATAACATATATTTTTATACTCTCTATACTATATATATTTTTTTATACTCTCTATACTATATATATATATATATATATATATATATATATATATATATAATATATATATAACACATATTATATATATATATATTCTAATATGTTCTTTTTACATATA